>PZJY01000002.1:2400000-3600000 GCA_031472005.1 Tetracladium setigerum
GATTGGGATCCGACAAGCATCAAAAGTGAATGCTTTCTTCACTTCGCTTAAAACCAAACCAGATCGCTTGACATACTGTAAACAAGTGTACCTAGCAAACCGATTTTAAGAAGCTAGCTGAAAAGCATATTGCATGATTGCAATATGATCATTCTGCTATAATTGCACTACTTATATACAACAAGCAAGTATATTCTCAGCTAAACCAAACAGCCGGCCACAACAAGTCTATATCAAAAGTCTTTTCTTAACAACCACAACCTCCACTTCCACCTCCACTACCACCACCAAGATACCCATTCCTCACCTTCATCACCACTCTCTCCACCTCCCTCTCCCACCCACTCTGATCCACACTCTCCGCCCCATCCCACCCCTCCCAAACATCCATACCATCCCAAACCGCCACCCTCCCCATCAAAGCCACACCTCCATCCCAAAACCCACCCTTCATCCTCTCTTCCGCCTCCCTCCTCGCATCCTCCACACTCCCCTCATACCTCTCCAACACTCTCTCCAACAATCTCTCCACCACTCCCACAATCTCATCTAGAGTAATTTTAAAACTACTCATCCAAATCTCCTCCTTCCCACTGTCATGCTCACCGTCTTCACCCTCTTCAACCTCAAAGCACTCCTGCTCTCTCATTCCCATTCTCGTTACAACGCGCACAATTTCTCTCGCAATATCTTTATATGTCGAAAAAGCCAGCACTTTTCCCCTCTTTGATGTCTTTGACTCTAAAAACTCAACTACACTCCCCCATAAACAATCTACTCCCAACACCCCATCTGGTAATAAGGCTTCATCTAGGACTAATCCAGCATAAATAACCGTCCAATTCATCCTCCCTGACCTCCCACCACTCCCACTCCCACCACTTTCATAGCAACGTTGCAATTCCTTCTGAACCTCCCACCGTCTTTCATAAGGTGGTAGAAGCGATCGAATATGCGCGTTATTTGTATCCAAACCATACTCGGCAGGAACGAAATTTTGAACCCTAGCTGTATAGCAGGCTGTGATGAGGGAGGGGATCAGATGCGTGTCGGAGCCGGTGAGGAGACATATTACCGTGTGTATGTTGTGGAGGTGAGGGGTGAAGGAGGAGGGTGATTCTAGATTTGTTTGAATGTGGACGAGATTAGGTTTGGATTTAGGAGGCTGGACGTCGTGGTGGTGGTGGTGGTGTTGCTGCTGGTCATGGGTGTGAGATTCATGGTTTGAGGAAAGTGAGGCGGTGATGATAGGGATGGAGGTTTCACGGGTGAGAACTGTGATTTGTGATAATGACTGTTGTTTTTGTTGCTGGTGGCCTGTTAATTCGTGAAGGAGGTACGGGAGAATTGGGGATGTGGGTGTCTACAATATTCGGAGTATACAATATCAGTCAGTGTCCTTTCCCTCGAAGGAATAAATCGATAAAAGCATAATTAAAGGATTGAAAAAAGTTGCTTACTGCAATAACAACAACCTTCCAGACATTTGCATTATTCATCTTTTTGGTCCCGAGTATAGTCTGCTCTTTCAAATAGTAAAAATCATGAGGAATCTCACATAGGTAGATAATTTATATTGAACTCGGCGGAGCGGATGACGCGGGGCTTAAAAGTTGGCTAGACTAGCAGAATTGCCAAAGTACCGTTCCGCCGACAAGACATCCTGCGTTAGTTTTTCAGTCACACTTCCAATAATGAGGGTATTTGGAAGTAAGTTCACGACCAGAAAGAATTGTGGATTTAAATGAGTGAGTGAGTGCATCAAAATATATGAGAAAGGAATAGGATTCGATTGTGTTAGGTAGTTATTGATATTGAATATTATTATATTGACGGTTGAGTTAAAAGGAATCGGGTTCAATTTCATCTCCAAGCTTTTACACACTCCCCACCTAATAAGCAACAGCACTCGTCAACCCATCCAACTCCCTCTGAAAGTTCCGATGCTGTGAGATATTAAAGGCATAAGCATCCAAAAAGTTCTTCCCCCCTTTACCATACTCAACACCTCCCCCACACCGCCCGTCCCAAGACCACCCGCAGTCACAACACCATACGCATCCACCACATCATTTGTAGTACTAAACCTCATCCCATCAACGCCACAGGCAAGCTGCACAAGCTGTACCGCTTCCCCAGTAGCACCAATAGCCTTACAGTGCCCAAAAGCCTCTCTAATCCAATGCACCACCCTCCCCTGCTTAGCGAGCGTCCCAACATGTTCCGCACCACCAGGGATGTAAATCGAATCGAACATCGTACTCCTCATCCCCTCGAAATGATGATCGGGAGAAACACTCGGTCCACCTGCACTTTTAACCGGTTGACGCTTTGGACCGATGGTGAAGACGAGTGCGCCGGCCGCGCTGAGTGCGCTTTTGACGGCGGTGTATTCGGTGTAGTTGAAGCCGTCAGCGACGATGATGGCGATCATGCGAGAGACGATTGTTGGTGCGAGACCGAGTGCTTCCGGGGTGAAATCGAACATGGAGAGGCCTTTGGCTTTGCGGCCGTGGTTGGGACTTTTGTCGCTGGCTTTAGTTGGGATGGGACCGCCTACTTTTTCGGCGACGGCTTGTGCGAGGTCGAGTGATATGTCGGTGAGGCGTGTTACCATGCGCTCGTAGACGATGGGGTCGTCGCAGTGATCGAGTTCGAAGCTGAGAGCGGCGATGATGTGTTGTTTTTCAATCTCGGATTGGGAATTCCAGAAGAGTTGCGCTTGGGAGAAGTGCTCGGAGAATTTGACCGAGTGAAGTCTTTGTTTCATGGCCATGATCTTTTCGGGATAGTCGACATATGCTCCTTCGGATGGTTTGGAGGGAGGTACAATATCGTGACGGTTGGGGTAGTAGTTGGTTTTCCCTTTTGTGATTTTGTGCCTCATCTGTCCGTCTCGGTGATTGTTCATCACGGGACAGACGGGTCGATTGATAGGCAGTTCTTGCCAGTTGACGCCCAGTCGTGACAGCTGCGTGTCAAAGTATGAAAAGTTACGTCCTTGGAGGAGCGGATCATCGGAAAATCCAATCCCAGGGACAACGTGAGCTGTGCAGAAAGCAGACTGTTCTGTTTGGGTGAAGTATTCGTCAACGTTTCGATTGAGCTGCATCTCTCCGATATATCTGATTGGAAGTTCTTCCTCAGGCCAAACCTTTGTGGCATCCAGAATATCAAATTCAAATTCATCCTGGCGGCTCTCGGGACAAACTTGAATACCAAACTTCCAGGTGGGGAAAGTGCCGTTCTCAATGGCCGTATGCAGGTCCTTGCGATGGAAATCCGGATCTTGTCCAGCAATCTTGAGCGCTTCGTCCCAGACAAGAGAATGAACACCAAGAGTTGGCGTGAAGTGGAATTTGACAAAATGGCGAACCCCCTCGGCGTTGATCAAGGTGTATGTGTTGACGCCGAATCCTTGCATCATACGGTATGATCTTGGGATGCCACGATCACTCATCGCCCACATGAACATGTGGGTAGCCTCCGAGTGCAGGAATTGAAAATCCCAGAAGTTGTTATGTGCGGACTGTGCTTGGGGGATTTCATTATCTGGCTCAGGTTCTATCGTCATAATGTCAGTTGAGTGTTTTCCCCAAATGAAAATATAAAAACCGCAAAAGAATTGGAAAAAAAGAACTTACTGCCAGCGTGAATAACATCGGGAAATTTGATGGCATCTTGAATAAAGAACACTGGAATATCATTCCCAACAATATCCCAATTCCCCTCCTCCGTATAAAACTTGACCGCAAACCCTCTCACATCTCTCACGGTGTCCGCACTTCCCCGAGAGCCGAGCACCGTTGAGAAACGGACAAACACAGGTGTGTTTCGTGAAGTATCCGTCAATACACCAGCATTGGTAACATCCTTCAAAAGGAAAAAAGTGTCAGCTTTCCATCGCTAGTTAAACAGACCTCCTACAAGGAAGTCCTTCCAGGACGAACTGACCTCGGCACTCTCATACAACTTGAAATTTCCAAAGGCTCCCGCTCCACGAGCGTGCACAACACGTTCTGGAATGCGCTCATGGTCGAATTTCATAATCTAGAAGCAAGAAGCGAAGAATGTCAGTCAAACCATCCAACCATAATTTCATGCAGTAAAAAGGAACCCCCGCTCTCCTCTCTCCAATAAATTCAAGACGGAATATAGAGACTAGACAATTCATGTTAAGGAAATACAAAAAAAGAACCAACCTTCTCCCTCCCAAAATTATCCTCCAACAACTGCGGACCCTGGCGATCCCCCGTGGAAGCAGAAAGCCACTCATCGTGAGTTGCCTGCTTGACGCCGTAATCCGTGGTAAGTGGCGTCTTTGAAGTCGGTTCCCGGGTCTCATTTGCCATGTCTGAGATCTTCGTGTTGTTGGATACGATGGAGGCGCCGCCGGTCATGGCTTCGCCTGCTTTTTGCACCGTGCCTCCGAGGACGGATTCCATTGTTGTAATGGTTGTTTATGGTGGGATGGGATGTGATGGATGGATGTTGGTGGTTGATGTTGGTGATTGATACCTTGAAACTGTAAACTAAAAGTTAAGAAATAACTAACTAAATAAATAAATAGCACCTATGCCTTTTTTTTTGGTTTAAAATCTTTTGTCATTTTTCCCATGATGCAATGGTGAATTCACCATTCTTGCTTGACTTTTAATGTTGACGTTGGTGATCATCGGAGCAGACACTCCGCTCAGGCATGTCATTGTTTTTAACAGGGGAACAAGAACAGCAAAACTCCTCAATTGGCCATACGCAACATATCAACAGGGGAGCCTGAGCATTCCCCTCGATCCTTCTCTCGATCCTGACCGAAACCCCTCAATAATATAAATGGATGATGCTGATGATGTAATGCCAATAGGAGGCTTCGCGATTGGCTCAAAGAAAAGGGACTTCCTATCATACCCGAACCATTAATAAACATTAATAGACATTAAAAAAAAAGAAAAAAGAAAAGCTGGTACGTAACACGTTTGATCCGTATATACCCAACTAGTAGAACTGTCAGGTAGGTATTTTTTCAGGGTATGTACGAGTATGAGTATCAACGCTCCGCTCGTACAGTACAACAAACGCATATAACAAGACAAACACACTTACACAAAACGCACACAAAACGCACGAATTTGCATCAAAAAATAAAAGAAAGAAAGAGAGAAAGAAAGAAGGAGAGAAAGAGAGAAAGAGAGAGAAAAGACCCCCCAAAAAATAAGAACCACACACAAAATAACAATATTTTCAACTCTGCCCTTTTTTAACATATATGTGAGAAACACACACACACAGAGAGAGAGAGAGACATAGAGAGAGCATCCAAAGGTCATAAAATTTATTGAGAAATCGAGACATTTAAATCAAATAAAAGAAAAACTCTTTTAAAAAAAAGTCGTCTTTCAATATTTTCAACATACATTTGTACAGTAACTTTCCCTTCCCCCCTCTTTGATTTCTTACTTTCTTTCTTCTGCTAAATATCCTTTCATCCATCCACTAGGTAGGTAGGTATTCAACGATCTACTATCCCCTCCCTCACTCCCCCCATCCATCCATTCATCCACTCCTATGGGCATCCCATCAGGCCCTCCCATCAGCCCTCACCTATTTCGGCATCGTAGCCTTTTCTTTTTCTTTTTTAAAACTTCAACCATAAACTTCCAGCCTCAAACTTCCCAAAAGAAAAAAACGTGCAAAGTCTCCTTCCTTTCCCCTTCACTCTCTTCCCTTCCAAATAATTTTGATTCTCGTACAACGTATAAATCCTCTCCCCGCGAGCAGAAGCAGTCAAAACATGAAAAAGAGACATAAAAAAAACAGATTATTGTAAAGTTCGTTGTGTGTGTGTTTTGAAAAAAATCCTCGCCCATTCCTCGCGAGCACTTACTTCCCCAATCTTTCTCTCTCCTATATTTAAAAAACCTGACAATCCTTAACACTCCTCCCTATTCCCCGATCCTCCCATACAAAATAAGAAGTTATTGGGTGTATATTTAATACGTATGAGTGATGGTGGTGGGTTTTGGCTTTAATACCCTGCCAAACCTTTGATACTTCGTACTACCAATCCACCGACATCCGTTGCGTTGTCGGGGTAGACGAGGAAGGCTAGGGCGATTATGAAATATAGTCCAAGGAGCTGTAAAGAGATGTTAGTGTTTATGTTCGCTTATTGAAGCTTTTGTTTTGGTGGGGGGTTGTTTCGAGGCGAGAGATTTTTTGTTTTGATTAGTCGGCTATTTCGACGTAGCACGGCTAAAACTCTCAACAACCCCTCCCTCCTAAAACACCCAAATGAATCGTTAAAAGGGAATTTTAAACTCACCATTGAGCCCTCGAGCCAATTTGACTTGCCATCTACACAGAAACAATTAGCGCTTCTCCATTCGAAATCAGCGTGAGAGGTGTAAAGAAGACTTACCCTGAATGACATAAGTCACCACCAACACCGATAAAAAGAAAACCACCGTCTCAAACGTCTCGAAATGCAATGTCATGGGTTGTCCAATAATCCATCCCAGAATGACCAAGAATGGCGTAACCAACAGTGCAATCTGCATCGAACTTCCAATCGCCACGCCCATGGCCAAATCCATCTTGTCCTTTACGGCTACCTATAAAACGGAGTTAGCATTGGTCCAAATCCGCTTCTCCTACTTTGCAAATCGCTACCGCGATTAAAACAGAAGCAGAGCACGTCGTTGAGGAGAGAGTGGGGACCTACCACGATGGCTGTTACGTGTTCGGCGGCGTTTCCAACGATGGGCAGGAGGATGAGACCGACGAAAGTCTTGGAAATATGGGCAGTTTCGACGAGGGAGTCGATGGAGTCGACGAGGAATTCGGCGCAGATTGCCACGAGGATGGTGACAACGATGAGAACGAATGTGGCAGACCAGGGGCCCATTTGGGCAACTTCATGCTCTTCGGCTTCGGGGTCTTGCTCGGCGTCAAAGAGGTTGGCGTGGGTGCGGAGTTGGAAGATGAGGTATAGAATGTAGAGAA
Organism: Tetracladium setigerum; assembly: GCA_031472005.1. Classification (NCBI taxonomy): domain Eukaryota; kingdom Fungi; phylum Ascomycota; class Leotiomycetes; order Helotiales; genus Tetracladium; species Tetracladium setigerum. Next base: position 2,407,003 of record PZJY01000002.1, read on the forward strand.
CCAGAAGGATGATGGCGGTGCCATGGGAGAGAATGAGGATGTTATCTTTGATATCTCCACCAGTGCTGTTCTTGGTGAGAGCAGCATAGAGCTGAGAATAGGGTGTTAGACGTAGTTTCTCTTTACGCAAGGAAACGGACTTACAGTGGCGGGAATGATCAAGGAAGCTGTTGCAACAACCATCAATGATGACATGGTCGATGCGACTGTGGAGTTAAAGTCTTGTTCAATACCCTCTGCAGTTCCGGTTCGAGTGTTATGAATACCACCTGCGACAAAGCAGCATCCAAGTACAAGAAGGATATTGGAGAGGATGCTTCCTAGCATACTGGACTGAACAATTCTAATCTCTCCATTCCTCAAGGCGACAATGCTGACCTGAAGGAATTAGCATCGCAAGATTCGCGCGCAAAAACTCCGGTATACGCACGATTAACTCGACTGCATTGCCAAACGTAGCATTCAACAAGCCTCCCATCGTCTCGCCCAACGGCAGGGAAATTTCCTCGGTCGCAAAGGAAAGGACGGCGGCTAGAGGCACAATGGCGAAGAAATTGAGAATGAAAACAACGGTTGGGTTCCAGTGTCCCAAACCAGCGACAATACCCAACGGTACAAAGACCAACAGAATATTTACATAGTTGCTAAGCAGAGTCACCTTCGTGACATGGAAAGCTTCGGCAGACAGCTTCACCAATTTATTCTCACTATCCATTCCGGCCGTGTGCCTCTTGTTGAACAGGAATTCGCGCACGCTGTTCTGTCGGCCGATTCCTCCATTCTGGTGGCCGCTCAACAGACCGGTATGCTCATCGGAGCCGTTTGCTGGGGCGGGCATGTCGCTCGTATTTCGATAGGTACCGGACTTAATTCGTTGTATATTCTTGCGAGTCTGGTGATCCACTGAATATCATTGAACGCAGTCCAAAAGTCAGCAAAATAGGTCTTTTCCCAAAAGTCACGCAGCAGATTGAAATTATTGTCCGGTTGTGGTTTTTTTTTGGCGGGATCGTGGAACAAAGGAGTGTGTCGATCGAGTTGCGTATTAAATGAATAGGTGTATAGTGGTCGGAGTGATTTTGATTATTTTGTCGCTGGCATCAAGCTCGCGCGCGTTTGGAAGGAGTGATTTGTTTATTGTTGATTTTGGTTGTTATGAGTTTGGGGAGAAATGCCAGCGCAAGAAAGAGAGATTGTCTCTCCCAAAAGTGCGGAGTCGCGCCGTCTGGTTGGTCGGTGCTCGAGGTGACGATGAGTGCAACAGCGAAGATCCGGCGGATAAGAGTGGTAGGACAGGGTCAAGCTTGTGTGGCTGGGGTGATGGGGTGGATGAGAGAGTGGATTGGCGAGTGGATTGAAGAGTGGATGGCTTCAATTGACCGGGTTGTGCGCAGATCAGAAGAGCATGGCCGGCGGCGGCAGTTCGAGATATGGCCGGGGGGAGGGAGATGCGCAGATGCGCGACGGTGATATTTGATGGGTTGAGCGAGGAGGGGCAGTATGGAATAATGGCGAATGTGATAGCGATGACGATGCTGGATATCGGATGTCGAGGGTCGCATGTGGAGGAGTATGGAGTATCGAGGGATCCAAAAGGTGTGTGTTGTCTTTTGGTGGGATGTTCGGGCGTAAAGAAGAAAGCAGATGAAGATCGAGGAGAACGAGAACAGAAGGAAAGAGCCCATCGCAGGGAATTTAAAACTTACAGACCATGACTGTCGACTGGCTACTTGGCAACGTTTTGCGATGAAAGAAATAGTCCAAGGGAACCAGTAATAAATGTACCGAGTACTATTATTCAATGTATGGAACGCTGCAATTCGTTTAATTCGCGCACACCCAACTGGCAAGGCGAACAGAAAGGCGACTTTTTGGCTGGCCTTCGGTTATCGAAGTCTGCAGGATAAATGATCCGAGAGGGTGGTGAGAGGTGGAAGGTGGGAGGTTGAAAGGTGCGTGGTCGTTGCTGCGGTCTGATGACAAGACTTTCCTTGGAGAGCTTCGCACACACCACGAGATCTTGAGAAGATGGAACGACGGAGACGGAGCTTGGAACAGTAGTTTGGGGTGGTCGGGCAACCAGAGCGAAACCTTCTTCGTGTCAAGCAGCCAATGATAGAGGAACAGGAGGTGAAGATCTCTCAACGTCCCGGCGGGAGTCTTATTCGAAGGGGCTGTGTGTTTGCTTGCGTGTGTGTGTGTGTGTGTGCGCGCGTGGTGAAGAGGAGGGAAGAGAGGGAAAGAGATGAAAAGATGATGTAGAAAGGACAAAGGGCAACGGCCGAAGTCAAGTTAAGAAAAGAGAGTTTGGGCGGTTGCTAATATCAAGGAATCCGATCGTGAATTGGTGGAGGACGAGGAGAAGAGGGAGGCGGCTTGCTGCTGCTGCTGCTGCTGCTGCTGCTTGCCACAACAGGGGCTGGATCTGGGAGCTTATTGCGATGACAACACACGACGGGAACAAACAACGTCAGAGACTGACGACAATTGGAGAGAAGAGGAGTAGTTGAGTGAGCTGGTCGAATAATGAATGGTGGTTTCGTTGCAGAAGCAAAAGATGAATAATAAAACGATTAATTTGAGAGGGTCTTCTCAATGAAATACGGAGCACTCGTGGATATATATCTCTTGGTTTTACATACTAGATTCGTGGTCGTCTTTATTCTGTTGATCTTCTCCTCCTCAGCTGAAGCTGTTGCTTGTTTTCTTTCTTTCAGCTGGTGATGTCTTGACTCCTGGCCCATTTATCCAGGTACGCGATGACCATGTTTTAAGGGGACTGACTGTAGGTAGGTATATTCTGATGTGTCTTCTCATACGCCATTCTTCCAATCAATCCTACGTAGCCCCGAGTTGTGAAATACTTCAAAACTAGGAATTTTATATCTCACATATCTAATATATCGCCATATCAATTCACATATTCTTCTTTGATTTCTTAGCATTTTCCTTCCAGAACATCATCTCCCTCCCACCCGATCCCCTTGGGAGCTATGACCTCCCTCCCCGATCGGCGACCCACTTACCAGCAGCAGCTATCCTGACTTGACTTGACGTTATCCCCGGTCTCCACCAGCCAGCCCACTCAACTCTCATGAAGGAAAAACATGTGTGCGTGCAGCAGACATGCATGCACTGCCACACTTGGCACCTTTCCTTAGCCCATGCTTAACTCGCACTAACAGTCCCACAAGGGATCCATCTGCATCCCAGATTCCCCGTTGCAAAAAACCAAGGCCGGACGAACCCATTTCCAAGACACTTGGAGCAAAACCTTCACAATATTGAGAAAAGAGTCCTCGCTGGGCATAAAATTTAGATATATATTTCTTGCTCTTGGCAAAATATAAGCCACAGCAGACACTCCGTATCTATCTCGTACAGAAACCGTTGTCCTTTTCCTGTTTTCGACGAATCTTCAAGAGTGAGTGGGGATAGGATAATTCGAATTCGCGGAGATACTCCGTCTGGTACACGAAGCGGGTCCTATTGCTGTCATAATATTGGGAATGAACCGAGAATGGTGCATGCACAAACCTCGAACGAATGTTGAAACGTTGTCCGGCCAGGACCGCCCAAACAAAAACAAAGGAGGTCAAACAAAAAAAACATGTGCTTTTGCCGAAAACATATATTGTAGTAAACACAACATGCAGTTGGTGTTTTTTTTATTTTTTTTTTATCAGTTACAATAACAACGCCTTGACCGATTTCTTGGGTCCCCAGGTACAAGTACACCAAAATCCGGAGATTTTTAATCCTTCATTTGCCGGTTTATTCCCCAAGCAAGCCAAGCAAAGATCCAAATCAAAGAAGTGATGGGGGATCCACAAATGTGGAAGAATCTCACGTGTGATTTTGGAAAACCTTCCCTTCCAGGTTGCTGTTGATGCTTGGCATGGCCGCCTTGGAGCCTGCCTCGTAAAATAATATATATCAAGGCAGAACTCAAGGCGCAAACATAGAGTATCGAAAAACAACAACGAGTACACAAACAACGATTAAGTGCATACTTACTTTCGCCGAGATAGATTCCAAGAAGACCAAGGCAGTGCGGTCAATCTCCGATCTTCCAAGTCTAAAGTCTAAGCCATCATCTATCCTTTGATGTCAAGAAACAGCATGCTAGATCTAACTTGAAAGATTGTGCTGCGTGGCAAAGACCAAACAAAGATATTGACCTTGGCAGGTAGGTACTCTTTTGATGCTGTACAGCACAATACCAAAGGTCTACCAACCTCTACTATGAACAAATACAAGTGTGCTTTCAAAAAGTCCATCCAGTACAAACCCAACCTTCTAAATCCCCAAAGCATCATACTTCCCCGCCGCAGCCTTCCGCACAGCCAAAGACGGATACCGAGCCCTCCCATTATTATTCGCACGCTCAAATTCCCTTCTCCTCCTCTCTCTCCCTCTTGAGCCAGCACCTCTTGTTTCCGCTTCTTCTCCTGTTGTGCCTCGTCGTGCCTTTCCTCTCGACCTTTTCGCTTCCGAGTCTCTTCTTCCATAACACGTTTCGCTGCATTATTGCGGTATTCACCTGTGTCGCCATCTCCCTTATGTTTTCTTCTTTCTTTCTCCGTTGGCTTCCCACCACCATCGGTCTTCCCACCACTATTGACATTCTTCACCCCCTTCCTCCTTCCATCCCTCTCCGACTTCCTCCTCAACTTCTCCTCCATCTCTGGACTCACAATCCACTCCTTTCCCAACACATCCTCCTTAAATCTCCCAGCCTCATTCCAAAATCTAACTTCCCCATCCGTACTTTTAACGACAAAAACACTCACAACCTCCACTTGCATCATATCCCTGAAGCTGCCGATTCGACCTTTGACCTTAACCACAGTCCCCACATCAATCACATCCCAAGGTACATCCGGATTCTTGACACCGCGCTCCGGGACTTTCTTTTCTTCTCCTTCCTTTGCTTTATCTTTACCTTGTTCTCTCGCCTTTGTCTCCGCAGCCTTGTTGCTTCTAGCAGAAGCAACCTGATCGAGTCTCCGTTCATTTTGATCCAAATGCTTCGGCACACCAAGTACCCCCTCCTCCTTCGCTTCAGTAATAGGCATGATACATGTACACTCCACGCAGCTTCCACTCGAATCATCTAGGGTATAAATTTTCCTGCCAGAAAACTCATCCATTGCAACCACGACGCCGACAATCTTGACCCATTTTATCGGATGGTTGCCATGGTGGTAGAGGGTGTAGCATCTTTGATAGTTGCGCGTTGATTCTGCGGTTGTTCTTGTCAGTTGACGACTCATACAAAGATCTTGGGAGAATAGGAAGGGGGGGGGGCGAGGTATTCGAATAGGAGTGTATTGCTTGTGACAATGAAATCAGGGCAAACGAAGTGCTATTTACATACCATCAGCAGGCACAGCAACAACATGCCCCACATCCTTCAAACCATGTATATCTGTCGCGCGAAGCGGACACCATTGCGATAGAGTAGGAGATACATTATGGCAATACGTTGGGTAGATATTCGGTCTGGCTGGTTCGCCGAGTTTGCTCGGTTTAGAGGTGGTGGTGATGAGGGTGTTCGTGATGGAGGGGACAGCTGAAGGTCCGGATGTCATGGCATTGTTTCGACGGAGGCTGGCACTCTGGCAGTCTAGAGTAGCGGTATTTGTGATTTGTATTCGAAGGCGTGAAATCGGAAATCGTGATGTGTACGAGGGGGGTAAGAAGTTGTGGAAATAGGTAAGTTGAGGATGTCGCGATTTTAGAGTTGAGACGGGAGACGCGTTGTTTGGGAGACGCGAGACAAGTGCGATTTCACGTGAGTTTTTGTCCAGAAACGTTCACAGTTTGCAATCATGAACAGGGAAGAATTTGTATGGGTCTGAGGACTAAGAGAAAAGAATTCTTGTAATGATCGTAGTCTAGTTCGAAAGTCGAGATATTAGTCGGTTTAGAAGATCACGTGAAATATATTGCTGAAGCCAGTGACCTTACAACGGTCTCGCGCATATCGGCCAGCAGTCTTAAGAGTCACTGGTGGTACAAAAATCAAGGAGAAAAATCACGGAGACATAGTATTGTAAGGACAACGCTTTTGCTATCAATTATCTCTGCATATTGAGTGCCTCCCCTCCTTGCAGCCATATCATAACCATCCAGAGTCTCGTTAATCATCCCAAACTCCATAACGCAATGCTGAAATCAAATGAGTGACCCATCCTCCCCGATCAACGCTTGACTCGCTTGGACTTCCTCTCACGATCATCCTTCGACTTCTTCAACCTCGCAGCAGCAGCTTGGAATGCTTCCTCTGAAGGCTCATCCTCGAATCCCTCAAACTCCTCCTCAACCTCCTCACTGCCTCTCTTCTTGCCCTTGCCTTTACTCTTCGTCGCCTTCTTCGCCGAAGGAGCATACTTCGCCTCCAAATGATCAAAGAAGTCACCCCTGGAGGCCTGTCGACTCTGAATCAGTGCAGCCAAACTATCCTCAGCACTTGCTTTCTTTCCCCCTTCTTCGCCTTCTTCTCCCCAAACAACTTATCGTGAACCCCCAACTCCTTCGCATACTCCTCGGCCTCCTTAGCTTCGCTCTTCGCAGCCTTCATCCTCGCCGTCTTAGCCGCCTTACTCTCCTTCGAATACGCAGTATAAGCCTCCACATCTCCACTCGCAATAGCCTCATCAATCCATCCCCTAAATCTCTCTTCGTCCTCCAACGGATTACTCAACATAACAGTCTCATAGATGTGAGCCCATTTGCCTTTCTTCTCCTCGTACGCAGCCAAGACAGAATCTTTCTCCTCATCGCTGCCCTTGAATGACTTTTTGAAAGTCTCGATGGCATCAGGTGTGATAATATCCTTGAATTGTTCAGCGTAGAAGCTAGACCAATTGAAATCATCCGCCGAGATGGACTCGCTCGTTGAACCGGTCTTGTCATATCGTGCGCGACGGGCGGGATCGGATAGGACAGCGTAGGCGAAGGCGACTTCTTGGAATTTGATGTGTGCTTCATCTTTGAGGTGTTCGGGGGATTTGTCTGTGAGAAGTTAGTTTGTCATGTTACGCGCAAAGTGACAGTGTCGGCGATGGCAGAAGTAGCAGTGAAGTCTTACCTGGGTGGTGTCTCAAGGCAGACTTGCGATAGGCTTGTTTGATCTGATCTGCTGTCGCTGTCTTCTCGAGGCCTAGGACTTTGTAGGGCTCGATCTTTGGTGGTTCATCATCAGCTTCGAGTTCTTCCTCTTCTTCCTCTTGTTCGGTGGAAGAGTTCTCAGGATCTTCTTCGACTGGCTTGCGACGAGGCATGTTGTTCTGGTTTAGCCGGTGTCTTTGGGGTGAGTGGTTGTTGAAAATGTTGTTGTTAGCTTAGAAGAAAAGGTCGAGAGACGCGTTTGGGATGAACCGCGTTAAGTGCCAAGACATAAGGTGCGAAGGTACGTTTTGCCCGGACATTTCACCTTCTTTCTCTTCACATCACCTTTCACATCACCCTTCACAAAGGTTCTTCAAAATTGCATTACTGATTGGTAAATCTATTTTGGCCCTGATCTATTCTATATTATAGAAGTCACGAGAAAAATTGATGCCGGCACGAGATGGTAGCTATGGATTTCGTCTTGTTCAAGAAACCAGTATTGTATTGTACAGTACAAATTGAATTGAAAACAATTATATACCGCTAAGCTCTTCCTGTTCCTGCCAACATTGAAGCCAAATACACAAATGTGCCAATATCATCAATATTGCCTAGATGTGACCAATACTCCCTTCGCTTCAATCATCCCCAACATTAAACCTCAGTCCTCCATTCTTGCCACTTTCACCAGCACTACTTCGTCTCTTCTCACTCCAGCTACCTCGCCTATTTCCTCTTGATCTCCTACGATCTCTCGACCTCCCCTTATCACTCGATCTTCTATTCCTCCTCCTCTTCACTCGCCTCCCGCCCACACTTCCACTACTACCCATCCCTCTTCCATCTCCATCTCCCCCTTCTCACGCCTCAAAAACACTCTACCCGGTCTCCTCACACCCGTCCAAAAGCCACTATACCCTCTCCCTCCCCTTCCTATCCCATTTTCTTCCTGAAGCCTCCTTCTCTCCCTCCTTTCACTCGCACTCTCCCATCCCCCACCCCTCCCTGAAACTCTAATCCTCACACTCCCCGGCCCACCAATCCCACTATTCTCCGAATACTCGTCTCCATAACCCCTCCCCTACTATACCCACCACCAGCACTCCCCCCATGCTCATGCCCAAACTCTCCATACCCACTACTCTCATCATCATCCCCCTCATCATCCCTCACATAACTCGGATCCCAACAACATTTCCAAATCAAAAAGATAAACAATATCGTTGCAAAAAACCCGCCGAGGACGCCGCCGATGATAGCGCCGGGGTTGGAGGGGGTGCCGGATGGGTTTGTTGTTAGTGGTGGAGTGTTGGGCTGAGAGGAGACGGATGTGGGCGAGGAGAAGGTGAAGAGAGTTGTTGTTGCTGTTGGTGGAGGAGGGTAGGTTGGGAGGTTCACGAATGGTGGTGATGTTTGATCTTGTCTCCGCTCCACGATGTATTCTTCACCTCCTCTCACAGTGGAGGGTATGGGAGCCATTAATTCGCCAATTGGATTTTGTAAGGCGAAAAAAAAGTAAGAATATAATGATGATGATTTGAAAAAAAGGAAGATTTGTTGTCGGTCATTGTTCCCAAAAAGAAAAGAGAGACATCCTACAGTAAGATAAGGCTGGCTGCGTTGTCTCATATTTGGTCGTGTTCTGACGTGTGTACCTAATTCCGGTGTGCATTTTGCCCAGCTGTAATGAGAGAATTCGTACGCGGTGAGTAATGCCAGCAGCTAGCTTTCTCGAGGTCGAGCCGCATATAGTAGTATTTTTGTATGTAAGGCTCTTTCCTTAGTCTTGGGTACCAATAAGAGCAAGGGGTGGGGGAAATTCCGAAACTGTACGACATATAAATCTGGGGTTGTGATTGATTGAATGATCCGATATGCAAACGAATCGAGAAATTGTGGCGTTTGCATGTTGTGGATGGTTGCATTGAACCAATAATGATTTGAGACCGAAAAAAAAAGAGAAAAGAGAAAAGCCTTGTACGCTGCAGAAGCGTGATTTATGAGGAGAGAAGTTGGTATTTTTGCTATTTTTGTCATATTCGATTCAGGAGGGGGGATTTGAGATTTGAGAGATTGTTACAGCCATTCTTCAGTATCTCCTCCGAAATTAGGAAGATCTCCATCCATCAAAGTCTGCCAATACTCCCAATCATTTTGTGTAATGCCAGGCATTACATCAAGTGTCAAACTCAAAGGAGTACTAAGACTGTCTGTATTCCACAGGTGGGGCTGGGTTGGAACGGGGATGATCTGTCCAGGAAGTTGATTGTGAAAGCTACCGAAACTTTGAGCCAACGGTGCCTGTTGAGGGCGATATGCAGGTTCTCTCGGAACAGGAATATTTCTTTGGCGGCGCAGAATCTCAATGTAAGATGGCGTCGACAGAGTACCACCCACGGCGTCTTCTCTTATAGCCCATGCTTTACAAACTAAGCTTCCGATTGCAACCCAGAGGGTGTTTTTTGTATCTTCGGTGAGTTCGGGTCGATTTTGGTAAGCAAGTCGAACCTGTTCCCATCCTCTCTCTGCGTCTGGTCCAGTGGTTCGAACTCGAAGTTCGCTGACAATGTAGATGAAAGCATCGAGCTGGAAGTAAACACGAACATGCCAGAGAAATCTCTGAATGGCTTCGTTTTGGTGGCCAATACTGTCGTACTCTAGTTCTATGAGACAGTTTTCAAACAGCGCATCCTTCTCAGATTGTGGCATTGAACTGTTTAATTGAATGTTAGCAAACGATATGATGGATGGATGGCTTGTGCAAACTAAAAATTTCTCGAGAACAGCATAACGTACGCTCCTTTGTCCGGATATTGTCGAGGATGGTGTGCCATGATTTTCATTGTCAGTAGAACTGACTTTGCCATGTATATCATTAAAAGTTGGAGAGGTATTGAAGGATCGCAATACTTGATGAACTTGTCCTGAAAAATAGCCTCAAGCCCTTCGATCGCTTTATCTTTCGTTGCGATGAGTTCAGCAATGGATGGTGTTGACCATGTGCCATCTGCGTTTGGCTTCTGTATGGTACCAACCTTTCGAAGCATTTCTACAGTCTGGTATCGCATAGTACAGAACACCATCTCCGTGATACCTTCTTTACTAGCGGGTAGTTCCTTCATCGTAGGGTTGAGTTCGCTATCACTGATGTTGATTGGTGTCTTGGTGTCAAATTTTGAAAGCCACTGCCAGCTATGGTCAATACACGAAGCAAACTGATGAACAGACCAGAAATTTAGAAAGTCTGCACATGATAGTGCTGATGTTCGAAGGGATATGAACCACAACCTAGGAACAGTACACTTACAGCAGGAAATTGTGCACCAGCCAACTTGGATGCATGACCATCTAGGAACACAATCTGCCACCAAGTTCGTCGTCTCATCTCCGCATCAAAAGGTGAAAGATTGGCTGTTCCCACATCTGTATGAATCCCAAGTCGATGGGCAATCCGAACCATCGCACCAGATAGAGTATAGATGGTGTGCGCATCGTACAGACTGCGTGACCCAATCAAGTAGAGCAGTAAGGCTTGCAAAGTGGTAAGACTAAGAGATCTCAAAAACTTTGCATTGGCCAGCGCTTGCTGAACACCGCGAATATATCTCGCAAGTAGCTTTTGTCGGGGCTCGCCGAAATGGGCTTCACACTCCTCGTTTTTCAACGATATGGTGGCGAGAAAATAGATGGAGAACAGCAGTGCTTCGTTGGGTTTGGACAAAGTTGACAAGTCTCCACTTGCATCAATGATTGTTTGCTGTACAGTTGGTGCATGAAAGGTCTTGACGAGAGGATTGCAATTATCCAGGAAGATTTGCCAGAGACGGAATATATGAACGACCGGTGGGTGGAGGGAGCGCAAATCAGAGTGGGAGTTTGTGAATCCCATCAGAAGATTCTCTCCAGGTGGTAGGACGAAGTCATCCTGGACCTCGACCTCATCCTCGGACTCGGTATCTGGCTGTTCTGCCATCTCCTCTTTGAGATTCTCCCACAAAGTACTAAATACATGAAATCACTAAAAAATACTAGGCAAAATACAGATGCAAGTCATACTTCTCCACGTATTGGGCGTGTGTCTTTCCAAAGAACAGGGATCCAGGAACTTCTTGTACACGATGGGGTGCACTCATCGTGAGTCGCCGAACATCATTGATGCCAATATCATCTTCTTCAGCTTTTGATGGTTTAAAATCGGCAAAATTAGAGTCATCGCCCTCCACCTTGATCCCGTTTGATTTCAATAACTGCTCATACCTCCTGAGCCGGACCACTAGATCACTCTCCGTGGGGTTTCTCCTCCTTCTCCGTGGCTGCGAGGGGGTGGCAACAATGCATTCTGTTCTTGCTTTGATACAATTGGAACAAGGTTTCTGGCGATCGCATTTAACCTTTCTTTGCTGACAGAGAAGACACGAGTGACCTCGAGTGATCTTTGGAGGTGGGTTAGCAGGCGCTCGTGGGCTCTCGTCCGTGAGTGGGGTACTGGGGCTCTGGCTCGGGGCAGGAGTTGCGAACATGGTTTATGTACGATAATGTAACAACATTGACAAGAAGATATAGCCACGCAGAGTTTAGAAAATGAGGAAGAAGGGAAAGAAAGAATCAATGTTCAAAGATCTGAATGAATCATAAGGAAGTTGGAACAAGCTTACGACATCTTGGGAGAATAGGCTGGTGGACCGCGCTAGCTCTAGTGGCCGCTGGATTTTGGAAAGCTTGATCCTACGGCCCTGATGATCACGTGATCCTCTTCGATCGTAATCCATGTGTGTGAATGCGTGTGCGAATGGCTGAAGAGCGAAATATAGAGAAGAACTATAGGAGAGGAAGTGATCAGACTGGGGAGGAAGTAGGCAGAAGTCCATAAGACGGCGCAATCACAATCCCTTCAAATACTGATGTTGTCACCGGTCCCGAACATCTCGGTCCCGAGATGAGTTGATGAATGTCCGGGACCTGCAGCCCACACAAGCGACTCCCTCGCTCGTACACTCAACCCACAACAAGTGAACCATCATCTGCCACACTCCAATAAATGATCCTCTCATATCGGGCATTAGCAGGCCGCGAGATGCTACCGAGTTCTCATCAAGCAATGACTCCGTCAAAACTTTTCGGGTCCTTGGATGCCACATTTGCACCAGGTTGATACTTACATCCCCACAATAAGACCACTTCCATCTCCGAGCGTTTGTGTATTTTTTTTTACCTATATATCATCGCCAAGTTACTTCTATTTTCTAACAAACTCCCCATCTCTCAAGTCTTGTCTTCTTTCAAACATTTTCCAATTTTTGCCATATCCCAAACCCTACAACTTCTCCTCTGAGCTTCGTCGAGCAAAAGTTTGCGCGATGTCTAGCGACAAGCAAGATATCCCGCTCGGCGACAGAACATCTGAAGATGTCGAATTGTCTAGAGACCAAGCACCAGAGCTGGTGAAAGAGGAAGATGAGTTTCCTACCGACTGGAAAAAGATTGCCGTGATCATGTCGGCCTTGTACATGACCATGTTTCTCGTTGCGCTTGTAAGTTCAGAGTCCTCTTTACCCCAATTGACTTTGGTTCATTACACTAACAAGCCTATGATATCAGGACCGCACAATCATTGGCACAGCTATTCCACAGATAGTTCACGACTTCCATTCCATCGATGATGTGGGATGGTACGCCAGTGCATATCTCATTACTTCTTCCTGCTTCCAGCTCGTCTATGGTCGCATTTACACCTTCTACAATCCCAAGAACATTCTACTGATCGCCATCTTGAATTTTGAAATTGGAGTGCGTTCTTTGTTCCCCTCCTCTTTGTACTTGCACTGACATCAACAGTCTACCATCTGTGGTGCTGCACCCAACTCGACGGCTTTCATTATTGGGCGCGCCATCGGTAAATAATACCTCCCCCAAACTAATCATTCTTACATACTGACATACACATAGCTGGTTTGGGAGGAGCTGGAATACTTAGCGGTGCTATCAATATCATGATTGTAACCATACCTCTCCACAAGCGACCTGTATTCCAAGGAATATTCGGCGCCGTCTTTGGTATCGCCAGTGTTCTCGGACCACTCGTTGGAGGCGCCTTTACTACCCATGTTAGCTGGCGATGGTGTTTCTACATCAACCTACCCATTGGCGCTGTTGTTGTTGCCATTCTAATCTTCATTTTGAAGATTCCAGATAGTAAGAATACTGACACGGTAAGTTATGATATGCAGCCTCCACACTTCCACTCGAGTATACAGTTCTAACGATTCCAGCTCCGCCAACAATTCATCAAACTTGATCCATGGGGAAATCTATTCCTCCTCCCTGGCATCGTCTGTCTTCTCCTTGCTCTTCAATGGGGTGGAACCACCTATGCCTGGTCCAGCGCTCGCATCATCGTTCTCTTTGTCCTGGCGGCCGTTTTCCTCAGCATTTTTACCTTCGTTCAATCAAGAGTTGGTGAGAATGCGACTGTTCAAATCCGTATCATCAAACAACGAAGTGTTGCATCCGGCATCTTCTTCTCCGCCATCTCAAGTGGAGGAATGTTTATCATGATTTACTACCTTCCCATCTGGTTCCAAGCCATCAAGAGCGTCAGCGCTGTAAGTCTCCCCGCCCACCGTCTCCCTTCCCATACAATAAACAACGTACTAACACCTTTTACCCTTCACAGGTACAATCTGGAATCAACACCTTCCCCCTCGTCATCGCCCTCGTAGTAGGCTCCATCATTTCCGGTATCCTCACCAACAAAACCGGCTATTACGTCCCCCAAATCATCTTCTGCACAGTCTTCATGTCCATCGGATCCGGCCTCATCACAACCTTCACCCCATCCACACCGGCACCCACTTGGATCGGCTACCAAATCATCTTCGGCTTCGGCCTAGGCTTTGGCATGCAAATCCCCGGCCTAGCGGCGCAAACCGTCCTCGGAAAAGCCGACGTCATGACAGGCGTCTCGCTCATGTTTTTCATGCAAGGCATAGGCGGTTCTATTTGGATATCTATCGCGCAGGTGCTATTTGGCAATGATCTCGCGTCTGGACTGGGCAGGATTCCAGACGTGGATGTACAGAAGATCTTGCAGTCTGGAACAACGGAGTTAGTGCATCTTGTGCCGAAGGAGCATTTGGGTGAGGTGTTGAGTGCATATAATCATGCGTTGACGTTGACTTTTAAGGTGGCGGTGGCTTGTGCTTGTGCGACTATTGTGACGGGGTTGACGTTGGAGTGGAGGAGTTTGAAGGGGTTGAAGGAGGGTGGTGATGTGGTTAAGAAGGGGGATGAGGAGGTTGGTGAGAAGAAGGTTAGTGGGGATAATGCTAGGAAAACGGGAGAGGGAAAGGAAGTTGATGTCAAGTAAGACGTGACTACAAACTAGGGAAGAAGATGTGATATTAGAGCGGGAGGCGCATTTGGGTATTACTTTTGGGACCAGAAAGAGAGTCTGGTGTTGTTTTTCCTTTTTTAAATAATCAAATATACACGACTTAGACTATACTGTACAATACATAACTTAGACGGGACAAAAGATAAATATTCTACTCACTTACCTCTTAATATTCTTGTGCCGATTTCTATCCCATTCTAGGCTTGAAAACATCTCAAACAATAACTCAACAATAATTGAACTTTCAAGTAGCAGAAAAACAGACAATTATATATTAAGTAAAACTCGCTAAGGACAAGCAAATGATCTAATTAAGACAACCCGCCATCACCACCACAACCACTTACACCCCGGATCTTCTCAAACCCCTCAAACCTTCCCCATAATCATCCCCATCATCCCCAACTTCCTATAACTAGCATGCACCTCCTTCCCCCCTCCAAAACAGCCTTAACATTCTCCCAAACCTGCACCAAATCAGGCCTATCACTCGCGCCCCCAAAATTCATCAAGCTGGGCACAATCGCCCAACTCTCCACCACCGTCGTCCCATCTCTCCTCAGCACCACCACAGCCGGCTGCGCCAGCCCAAATTCATATCCTTTTTTCTCGGTGATGGCGACGTCGACGACGGAGCGTTCCTTAAGCGCTTTAGCGATTTCGTGGTGCGTATCGATGATGACGGGACCGGTGTAGCTGGTCAGTGTGCGCGTTTTGGTGAGGAGGTCGGCGGTGGGTTCGGCGGTTATGGCGAGGACTGTGCCTGAGGAGGAGGTGAGGGATGGGGTGAGGGATTGGAGTGTGCGGAGGTAGGATTGGCAGAATTTACACCAGTGGCCGCGGTAGTCTGGGTGTGTGTGTTAGTAGTGGTTTTGAGGTTGGTTGGATGGGTGTGTGTGGGGAGCGACTTAGACTGACAGATTATGAAGGTTACGTCGGACGAAGCGACGATGGAGTCGAATTGGGCGAGAGGAGAAGACATTGTATCTTGGTTATAGGCGTAATGCTCTTGTGGAGATAGATAGGTACTGTGAGGGTGCTCTTGATTGAGTGATGAAGTGTGTTAAATGTAAGGACGTTAGAAGCTAGCAGAGATGAGAAGATGTTTGTTGCTGAGGATGAGTAAAAAAAGGGTCTTGTTCAACAACGAAATGCTCTCATGCTTAAGCATTTCATCTATGTGAAAGATCTGTCACTGCACTATCTCTGAAGACTCCCCCTTTTACTTCGGCCGAAGTGTTTTCGCAGTAAGCAGCCATTGATTTGTCACTCGACACATCAAAGAGCACACATACCGAACCTCACCGCTGGAAGACATAATATCAAATTGAATGACAGTTGAGACCGAACTCCATCTTTATCATGCCCTTGCCTTGAAAGCGTGTGTGCAAAGAAAGCAATGTATGGAGAGGGAGACCTGAGCCTGCTTTCCTGCTGGGGTAAATGCGAGCGAGGGCTGCAGTGATCTGTCATGCCAATATGGTGGGGTCGTTTAGGCCTCGAGGATTGGTGACCAACAACGCCCAAACCCGAGCCAAGACTACCTTCCGACCATGCAATAATGACCGTCATCAATGATAGCCTACACTCGCAGTATTTGTGTTTTGGTGAGAGATGATGTAAATGCTTGGGGATGTGGTGAGCGTCTGACCTGTGACGCTGGTCGCAACGGACGTAACGGTGCGGCGCAACTTTCGTCCTTGAGAGAAAGAAATATCATGGTTCGGATTGCACTGCACAATACAAAGACAGGGGGTGTTTGACACTAGTAAAACTATGCTGCCAAAGAAGCCTCTGTTCCGTTCTTGGGATATATATGGCTGACAGGGAGAACAACTGCAAACACTCGCGAACATTCAGAGCAGCCAAGGAGAGTACAGAACGAAGAACATAAAAATCGACCCGCCTATGAGAAAATGCAGGGCACTTGCAGCTTGCACGAATCATTCCCTATTCTTACAATGGGAATTGACAACTCCTACAATGCGCAACTTCAGTAAGTATCGTCTGCTGACTTGTCCAATTCGATCACTTGATCTCAACATGTCTTCATCTCCAAATTCCAACGGCAATAATGACTTCGAAAAGTGGTATCGTAACATTTGTACATGTACATGTATCTCCTACAATTCTCCAACGCCAATTCCAATGCCGAATCCGTACTTCTAATACAATCTAGCAAGATTAGCCCAGCACCAGATGCATCTCCCACAGAGCCTACCTTTTTACATTATACACTCAATCCTGTCCATTCTCTGCCTTCCACCGTGCCAAATATGCCTCTCCGCTCAATGCCCCCTTGGGATCATTCTCGAATCGTCCTCTCGTTGGCTTGATCTTCCTCGTCACAAACGGCGTAAGCTATCAATCGATCAGCCCTCCATCTACACGTATCCCATCCAAGTTCCCGGTTCCTACCGTAAACGTGCTCAGGTTCTCTGGCACAACATATGTCCTGACTTTGTCCCAATCGATCACATATCCTCCATGTTTCGTATGCGATCCCGTTGATCCCGTTCCAGTTCCCTTGTAGTATCCCTTATTCGTTTGTTTAGTGGTGAGTCGAAGGCGAGCTATGCGCTTGAAAAGGGATTGTGTGGGCTTCATGATGGCGGTTTCTGCGACGATTGATGATGAAGGGGGGAAATCAGGTCGATCGATGGGCAGAGAGTTGCGCGATGGAATTTCGAGATTGCCAAGGACCCAATTCACGCCAGCGGCCGCACCGCCAAAAAAAGTTTCCCTCCACCACCCCAAAAAGCTCGATAAGAATTTCGACTTCGATAAACACTACCTTACGCCCCCGCGACGGAAATTCCTCACCACTTTCGATATAATGGCAGGACGACAAGCTCATGGCAGGTCGCTGTCTGCGCCCTCGAAGACGAAAGCGAAACCAAATGCAAAAGCTAAGAAGAGGACCCTCGATGCTTTTGCCATTGCGTCGCACGAGAATCCCGATAGAATAAAAATAAAGAAGAGCCGATTGGGTTCGAAAGAAGGAGGAAATAGACCTGGAAAGCGCAGAAGGGATGATGACGAAGATGAGGAAGAGGAGGAGGAGGAGCAATCGAGCTCCAAGAAGAAGCGAAAGGGTCCCGAGAAAGGTCGCTTCGATGAGTTGGACATAGACGAGGGAAGTGATAGTGAGGGGAATGAGTGGAAACTTGGACAGGTCGACAGTGATGATGATAGTGAATTGGACAGTGACGCTGCTTTTGGAGAGAGTGACGAGGAGAGGTTTGAAGGATATGCCTTCTCAGGGAGCACGAAGAAATCGAAGAAGAACAAGAAGCAATCTGGTAGAGAGGATTTGAATCTGGACGAGGATGACGAGGAAGAATCCGACTCGGAGCTGGAGGAGGGCGATATGGGAGAAGGTGCTGTGGATCTGGCAGACATGCTAAACTCTTCCTCGGACGAGGAGGAAGTCCAGACCAAGAAAGCCAACCCCAAATCCAAATCCAAAAAGACGAAGGATACGTCAGATGAATCGTCTGATGATGATATTTTGGACTCGTCAGAATCGGACGAAGAAATGGACGACAGCGAAGATGAGTCCTCTGCCTCATCCGCAGACGAAGACGACGATTCGGCCAATCCTCACAAAATTGCGGCCCTGCACAGCATAATAGCAAACCTAACACAAGGAGATGCGGTGGAGGGAGTAGTCAAGCGAAGGGGGGGGCTATCTCTGTCAGAGCCTGGAAGTCAACTCACTACTTCCAGCACAGCTACTGGGAAGGCAAAGAAAGCCAAAGCTCCGCTGGCAGTACCTTTGGAGCGACGTCAACAAGATCGTCTAGACCGAGGTGCTGCGTATGACAAGAGCAAGGAGACACTCGGAAGGTGGACAGATACAGTGAAACACAATCGAGAGGCTGAACATCTCATGTTTCCTCTGCCAGACAACGACACTGCAAATGCGAAAAACAATAAACAGCTCGTTCCAACAAACCAATCGAAGCCCTTCAATGACTTGGAAGCCACAATCCAGAGTATTCTGGAAGAAAGTGGACTTGCGACGGTCAATGGAAAGGATGATGAGGATCATATCCGAGAGTTTGAGGAGCTTGAAACCAATAAGCTTTCTTTGGAAGAGGTCAAGGCTAGGCGAGATCAATTACGAATGGCACGAGATTTACTGTTCCGTGAAGAAGCAAAATCGAAGCGAATCAAGAAGATCAAGAGTAAATCTTACCGCAAGGTACACCGAAAGCAGCGAGAGCGAGAGGAGCGAAAGAATCAAGAAGCTCTTGCCGAAGGCGGATTCGAGCCATCTGAGGATGAACTGGAAGCACAGGATCGACGACGTGCAGAGGCGCGTATGGGTGGGAAACATAGAAACAGCAAATGGGCTAAAGCTATGAAGGAATCCGGCCGAACTGCTTGGGACGCAGATGTTATGTCCGGAGTCACCGAAATGGCAAGAAAGGACGAGCAGTTGAGGAAAAGAGTTGAGGGACGAGTGGTACGGAAGGAGTTTGAAGGTGATTCTGATGCTTCTATGAGTGATTCGGATGATTTGAGTGAGGAGGACGATGAGGCGGAACAGAAGCGGTTACTTCGTCAACTGAACAAAGTCAGAGGAGATGAGATCTTGGACGAATCTGGACCTGGAGCAAGACTTGCAAACATGATGTTTATGAAGAAAGCCGAAGCATCTCGGAAGTTGGCAAACGACACCATGGTAGAAGAAATTAGAAAGGAATTAGCTGGGGAGAGTTCTGAAAGCGAGGAAGAGACCGATGTCGGGCGAAGATTATTCGGACCCGCGAGTGTGGCAGCAGAGAAGACAAAACCCAAAAAATCCAAGGAGAACTTTGAAGAGGGCGATATCTCAGATGCTGGGGAAACAGACTTCGTAGGATTCGGCGAGACACCCAAAGCCGCGCCTTCAAGGAGCAAGGAATCGGTTCGACCAGCGGCTCATCTCTCCTCAGTCACCGAAACAGAAGCAAATCGCCGTCGCCACAAGAAAAACAGCGAAATCGACGTCAACATCGACCTCTCCCAAACCCTCACAGCCGCAAAGCCCAAAGCCAAAAAGGCGCCCAAGAAAGTCCAAACTCTGGATGCAGGTGAAGAAGAACACTCCTCCGACTCCGAGCACGAGATTCGTCTCCCCTTTGCGATTAAAGATCAAGATCTCATCAAGCGTGCTTTCGCAGGCGCCGATGTAGTTGGGGAGTTTGATCTCGAGAAGAAACAGACGATCGAAGATGAAGATGAAAAAGTCATCGATAACACCCTTCCTGGCTGGGGAAGCTGGGTGGGAAGTGGAGTGAGCAAGAAAGACAAGGCTCGTCATAAGGGCAGATTCCTAACCAAGACCAATGGTGTGAAAGCATCGGACAGACAAGACGCCAGATTGGAGAAGGTGATTATCAATGAGAAGAAAGTAAAGAAGGTATGGTACCCAATGAAAATCCCTCCCTCTCTTTCCTTCTCTTTCTACTCTGCCGTCAAATTTTCATTACTAACGTGGATTTTTCAAAATAGAACAATAAATACCTCGCCAGTGCACTCCCCCACCCCTTCGAGACGAGAGCGCAGTATGAGAGGAGTTTGCGATTACCTATTGGACAGGAATGGAGCACGAAGGAGACCTTCCAGGATGCTACGAAGCCGCGGATCTTGCTTAAGCAAGGTGTTATTGCTCCGATGTCGAAACCTATGTCTTAGATTTAGATGTAGAGTTGAGTTGATAGGACCCATTAGAGAGGAGAATGGAATGGAATGTATGACGGAATAATATACCATTTCTTATTGTAAAAGTTCAAAATCAAGTGTACCTCTGTGAATGAACAAGGGACCATCCATCCAGGTAATTGAATATGGCAAAAAGTGCTACATGCAATTTGAGTAGGTGATTTACGGAATGCAACTTTGAGGCTCAAAGGAGTTTAACATAACTCTGAAGGTCCACAGCAGCTTTCCTAGTATCCATTCACGATTTTCTTGCTTGCTAGACATGTCAATGCTTAGCAACAGTATAATTCCAATTACCCATTAACTACTAAATATCAAATTCAATCGCGAACCAATTTATCCATCCATCCTATCCTATCCTATCCTATCCCATATATACGCCATCCACCACCCAAACATGTATGCAATCCCACCATCTCTTTCTATATAAACAAACCTCTCCATGCCTACGAAGATTTAAAACCCCCTCCTCATCACAGATAGTTTCTTCCTCATCAAACTCATATCCCTCCTCCTCCCCCTCTCCTACAGCCACATATCCATTCCTCCCCCTTCCCAACTTCGTCATACTTAAGCCATTACTCAAACTCAAACTCGGCTTCCATCCCTTCTCCTTCACGGCCATAATGGAAATAAATATTGTTGTTAACCTAGATATACGAAAAGATATTAGCACGAAGAATTGAATAAACCTTCGTCAACAAGAAAAGGAAAAGGGAAGACACATACAACCCCACCCCGCCAAACCCACTCAAACACCTCGCAAGCACAGCATGATGTTCCTCCACCCCCGCCGGCGCGAGACTGGAATATCCTTTGCTCTCTCTGATCGGCTTGAACCAGTCATCCGCGCTGGTAAGGTTGATTGATGTGTATAGACTCGCGTAGCCGATCGTAAGGAGAATAGATGATGTGATTGTGTTTTTGAGCGGGAGGAGGGATGATGTTGCTGGGAAGAGGGTGTGCGAGAGGTGGGCGAGTTGGGAGAGGATGAGGGTTGTGATTGTCTGTGGGAGGGAGTAGGGCTTTAGTACTGTACGTGTATTGGGGGGGTGTTGAGAATTGTAAGGCGCTGGAAATAGGAAGGGGGAGGGGAGTCGAGGAGGGGAAGAGATAGGGGGTATTTACAGTGAAGATTAGAACTAAAAGTCCACTCGGTATACTGTCTATAAGTGTGATATGCCAGTATACGAAGTAAAGCGATATAAAGAGTGTAATTGAGAGTGTGGATTGCTGGATGAAGCGGAGGAGGAATAGGATCTCGGTGAGGATTGTCCCTTTGGGCCCGGGGCCGGGAGAGGTTGCGAAGATGCGCGTTTCCATTTGATGAGTTGGTTGGTTTGTTGGTGGGTATTTACTGCAGGTAGACAGGTTGGTAGTGATGTGAAGTGATTGTGAATTGGTGATATGGTATGGAATTGGAGAGAGTGGGAGGAGGGGAGATTGATGGTTGTGAAGCTGGAAATGTCTTTCAATAACGCCGTCGAAACTAGCTACTGGACTAGTACTCTACCCATCTTGAATTGGTGGCTTGCCCCCAGGAGAGAAATAATTGAAGAAAATCGAAGAAGAATGAAAATTTACTTTGCAATTCGAGAGGTTCCTTACATTTGATTCAACTTCGAGATATACTGTACACTATATCTCAAATTCGTGCTTCGTCCGAAAGGATGTCAGAGGAGAAAGAAAGAGAGAGAGAGGTCACAACAAATGAGCACGTACTGTACCGCGGTGGCGGCAAATAAGGGACGCTGCAGCGAACCTAATGAACCTCGCTAATCCCATGACTTCGACGTCAAGCATGACAACCACCTAGACCCGTCAATATGACAACGTTCATCGCAACATCACCCTCTCAACAGCCCTTCTCTTCCTTCACCTCCAATTCTTCTCAAACACCCAAAACGACAAATGAGATGTCTGAAGAGTTGTGGGCTACTGTACAGTACGATGGTCCACTCTGTGGAGAGGTTTCGTCCCATTTGTATTATTCCAACCCTCATGATAGTAATTGAGACATGGCTAACAAAAGAAAAGGAATTCTCGCACATAATGTCTGTCCATTGCCTCTTTTTTTCTCGCCATCTCCATCCCTACCTCTTTCAACAGATTTGAAGACTCATTCTGTCGTCCTTGAATTGGACCTGCCATTATTCATCGCCTTCTGAAATTGGTTAAATTATGAACTTTGCCCTTCGCCTGTTGATGTGCAAGTAAGAGCGCGAACTGTGATTTCTTCGCGTGTCTTGAGCTACATACACGCTCCTTCCTCTGTCATTCCAGAACATGACCGAGACAACTGTCACAATTCAGATGCTTCGAAAAGTTCCATCTTAGGGCTGGTGAAAGTTTCACCCAGCTCTAGAAAGCTCTGGATATCGCGTACTGTGCACTGGATTCTCCTCCAACCACTCTGCGCGACATCCTTACTTGGGGTTAGGATGTTAACGTGACAACCTCACAAGGTGGCAAACTTGACTGCTCGAAGAATGGAGGTTGGCCCTCCAGCTTGTCATAGTCTTCGTAAAGACGAGGCCAGTAGAATTTTGTTTTTGTTGGTAGTTGTTGATTTGACTTCGTGCAGGAGATTAGGGCTACGAAAATCGATGACGATATCCAAGACAGCTTCTGGATGGATTGCGAGTGCAACATTCTAGATGGCAAAATTTCATTCCATCTAGTCAGAAACTTCCAGGCAACTTCTTACACGATGTGCTGGAAAGTTCCCGAGCGACATCTGTCAGAAGTTATAAAGTTTCTTCCTCAGCGAAACGAAGCGGCTTCGTGCGAGGATTCTGTAACACATCTGCCAACATCCGCCATTCCCAGAACGAAATGGCAGGAAATCGGATTTACTGGTATTGGTGCAGAGTAGCTAGAATCTAGGAGGCTGCCAGTGCTCTCTGGCCCTTACTCTTGCACTTCCGCAATCTGATTACTCTCCATTCAAACAGTTCCTGACCAACCTCTGGGTTTCTCGTTACGCTACTTGGTGAGTGAAGTCCACCATAGGCTTTGCTGGGGGCACTGCAAACCTCAGCCTTTTCTCTATATACCCGCCTGCACAGAAATCCAGATATGCCATCAAATTTTCAGGCTGGTTAACGATCTTCTGGTCGAAGAGAAGATGGCGGGAGTAATACCAAGCGGTTATATAACATGAGGTTTATGTTTGCATTCCAGATTCTGCATTCCATCTCTCTCACATCCTCTCTTATACACCTTTCTTCACAATCATGAAGAATTCTATTTTCTTAACACTTTTGAGTGTAGCATCTGTTCATGGAGCGCCACGAAGAAGACCAGTCCAAAGCGCTTGTTCATCCGACCTCCCAATAACAATCACGAGAACCACACTCTTACCTCCTACCACTATCACATTACCTATTCAATGGCCACCGACTAAACCACCAACTCCTCCTCAACCGCCAATTATTGAGCCTCCAATTATTGAGCCTCCAATTGTTCAACCGCCAGTTGTTCAACCGCCAGTTGTTCAACCACCGACTCCTCAACCTCCAACTATTCAACCGCCAATTATTGAACCTCCAACTGTTCAACCTCCGACTATTCCACCGCCAACTATCCAGCCGCCAACTCCTCAAGTACCAACTTCTCAACCACTAGTTTGCCAATTGCCAAATCCATCTCCAAATCCTCCAGTTCCAAATCCAGCTCCAAATCCAGCTCCAAACCCTCCAGCTCCAAATCCAGATCCAAATCCATCTCCAAATCCTCCAGTTCCAAATCCATCTCCAAACCCTCCAGCTCCAAATCCTCCAGCTCCAGATCCCCCCGCTCCGATTCCTACATCGCCCAATCCTCCCTCGCCCAATCCTCCTTCGCCAGATCCTCTGTCTCCAAACCCTACATCTCCAAATCCTCCATCTCCAGACCCTCCTTCGACAGATACTCCATTGCCAGACCCTCCTTTGCCAGACCTTCCTTCGCCAGATACTCCATCACCAGACCCTCCATCCCCAGATCTTCCAGTATCCTCCTTTGACCCATCGTTCCCCACTGATGGACCAGTAACGCCAACATTACCACCGACCAGTCCGGTTTCTGATGTCCCCATCGCGACAACTCTTGTTGTCCCCGAAGTACCTGTTACAACAATACCGACTTCGAATGGAACTGCCCAAATTCTACCGACTGTCACTAGTGCACCTCTAGGAACAACAGGAAGTATTATCACCACTCTCGACACGAGCGGCAAACCTACCACAGCTCCAATCATCGAAACCTCGATCACTGAACCGACCACTACAATTTCGACCACCGCTGCAACCTCAGTGGTGGTAACAATACCTCCACCAAGCGCTCCCTCTGTCGACATCTTCCAACCAATTGCCACTGATCATCCCCATCCTGCTATCCCCTCGCGAGATGATCATCCGGTTGGTCGCCTCGGTATCAACCAAAACGCTCCGATTGGAACAAACAAATTCTATAGTAACTTCTTCCTCGGAGGTCAAGACAATCCAACATGGACAAATCCATACTCGGTGGCTTGGGCGAAAGGATATGGCCAGTCCTGGGGAATGACCATCACACATATCGATGCGGATCAACGAGTTTTTGGCCCAGAAAATGAGAATCCACCAAGATATTTCACCAATCCCTCGGAGTTCAATCACTCGCTCTTTCAGAAGCCGGACTCGGCGCTGCTACTGTGCTCACCACTGATAGTTTGACTGCTTTCTCGGCTCGTGTCCACTTATCACCTCATGCTGGAGCTGCGCCATCCATCACATTTCCTTTGGTGCAAGGAATGGGATTTGTGACTGGCATTTACAATGGTGGTACTCCCATTCTTCAATCTGGGATTCAATTCCGTTCAGTCACCAGAGTAAGTGTTGACCCAAAGTCTGGCGTCACGAAATATCGCATCATTCTTGAAGATGGAAAGCTCTGGTTGTTATATGCTTCCTCATTGGACGGGCTACCTTTGGAGTTTCAAGTTGTCAATAATGGTTTTGTTCAGGCGACATCGAATTTCAAAGGATTCATTCAAATTGCAAAGAATCCTGGCAACGCGGAGAATACTTACGATGCGAGATGCGGAGCCTATGCAACTGATGTCACTCTTTCGGGAAGTACCAATGGAAATCAAGGTTCATACACTTTAACATTCGCCAGAGCTGGAATTTCAAACTCGCTCTTGTTGATGTTTGCATTACCTCACCATCTCCAATCTTTTTCTGCCCAGACGGCAGCAGGAGTCACAGGCATTGAGCTTATAACCACCACCAAAGGTGTCGCGAAAGCTGTCATAGGAGACTCATGGACTATGGTTGAAGAGCTTCCTCTTTCAATGGGATTTTCTCCATGGAGTCCCGAACTTGGACCTCTCAACAAACTTTCTGCAGCTGCCAAAGCTGCGATGAAAGATATCGCCGCGAGTGAAGTATCTCAAGACATGGACTCACAATCCAACTTGGAATCCATGTATTTTAGTGGGAAGGTAAGTCCTCAATCTTCGAATGATTCATAATCACAATACTAACTTCTCCCAGGCATTGGCAAAATTCGCAGGTATCATCTACACTCTACATGAATTGATGGATGAGAAAGAACTCGGTCAAGCTGGTCTCAAGAATCTCAAAGCGGCTTTCTCGACCTTTGTAAATAATCGCCAAAGGTTCCCTCTCGTATATGAAACTGTCTGGGGAGGTATCGTCTCCACTGGCGCCTACGTAACCGGCGATGCTGGTGTTGACTTTGGCAACACCTATTACAACGACCATCATTTCCAGTACGTCCTTCTTCTCCCCCTAAATCATAAGATACCCCCAACTGACAACCTTAAGCTACGGCTACTTCGTCTACACAGCCGCCATAATCGCCCACATCGACCCTAGCTTCCTCCTCGACATCCCCTCCGTCTCCTTCGTGACGACCCTGCTCCGCGACTTCGCCAACCCCTCCCCACTCGACCCCTACTTCCCCGTCTCCCGCTCCTACGACTTCTACCACGGCCACTCCTGGGCCAAAGGACTCTTCCCCTCCTACGACGGCAAAGATCAAGAATCCACCTCAGAAGACATGATGGCTGCCTACGCCATCAAACTCTGGGGCGTAGCCACAGCCGACTCCAACACCGAAGCACGCGGAAACCTCCAACTCGCCATCACCTCGCGCACATTAAAATCATACTTCCTTTTCGAATCCGACAACACCATCCAGCCCGCCAATCTCATCCCCAATAAAGTCACCGGTATCCTGTTCGAGAACAAAATCGATCACACCACTTACTTTGGTACCAAGATTGAGTATATTCAGGGTATACATATGCTACCACTCCTGCCCTGCTCGACGTTGTCCAGGACGAAGAGATTTGTGGCGGAGGAGTGGGATGTGTATTTTAGTAATGGGAGGGCTGATGCGGCCGAGGCGGGGTGGAGGGGTGTGTTGTTTGCGAATTTGGCGATTAGTGATGCGAGGGCGAGTTGGGAGTATTTTAGTCGGGGTGATTTTGATGTGAGTTCTATTGATGGCGGGGCGAGTCGGACGTGGTATTTGGCTATGGCTGCTGGTAAGTTTCGAAATCTCAACTTCCTTCTTTCCTTCATTAGGGAAATAAAACTAACACTTTTCGAAAATAGGTTTGGGAGGCGGTCCTTGATTGATTTTTTATGATTGACGACAATGATTGATGACGACGATAATGGCGATGATTTAACGATGAAGAAAAATGTATATGAACAAAAAAATACCTTTCGGTTGATCGCCAAAGGAGCAGCTTTTGCTTTTGCTTTCATTTTGTATTTTTCTCCTGTTTTTTTTTTTTACATAGCTGCATTTAGAAAGAGATTCGAATTTAATAAACCTCTACCAGCCTCATGTTGATTACCTTTGATTTTGTACCCATATCGCCCCATGTCATGTTGTTGTTAAAAGATTGACGTAGATACACAGGTAGATATGCATGCTTGAACGTTTTGCAATTCTTTCATAATTCATTTCATTTCATCCATTCATCCATCCCCAAGCAATCAGGATACGCCCGCGTTCCTCTTCATGGTACACCCAAACAAGACTAAATGGATCTCTCAAATCTTCATCAAAACACAAACATATAATCTCATAAACTCGTTTCATCATTTCGTGCTTCATTCAAACTTCCTTGCAACCCCCTCCGCTCCTCCTTTCGTCAAATTGGAAAATCATACACACATATAAAAAAACACATAAACATACAAAAGAAGAATACATATTGACCTCCTTCCTGCTTCCTACCAACCCACCCCAAATCCAAACCCAACCTCAAGACCAAAAAACAACCTTACCTAACCCATCAAAGCCTTCAGCAGCCTCACTAATAACATTAAACAAACTAACCGCCGCCCCACCCAATCCAGCAGCCGTCAGATTCTCCTTCCATCTACTACTGCTGCTGGTGGTGCTGCTATTCTTTCTTGAACCACCACCATCTCTATCCCTCTCCCTCCCACCGTCCCTCTCTCTCATACCATCCCTCTCCCTCTCCCTTCCATCTCCTCTTTTCCCATCCCTATGATATTCTTTTTCACCCCTCTCTCTCCTCCTGTGACCACTCCCCCCTCACTCCGATGTTTCCTCGGTTTTGATTCCCGCTCCCGCCATTGCCGTTACTATAATTGAAATCCTGTTCTCGTCGTCTTTCACCGCCCCTACCACCACCATATCCTCCATCAGTAGATCCGGGCGAATGCGCAAAGGTGTAATAACTCCTATCTGGTTCTCTGTCCCTCTCTCTCCTCCCCCGTCATCTCTCTTTCCCCCAACACCACCACCCTCATCTCTCTTCCTCTCCCTATCGTCGCTGAAACTTGGACTGGAGGAGAATCTCACGCCGGGAGTGACTATGGGTGCACTTCGTGGTATACCATCAAAGCCTCCACCACCCACACTTTTTTCCCTCTCCTTTTCTCTCCCGCCAACATTTGCATTCGAAAACGATAAAGCTGGACTAGGAGGCGCGACATATTGACCGAAAGGGTTTGGATACCCTGAGATAGGGACGCCGATGTCCGAGCCTTGGTAAGAACGTCTTCTACGGTATTTTCCTGGATTGTTTGCATTTGGACCGCGATAATTTGGATGGAGAGTAGTTGAGGAGTTCGAGCCTTCTGAATCATAGTAGGAATCCGACTCATCGGAAGATTGATCTCCATCCCCTGACCGACCTGTGTGGTATCTTTGCGGTTCTGAGGAGACCGGGATTGGGATTGGGATTGGAACTGGGATTGGCAAATTTTGCTGTTGAGACGGACGGGGAGGTTGTTGTGGTGGTTGTTCTTGATTTTGGTTAGAGGAGGGGTGATGACGAAGATGTCGCTCGTAACGATGTTTTGCTGTTTTGGCGGCCAAGTCTTCTATCTGAGACCGAGAGAGGAGACCGAGAACTGCTACGAATTCTGGGCGACTGTAGTATGTATATACTTATGTTAGCGATTCACTGGTGCAAGAGAATGCGTGGCTGGAAAGGGGAGCATACGCTTCATATCTCATCCCCAACTGATCCAGCACCTCAGGTGAGACCAATCGCCTTGTCACCCGAGTCCATTTCGCATCAGCAGGAATCTCATTCCCGTTGGCATCCGGCGCTAATCGTTGAAACTCTTGTGCTGGATAATTAGCCGTTGTTTGGTTTGGCATCGGCAGGAAGTCTCTCCCCCCAACCGGAGAAGCTCCATACTCGAAGTTCCTCGGGCGTTCCCTCTCAGAACCAAACGAGGAGCCTCGATCATGACTTCTATAACTCAATGATGGCGAAACGGGCGCTCTTAGGGTGAGTGCTTGTTGATTCATTAGATCTGATGTTCGTATCACAAGACCTCGAGAATCATCGTCGGAGGAGTCGCTTCTGGTTGTGACTTGGTTATTGTCGATCGAAGAAGGAGTGGTAACAAGATGAGGCGGTAGATCTCTTGGTCTACCGCTGCTCTCATTGCTACTTCTTCTGGTCGGAGATCTTGAAAACTGGTACTGTCGTTCGCCTCCTCTGGATTCTGGATTTCGGCGTTCAGTCTTCATCGTGGTGGGGAATTTCATGTTGTCTTCTCTGGGAGCTAACTCCTTTGAACCTGGTCCTAGATGGAAGTTCTTGAATGACGGTGGGCCGTCCCGTAAGGATGGGAATTCGGCTGTGTCTAGCCATAGATCTGGCTTTGTGTTTGACGGACTGCGAGATGGCTCGTCCGGATGGCCTTTTTGATAGATTTCGCCGATGTATGAAATCAAAACCTCCTATAATCACAGAGCAGTCAGTGACCTTACTACCTTCAACTTTATCTCTGGCTGATGCAAAAGAAACTGACCTTATGATCCTGTAAATCCCCAGCCGAAACGCCCTCCAGAGACAGCTCTCTTCGAAAATGTTTCCACTTCTCCTCATCACTCAATCGACTCCCATCCCTCAACCTCGCTGCAATATCATCCACCCGATCCAAAATGCGATCCAATTTTGCCTCCCCTCCCCCGTCATCCACATCGTCGTCCTCCCCATCACGTACCAAATTGGCCAAACCTGTCTTCAATGAAATCAGCTTGACCCTGCACGCCCCAAGCGCATCCATATCATCCACCCGCCCCGACTTAGTGATCAACGCATCGAGTCTATGTAGTGCGGTATCGCAGTCGGCGAGAATAGGCGCAATCTTTTGGCGTTGCTTTTGGTCATAGCGAGAATGCGAGAGGTGTCGTAGAACAGTGTGGAGGGCGCGGACTTCGTGGGAGATTTCATCGTAGTCACTGATTTTCTTGGTTGTCAGTGGAAAGGAGATAGAATGTGAAAATGAAGAATTGTAGACGTACCCTCGTGCATCTCTACATTTACGATACAATGCTTTGCAGTAGGTCGTGATGGTGTTGATATCTGCAGCGGACGTGCCGAAACTCATTGCGATATACTTCGTAAAAGTAAAGACGAGCAAATTGAGGTCGTTAAAGGGTCATAGTCTGGCGCAAAAGCGCTCTCAACAGTATAAGTCGGAACCAAGAAAGGGGGAAATGTGAAAGTTGTTGGGAGTGAAAGACGCAGCCTCGTATCGAGATATACTACTCGTATGGAGGGCTAAAGGGATTGGACCCCGCAATAGCTGTTTTGTTTTGTGCGAAGCGAAGCTTATATCGGTAATAGAAAGAGCATTAAGATATAAAGACGTAAAATGCTTGACGGTGAGAGCAGCTAAGCAACGAAGAAATAAGAAGAAGCAACGCTTGGGGGGTATATTGGCGATAGATAAAAATATGGAGATGCGAAAAGAGGGCAGAGAAAGGAAGCCTGGAGATGGTGGTGGTGGTGGGCGAGCGAGTGGCCGCCGTGACGTCGCGGATGCAGAGATGCAAAAGAAGATGGTGGGGAGGGCGAACCAGGATCTTCACAACCCGCACAGGGCTCACTGGTGCCCGTGTCACTCGATTTCGTGATTCCTGGTGAACTCCGTGGCGCAGATTTTCACGCTTGTTGCTTCGCTGCATGACACCAAGTCCCTACTCGGTCCTCGGTGTGATGGCGCAAATGAAGTGTGTGGCCTAGTTAGCCTCAAAATCATATATCAAAGTTGCCTCCTTCAGAGTGCGAGTGAGGCTACGCGAGGCAACAACAATAACAACAACAAACAAGATGTGATGGATCATTATTTCCTGTTATTCTCTTATTTCATACTTTTAGTATTGACACTTTCTCGCAAGAAAATACTTTCGTTCATACATACGCTTTTTGCCACTCCATCGCCGTGAATGTGATGCCGTCTAATAATCATCATCTCGAACTCCTCGAGCCTCACACATTGATCCGCTCGAGCGTGTACTTCCCCACCTTTTTGCTCTTCAAATACCCAATATCGCGATAGCTTCGAGCCTTAATCTCGCCTCCTGCTCCAACCCGGTGTGTCGAGACGAAATGTTCGGCTTTCAGCCCCAGAGGCAGCATCCGCTCCTGCTCGCCTACCACGGCCACTGGGTGTGCATGCAGCTTTCGCTTCCCCTCCAGAGCCGCTTGCCCTTCACCCGTGACCTGTGCAAGCGATCGCTCCACCAAATCTCCATACCGCACCATTTCCGAGATCAGACCCCCAAGAAACTTGACTTCCTCGATCCCTTCGAGAGCCGCTCCCACTTCGAGCTTGAGACTGGCAATCAGTTCTTCGGCTTCAAACGGATCTCCGCTGACTAGTCTCGACTCGCCCGTTAACCATCCACCTGCTCCAATAGCGTCGATACAGTTGTTGAGAAGACTGGCGATGAGAACGATGGCGTGATTTGGAATTTCGGCTTCTTCGTTGACGATGCTCTCATCGTCATCGTTCATATACCGGGTGGTCCAAGCCCCTCGTGCAAGCTCATATCTGAGAAGGTAGATGAGCGAGATGGTTTCGCTGGCATCGAAACCTGTCTGAATGGCATAGATGATGGCCGAGTTGGGGCAGGTGTATAGTTTGGATAGCGAAGCACTCAACGCTTGTCCCCGTACACCAGATCCGGAGCCCAGTTGGTATTCAGCCATAGCGAGATCATTCTCAGCCTCGGCTTCCAGTCTCATAATTTGCTCTTCCGCATCGACATTCTCTAGATCAACCTCGTCGCCGTTAGTCAAGAGGCCTTGCGCCGTCGTTGTGTTGGGACCGAAGAGTCCTAGGCTGTCCATGATACGTCGGATAGCTTGGAGAAGTTCTGACGCATCAAGGTGATTTTCAGAAACTAGAACAAGGAGCAGATCCATGTCGGTGTCAAATTCAATCAAAGCGTCGACTAATTGACCCGGCTGGAGCAGGAGGCCCAGTGGCGTGGTCTTGTTTCTCAGTGCCATCTCGACATTGGTAACTGTCACGTATCCATTCGCTAGCAGCCAGGTGAAAGTCTTGGGTGGGTAAAACACGATGGAAAGCTTAGAGATGTCGCCGTTTTCTGATATTTTGAATATTTTGCTCAACGCATACATGATCCAGCGTTGGTCAATGACGGGCGAGGGTTTCGAGGCTTGAGACTCCTCGGTTGATTTCTCAAAAGATAGGTCCAGACCGGATTTACGGGACATTAAAGAATCGAACGCATCAGCATCATCGTTTGATGCAGCAGTATTAAGATCTGTGACTTGTGCGCCAAAGGGCATCTGCGTGTTACCAATGGAGCCGAAGGTCTTTAAGTCCATTGTCTTCAGATCGAAATCGAGAGCCGTCTTGACTCGTTTCGAGCGAACAACTCGGGACTGTCCTGGGATTGAGCACCCTAAGGAGTCAATTAACAAACCCGCTGGTCGTGGTCGACCTTGTCGATCCGATTGTCCTTCAACTTGAATCGCAATGAGGTCGTTGCCTGAGATAGCGACTGCAGACCCTAATTTCGGAAAATACGCAACAAATTCACAGATTGGAAGTGAGTCCTGTGTCTCTCGTTTTCGCTTAAGGGAATCGGACGAGTCGTCAAGATCAACTGTGGCCAATATAGATTGGTATTTTGGGTTGACTACCGTGATAGCAGAGTCGTTTGAAAGCATAACTGATGTGCTTGATAATCGTAGGAAAGATTGAGCCCCGCTTGTGATGAGCGTTGATGTTACTTTTGGAAGTGTTTCGGTGAGGTCGAAGGTGTAGAGGGATTTTCCTGAAAGCTGTTGGAGAACGCCGGTAGAAACCTGTAAACTGAAGGATGTCTTCTCTGCAGACCATGCTTCCTTGGGGAGCGTAACAGCAAGTAGAGACTCAACCGACTGTTTCGTGCTGTCCAGCTGTCCGCCAGATCGTCGAGGCATTGAGACAATGTGGAGTGTGCGCTTCTCTCCAGATTTGGTCAGGAGAATAAGTAGTTCTGGATTGAACTCATCTTCCGAAATTTCCTCGGGGAAAATGGCTAGTACATCCTGTCGGCCTTTCAAGATCCCTTGACCAGCCGAGTGTGCGTTGGTGAGTTGAGCAAACTCGACTGTGAAATCTCCAATAGTCGAAGTTTCCCGAGCCAATGCCGATGCTGGTGAAGTCCATTTCTGTGCCAATGTCTCCCCATTGTAGCACTGTATCTCGCCATTCTCCTTCACAGCAAGTAGGTCAAAGGTATTTTCTGAAATCCCGGTTGTTCGCGCCGCAGTTATAGTTCCCAGGAAAACAACAGGTCTAGTAGAATTTGCTACATTTTGAGTGACAGTGGTCGATTTTGACGTAGCTGGCCCCTCAGTGGAATCACAGAAGAGTGATATTTGCGCCTGGGTCCCAGTGGTAGAAACATAAGTTCGTCTGTCGATTTTGCTTTTGGAAGTTTTCGTTCGGGTCGAGGCAGGCGGGCAGGTAAATGTCGATTGCGGAGGAAGCGCATATGATGTGATCAAGCGGGAAGAAGCAATCTAGAGGATTAAGAGTAATTAGAAACGAAATTTATGCCTCCAAAGCTCTGCCAATTCATTCTTGCACTCACATCGTACAAGTTAACTCCCTCTCCGTCAATTCCCACCGCAACCTCTGCTCTTTTTCTCTTTTTCGAGCCAGGCAGCCCACCATAGACCTCTCCTACGACATATCGTCCTTTTTGGTGATCCACTGGTCGCGGTAATGCGGCTACCACATAGGGGTTCTGCAGCGAAAATTTGGACGACATGTTGGCGAGTTGTTCTGCGTTTGAGCTCTTCGCAAATCGTTATCAAAAAAAAGATTCTGGCAAGCCAAAAAGTTCACGAAATCCATGCACCACTACGGCTGCCCACAAGAGCTGCAAAATAATACGGCGGCCTGTATCTTTGCACACGCACGCGTGCTCAAGTCTTGTCACGTGCTAGTTACCACTTTCACTTTCCAGTCGCGAGAACGCGAACTCCAAAACTCCACAGAATTGACAAGTCGATCACCATTGACTTTCAACTACAACAAATGCCAATTTCTCCCTCTGCAACGCCATATATTAGTTCTCTGACGCATCCCCTAATAACTCAAGTCTGATAGGCAGAATCACGCACCTTTCACCAAACTTTGCAGGCGATGCTTCCATCAATTCGAGCACAGTAGCACCGCGAGACTCTCGCGTTCCAACCAGGGATTTGCCATCCGCCATCTGCCCAAATTGAATGGCGGCTTTGGCCATAATGATGATTGAGGACTTGAGACAGGATCGAAAACCTGTCTATTCCGTATTTCAGAACTCCTCAAGTAGGTCCAATCTACTGCAATGAATGAAGCCGTTGTCAATGCCAAGTACTGACACAAGCCTTCTTCAGAACCCCAGGAATTCCCAAATGAACAAAGCGATGTCCGATCTGCCTCGATACCCTTGGCTAGCATGCCTGCGAATATTCCGTTGAAGATCGGTAAGGCGGAGGAGAAATCAAGAAAACCGGATAGTTCGCAAAGTGAAGGCGAACCATTTTCTCCTTTGAAATCCCATACAGCTCGGAGCAACCTATTCGGCCTGGTCAGGATGTCATGGATATCGATTCGAATGAACAACGACGTAAAAGAAGGAAGACAATCTCGCCACCCCGCGAAATCTCGGGGTACCCATGGGTGAGAGTGCTATGCAGTCACGAAGGTCAGGACGAGAATCCGCTGCAGTATTCTACGGTTTTGTGCCACCAGCAGAGGAATATACAAGTATGGAAGATGACAACCAAAAGATCGAATCTTCAACACTTGGTCCAAAAAGAGTCGGCAGACCAAAGAAGAAGCCAGCGATCATTGTGATTGATGACGAAATGGAGTTCAACCCCGGCTCTACAGACGCTCCAGACGCTTCTCAAAATCCTATGCCCTCGTCGAAATTATCAGACACTCAAGCCGAAGCTAAGCCTAAGAAAGTTCTCAAGTTCAATCCAAAAACCGGCACAATTGGATCTCCCCAGCCAAAAAAACTGTTGCTGTCAAGGAAAGGGGCACAAGAATAAAGAAGGGTGTCAAGATTGTCACAATCCATTATGGGCCTGGTCATCCACTACCAACATCCATCGGTCAACGGATTGACCAAATTCTGGACGGCTCAACGACAATACCGATCAGGAGCAAGCCCCCGAAACTCGAAAAGCCTGTCAAAGTCGCAAAGAAGCCACTGAAGAATTTGCATCCCCTTTTCGCGACCAAAAGCGCCATTAAGCAAAAACAGGAGAGCATTCATAAGCCAGCACCACCCAAAAAGTCCTCTATAATAGATCTCACCGGTCCTGTATTTCCTAAAGAGAAGTCCAGGGTGCGACCCGATGCAACGAATTTCGTTGGGTTTGGAGCACCTGCCAAAATCCTTAAATTCCCTGGAACGCTTGAGCCTGCGTGGCCATGGCGAGGCATGGTTCACGTTCGTGGACAAGAACAACATGAGAATGTTTATATGTCCGATGATGAATCGCCAATTGTCTCACGGTCTCGCAAGTCGAAGTCGAAATCCACCCAAATTCCCCACCACGAGCATCTTTTGTGGTCTATTGTGGAAAATCTACAAATCGAGAAAGCTTTGAGAATGGTCCAAGAGGTCAACTTGGAGGACTACCCACCTCTTCCTCCATGTCTTCGCATCCCAGAAAAATACCTAGAAAGCGGTAAGAAAATACAACGACGTGTTCAAAGTGAGCTACTCGCCCCTCTCGCCAACCGGCATTCAGAAGATTCGAGTATTCACCCTGCCCTAAAGAAACACTACGACGCCATCCCTTCTTTTATGTCTGCATACGATAATGCTACATTTGAAGCACATGCATGGTCCCACAAGTATTGTCCTCAATCTGCTGCGGAAGTCCTCCAGACTGGACGAGAAGCCTTCATTCTGAAAGATTGGCTCCAGCATTTGACAGTCAATGCTGTTGAAGGTAGTTTAGGAAGCTCCAAAGGAAAGCCCGAAACTCCCGAGCTAACGGGAAAACGAAAACGAAAGGGTAAGAAATTGGACGGATTCATCATTTCTGATGACGAAGAGTCGAGTCTCGACGAGCTTTCAGACTTTGATGAGCAAGATTTTCTGCAAGGAAACTTCTCGGCTAGGAAGACCGTTGTCAGGGCTGCCAAAGCAAGAGATGCTAGGAAATTGAAAAATTCGATTCTTGTGAGCGGGCCCCATGGTTGTGGTAAGACCGCTGCCGTTTACGCTGTCGCCAAAGAACTCGGTTTTGAAGTATTCGAGATCAACTCGAGCAGTCGACGAAGTGGCAAGGATATCATGGAAAAAGTTGGTGACATGACTAGGAACCACCAAGTGCAAAGACAAAATCTGAATGCCGTCCAACCACTGGATGACGACCAACGAATCGAAAAAGCATTTGCCGATGAAATTCAAAGTGGTCGACAAGGAACGATGAACTCATTTTTCAAGCCCAAAAAAGTAGCCGAACCAAAAGCGAAGATCCCAAAGCTACCCTCACCAGCCAAAGATGAGCAACCAAAGGCTACGCCTGCCGTCAAAGCTCCACCAAAGGACCAAAAACAGTCTCTGATTTTGATCGAGGAGGTAGATGTCCTATACGAGGAGGATAAGAATTTCTGGCAAACCGTTATGACATTCATAGTTACATCAAAAAGGCCTATCATCATGACCTGCAACGACGAATCCTTCGTTCCAGAGCTCAACAACGCTTTGCACGCTATCCTACGATTTAGTCCAGCGCCTGTTGACCTTGCTGCCGACCACATGCTCTTAATAGCTGCTAGCGAGGGCCACA
Organism: Tetracladium setigerum; assembly: GCA_031472005.1. Classification (NCBI taxonomy): domain Eukaryota; kingdom Fungi; phylum Ascomycota; class Leotiomycetes; order Helotiales; genus Tetracladium; species Tetracladium setigerum. The sequence continues at coordinate 2,443,836 of PZJY01000002.1, forward strand.
TCTTACGCCGTGAAGCCATAAAAACTCTTTACGAAAGTCGAAATTTTGATCTGCGAGCTTCGATTTCCGAAATGAACTTCTGGTGTCAGTTTGGTGTTGGTGATCAAAAACACGGAGGTGATTGGTATTATCGTCGCTACCCTGGAAAAGACATGGATTCGCATGGAAATAAAATCCGCGTTGTTAGCGAGAATACCTATCACACAGGAATGGGATGCGTGTCTGCAGACTTCCTGGCTAGTGGGATGGACTCGCTGAGTCTCGAGGAGGAGGTGCTTCACGAACTTTGGGATGGATGGAGCTTAGATGCTGGAGATTGGCACACACATTCACCAATCAATGACTGGGCAAGCTCACTCACTCCTTCGAAAGACCTCTCTGCTTTGGAAGCATACGATCACTTTGCAGAATACATGAGTGTTTCAGACATCTGTTCCGCCCTGACGTTCAAATCGGGGAAACAAGTTGAGCTCGATACTTCCCCTCCTTCGCTTAGCGAAAAAGTATTAGAAGACAATATCTTGGGACGAAAATTTATTCAAGCACCACTAGTTGAGGATTATCAGACTCTCGGCAAAGACATGTCCATCTATCTCAGATCTCAAGCTCGCCAAATACTCCACTCATGCCAGGATTCGGCACAATTGTCTCCCATGAATGAGAAAGACATCATCAATCTCATCACCACTCCAGCGACGACTAAGTTCTTGAAGCGACAAGATCTGAGCCTTGCATTTGATCCGATCTCATCCGCGCCTTGCCTCTCCACCACAATCTCCATGACCTTAGAGCCTTCAGTATTCGACCGCACAATCACTATTATCACTCTCGACGTTGCGCCATACGTTCGGGGATCGTGGCTTATGATCAACGACTGGCAAACCAGCGACTGGGACTGAGCAATCTATTAAGCGAAGGGGGAACTACTAGCGGCGGAGGATCAAGGAAGAGAATGAGAACCACACGGGCGGCTATGTCTGCCCTAGAAGGCGGCGTGAGAAATTCTACCCGCCGGGAGAGATATTTTGGGAATGAATTGAATGGGGTGTTTGTGAGTAGGACGGGGTGCAGGAGTTGGGCTGAGGCTGTTGATCAAATGGTGCGGCAGGAGTAAGGGTTTTAACACGTGCCAATCATGGTATTACTCTACATACGGGAAGGAAGGATTGGCGAATAGGTGGCTTGCTTTTTCATTAATATTTGCATCTGCAGTGTGAATAGACGATACAGACGACGTCGAAGCAATTTTTAAATCATTGCGACATGATATTTATGAAACTACTTCTTCCTCGCTATGACATCCCATTGATAACGGAAGGAGAACAGCTGCATGATCATGAGAGAAACACCATGCCTTTTAAGAGAGATAAATGATACCGCGTGATCTCAATCTGTCAGTTCCTGGCTGCAAGTGTGGTCTAGATTCACTCCTCATCCAAGTCGCTCTGAACATTGGGCAGCCATAATATGGCAATAATGCAAAGTGAAGACTTTTTTTTTCTGTTGTTGTTTCTGAAATCTTTTGCTCCGCCTCCAAATGCATTGAGGTGCAACTGATGTAGCGTCGGTAACGCCGTTTTTTCTTGCCGCATGGTGTGGTGAACAGTGGGGGTTTGTTTACCTGAGGTTTGAAGACTGAAGAAAGAGTCTGCGTGATGTAATTTAAGGAATGCGCAGGCTCTCATTACGAGAGTGAAGGAAGAGGAACTTGAAGTGAGCCTGTATCACCTTTTTCTTATTCCTGTTGTGGAAATTTTCAAGGTTTACTTTTGTTGTTGAGAGAACACCAACATCATCCGAACTCTTAGCCGAGGTTTGTCAACAAACCATTGAACCACGTTTTGTCACGGTCTTTGTGAAAAGTAAAGGAGAGAAATACTTTTGATTAAGGAAAGTAAATCATAAGTGGCTTTCTGGGAGGGCTTGCCATGAGCTTGGGTAGCATGAAACAACCAAAGAATGAGATGAGAATAAGATGAGATCAGATGATAAGTCGCAGGGGGGAAGGAAAACTACTCCCGAAGTATCGGGAGCTGTCATGTTGTGGTAGCGTTTGTTAGTAACGAATTCAGTACAGCAAAACTACCTCCCAGGTAGCCAAGTTACTTGCAAGAGCCATACTGTAAGTGGTATTAACCTTGCTTTCGAGACGTCGGAGATCAAAGGTTGAAAGTATCTTCTAGCATCCAGAGAGACAAACAACATCACAGGCCGTCAACAATCAAGCCCTCTCGCTTCCGGTGGTGTTCAGATCTAGATCAATAAAACAATATTGGCGCGAGTTTTCCCTATCGCTCGGCACTTGATATTGCTTTTACCCCATCGCCATTCCATCTTTCCCCGGCGCCCCAAGTTCTGATTTTTGCTCCCAAGATATGCAGAGTAATGCAGGCGTCGAGCTGACTGCACTTGTGATAGGTGAAGAACGGCGCTGATATCTGTTTGGTCTCGTCCCCGCTGCAAACGTCATTCGTTGTTTATGTACATTTGCATAGCGTGCCATACGAAGTAAAAGATTACTACACAGTGTGTCAGTTGCTCGCCCGTGCCAATAATGGCGTCGTGATTAATCTGTTGGATCTGAAAATCTTCCCTCCAAGAATCCCAAGAATTCCAAGTGCTGGGCGTCGCTTGGCTGGTTGCTTGGAACGCCAATCGGTTGCCGTCATTCAGCTAGTAAATGGAGGGAACTTTCTTCCTGCCAGCTTTTCCTATCATCTTTTCATGTCCCTCCTTTACCCAGATCTTGACCCAAATCTTGGTATTTGATCTGGACTCTACTCTTCTCCTCGTCTTTCTTCCCCATAGCGTTGCAATACTGTCGAGTATTAGTGAAACAGGACATCTTCAATTGCGCTATCTACTATCTCCAGGTTCTCCTCGATCCGCTATCGCCACTCAATCCGAACCCTCCAAGAAACGAAAAGATTTGGAGCGGCGACTGGGCGCAACCAGCTTCTGAATGCTACGAAACCATACAATTCTCCTGACCGAGTCGACCGACTGGGGCATTTACACCATTGGCATCGTACGAGCATTGCCTTGAAAGTTGCACGAATCTCGATCCCGAACCCACAGTTGTGTTGAGAATCCTCCACTCCAAGTCTTCGCCAACCCTTCACAAGCTCTCCAAGACGACACAAGAGCGCGCAAGTTGCTCACAAGCATCTGCCAAGCGCAGGACAAATCGTCAAGATGGCTTGGGATCACTTGTCCATCAATCGGCCGCATCTGGTCTATATCATTCTCGGCGGCTTCACGTCGTTGTTTATGTTGTGTTCCTCCTTCATCAAGGAGCGCCTCTACATTGGTGAAGCGACCGTAGCCACCATCTGCGGAATCATCTTTGGGCCCGTTGGGGCAGATCTCATCAATCCTCTGGAATGGGGAAATACCGATCAAATCACCCTCGAGTTCTCCCGAATCGTCCTCGTCGTACAATGTTTCGCCGTTGGTGTCGAACTACCGAAATACTATATGGAAAAGCACTGGAGGAGTGTGATTTTCTTGCTGATACCGGTCATGACCTTTGGCTGGCTGATTACGAGTCTCTTCATCTGGTGGATGATTTTACCGCTTACCTGGCTCGAGAGTCTCTGCGTGTCAGCGTGCGTCACTGCTACGGATCCTGTCCTGGCAAGTTCGGTGGTCGGAAAAGGAAAGTTTGCCAAACGGGTTCCGAAGCATTTGAGAGATTTGCTCTCCGCTGAGTCGGGTTGTAACGATGGCATGGCTTTCCCATTCATCTACTTGGCCTTGTATCTCATTCACTACCGACACCACCCCAATGAAGTCGCGTTCCACTGGATCGTCATCTCCATTCTGTACGAGTGTGTTTTCGGCGCATTCTACGGCTTCATGATTGGCTACATTGGTCGTCATGGAATCAAGTATGCCGAGAAGCACGATATGGTAGACAGGGAGAGTTTTTTGGTCTTCTACTTTGTCCTGGCTCTCTTCTGCGCGGGTTCGGGTAGTATTCTCGGCGTGGATGATTTACTGGTCGGCTTTGCTGCCGGAATCGGTTTCTCCAATGACGGATGGTTCACCCAAAAGACCGAGGAGTCTCACGTTTCCAACGTTATTGATTTGCTTATCAATTTGGCATATTTCGTTTATCTAGGAACCATCATCCCGTGGAGTCAATTCGACTCGCCTGATCTTGGTACCACTCCTTGGAGGCTTGTTGTTATCGCGATTTTTGTTCTCTTCTTCCGAAGAATACCGATCATGTTGGCTTTGAAACCGCTTATACCCGATATCAAAACTTGGCGAGAGGCTCTCTTTGCTGGTCACTTTGGACCCATTGGCGTGGGAGCTATCTTCATTGCTATTCTAGCCAGAGCCGAGCTTGAAACCGGCTCAACGACCCCACTTGCTGAATATCCTGACCCAGCAGCTGAAAATTATATGGTCGTTGCGCTTATTTGGCCTGTCACGGTATGGTTGGTAGTCATTTCTATCATCGTTCATGGGTCTTCCATTGCCGTCTTTACGCTCGGGAAACACATCAATACCCTTACCCTCACCATGTCCTACACCACGGCCCACGAAGAAGGACCTTCTTGGATGAATCGACTTCCTCGGATTACTACTACGTCCAAATCTCAAGCCAAGTCTGTTACCTCTGAGAATAATGATACCGACCTTGATTTGCCACCTGGAAGCCTCCCGCCCACAGGTATGCCTCGTGAGTTCCTCCGCCGACAAAAGGAAGAGGACACAGGAAAGGCTGGGAGACGCTCTTCCTCTCTGCTTCCTCGTCGCCGCAAGAAGAAGAACCAAGAAGAGCGCCCAGGTGGCCCTATCAGTGATTCAGCCATCTTTCCTCAACGCCGACCTGTTCGAGAAGATACATCTGATACGCTGACACCGGAGGACTCTCCTCAAAACGAGAAAGAAGAGTATGACGAGAAGGGAGAGAACGAGCTTGGGGAAATCCAGCGAGATCCAGAGATGCAAGAAATTATGCACAGAAACTCAGGCGAGAGTAACAAGCATGGTTCCAAGGCCGAAAGACACCCAGAGAGGAGAGAGGTTTACAAAGAAGGCGATGACTATATCATTGAGAACGAGGACGGTGATGTTATCAGAACTGAAACAAGCCACAACTCCAAGAAGGTGACCTCGCCTAAGGACAAGGAGAAGCAGACAGGCTTGGAGGGCAAGACTGATGATCAGAAGAAGGAAGAGGTCGTCGATTACATGAACTACAAGAGCCTGAAAAAGAAATTGGACGATTGGAGACACAGGGATGACGACGAGAATCCAAACAACCTTCCTCTTCGGAAACGAGGGCCTGCTCTGGCTTACCAGATTGGTAACACCGTAAGTGCTTCTTATTCTTTGGTAATCGACCCCGCTGACAATTTCAGATCATTGTTGAAGACGAAGATGGCGAGGTCGTTAAAACATACGAGCTCCCATCATCCAAATCAAAGGAAGGCGAGTCCTCTCGTCCTGGTGGAAGTGCTCCTAGGAAACTCTCAACCTGGGCCGGCCTTGCAACTGGTCTGACCGGTGGTCTCGTCGGAGGTCGCAAAGACTCTGATGCTGAAGCTGGCAAAGAAGGGACAACCGCCCAAGGCGAAGCTCCTGCATCAGCCGTCCGTCAAGGTCTCGCTCGAATGGGAACATGGGGATGGGGCGGCAGCAAAGGCGATTCAACCGAAAAAGCAGACCACGACCCCGAGGACGATGACCGCCGCATTCGATTCACCATCGGCGGTGCAGGCCGACGATTGACAAAAGATGACTTCCTCCGCGAGATTCAAGGGCTCGATCCCAAAGCTCGCGCAGAGGTTGTGCAGAATAGCAACGCTTCCCCAGCCTTGAAAGCAATGGTCAAAAAGGACAGTAGAGATTCCAGCCCTCATACTGGTAACCGAGGTCTGTATCCACCCAAACCCAAGGCATCTTCCAGACCTCAAGGCGCAGATTTAGATGAGACAGAAGAGGAGACGGATAGCGAACATGAACGCGTCCGCAGAAAGAGTGCCCAAGCCGCGTTGCAACTATCTCGCAAAAAAGATGCTCCGATCGCTTCCGGCAGTAGAGCAGCAGGGAAAATATCAAGCTACGATGACGACGAGCCCGAAACCGCTGCCGAGCGAAAGCGGAGAGAAAAGGCAATGAAGGGCGTGGAGGATGATGAAGAGGATGAATATGACGATAAACCAGGCTCGTCATCATCCGGATCAAGAGGGCGCACATCGCGTGCTAGATCTGTCGATGAGGGAGATGACGATTACCCCGAAACTGCGGCCGAGAGGAGAAGGAGAGAAGCTGCGTTCGGACTGGGTGGACAGCGTGATGGATCAGCAGGGAAAACAGAGCCGGTCACTCCGTCGGAAATCACTGTCCCCGAAGCAGCTGTGAGGCCGTTGAGAGGGATTCGATTTGCGGAGAGTCCAGTCAGGGGAGAGGGTGGGAAGGATGCTAAGGGGAAATGAGTGGGTCGCACAAACACACATGATTTGTGTGACTTGTGAAAGAGGAAGTGGTATTTGTTCTTTTTGGAAGTGGGGATTGATTTTGGAGTGGTGTTGTTATATGCATGAATAGATTGTCTTATCGATGATCGATGATCGAATCAACTATACAGTAGATCGCATCATCTTTGGGGGTGTATGGTCGGATTTTATTGTTTTAATGTTTTGCATTTTTGGACCAGTCATGGAGTAAGGAAGAAGGTGTGTCGAGGTCGTTGGGTGAGGAGCATGAAAGAGGAGGGCGGAGGGGGAGAAATGTAGATGAATGGAGAAAAATAAGGGGAAGATTTTCTTCTGCATATTATTTAATTGAGATTTGAACATATCAGTATCAATTTAGTATACATGTAAATGTATCATGCATACCTACCCTACTTACTTGTAGCCTCCTCTCATGTCTACTTCCAGCGATACTCTATGTGGTATGGGTTCTTTGCTCTTGAAAATAAGGAGGAATGGAAGTATTCAGTCGGTTTGAAGGAGTCGTCGTAGGGGTGCATGAATTAGGTAGGTTTACATTCGTAAACCAGTTGTTGCAAAACGAAAATTTGTTCCGTTTTCGTACTAAGAAGATTGCAGGAGCCGCTCACAGGGGTATTATAAAGCAGGTACATTTGCCTTCGTGAAGTACTTGTTACAAAAGGAAAACTTGTTTCATTTTTGTTCTGAGAAAATGCTATCTGTCTGTCCTAAGTGTGTTTGGTTAACCTGATCTGCAAATGCTGCATCGCTTTTTAATCGTGTGAAGATCCTTCTTGAAACAACGCGTCCTGGTAAACGAAACCGAGAAACTAGCTACAGTATGAGTAAGATTCACATGCAATGCCCAGGGACATACGGACAATACGAATTAAGTACATGAAATGTGGAAAGGAAAGGAAAGGAAAGGTGTACATGAGACTGATTGGAAAAAGAAAGACAGAGAGGCATCAGCGCGAGGATGAGTTTGGAAAAGGTCATCGAGATGGGAAAGTGTGTTGCTGACAGTGATGTTGTTGCTTTCGGGGTGAAGATAGATGAGAGCGATGATTTCAATGTCGAAGCAGTGAAGAGATCTTTACAACAGCATAGCAAGCACAACATGACAAAGATTAAGCCGGCGGAGGCGGTGGCGGCGGTGGTGGTGCTGCTATTTCAAGAACATAAACATCAGTTTCAATCCTTCTCACAAGTTGATGAACAGCATTACTGACAGAACCAGCAGGAGATGACTTTCGGGATGACCTCCTGCTACTCTTCCTCATTCTCTTCAACTGATGCAAGCGAAGCCAGTAGATCCACATGACGCCAATCAGCAAGATAAGGGCGAATACACAACCGATGGAAATCCCAATTACTGCGCTTCGAGGGGTGCCTGGATTGGGAGTGTAGGTTAGGGCAAGGGCTGGGGGAGCGGAGTAGGTGATGTAGTAGAGTGGTGTAACGGGGGATGGCGTGGAGATGGAGGCGGAGGTGGATTGCCAGTTGTTGCTGAGAGGGACGGTTGTCATGAAAGTTGATCGAGCGTGAGTTACTGTTATGACGACATGTCTGGGACTTTTGTTAGTTATTTATTTTCATACGGCGTGAAGACACTGTTAATCTTTGGTGGGATGGAAGAATATTAAAAGGCTTCCTAAGTCTCCCTGGAATCTACAGAAAGTTCGTGATGGAAAGGATTTCGAGAGAAGAGAAACGTAAAGTATAAGTGGAACTTACTGTGGCTCTGGAACGACAGCTCTTGGTAAGTTCGTACCATCTTGCAGAGGTGTTTCGGCATTGACATCTGCAGACCCGAACTTGACATGATCAATTGACGAATCAATGTCATCTGATGTTTTGATAGTGGTTTTAATTGCCGAGTCCGGAGATGGCTCCTTCGACTGAAGAAAAGTGATAGAATTCGAAACGGCTCGTCGAGGGATCCTGGTTGGAGACATCGAGAACGATTCCTGGCGGCGGTGAAAGGTCTTCACCTACCATCTCTTCTCCTGACGATCACTATCGATATCTAAATGAACTTCCTGATGGAAATCCTCGATGCCCGAAACTCGTCAAGATATACAGGACTCACACTTACATCTCAGAAGTTTGTCGCAGCCCTAAGCAAGTGATTGGGTTTCGTTACGGCACCCTTCCTTCACATATTCTGCCATTTCGTTTTAACTCGTGAGGTGTCCTCCCCCCTTGGCGTGGGTAGGACATGTGTTGGGAGGCTGGAGCGGTCGCCTCATGTAGTGTTCGTTGGCAATTGTGCCATGCCATTATCCTGCAGGAGGAGGTGGGATTTAATATTTAGGCTAGCATCGCTTTGCCAGTCGATGCATCGTGAAATGCGAGGGAATATTTTCCAAGCGGTTCTATTCGTTAGCCACCACGAACTGCGAGGAGATTTGGATGATGATTGTGGTCAGTTCTGGTTATTTTGAGTTCTCGTGATGATTGAATTTGTTTCTGGCTTCTGTTGTTTTCGTCGTTGCCGTTGATGCCCGAGCCGAGGAGGTGGAATGGAATACTCCCTCGCTTAACCGTTTAGCCGAGCGATTAGTCATCCGTACAAAAGTTCATAGACAGGGGTCGGCGACGCTAAGATAATCGATAGCAGAAATATTTTTGGAGGAGCAAAAAGACCAACCACCAAAAACACAACTTTCTCAACCCCACAATCGTCGCTAACATGGTCAAGAAGAGAGTTGGCGCATTGGAGAAGGTAGACGCAGATCTGTAAGTTGTTTGTGTACTAGGTACCTAGCTTTCTAGCTTCCAGAACTAACTTTACAGATCCAATCTCCAATACAAGGTCCGCCGTGATCCCAAGTAAGTTCTCTGCCACCTTCACCACGAATTGGAAACTCATCCTCTACAGGTCGTACAGCGAAGACTTCTTGAATCAATATGGCCAATATCAATCTCAGCGCGACATTTTTATGTCCGCCCCAACGACCGCAACCTCTACCGGAATCATCTCGTTCAGCAACCTAATTGATTTCGTCGCACACTGCGCAGATAGCTTCCCCGAAGATACGGCCTCTTTTCCCAAAGATCTGAAAGAGATCTTAACGCAGCACCATGCGCAGCTAGAGAACGACTTGCGCGAAAAGATTGTGGGTAGTTTGGTGCTGTTGAGGAGAAAGGACATAATCGATTCCTCCGAGCTTCTAAATATCCTTTTCCCCATCTTGGTACAAACCCCCAGCAAAACTCTACGCAGCCTTCTGTTTTCAAAGATCATTTCCGACTTGAAGACCAGCAATCAAAAAGCTGTCAATCACCGTCTCAATCGAACCATCCAGACCGCGCTCTTCAATCTTCTGACCTCCGATCGAACCTCACAGAAGGGAATATGGGCTGTGAAGATCACAAGAGAGATGTGGAAGAGGCAAATCTGGACTGATGCAAAGACTGTCGAGATTATGAAGGAGGCCAGTTTGGCAGACAACGAGAAAGTTATTGGAGGAGGTGTTAGATTCTTCTTGGGAGGTGACAAGGAGAGAGAAGAGATGGAGGATGAGAGTAGCGACGACGAAGGTATTGACATGGCCAAACTCAAGCATCAGATGGGAATCAATAAGAAGAAGAGGAAACAGAAGAAGACCTTGGAAGAAGCGGCAAAGAAAGTCCACAAAAAGTTAAAGGCCAAGAACGCGCCTCATCCGCTCAACTTTTCGGCTCTTCATCTGCTACACGATCCTCAAGGCTTCGCCGAGACTCTATTCTCAAAACATTTGCACAACTCAAAATCAAAGTTGAATCTAGAGCAGAAGCTAATTGTGCTTCAATTGGTTACTCGATTGATCGGTCTTCACAAGCTGACTGTCATTTCATTGTACTCTTATTTCACCAAGTACCTGACGCCACGACAACCTTCGGTCACCACATTTTTGGCATGTCTTGCACAAGCAACCCACAGTCTCGTACCTCCGGATGCTCTTGAACCTTTGGTTCAGAAGATCGCAAACGAGTTCGTTTCGGAAGCATCGGCTTCCGAAGTTGCAGCTGCTGGTCTTAATGCCATTCGAGAAATCTGTGTCCGACAACCGTTGGCGATGAATGATACTCTGTTACAAGATCTGATCATGTACAGAAAGAGTAAAGATAAGGGAACGATGATGGCAGCCAAGGGTCTTCTATCATTATACCGAGAGGTTGGGGCAGACCTGCTCAAGAAACGTGACAGAGGCAAGACTGCCACAATTGGCATCAAGGCCGGTACAATCAAGGAGCGAAGATTCGGTGAGGAAGAAGTTGGTGGAATTGAAGGATTGGAGTTGCTTGAGGAGTGGAAGGCGGAAGAGAGGAAGCGTAAACGAGTTGAGCGTGGTCTGCCCGAAGAACTTGGTACTGACGAAGAGGAAGAGGCTACGGATGAGGAAGCCGAGGAGGCAAAGGGATGGGAGAATTGGGATGCTGAATCTGACGCTAGTGATGACTCTGGTGGTTGGATCAATGTTGAAGATGATGCCGAAATCGAAATCAGCGACAGCGAGGATGATAAACCCGCACCTAAAAAGGTAAAATTCGATAAGGTGGCTGGATCGGAGACCGGCACAGCAGCAAATGATGATGAAAAAGAGAATGGGGATAAGGCACCGGAGAAGAAGGCCTCGACACTTGCGACAACCAAGATTCTCACACCAGCTGATCTGCTTAAGCTTCAAGAGCTTCGTTTGCAAGCTTCTGTCAAGAAAATTGTTGGAAGTAAATCCAAGACTTTACGAGAGAAAGAGGCTGCTCAGCGACATGCTGATGATGCTTTGACGGCCGATCAGATTGAGGGCTACTCCAAGCTGAGAAAGAGCACAAAGGAGGAGATGATTGCGCTAGCCAAGGAAGGCAAAGGAGAGCGAGGCGAGCACAAGAGCACTCAAGCATTGAGGAGAAGCAAGAAGGATGCAGAGGGCAAGAGTTCAACGAACGCGGAGAAGTCCAGGAAGAAGAACTTCATGATGACTTTGGGTAAGGCTAAGTATAAGCAGAAGAGAAGTCTTAAGCAGACGAGTAAGGTGCTGAAGGGGCATATTGCAAGGAGTAAGAGAGGTGGCAAGAGAGGTAACATTGGCCAATAAATGGGCGAATGGGGAGTACAAAATGTTGCATTTGCAAGGTGTTTAGGCGCTGATTTCTAGATGTCGAGGATTAATGTCGAAAAGATTCCCATCAAAATTCCTCTAAGTCTGTCCCTTCGTTACTCTCAATGGTGATTTTTTTCTCCCAAGAGTTTCACGGTTGGGTGACCAGTATTTGCATGATGTTGTCTACAGGAATACTTTTTTAGTTTTAGTGCCAATACCTCGTCCGCAACACCTTCTGTCGCTCCTGACATTTGACAACAAGGTAATGTCATCACCTACATCTTCAGCAATACTTAAACTCTTTTCACTTTACCACCATCTGAGTCTCGTTCATCCGCTTGCAGCTCCTTTACCTCATCCACAACGTACACAGATTGAACATCCATCCTTCCTGAAACATCACTAGATAATCTCAATGTCCGCTCGCCGCTCTCTCTCCCCCCAAAATCACTCCATTTCCACGCACTCGCATCTTACCCCTTTGGTTGACCCGTCCACGTACCTCCAGTCTGATATCGCGATCACGAATTCGCGCCCAGACACGCCTCCACCACCTCAAAAGCACCGGAAACTTGACACTGACGACCCCCGATTTTGTCATTATTTCTCCCAGGCACGACGCATGGATAAATTTCACCTAAAACAATTCACAAATGAGATGCCCGCAGAGGAGTTGAGAGCCCAGGCTGGCAGAAATTACATTACTGAGGACGGGAAGAGGAGGTGGATCAGTGCTTTTTATGAAGTGAAAGTGTTTGAAACGGATGTTTCTTTGCCGAGATTGAGTATGAGGTTGGAGATTGCGGCGATTGAGAGATTGATAAAGAAGAGACTTAAAGCAAACTCATTGTTTTATCCGAGATATGAGGATGATCTTCTGTGGAAAGGGAATCAACCGACAAAGCCAAGTTCTACTACAATATCTCCACCGGCATGTACATACTTTTTGGATTTGTGTATTTTGGATTTCACGCAGGAACTAACAACTTCATTTGTGATAGGACCCGGCTACGAGAGTCATTAGACAATCGAGGCATTGGGCATGGAAGATTAGGGAGAAAGGGACTAATGAGGGTAAAGAAGAAGATAAGATGGAGGGGGTAAGGACCAATAAGAATACACTCGGGAGACACCGCAGGGATGGCGGAATCGAGTTTGATGATTGTGATATCTGTGTCCCGTTGGAGGACATCGAAGATGAGGACATGTCGTGTTGATCAGCCTCTGGACGTTATGGCAAGCCAGGGCTGAGAGGACGTCACAAGCAATGTATACTCTCTTGCGACACGCACTTCATTCTCAAGATCCGTCTCTGAAATTCAATTAGTAGTATAATCTTCATGGGTATAGTATCTTTACGGGCAGTTGCAGCGATTGGACATTCAAAAAATTCATCAAGACCTTCAATTCCACCGCGCCTCGCTTCCCTCGCTTACTTTCCCTTATCTTCACAGCTCTTTGAGAACAACAGCCCGAGAGCATGACGAAAAAGAATGCGATATCCTCGCAACAAAGAGGCTTAAGATACCACGGATACATCGTACCAGTCTCAGACTTCCATCCGAAGCTAACGCATGCAGCACCGAGGACTTTGTTTCGTCACGTTACTTTGTTTCAACCGCCGTTTCATCGCTCGGGATTTCTAAAAGAGGTACGACGCTGTTCCTGAGACGAGTTCATTTGTGTACAATCACTCAATTACGATTGGATCATTTCGAGGTCGGATTCGTGATGTTGGTCTAAAATAAGAGTGCGGAGGCTCTTCTAGACTTTAGGCTCGGGAACGACGGTTAAGGAGAGTTGATCTTCATAGCCTCAAAGTGGGTTCGAACCATAAATGCTTGAGCGCAGGGTTTGAGCTTCGTGACTACTTTCACATGGAAATTACTCTCCTTTTATTTTTGGTATTGCATCTTCGTCTTGAGGGTATCAAAGAGGTGAAAATAATAAGATGTGCAAAGTTTCTTCGGTTGAGCAATCAATGATTTCGCTGCTTGCCATCATATTCAAAAGCGTCTCTGAACGACTCACATATTGTCGCTTCCATTTCAAATAATCATCAGATATACCATAAAACAGCCTGTGCTCTGATTCTTTTATGCTTCCGTTTCTAGATCTGCATCGATCGGGACTTTGTCTGCCGCATTATCTCCACTCCAACACTTAAGCTTCTTTCAACGAAGCTTATCCTCACCAAACCCACTTTCTCTGTCTCAAATTTTAGACACAAATGCTTGATATATCTTTCCCCGGTGAACCTGTCATTCTCATTTTGTCTATCGCAGTCTAGATGTGTTGTTTTACCGAAACTGATATCAACAGAAATTCAATATGTCGAACTTGTAAGAATGCCACCTCATTGCAACCCAAACACTTTTGATTGTGTTATTGACAATATCTAGATACACTTCCCCAGTTTCTGCTCGATCCTCCAACAGTCTTTCCGAGAAAGCCCCAGAAAATCGACAACGAGACTCAGAAACCTCTCAGAACTCCTCCACCGAAAACGACCGCAAACTAAAACTATTCGAAAGTCCCCTCGCCCACTCTCGCAAAACATCGACTTCAGCAATCACACCCACTGAACCGAAATTCGTTACCATATCCGGCCCAATCCATCTGGCAGCCCCTTTCGGCCTCGAAGACAACTACAAAGAAAAAGATGGCCTCTACAATACCCACCATGAACGCCTTGACGAAGTTCAAATGCGTGAAACACCCGTCTTCAAACGCTATATAGAAGCCACCAATCTCGAACTATTCTACGACCTCTTCTTTGTCGCCAATCTAACCACTTTCACTGATTCGCATGAAATCAACGAAATCACCGCGCTAAAAGCATACGCGGGATTTTTCTGCATACTCTGGTTTCTCTGGTTGCAAGTTAGTCTTTTTGATGTGAGGTTCGGACAGGACAGTATTTTGGAGCGCGTGGGCAAGGCATGTCAATTCGGTGTGATGGTTAGACTTGCGATGCTGGGATCCGACTTCGAACCTGATCAGCAAGATCATCATGTTTTCCGATCTTTGGCTATTGTTTTGGCAGTGTCCAGACTCGTTCTGGCTTTTCAGTACTCTATTGTGTTGCGCGAGGTTTGGAATTATAAAAATTCGAAGTTGCCGCTCGCTTTTTTGGTCGGGTCAAACTTCGTGGCGACGTTGGTTTATTTCGGAACTTCCTTGTGAGTATATCCGATTTCATATTACCACTTCCCAGTTTTTACCGTACTGAACTTGAGAACAGCGCCTTCAAGCCTGAACATCCCCATAGCAAAGTGTTCATAGTTTGGTATGTCACGGCAGTTCTGGAAACTGCCTTCAATATTGCAGTGACATCGAAATGGGAGGTTCTTACCTTCAGTGGCACACATTTAATTAAGCGTATGAGCTTACTTACTTTGATTATCCGTAAGTTCTCTGTTGGCTGTAAGCTCAAAAGCTGAAAATGTGCTGCAGTTGGTGAAGGTATCATCGCTCTCTCGAAGAGCATCGCAACCATCACAAAAAGAGGTGATGATGTTGATGGTCCACTTCTAGCCACGATATTCAGTACCGTTGTCATCATTGTATGAACTTCTGAACTCAACACCCCCCTCTCCAATACGGTACCTGACACTTCACTAGTATTTTATCTACATGCTATATTTCGACCGAATAAACTACAATCATTTCGGAACTATCCGAGAAGGTCTTTGGACATTTGTTCACTTCCCATTTCACCTCGGTCTTGTACTTCTCATGGAGGGAGCGGCACAATTTGTTCTGTGGAGAAAGGCAACTGAAGTCCTCAAGTATATTGACCCTCCCTCTTAATCTCGTTTTCAACATTAACTCATTCATCAGAACAACAAATGAAACTCTCCTCTCCGCCACAGCTGCTTTTAACGGAACAACCAGTTCCTCCCTTGCCGCACTTTACACTACCTTAATCACCCCGATACTCTCTACTTTTTCGAAAGAATTAAAAGCGCAATCGCTCGAGGAAAGTAATGAAATTATCAATTTAATCGGAAAAGCACCCTTTCGATCGCAGGAACAAGCAGATGAGCAGAACACCCTTTTCGCGTTAATTCAAGAAGCGATCTTTGAGAATTTTGGGATTGATCCACCGGAGGGTATGATGGGCATGGAGATGGAGATGGTGAAGATGAATCCGAAGGAGCAGATTATGAGGAATCGGGAGGCGTTTATGTTGATCGTAAGACCGCTCTCTTCCCTCCTTCATACCTACTTCTTCATTTCAAATTGAGTAATTTAGGAGTGTGCTAACATATATCTTACCACAGTTCGTATACTTCTTTATCGCAACCGGGATCACAATTGTCCTCCTCAACATCCTCACTTACCTCTCCCACTCATCCAAGAGCAGCAAACCTAATACCATTCGCACTGCTATCAGTATTTCCATCGGAATAATTCTAGCTGGTCTGGCAAGTTTAGTAAACAGTGACGTTGGTATGCGATTCGCGATGAGTGCATTCGTATTGCCCGTTGTGGGGGCTGCTTTCGTCATTCGTATGTCCAATCCCACTCGTCTCTTGTATCGGAAATTCTGAAATTTGGGTTTGATTGATGAGTACGTGCTAACAATTAGAGTAGTTTTAGGATTGATGTATTCAGATCTTTGGTGGTCGTAATGAAAAGTTGATGTTTGGATATGTTTGTGTATGTGTGAAGTGTTGTGGGCAGCTTAATTATCGAGGGAACAATCACTTTGCCAAGAGTGAATGACGAAACTAGAGTAATAACCGAGTAATTATTTTGAATCAAGATGGGTATCTCATTGACTGGAGAAGCATACGAGAAGCATAAGAGAAGTGAACATCTCCCCGCCTCAGTACGGGGACTTATCTTGCGTCACTCGATTTTTGATACCCGATGAGGTAGCAGGGCCGAGAGAAAGCACGGATTTCCGAAAACTTTCCTCGTTTAGTGCATTTAATCCAGATCTAGTACTAATTAGACTGTAGATTGGAGATTCGGAGAACTTTGAGATTCCGAGGAGAATAAACGACGGGCCGTTGGCAGTGATTATCTCTCCGTAGGAGGTTTTGGGTAGGTTCCTCTGCATAGTAAAGAAGAAGTATTGATTGGCCATTAGGTGCGAGATACGAACGAATAAACAATCCGGCATACTCTTCGTATCGTCCAGCAATAACTCTTCCTTGATTATGGCACGGGTTGAGATGTCGCCCTGGTTCAAAGAACATAAACGAGACCCATATCCTGGCCCAGTTGTTGCTCGGCGCTGTAGCCGAGACTCGAATGAGCTTGGCACTAGTAAATCAAGGCACTTAACAAGTATTGCTAAGCGAGCCGGTTTATCTTTTGGCATCTCGGTAGGTATATAAGTGCAACAGACCCTTTTTCGTATGTATTTGTTCTTTGTATACCACACATTCACAGGCGATATTGATACTCAGTCAAACCTTCTCCCTTCATTTTCTTCTTACCCCGCCGCACCACTCAAGCACACAAAAGGGACCATGCCCCATGATATCAAACAAGGAGTTGGAAAACACGAGAAAAAGTTATGGCGCGCATTATATGCATTGCCACTACTTGGATTTGTCTTTGCTGCTCATCGAACAATGCATGGAGCTCTGGGGGCATTGCCATCAGGCGATTTTCTGGGGAGCTCACTTCTTTTGGAAAAGGGACTCGAGGTACCGCTTTGCCTCAAGTATACCGGCTGGGAAGGTTTAGATGGCACTCTCGCAATGTTTGCCGCCTTGTTTACCTCTTCAATTGGAGATTTTGATCCAGCGGGTCGAATGCAGTCGATTGCTTTTCTGGCAGGAGATTTCGTTTCCCTGCAAGTGATCTTCGCCATCGAGTCTGCTCGGCGTGGAAACTTCCTCACTTTCGCCCATGTTTTGTGAGTCTTCACATAAATCTCAGTCATCATGAGTTGACTGACACTAGAAAGCCCGAATGTTGTTCTCCTTCTAGCACAGGCTAAAGGATTCGCACTGGCGGGACCTATATACTTCTTCCTGCACTACGTCCAGTCCCCCCTCGAAAACTACGCTGCGGCAGACAACCGAACGACTGATATGCGGATGTCCAAGACGATCATTCCAACAATTCTGCTCTCTTACGTAGTTCCGACGGTTGCCATGTACACTGTCCCAGGAATTGTGAATAGGCAGTGGATCAATGGTCTTTTCTGGCAGGCATTCCCAATAGCAAGTGCAGTATTACAACACCTTCTTCCGCTGTGTATTGGGCAACTCAATCCTGAAATCTATATGCACAATCCTCGAGCAGATATGCCATATCTTCGCCGTGCTTATGCCTTTGCAATGATTGTAGGAGGTTGCGCATATTGGTACGTGTACCTGGCTTCGCCAGTACCCCTGACCAAGGTATTCTTCCATGATCTTGGTCATCCATCTGCTCCAGCGACCATTTTGTCGGCGTGGGTAAAAGCCCTGAGGTATGATCAGCTCTGCAGCTTTGGAGCAGGTTTCATCTGGACTCTCTTGAACTTTGGTGACTTGAAGAGGGCAGACAAGCTCAAGGCCGGTTGGGGAACAATTGCTGCTCTTCTAGCTGGATTGACATTGGCTTTGGGGCCAGGGGCGGCGATGGCGGGCATGTGGGCTTGGAGAGAAGAGGTTTTGGCGGGAAAACGCATTGAGCAAATATCGAAGAAGTAGCAGGGATTTGGAAGACTTGGAAGCCCGAAGATTGTTTGGATACTACTGAATAAACTGGGTACTTTTGTTGTTTTGGATGTTAATGGTGGACACGTCGCGTGTGTGTCTCCAAGGCGGATTCTCCTACGCGCCGAAGGACGAGTCCTTCGGCGCGTAATATCTCCAGTGATGCTTGGACCTATGCGCAGTTGGAATATTCTAGAGTGTTGCTGTAGGGTTTTGTAGCTGTACGTAAATCGATACTATCGTGCTTAGAAAATTGGGTTGAATTTTTGTAATTGTTGCTGTTGACAGAAATTCATACAGCAGATCTTGTACTGTACATACGCTGACTAAGCAAACTGTTCAAATTGAAATTTTACGCAACCAGCACTCCCAGAACTTATTACATACTTTTGCGCACTTTGCAGCATGAGGGATCGAACAAAAGAAGTCGGTCGGTTAAATACTTTTTTAAAATTTCCTGAAAATGGGACATAGTACTTCGAAACACCACATTTGGTATGTTGGCATAGCCGACTCCTTTGGCCATCGCCATAGCCTTGATATCACCACATGTTTCAGCCTCCTCTACCCTGTTGTCCAACGATGAGCATCTCCAATCATTTCAGCAGGCACATCGGTGTGCTCTGAAACGCGATTACAACCAAGTTCATTCAGCCTCAGTCGTGGGCCCCTTTTCCTTGCACTCCCCATCAGAATGACAAGACGGAATGAAAAGACATGGGGAGATGTAAATCATAAAAGATCTCCCATTCGCATCCAAAAATCCATAATTTCTTCCATCGTATAACAGCATGGCGGAAATCGGATTTATCGCGAGCATTGCTGGTATTGCAGCAGCTGGAACCAAGCTATCAGTTGCTCTCTTCGACTTTGGATCTACGATCGGTTCGGCGGGCCACGAAATCGCACAGGTTGCTAGCGAAATATCACTGTTTTGTGCAGTTTTAAAACAAGTTCAATCGAAGTTGAATCGGACAAAGTCTTCTCGCTATTCACTTGGCGCTATTCAAACGACAAGGGAGATAGTTGAGAGATGCGAACATGTTTTCAAGGAGATTGAGGCGATTATTGATAGTCTCAGGAAGGAAAAGGTCAACTCCCGAGATTCAACTATTGATTGGAAGGCCAGAATCAAATGGACTTTCAAGCGCTCTCACATTCAATTGCAACGCACAACCCTTGAGTCGTGCAAAATCACTTTGCACATCATGTTGACAACACTCGATTTTGATAGCAGGACTGCATCTCGGAGGTATGCTCTAAACATCAAGTCCGTGTGTTTAAATCCGCGTGACTGATTAAAACAAACAGGACTTCAACAGTTGAGACCGAAAAAGAGGATGAGGAAGAGCGGACTCTCACTAAATCGCTAATAATCGCTCACCAATGTACTGTCAACGTTCTCGAGGACCTCGAAGCCAAGCAGCCCAAGGACATCATTGATAGAATGTCAGCCCTGAAAATCACCGAGCAAGCTACTCCAGTTACTCCTGCAGATACCGAGGAAAATAGCGAGGTCACTGTTGCAGACATACAACACGTCGAACCAGAGCTAGATTATTTTGACTCGCGTGTGAAGAGGGCTTCGCTCTGGGCCAACAGCCTGGTATATGGCACCAGTGAGCTTGCCGAAGTCTTCCCAACGAACACTCTCGTTGATGACGCTTCTCATCAAATGAACTACTTCCTACAAAAGTGGATAAATCAGGTTGAACCTACAGTGGAAGCGCCCGTAGACTTAAAAACTGCATCACAAGAGCAGCAACCACCGTTCATTATATCGGAAAAATACGTTGCTCAACTAAAAGCTACGTACTACTCGGCAAATAACACATTTGATCAGCTGGAAGAATATGGAGAGAAGAACCCAAGTCTCAGCAGCATGGAGAAACGAGCGTTGTCAATTCGATCGAGCAACTTGGATGGGTTTTTGGTTGCTGTCAATCGAGAGCTTCTGGAAGTAAAGCAGTACAACCAGTTGAATGCCACTCGATCAACGACTTCCCGCACGTTGCAACTTGGCGCACTCGATTCAACGACAACACGGTCTTTAAACCTGGACCTTCAGAAGAAGGTCTCGGGGACTGATCTTCAGCGCACAATTTTAGCACCAAAGAAAAACCGGCCGAAGAAGCCCACCGAAAGGAAGCAGAAAAATCCAGTTTCGACTGACGATGATGTGATCGAAATTCGAACACAGTCAACACCTTCAGTTGCTGTCACGAAGCCCAAGAGGAAAAGAACCGGATGGCACCTAGATCAGAGTAGCCTTCCTCCCTCTCACGGAAAATACCCATACCCTCGAATCAGCCCGAATTCGACAAGTCGAGCTATTCTGTCAGGGATTGGGCTATCCTCCGACTATGTCCTCTACGTTAAGTACGCTAATAGTGAGCATCGCATTGAACCTCGCGAAACTCCGTCGCAGGTCTGGAAGAAAATGTCAGTATTTAAGATTGATCTTTTACTTCCGTATCTGGTCGTAAAGAACGAAGGATATGTAATTAGTACTTAGTTTTAATTAATTATGTTGTATAATACAGTACAGTACAGTGTTTCTGTGTCTCTTGATCCTTTGTAGAATACTTATGAAACTGCTCACCACTACTGGCCAGTCCAATACTATAATCCCACCAGAGCCAACTGCCGACCTTGCCCTTCACCATTTCACCACCAGATAAGGGTCTCACGAAGGCGTACTCGGCGACAGAATCACCATTTCATCACCCAATAACACTAATTTATGACAGCTGAATTCACTAGTTGGATAACGAAGCAGAATGAGGGGCTGAAAGGCTTCATTGTGGTTACCTCCGATGGCTTGCAGGCAAGCCCCAAGCCTAAACCTTGTTTTGCAACAAGCCTTAGACAGCTGAATCAGAAAGTGGTTCGCATTTCAGACTCAACTCCAAGCTTTCTGTGGTGCGGAGTGGCGGTGGTTCTGGGCTTTGACTTTACTCTGATATCCCGAAGTCTTTGCTTCGACCTGACCCAGGACCCCTAAGAAACACATGCACAGCAGCAATGTCCAAAGAATACCTGGAATCAATTGCTTGGAAAGTTCAATGCGGAGAACTCCAAATACTAGTCTGGAGTCATCGCCTACCATGCAAAGGAGCACCCGTAGAATTATGGACATATCTCTCGCAAGGAATGCACCAAGTCGGACAACCAGAACTTGTAATCACTCTACGACGTCGAGAGAGCGAGCCGCAAGATGAATACTCCCTGGCGCCTTTGGACTGGTTCAAGATGGTTTATTCCTGGGGCAAAAAGGATCGTATAATTGACGCTTATCACACACATGAAGCACATTTTGAGCATTGGCTTGGGAGCAAGAACTTGGAAACCGTCACCTACGGAATGCCAATGGATTTGCCAGGACTTGCTGAAGCGCTTCCACCAAATCGGCTGCATGGGATCGTACTCACGAAGAAGGAAGCAAACATCGCGAAGGTTTTTGGGTATACAAGAGTAATTGGGCATTATGGGCTGGGATCGCAATGGTTCCCATTCTGTCCGTGGATTGATCGTGATCGAGGAGAATGTATTACGATGGAGCAGATGAAGGGAGGAATGAGAGGGAAACAGGTGCCGATGAAGAAAATTCGGGCGGTGACGGCTCGTTGGCAAGGAGGTAGGATTATTCTCACCATTCCTCTTGGGAGGGAAGCAGAAATTTCAGCTGCTGTGAAGCAAACAAAACCGGAGGAAGCGTGGGGATTTGACTCGGCTTTAGATCCAGATGCTGGAAGCTGCTTTTATTGGGAACATGGACAGACGCAGATGAAAGTGTATGGAGGTGCAGATCAGGCGTCAGTTACCTCTATTCTACCCATTTCTTTCGGAAATTCGTCGTGTAGACACAGTTGACGCGCTACTGCCTGATATTGAGCAATAAGTGCTGACTTGGATATTTTAGACAAGTGCAGTATTGTAAAGGTCTCGCCTTTCTACTTTTCTGTCCTCAGCAGCCCAAAGAACAGTAAGTTATACAAAGATATCTTATAATTGCGGTTCAGTTCTAACGCGAGTGATGATAGTTGGAATCTCTTGGAAGATGGCGTAACTTGTAAGCTTGACGAAGTTTTGTTTCATTTTTACGCTGCTAAGTTACTCTGCATAGTATTTTTGAAAGATCCAACATGGCTTGCAATCCGCGAAGCCCTCATATCGCAACGCGATATTCAAATCTCGTTGGGAGGGGACATGACTTTCCACGTAGAGTTCATCCGAGATACATTTAGCGACATTCCTACCGGATTCACTCTCAGGACACCTTCAGGTCAAGTTCGAGCATGGCACCCGCGAAACGACAAGTGGCTTCATAAATCTCACCTAAAATTTGAGAAAATCATTGTTCCCACTAAACTTGGCGCAACTGCCGCTTCCAAAGCAAACATAGCAAAGTATATCGAACAGATTGGGGAGGCTCTTGCAGCCAATATTCCAAAGAGAGACCCTGGAGTTGGGAAAAAGATCATCATGGCTGCTTTCCAGCTTCCTAACGATGGAATTAAGAATTGGTTTACCTTGAGCTTTTCTCCAGGGCCAGAAGGGCTTGATGGCGCGGGGTTGGTGCAGAAAATGCTGGTCATTCCAAGACCGGATGTTGATCAGTACACAACACTTAACGTAATATTTAGCGTTTGGGGATAGATACGTTGAAAAGATATTTCAATTCATGCTGTGGTTCTACCAAATAAAAATAGAAGATTTTCCAGCATGGGGAAATAAGCTTTGTTCCGCCTTCGCATCTTCGATTCTTAAGATGCCAACTCTTCTGTAAGCACCAGGGGTGTCTTCGATAGAACAAAGAACCAATGCAGCAAAGCCTGATATCCTCAGCAATAAAACTTCGTTTCCAACGCTCACTTCAGCCCCTTGTATCTTTCCAATCACAAGTGGAATGTCGAGGTGACACTGGACAGAAATTCCACCACAAGCCAGGTCGGCGTATGTGTCGCTCTCAGCATTTCCTGGAGACTCTCTGACTCCAAGCCCACTGACGCGAGCATTGCTAGCTTGTCCCTGGATCTTCAAATAGCCACCTGTAACTCTGCCCCTAGGGTCCTTTCCCTCTGGTGTGCAGACAGCTGCAAGTACTGTCGCAAACGCCATGTCACCCTTTTCTCGTTTGTATCTGGATTGGTGGATATGATGGATCGGTCCTTGTACAGCAGCCCAAGACCAAGACGGCGCTCGGTACGGCTCAGGACGATAAGTCATCTTGTGTTGCTTGGATCTTATAGATACCCAATGTAGCGACGGAATCAACAAAGTCTTCCACATGCCTGCCAGATATTCATCGTTCCTCCCGCTCGTGATTCCCGACAGAGCAGGCAAGCAATCAAAATCCTTTGTGATATTCATGGCGGTGTACTGTTCAACTAATTGCTCGTAAGCTTCCAAATCTCTGTTAATTTCTTTTTCTGATGCTTCTGGCGGAAGATTTCGCAAGGAGGCCTGTTTTCCAATAAGCTGGGTGTACGCCTTTCGCTGTCGGGTTGCAAGTTCTAGTGTCTCCGAGCGCTTCTCCCATCCGGTGCACTCGCAGCAAACGTGAGATTTGCACTCCCAATACATCTCTCCAGGAGCAAAATGAATGATTCTTGGACTTAAAATCTGTTCTTGGAACACCCAGGCTCGTTGCACAAGTGGGCTTTCGAGAATACCATGTGGAGGCTTTAAGTTGAAGAAGAAGTTCTTCAAGATGCCGTCGCGATCCCTTGCTTGTATTTCGTAGGGATGAGAGAGCTCTGGGTCTAAAATTTCTTGTGGCAGATCTTGGTAGGTGAATTTATAGGGCTCATTGTAACGGTCTGAGAAACATCCACCCTCGCCATCTGGGGAGCGGGTCGCAGAGATGGTTGCTTGAGCATTGTTGAAGATACTAGCCATTTTCGAGGCTTGAATTTGCCAGTCGTCTGTGTCGTTTTGGATAATACACTAGATTTCATCAGCTTCTGCATAACTTGTCGTTGTTCGAGACATACTAAACTGTCGATCCAGAGATATTTGAACCCCAATTTCCATGTAAAGATAATTGCATCTTGAAAAGTTTTCGACAAAAGATTCCATGGTATATCAACCATCCAGTCGGCTATATTAGCCTTTTCCGTTCGGATTATTGTCTTCAAACCCCAACAGTGAGAGAGTGCGAGATAGCTACCAATTTTGCCTTCAGTGACACAAAGTTTTGCGCGGTAATTCCCGACTTCGATAAGTCGAGTTGGGAGGATTGCTTTTTTGGGGATGCTGCATTCTTCATGCTCTTGTTGACATTTATTTAGCCATCCTCGGGCGAGCTCAACAACTTCATACGAAGAGGTGTCCATGATCCGGTTTCGCGGAATGACACGTTCACTAGCCCAAGCATTTACTGTTCGGTTCGTTAGCGCAAATCACTCTGAAAGCACGGGGGAGGTTGGAACAAACCACCATCACAGGTAAAGTCTAGACGCGCAGTAATCTCATCATCCAACATAAATCTTACATCAAGGCGAGTGCTCTCAGCCAACAATTTCGAGTCACCCAAAGTCTCCTGCTTAACCTCGCTTTCCCAGTCCTCATATGCCACCCCCAGCTTTTCGGCCAAATGAGTGATACCAGTATACAAACTCTTGCAAATCTCACAACCAAACATTCCTGCATGCTTCAACTCCAAAAGTTTATAGCCATGCATTTTTTCCTCTCCGCTGATTAACGCCGTGCAAACTTGGCATTCGGTAGGAGGATATTTGTTGGCCCGAGATACTCGCTCTGTTTTAGAACGCACAAGAGGATGCGGACCAGCACTGAGACTGAACATTGCCTGGCCGCGGAATCCCGCTCTGTAGAGCATTTCGAGTTGCTCTTGAACAGTCACAATCTTGACTTGGTCGTTCGGACCTGGTGGGGCGCCGAATATAGAATCTGGCAAGAAGTCAGTGAAGTTGTGGAGGTTTTTGGTTCAAGAGTTTTGTAAAGTCGTTTGTGAGATATTTACTGACCTAAACCTTCAGGTTCGCCAGGTCTTGGGGCCCTGACATGCAACTCTGTTGTGGGATCAAGTGGCCATCCATCCATACCAACAGCAGTCGGAAATGATTTTTGATCGAGGGGAGCTGTCTCTTGATAGCGAGATTCCCCCGCCTGTGATGCTTCTTCGCCATGTTTTGCATGACTTTTCTTGAATAATTTATTGCCCGTCATCTTTAGATACTGTGTTTTCTACAGGGAATGTTGAGTATTGTCGATTTTTAAGAGATTCGGCTATGTTTTTGAGATTTTCCGAGGCTAGGTCTGGCTTCACTTCACCGCACTGATTCCATTCAGGTCCCGTGGCCCTTTTTTTGACGGGTTCAAAAAGATACAAAGTTTGTCCTATCATGAAGCTAATTTTTAAAACGTCAGCTGTACGACAGAAGATATGCGTCGCTTTACGTTTTCAGCTCAAAAGCCACCGATGAGAGTGGGCCAATCGCACTCCAGCCATGTCTAACCACCACTTCAAACGAGGCAAATAGAGGCGTCCAGCTCAATGCATCTGGACCAGGCCAAACTTTCTCTGGTGTCCTAAAGGAAATCCATACTTTGTTCTTTGTGATCTTGGATTTCCGAATGTTATGAAACTTTTGCATCTCAAATCTACAGCATCTTTCAAAGTAGAGCCAACAAGATGAGTGGCGGACTTCGTATACTCTGTCTGGGTATGATATACCTACCTATGGGATTGTTGAAATGGCGCGACTGACCGAAGGCAGATGGGGGTGGTACTCGAGGTTTATCCACGATTTACATGTTACGGGAGATCATGGATCGAATTGTTCCTGGCAGAGGAGGGAGCATCCGACCTACAGATTACTTTGACATGATTGGAGCTTCCGGGCCAAATGGATTGATTGCATTGTTATTTACGAGGTTTGTAAGTATCTCCCAAAATTTGAACCTCCAATCCAGTTTCACTGACTCCTCTTGCAGGCCTTTACCATCGATGAAGCTCTGGAATTCTTCCACGATCTCGCTCGTCGTCTTGACAACGTAGAAAATATTCTTGCAAACCGAGAAGGCGAAGAATTGGACGATGATGACTGGCAGGATTTGATCAGTAAGCATGGGGATTTAGATGTGGTTATTGAGACTGTGCGGAGACAAGTTATCTGCAATATCTTTCGTGATGTTGTTATTCAGAGATTGACCGATTGGCTTGAGAAGTCCGAGAACAAAGATGGCAATGAGTTTAACTTCAAGAATCCTTCTGCGGTCGTGGGTGTCGGAAGATGTCGAGCGTGAGTTCTGGAATAATTTGGTGTGGATATCTGTGCTAACATTTTGGCAGGGCAGTGATGGGATCAGAAGTTCCTGGTCATGGGCCAAACAAAGGCGTTGTCGATTATCGTGTAAGTACTATACAATTTTTAAGCCCTTTGCATTTTTCAAGACTGCCATATTCCAAAAGTTAGCATCGTCTCGTTTCATTAGGAGTGCAAATGTTTCCCAAATGTGCTAGAGAATCTCAATCTACCTATCAAAAGCTCAAACTTTCAGGTCTACCACGCCCCGCTATGGCACAAATCATATACCGGTCGCCATACCCGTCCAACATATACTTGGTGGGCAATAGGTCTTGGAACAATGGGATCGCCCTCAATTGTTAGTAATGGTGTGATATTTGGCGACTTCTGGGCAACTGGCGCGCACAGTGATCACAATCCTGTGCAGTTGCTTTTGCAAGAATGCAACCGAATATGGCCGGGATTGAAAGCAAAACTTATCATCAGGTTTGTTTCCCTGTTTCTAGGCCTTTTAGAATGGTAAAAGTTGACAATCACAAGCATCGGGACCGGACATCTTAAACTGCCCGAAACGTGGAACATAAATGAACATCCTCATTCCCAAGTCGCAGCACAGGCATGCCTAAAAATTTGCGATGAAAATCAAAAGAAAGCTCGAGATCTTGAGAAATTCGTTCTTCCTCATGATGAAACATTTCAGTCGGCATACTTCCGCTTTGATGTGCCAACAGATTTGCCATTCTTCGAATTCGAAGCGAAGGACACAATTTTGGCTCAAACAGTCGAGTATCTCAATACTCCAAGCGTGGCAACTAATGCAGCTCGAGCGATTTCAATGCTTGAAGAAGAGACTTTTCCAAATACCGCGGAAGATCAGCTTGTTTTTTCTTCGCTCGCTTCGCTTTTGACTACTTTTATGTCCAGTGGATATCCCGAAGAAGCTGGATTTGTCTCCGATACCATCTCATCTTATGCATTATATGAGAGTACAAAGATTGATGGAGGCTCTCATCGGAAACTGGTCATGTCGGCAAGCGCTTCTCAGCTTGCTTTGTACGTTTCCCAGCAATTGGAGTGGGGAGCTGCAGACGCAAATTACAACAACTCCGCACCAGTCTTTTCTTTGCCATTCTACCTGAATTCTTTGATGGCCTATGGCAGATTTGAGGGTCCAGTGGGAAACTTGGGCTACAGGGAATTACCGCCACCTGTCGGCAACGCAGACATTTGTGCGGCGGCTTATTACGTTTTGACTTGCGCGAGACGGCAAAATCGCGAGGAAATGCAAAGTGAATTGTTCACCAGTGCTTTACAGCAGATTTCTTCGATACTTGGATCTGTACCGGAATTAACTCCATCACTGGTTTCTCAGGTCGAATCTCTCCTCCAGATCTCATCTCTTGCGACTTTGTGTGAAGCAGCAATTCAAGAGACTCTATCCGACGAGCCTCGATTGATCTTGAGCAGTACATTCCTGCGGTATTTCACTTCCACGGTTCTTCAAAACGACTTTGCAAAAGTCGACATTGCAATCTTGGATCCAATTGTGACCGTAATCTCAACCTTGTTGCATATTGGAGGCTGGTCAACCTACCGCGATCCACTCATCATCAAACTTCTTACTGTCGGCGTCACGAAAACGACCAACTCATGGTTCTTTGCCAATCTCGCTGTTGAGAGAATACAGTTCTCGTTGAAGGACACTTCTCCAGGTAGCGAGAATTCTGAATGCCTCAACCTGTGTCACCATTTAGCACAACAGGAAACCAGTGCCTTTCGGCGCTCATTTGAACTTAACGAAGTTAATATGATCGCTGTACAGAAAGGATACATTGGACTTCTAAGGAAAGTACTTGAAGGCGATACCGATTTAGACAGCTTGCCCAGCTCGTACACTGCAATACCACGCGCGACAGCTAGCAATGTTATCAACACCACCATTGATCAGCACGGCAACAATATGCTGCATACCACTGCAAAAAATGGATTTCTCCTACTTCATAAGATGATGATGGAACTTCTGGGCAATGTAGAGGCAAAACCTCCTCTTGCCATGCTGAATAACGAGGGATTAGCTCCAATTCACGTCGCCACGAAAGCGAGGGGCCACAAACATGTGATGCTACTTTGTTTGTATGGAGGAGGTAGTGTTAATCAACTGGATGCGTTTGGTCGAAATCCGCTTCACTATTGCTTCCCCGAGAAGAAAGACATCAATGAATATCTCCCCGCGTTAGAGGACCTTATCGCGAAGAATAACCTCTGTCTGACATTGCCGGTAAATTACGGCACGGTATGGGGAACAATGTACAACCAAGGAAAGACAATTGATAATCGAAATTACATGCTCAGGACCATCATGCGTCAGCTTTATTGCCGGGGAGCAAGTATTACCGCCCAAGACGAGAACGGACTCACGCCTCCCCATCTTGCAGCAAAAAATGGATGGGGACTCAACAGTGACCTCTTCTTTATTGGAAGTAGCGCTAAAGCAGAAGAAGAGGCCGAAGAGTGCCTTCGCTTAAGAGACAGAAGCGGTCATTCAGTTCTGGCTTTGATGAGAATGAATAGTGATGCCGAGGGGGAGAAGATCATTTCCGCTGAAATGAGGAAGCGATTTATCGATACTTCAGAGGATAAGAATCCTCAAAACGTTCCTGCAACGCAACAGAACAATGTCTATCGAAATCCCGCGACCAGTGCGCAGCCACAGCAAGCCAACTCGGTTCAATATCACCCTTCGATACGAAAACCAATACCATCCGCACCTGTATCGCCACCAGAATCTCAAAGTTCTCCCACTCAAGCTCCCATTAGTCCAAACTTTCCGCAACAAAGCAGAAATAATTCGGCCTCTCAACCAATACCCTACCACCAAAGGGGGTATCACCGATACCACCGTCTCCGTCCCAGCAATCATCTCACTACAGAGTTCCATCAAACACCTCGCAAAACTCCCAAAGCCCTCTTCAACCCAGGTTCTCTCCCTCACAAGCTCCGCAACAGCAACAGCAACCAGGATATCAACAATATCAACCACACACCCCTCAGCAGTCACCGCAATATCGACCTGAAAACCAATATTTCCAGCACCAAACATCTCCGCAAACAGCAAGTTTTGGATCACAGCCAACTCAGCAGCAGTATAATCAGGCTCCAACTCATGATCCGAATATCTATCGACCTCCTCCAAGTCCGTCGAACTATCAGCAACAAAGCCAGACTCTTGGCCACCGACCTCAACTGTCTAGTGAAAATTCCCAGGGAAAGAAGGAAACATTAGGCAAGCTTTTTGGAAAGATTAAGAAACGGTTGTAAGCAAAACTTTAGGAACAAAGAAATCCATGAATGGTTTTGAAATTGAAATAGGTAAACACAATTGACCTGTTCTTGGCTATTTTTGCATGTGTAGTACTGGCACCCCCGAAAACGTGTTCTCAGACTTCTCATAGGGTCTTTGGCTCGCGCACCATAACAGCCCAATGATTTGCACCGCTTAATCCCCTTTTCTCAAGATCAATATCAAAGGCATCCACCTCCTCAAAGCCCAACTTTGCGTAGAGTGGCCGCCCCATCGGCGTCGCAACCAAAAGAGTCTTCTTCCCAGCAAGATCTATTTCTTGAAGTTTTTGTTCGAGAGCCCACCTTGCGATACCTTTCCTTTGATGTGACGTCGAGAGTGCGATGTAGTGAAGCACTTGATATATGTTCAGCAATGATCGAACGACTGGTAATTTGAGGGTGAACATACTGTAGAAATTCTCTCCACCGCCCAATTTCTGAAACCATTTCTGTTCGCTCCCACCCATATTTCCAAAGAACTCTTCACAAAGCGACTCATCCGATCCAGCTGGAAATTCTTTCCAGTGCTCGAGATCTGATATGGGGGATGGATGATGCCAGCATATCACACCAATTATTTTCCTGCATGAAACGTCATTATTTAAATAGCTCACATGCTGAAATATACAATTCTACGCGGGATCGCGAAAGACTTACCCACTATCTGCCTCAACCATCTTCCAGAATCCAACTCCTTCCTCGTGAGTGAACATGCTTGTGAAAGCGTCAGTATAGAACTTTAGGACCAAATCATTTGGTACATCTTTCATCTGATTGAAAACTGTGGCATCGACGTCGTGGCCTCTGATGAATATTTCAGCAAGCTCGGGAATGTCCGTAACATCTGCGGCTTGGAGTTGGATCTCAAGATTGCCAAAGATCTTAGAAATGGGTGGTGGATGGACCATTTTGATATCGAAGATATGTTGTCGAATGATGTGGAACAGAATTCGTATGATGCTATGAGCTCGAGGCTGAAGCTGGTTTAAGACTGTGTCGCACAGCTCTGGAGTTGTGTAATTGGGCCCGATTCCCAATTGTAGTACACAAAGCCAAACAAGTTGCGCCTAGGAAGTGATGTCACTTTTTGTGTCAGAAGTTTATGTGATGAGATTTTGGGCACTGCATTGGAAGAAAGACTTGTCTTTTATACTGGAGTTCAGCTTATGTAATACGATGTTCTTTACGTACGCCCTTTGCTCGAATGCTAGTGTCATCCTTTTTCCATGTCAAATCTTTCGGACCACGCACTCGAAGAAGGAGGTCTAGGCGACCTTATCAGTCAAATTCATAAAATTATATGCAACGTTTACGACCTTTACGACATCGTTAAGAGTTGTTGTTTCTGTCCTGTGCAGCAAAGTGAGATTGTACGGTTTTCCAGTAGAACGTCGCCGGTTTTGGTATTCTAGTCGAAGCTAGCATCTTAGAGTTGTTAAAAGATACGAAGTCTTATCTACAGCAGCATTTCAGTCCTATAAGAAAGCATTGAGCTGAATTCGTTGTTTTTGGATTTGTGTATGCATGCACGTGACCATAGAGATTAGCACGAAGGTCGAGAAAACAAGTGATATGTGGAGGTAGGTTGGATCATAAAGTGATCTTCTTTGACTCTTTCTGCTGGCTACAAATCCGACGGACAAATACGAGCCAAGATAGTTACTCGAGATATCGAGATTGAGGATGTTGTCGCAACAGGTAAGGTAGGTATTTCCTGAAGACTTGGTGGTTCTTTATTAAATTTCGAGGTTTTGCTACGGCCGCTGTTGGCTCTTAATGTTTCAAGGTTTTCATATAGATTTTCACAGAATCTGTGTCTGATGGAGGATGATTCGGCACTTCCATGGCATAAGAAATTGAAGAATGAATGTACTGAGGGAGACACGTGATCAATGTGAAGGCCAGAACGCGCTTCCCACGCGACGCGACGAAGAGAACAGAAGTCCTACTCAAAGGCTTTTTCTTCAAATTGGTTGACTTCATTTCCGCACATGTACAAACAACAATTCCTCCAAGAATTTTGATTAGTTGCTGGAAGATGGACTATCTCGCAAATAACAAATCCTTCTAAATCGTGGAATCTCCTTCCTCGTCGTCCTCTTTTGTACAGTTCCATCCTTCTTTCTTCCCTCCTCTCCGATGCTGTTTATCGGAGCTTGTGTTCTCGTATCGTCAAGGCGAGAATAAACGCAAATAAGGAGAACGCCAGGCTGACCGCTGAGAATTGTGTCAGTATCCCAGTCATTGGTTCCCAGATCTCACAAGCTACTTACCATGACTGTATTCCAGACTCTTCACATATCCATTAATGACCAATTCCTTCAATGGCTTATCCAGTTTCGCGATTGTGCCCACGTCAGATATCACTTTTTCAATAATCTACTTTCAATTAGCTTGCTAGTCGATGGATAGTCATCACTTCAAACTCGACCCACCTTTTCTGCATCTGGATATGCCTTCAAGCTCCTCTCGAGGAGAATGTTCAGAGTTCCCATCTGTACTGAACTAGTGATGGCCAAGGCCACCACAAGTGCTACCGAAGATGAGAGATAATAGCCTCCAGTTGCCACTGCAAGCTCTGATGGTTGAAGATGAGTGGTCAATCCCATGTAAGCCGAAGCCATGGCCATCCCATTTCCAAAACCTCCAGGCACAATATCGAGAGAGTCCCATATTGAAACATTTCCGTGCCAGCGAAGAATCAAAAGGAGGTAACTCGCGGATGAGAAGATCGTTGCTACAATTGTGAGTAGCTTGTATCGACCGGTACTATGGTCTTGATTAGCCTATTCCCAAAATATTCGACAATGAGTGGAAGAGCGATACCTTTGGATTGTCAAGCCAGCTATGAGACCACCAATTGCGTTACCTACAACGGCAGGGAACAGGTGTGAACCAGCGGCTGTGTTGGTGCTGTTCTGAGTGGCTCTGAAGTACAAAGGTACAGAGTACATCATCTTTCTCCTCGTTAGCCAGACTTGAGATGACATAGAAAGGTAGAGAAAATACCGAGGATTGAGCTCCAAGTTGAAAAGCCGACACGGCAAATGTTGTTGCAACGTCTCTTTGGACAATCAAAGATGGAGGAAACACGGGCTCAAGCGCATATTTAGTCTCCCAGATCACAAAGAATACTGCAGCAACGACTGAGATTACACCTGGGATGATGACATATGGATGCGACCATGGATAATCTTGTCCTCCGAGACTCAAAGCGCCAAGGAGGGACACAATGGCCAGAGCGAGACCAAATGCCCCCACAAAGTCAACTCGTCGCAGCTTCGAAGGTTGGCCTTTCACCTGTACCGTGGAGACTGGTGGCGGTTCGGTGTGAGACGGAAGTCTGAAAGCTACAAGAAGAATGGCTATGGATACCAGGGGACCTTGTCCCATGAATGACCATCTCCAGCCAATGGTATCTGCTAATAGCCCACCCAAAGGACCTCCAATGCTTCTGCCCACTGTTGCGACAACATTTACATAGGCTCGCCATGATGCCACTTGTCTGAGAGGTACGAGATCTTGGATTTAATCAGCACTTCTCTCCGGGTAAGCAAAGGCTCGACATACCAGTGATTATAATGGAAACCAGAACCGTCATTCCTGCAGATCCGACTCCGCTGATAACTCTCCCCACAACCACTTGCCAAAATTTGGTGGCGATCCCACTATCTTACTGTCAAAGGTTGGCACAACTAACTGATCCTGAGGACTTACCAGATTACACTTCCAATCGCAAAAGCGACATACGAAAATAAGATGACGCCTTTCCGGCCATAGATATCACTCAATTTTCCAGTTAAGGGTTGCACAGCGCAGCTAGCAAGAGAAAAACTTGTTGAAAGCCAACTTGCGGCACCAAAGGCGTTGAACTCAGAAGAAATAGTTCCGTATGTTGCGAGGACGAGTGTTCCGTCTGCATTCGAGATGAATACCCCTAAAGTTGAAGTCAGTCAAAATTCCAATGGATAGTTTGAGATCTTACCAATCAATAGCAACCCAATGATTGCAAATACACCTCTGGGTTGAAGCTCATGAGCGGGTAAGAGAGGATCCGACTCAACATCTTGAGCTCGAGAACTCTCCGCGGTCACAATGGCAGTTGATTTGTAGTCAATTACCACGGAATCATTATCCTTACGGAGAAGAGAGACCCGTTCAGAAAAGGAGTCCAGCGACTCTGAACTTTCAGAAGATGTATCTGAGTCACCGCGAGATCTCGATGTGGAATACCACGCACGTTCTTCTAAGTCTCGTTCAGACATTTTTCACTGTCGTCTATACGTAAGGCCACAGGATCCGAAATGTACAACCGAATTCCCCGACTTTTATAGTTTGCAATGCAAGTCGAGACGAAAAATTTCAATGTAAATTTTCACCCAGGGTACTGGCCGAGTTACTATCGGGGCCGAGATTTTCCCACTTCCCACTTTCTGGCTGTCGTGATTTTCTTAGCTGCGTCCTTATCTGTTATCAGAGCGTTACATGCAGATTTAAGGAGAGCAACCTCTCCCTCCGGTCCAGTGGACGAGTCGTGGACGCTCTCCACGGCAGTTTGTGTTTTGGTGGTGATGGCAAATAGAAGCCTCCACATCACGCAATACAACAACCCTGCTAGAATCACGTTTCCGCGTGCTGCTGCGTTATCGGTCATGCGTGATGCGGTAAAGCAATATTTATATTTAAAGGATTGAGGGGAAGCAATTATTTTCCATCTGGCAATGTACATTCAATTGAACATTGTTTAATCCGTGCAAATCGAAAAGATGAAGTTATTGTCAACGGCTGTTGTCTTGGCGTTGGGGCTCACACCCGTCCACGCTGCGGAACAGGTACCGCTCAACAACAACAAAAACAAGGACAATAGGCCAAACATTGTTCTAGTCTTGACCGATGATCAGGATCTTCATATGGACTCAATTGATTACATGCCCTTACTCCATAAGCATGTAATCAACAAAGGAACATTTTTCAAGCGTCATTTCTGCTCAACTGCCATTTGTTGTCCTTCAAGAGCCACTCTCTGGACTGGAAGAAACGCACATAATACAAATGTTACTGATCTATTCCCACCCTTTGGTATGAAATTGACTCGGTCGATCTCAATTAAAACCATCACTAATGTTCTGTAGGTGGATACACCAAATTCGTAACAGAAGGATGGAACGAAAACTGGCTTCCATTGTGGCTCCAAAACGCTGGATACAGCACCTTTTATACTGGTAAGCTCTTCAACGACCACAACGTCACCAATTGGAATAGTCCACACCCATCTGGATGGACTTCTTCGGACTTCCTCCTCGATCCTCACACATACGAGTACCTCAATGCAACCTACCAGAGGAACCAAGACGCACCAATTAGTTACGAAGGCCAGTATACCACTGATGTGCTTGCCGCAAAAGCCAATGGATTGCTCCAGGAGGGACTCGATGCCGAAAAGCCTTTCTTTTTAGCAATCGCTCCAGTTGCTCCCCACTCAAACGTGAATCTTGGGGAGGTTACAGCACAAGGGTTGACATCATCCGCTGTGATTACGCCGCCAATTCCTGCTGAGAGGCACAAGCACTTATTCCCCAACGCTAAAGTTCCAAGAAAAGCGAACTTCAATCCAGACAAGGTAGGTACTTCCTGTCTACTCCTCTCCCGCAAATCCAAATTAATGATATTTTCTAGCCCAACGGTGGAGCAGGCTGGGTCAAACACCTCGATAAACTCAACGACACAGTGATTCAATACAACGACGCCTTCTATCGTGGACGCCTTCAAGCTCTCCAAGCCGTTGATGAGCTTGTCGCAGGAATCGTAGACCACCTCGAAAAAGCCAAGGTACTGGATAACACGTACATCATCTACACCACCGACAACGGCTACCACATCTCTCAACATCGTCTCAATCCCGGAAAGGAGTGTGGATTCGAAGAAGACATCAACATTCCCTTGATTATTCGAGGACCAGGTGTGCAAGCTGGCAGGATTGAGAATGAAGTTGTCACTGCACATACCGATCTCGCACCCACGATTCTTGGAATTGCGGGAGCTAAGGAATGGGGATGGGAGGGTTTGGATGGAAGCCCGATACCTCTTTCTCGAGAAGAAGGTGATGTGGTTGGGAGGCAAGAACATGTGAATGTGGAATTCTGGGGCTTGGAATACCAGAAGGGAAATACCATCTCAGTTTGGATGATGGGAAATATGGTGAGTACCTATTTATAGGTGACCACATTCATGAAAACTCGCTAAAATATATCAGTCTATTATGGCGCCAACAACACATACAAAGGTCTCCGACTGGTCGGAAAGAACTTCAATATATATTACTCGGTGTGGTGCAGCAACGAACACGAACTCTACGATTTAAACGTACGTGCATTTTTCCTTCCCCACCCCTCTCGACACTTGATCCTTATCCTAGGTAGCTAACACTATCACTCACAGACTGACCCCCATCAAGTCAACAACATTTATCCTCACTCCTCCTCCAACCTCTCCCCCGAAAATCACATTCTCAATCACCCCCTCTCGAAAGTAATCCCTCGCCTCGACGCTCTCCTCCTGATCACCAAATCATGCAAAGCCCATACCTGTGTTGATCCATGGTCTGTCATTCACCCCAAGGGAGATGTGAAGACGCTTGATGATGCATTGAGTGCGAGATTCGATGGGTTTTATGCTAGTCTGGGGAGAGCGAGAAGGTGGGATTTAGTAAGTGTGAGGGCGGGTATTTGACGAAGAGTGAGGGACCGCAGGCGTTGGGGAAGGTGTTTGAGGAGGGGTTGTTTACTAAAATAAAATTGAGGGACGTAGGTAGTTTTGGGAATTTGCTTGGAGAGGGGAAAATTATATTTCAGAAAAATAAGGTAGTTCTCGAAAAAAAGCTCGTTCAACGAGATGCGATGTGTAATGAAAATGTTATATTTTCTATTTACGCTAATTTTCAACCGGAAGTTTGCAAAGTCAGATTCAATGGAAGGTAATCTTCCATGCAATTTATTCAACAAAACGCGACATTCAAATCTATTGAGATTCCTGTAGTAGGAACAGTAAGATCTTCTGTGATTGCTCTTGCCCTGAATTCTGCCATGATTTACCGCCTAAAACATCTTGGTTACGGCGCGCACGACAAAATTCGAGTAGCCCTCGAGGTATTTAGCAAAGACATTGACGATACGAGGCAACACTACCCAACACACAGAATGAAGCTCGACAGTCGGAAGTTTGTGGCTAACGTTCGCCCGGAAACCCACACACTAGGTCGCGACCTGCACAAGCGCCGCACACCGCTCCTCAAAACTATCTGCCTTGAGGTTCAGCCTTACAACGCCTGTCCTTATATGATGGCAGTATGATGGGTTGCTTTGCTTCTCACATCGATGATGGACGGCGACGCGTTCAACTCATCAAATCCACGGGAAGATTTTGTCATCGCTTGATAGGAAGTTCGGTTACTCCTGCGTCCTTTTTAATAATACTATGGATTCGGGTTGATTTACTATTCAAAAGTAACTATCAGTCGTATATTCATATACGGTGCCCTCTACCTAGCCCTTTCTCATCTATATACTCTACCCCGACCAAAAAAATCATGTCCTTACAGGTTTCACCACGGCCGTCTCAACAGGAGTCATCTCCACTTCCCCAATTGTATCCAACCTGCCACTCCCACCACCACCACTCTCACTTCCACTTCCACCACTACTCATCACTGACGCCTTCTTCTCCAACACCCTCGAACTACTCCTCCTCACAACCCTCTTCTTCCTTGCTGGCGCAACAGAATATTCCAATAGATCACTGTAGAGGAACCATGTTCCTATGATAACAGCAAGGATGAGTACGGCGGTAATGAACCATGCGCCAATTTTGTCTTTAGTTTGGGATTGATCCACGTAGATAGGGACGTTGTAGGCGTCACTGTAGTTTTTGCCGGCGTCGGGAACACTCTGGGATGTTCCGCCGCTGTTGCTTGTTACCTGTATCATCAAGATGAGTCAGAACTAGTACTTAGATATCTGATACGGGGAGGCTTCTCGTGTAGATGATTTGAGAGAGGAAAAGAGAAAGAAGTAAAGAAAAAGGAAGAGGAGAAACTAACAGGTGGTTTTATCCCCGATCCACCACCACTGCTGCTACTTCCGTTCCCTGGCACATCAAGTGCAACGAGCGCACTGATCGTAATCTCCAACGCGCACATTTGCTGTCCCACTCCCATCTCCTCTTCAGCCAATACGTGGCTCGTATCATTCAAGTACCATTTGATCCCACATCTCGTGCCTTGCACTCCACCGTTACATTGCGCGTTTGCCGCGAGAATCGAAGGGCCGAGGAGACGATGGACTTGGGCGTGTGTGAATGGTGCGAGCTGCGATGTTGATGTCATCCATCGCGAGACTATTTTTGAGGGATTAGATCTGAATATGTGGGGAAGAAAGTTGAGAGAGGAATTCTGGGGATGATGTAATTAATGAATGGGGAGCACAAACGGTAAGCTTTGAAAGATTTTTGATCGGGATTGCACTTATCCACTCGCTCGCAGATTTCGGTCATGGGGCCGGCGCTGAAGAAGAATTCTTCGATGCGAGTGAGAAGTCTTTGTGTACGGTTCCTCCAGACTGGGGAGCCATCGGTCTGTGATTTTTCGACATTGTTAGAGCGACTTATTCTGGCAGCTGGACAGAAGAAACCGAAGGGGAGAAGAAGAGATAGAAAGAGAGTGGTGAGGCTTACAAGATTGTACATAGTAGATGCACCGCCCAAAAGTACACCTGCATTGTAACTCCATTGATTACGCTCCAACTCCGTACAATTCAACCTATCAGCCTCCGAATTATCGTAAACATTATACGATGTGTTATCAATCAAACCAATTCTCCACATCCAATCCCACACCTTGACAGCCCAATCTTCATAAAGCTGCTCGCCGGTATACCTCGCCAATCTCGCCGCAATCTGGAATAATAGACCATTCGAGATGGTATTCTTCAAGTCATACCCACCCTTGACATAGATCTGCCAGCGAAGTCCACCATTACAAGTCGAGGTATCCCAGCGGCCTATCTGTTCGTTGAAGACTGCTTGTGCGAGACCCAGCCAGGATGGCTCGCCCGGTCCAGGGTCAGGAAAGTTTTGTTCGGCTGCACTGAGAACGGCGACGGCCCAGAAGCCTTGGTCGTCGTTGCCAAGTGAGGAACGATGTTCTTTGGGCATGTAGTCGTCGTGTTCGCCAACCTGATAGAGAAGGGCTTGTTTTACTACGTCGTTGTAGGTGCTGTCACCCGTAAAGGCCCAGTAGTTAATTAAAGAGCCCCACATTGCTCCTGATTGCCACCACTTTGAGGAGAGTTAGTCTGTCTTCACTATTTTGGAGTGGATAGAAACAAAACACTCAGCCAGTATAGCTGTTTGCTTTTGGAGACGGATCAAAACTTGGGAATGCCACTCTTCTACATACATAGTAAGGCGGGTATGGCAATACTCCGGGCGTCATGCCCGTCAAATTCCCTTTATATTCCGACATCATGTCAAAAGCTAGCGTGCCCGCAGCTCTTTTGATGGAATCTACATCCCACAACAACGATTAGCCAAAGCAACGTTACCATAATTATCATGGTTGAGGAAATCAACTCACCTGGGGATTTCAGATCTATCTTGATTGCGCTTGCGGTTTGCAAGAAACAGATGCTTAGCGCACCATATATCTGGATTAGCGACCACATGATCCTGTTTTCTTGAAGTGGTGAGAAGTGAGGTTTGGTGAAACGCCTCTTTTGTGAAGATACGTAGATATGATTTGGTCAAACGGATAGCCGGATAGCGGAAGCGACCGGCTTCGTTGAATTCTCTTCGTGAAGAATACTCAATAATATGGATGACAAGCGAGAGGGCGAAAAGATGGATCGTGGCTGTAACGAATGTATCGTCCAAAGATCAACACTTCATATCCCACCCAGTCCAGTTCCTAACGAGGGTAGAGGTGCTCTAAATCGCGCAAGACATCCGCCTAGTCACTACAGGCAGTCGGTCATTCGTTCCTCGTCAAACCAAGCATCGTCGTTCCCTAACCAAGCTTTCCGTAGTTCGCATTTCGATGATCTAGGACAAGAAGTGATGGGAGATAGGGGAGATATAGTTCGGAAGACGTTGGAGTGAGGTTCCAATACTTGGCCCACCTCGTATCGGTACCAGCACATTTTGCTCTTGGCAGTGAGATCTCGTGCGGCGCAGGATAATTATAAATGTTCCATGCATCTGCCCTTCCCGCAACTCTAGAAACATGGAAATTTCCCAGCCAATGATAAACAGTGGAGGAATTGCTTCAAAAACAACTCTATTGTTCAGTTGTCCGTGCGAGCTTTGCTTTTCAAATCGAAAACAGGCAGATCCTGACTGATGGGTTTTTCGTGGTGGTCCCATCCCCGGATACGGAAAATGAACCAATCTCACCACATCGTGACCGCTTGGCAAGTTCAGGCCACGCGTCGTGGGTCTGCCGGACGAAATAGGCTAATGGTTAAATAGGACGATAATTGTCATCTTTTTGGCCTTGAGACTCCAAGAAAGGCATCTCGTAGAGTTGTGTTCGTTCTATGTATGCTCGTGTTGTCGAGATTCCACGCGGCGTTCGTCTTGTGCTATGAAAAAGTTCTTATAAAGTGCTGACGGATAGACCTATCCGATGATCAGATAGAGGATGGATAAAATATGATGGGGAAATACGAGAGGTCTCTGCAACTCGCAATCTTGGTTTTCGTATTCTGTGGTCCCTGATGATATAAGACTGGTATGGCGAGCTTGACGAACACTCGCTGTAAACACCAGGTCAAGTGAAGCGATCTTCGTCCGACGGTCTGGAGGTTGATTCTGATTGAAGCATCTGGCAGACGCCCAATTCTTCTTCGAATCGAAGCGATGCTGTCCTGCTCGAAGGGTATCAATTGTCGCAGGAGCTCGAGTAACTGCACAAAACTGTGCTGCTGAACAATAAGTACTTACCCAAAATGCTAGTGATAAGAAGGGATTTGGATGAATGGGCAAAAAAAGATGAATGCTATCATGGTCATGGGGAAAAGAGACGGGAGAAGAAAAGGAGGGCACAAGCAGAAAAATTAGAGACACACAGAAGACCTCAAAAAGCTGCGAAAAACTCTCCACAGCGCCATGCAAAATCAGTATGAGTGAATGGGTACGCCGAAATTCTATGTCTGTCTATCTATTCTTCTTCTTCTTCTTCTTCACAACTCGTCGTGTTTTGTATCCGACTTCTCTGTTGCTGGTGCCTCACTGCCTTTCTCTGCTTCACTAGCGGCTTCATCGGCCTCACCACGATCCTCAGCGGCCTTTTCAAGGAATGCCTTCAATTCCTCCTCGCTAGGCATCTCGCCATCTTCGCCCATAATATCGGCAAAGTTCAAGGTCTTCGCACCCTTGGGTGCAGATGCCGTCTTGGATTTAGAGCCCTTCTTGGTCTTCGACGACTTGGCCTTTGGCTTCTTCGTAGCAGTCTTCTTAGCCTTCGGTTTGGGTGGTGTGACGACCTTCAAACTCCTCATGACGACGTCCACTCGTGCGTCCTGAAGCTCTTTAATCTTCGCCTCAATATCCACAACCAAGAGAGTTGGCTCTTCGGTGGCAGCGAGCTTTTCTTGCGCAGCCAATTGGGCTGTAAGCCAGGACGAAACCTCCTTGTGAAGTTTCTCTAGAGGAGCTAGATCCGCGGCGTTGAAGTGAACAGTTGGTGGTGCCTCGGTCTCTGTCTCGACCGGAGCAGTGGTTGTTGAAGTTGGCTCTTCGTCTTCTAGCCCTTCGAATTCTGCCGCCTTGGACGCCTCTGATGGAGCTGCGGATGGGTTGACGATGCCGATGCCGATGCCGATGCCGATGCCGATGCCGAACTCTTCGAACTCCAGCTCTCAATTGCAGCCTCCTCCTTGGCAATTTGTTGGGTAACTCTGTCCACAACACCTTGGGTGTCCTCGAGCCCAGCTTGGAGCTCCTTGATCTTGGCAGGCCTATCCGCTGCTTCCTCCTGTCGTTTCTGGATTGGCGCAACAACATCTTTAATAGCCTTGAATTTAGCCTTCAACTCTTCCCGACTGGCATCAGACCCGCCGGAGTAAATCCAGTCACTTGCATCAGAGCTCAGAGTTTCGAGATTTTCTCTCTCTGCTGCCGTAGATACAGCGACAAAATCCTCATTATCCAAAAGATCGCGGACCTTGTAAGTAAACCCTTCCAATTGATTAAGGGCTTCCTCGCGAAGTCGGCGAGCCTTGTCAGAGCCCTCAAATGCAACAAGTCTGTCCTTCATTCTGGCAAGCTCTGCAGCTGGCAATTGTGGAACACCTTTGATTTCTTTTGTGAAAAGAATTGGGATAACTTCCAAACGCTTTGCGGGAGCCGCGGCCTTCGCCTTTGCGTCTTTCGAGTCTTTAGCTGAAACGGACGCTGATCCTGATGATGAGGATGTGCTCGTAGTTGAGGTGGACTCCTCGGTAATGGTGGAAGTGTTGGTCTCTTCACCATCCTCAGAGAGTGGTGCTTGGTCTTTCTTACCGAAACCGAAAGCACCCTTGATGCTATCAACAACGCCGGCCTTCTCCTTGTCCACCTCACAGTCAACGACGAATTTGGTAACCTCCACTTCGCCGTTGCTTGGAGAAAGACGAGTGGTCATTCTAACATAGATATCGGAATCGATGCAAGAAAACTTTTCTTTGAGATGGTTGACAGTCTCGGTCAAATTTTTTGTTGTGATTGTGACAAGGTCCTTTTCATCGGGTCCAGAGGAAACGTTCTCTGAAGCTGGAACAACCTGGAAAAAGTCGACGGAGAAATCCTCATGATTCTTGAAGGTGTACTGCTTTTCTGCTCCAAGGAACGAGGTTGGTTTCCAGAGCTTTTGAATCTGTTGCTTATCTTTGTGAGAGGTCCATCTCATGGAGGCAGCGTATGCTGCGCCTTCTGAGGCTCGGATATCCTTGACTCTGAATGAAGGACTAAGAACAGCGCCCCTGAAACCAGCACCAAATACAGCAGCTTCATCAGAGTTTACATTTGTTCGGATCTTCTCGGCATTACCAACAACTTTCTCAAGTGCCTTTTGGACAAATGGTGTACGAGTTGCTCCACCGTTGAGAATGACAGAGTCGAGGTCCTTGACGCTCATCTCTGCCATGTCCAAGGCGTTTTGGATTGCAATTGCAATTCGAGCTGCATATGGCTCGGCCAAAGCTTCGAATTCAACACGGGTAAGCTTGTATCGGAAGTCAACATCCTCGTACAATCCTTCAAATCCTGCTTGAGTGTGGGCGTTTGCGCTGAGAATTTGTCTCAGTCGTTCGGCTTCCTTCCACAACTTTGCAGCTGCTCTTCCATGTGCTTTGACGGATTCGACAGTTGGTGACACGCTCTTTGCGGCTGGTGATGCAACAAATTGTGCAACCATGTCGTCTACAATGATGGCATTGAGCGCATCGCCGCCCAATGTCCTGTCCCATCCGCTACCCAAAACTTGAACTTCCTGAATGGTCTTGTTGAATCTTCCAACATCCTTGACCGTTCGTCCCTGGAACTTCAAAATCGTGGCTTTGGTAGACCCAGCTCCCATGTCAAAAACCATGTGGTATTCTGGCTTTCCACCCTCGGTAATGCTTGGGAATGTTCGGGTAGTGGCGTAGTTCAATCCTACCGCCAAACCGTCACTGACCATATCCAACACTCTGAGGCCAGCCAAATCTGCCGCCAGGAGGATCGCTCGCTTTTCCTCGGCAGTGTAGAATGCTGGAATTGTAATGACCAAATCCTTGACGCTGCTGTGTTTTCCGGCCAGGGCTTCCGCGTTCTTCTGAATGCTCTGAAATTCCATAGCCAGTATTTCCTCGACCGTCCATGCCAACTCGTCCTCCGCGAACGATTTGCTCTTAAACGCAGCTGTGCCCCTTGTCTTGTCCGACTCCAGGCTCAAGGCGGGATGGCGAAAGGCGTATTCCTTTACCAATGGGTTTTCTGTCGACAGGCCCAGGAGGGGCTTCAGGTTGGGGTACACATCTTGGGGGAATCTGGCCGAGAGCGCAATTGCGTCTGATCCGTACAATCGTTCGGGGAAGTCGCCGCTCTTGATATTCTTCGAGGGTTTGAAAGTGACCGCTGACATTTCCTTCCGCCGCGAGTCTTTCGTCAAGACAATTTCGAGAGGAATTCCGGGCTTAACCAGAGCTGCTTTAATGTATTCGGTTCCCAAGTCTACGCCTAGAACGGCAGACACGGCGAGCGCCGAAGTAAAGAGGTAGAAGAGACATGTGAGGGCGAGCAATGGGGATGAAAGTGCTTTCGCCATGTTGGGCGGGGAGGAGGAGGGGTTCTGCTAAATGAGTGAAGCAGTCTTGGTGAGTTGTGGGAAGTCAAGTGTTGATATGTTTTTCAGAGCTGGCGCAAGGTAATATAAAATGTGTCCTCATGCACATCTGGCCAGCGTGTTAAGGAATTGAAGAAGACAACGTGTGGGGTATTT
This sequence comes from Tetracladium setigerum, assembly GCA_031472005.1. Lineage (NCBI taxonomy): Eukaryota > Fungi > Ascomycota > Leotiomycetes > Helotiales > Tetracladium > Tetracladium setigerum. Next base: position 2,488,173 of record PZJY01000002.1, read on the forward strand.
CTGTGACGAAGCTATCCCGAGTCCAGACATATAATATTAATCAACTTGAGGACACTCCGACACTCTGACGACCAAGCCGACTTTGGACATAAAGGACACTTTGCCAATACTCTGATACAGCGGGAGCTTGGAGCCATAAAATTGTGGGCGGCCTGAGGTTTCCACCCAAGGCGGTGTGAATCTTGGTGTGAATTTGGTCGCAGCGCCAAGCACGTGTTTGCCCATGAATAATGATATCACCAACCCCAGTACGCCATTGATCGACTACCCATACTCTCACAAATAGCTACATCTCATGGCACTATGGCACTATGGAGTTGATATACCTTACTAGGTATACTTCGAAGTACAGTACTTCCAGTTAGATAGCTGCAATTGTGGCCAGCAAGATCTGCGTGATCAACACACCCAAATCACTGTACGTAAATAAGGTAATAAACAACCTCCCCCCCACAAGGTAAGACTACAACACCACGATCAACAAGCCCTCGGGGACATTCTCCCTTCTTCCTACTGTACCCAAGATCAACAACTGCAGCGATAGCTACTACCCAATCACTCATAGAGAGGATTCAACCTTAGACTTCTCTATTTCACAATGTCTGCCACCCCTTTCATCTCCTTTCTAGGCCCGACCAACCTAGATGGATATAACCGCAAGCTCCCGCCTACTGAGCAGCCAGAAAACATCCCCAAAACCTTCCTAGATGCCATGGAAGTTCGAGAAAAGGTTTTTGTGGAGGAGCAGGGCGTCCCTCTAGACAACGAATTCGATTCGGACGATGCACGAGCTTGCCATTGGGTTTGTCCTCACCCACTGTATACTGTGCCCACAACTCGACTAAAAAGTCTTTTTTCAGGTTGTATATGCATCTATCAATACAACGACCGACCCCGAAGTGACAGATGCAGACGGTAATATCCTTACGAGGAAGAAGAGCATTTCGAGAAGTGTACCCATAGGTACTATTCGCCTCGTTCCTTTCCCGCACCCACCACATCCCGAAGTAAATTCTACCTATACCGCGGACGCCCTTGAAACAGGCGGAGACGATGCTCCCTTGAATCCTCCACCATACATTGTTGACCGAGAAACAACCCACCATGATGGTAAAGAGCCATATATTAAGCTGGGGCGTCTGGCCGTGTTGAAGGAGTTTCGGGGATCGGGCATCGCGAGACTGATCGTGAATGCGCCCTTGGCATGGGCAAAGCAAAATCCAAAATACTTCAACCCCTCTGTTAAGAGTATGGGCATGGAAAACGTCGGTGCTAGTAGCGCTGAAGAAATCCCGAAGTGGAAGGGTTTGGTATGCGTTCACGCCCAGGAACAAGTCGAGAAGATCTGGGCAAGGTGGGGTTTGAATTGGACGAGAAGATGGGTACTTGGGTAGAAGAGGGCATCACGCATGTTGGAATGTTCCAAAGACTCAATATCGAGAACAGCAGCGCATGAACGGCTGCGAACTATGAATTACGATTGTTTACTCTGCTTCTCGGACCTTGGAATCCACCTGATATCTCTCGATATGATCTCGCCTATGACCTAGACATATAATGCCATTTACACCCACTCAATGAAATATTTTGCTTTGATTTCTTAATGCAATCTGCTAACGGGTTGTCAGAGCAGGTATATGCAACAAGTTACAAGCATATCTGACCAGATGCCTTCCAAGTAACAGGCTCATCGAGGGACAGTGATTCGCATCGTACCGTACTCCCTTCTTATGCTGAATCTGGATCTTTGAACTGGAGCTTCATTTTTGTTAGAGCTTAATCTCTCCAGATACTTCAAATCCATAGCCAACGTGGCAGCACTCAACCAAAACTCGAAGTCCAGCACTCAGGAGGTACAAAGCATCTCGTTCCAATTTTTACCAAAAAAAACAGCTCTATTCTCCTTTCTCACAAGCACAAAATTAGGTATCGACTGAGTCAGACAACAATAGCCCATACGAGTTTGAATCTTCCGACCTCTTCGAACTCCAAAGTTCGACAAATTGTTTTCTCGTAAAGCTCCAACATTTGATGTCATCAATTCACGCAAATCACATTGTCAATCTCCCACAATAGCATCCGGAAAGGCTTGATTTGAAACCAGACCCCCTCTGAAGACAGCCTTACTGTCCCACTCAAGGATCATGCGGATACTTCGTCAGAACCCTAATTCTCACAATGTTTACCGCTGTGCCGCGATGAATGGAATTCCCGCGGCGTCTGTAGGCATTTTAGGAGGCGAAGCCTGGTCCCAGACTCCCCAAAACAAGGGGTAAGCGAGGCGGAGCTCCAATGAGACGAGGTCTGCACAGACACCAACAGTGAATCCTACGCGCCAGCCTCCTGTCAGACCAATTTTATGTCAAAGGATGATTCTGGCTATAAGGGGATGCTGGGGTCCTTTTAGAGGTTACAGTTGTACATGCGATTTTTATCATTCTCTTGTTCCTACGTTCCTTTTCGCTGCATCACTTTCGTTGGGTTGTGGTGGTTCTTGTTTTGTATGTGGATTCCTTGGCAGAGGAAGAATGGATTCGAATGGAGTGTCACGTGACGCAACCACAGCATCAACTTATGAGGACGATGACTACATGCGGATCGAACACATTCGCTCGGAATCGCCAGATATTGGACGCTCAGAGTCACCAGATATTGGATTACAAAATTCGCGGCGGAGAGGGCTGTCAGATGTGCACTCGTCGGATCCTAGGGGGACACGGCAGAGAGGATTGTCAGAAGCACAACAACTGCTTACAGGAAGCGACAGAGGAAGCGACAGAGGAAGCGAAAGAAATTCCTTCGAGGTGGAGGTGACGAGAGCTTTTCACTATGTACCCGCACCGAGAGTGGACGATGAGGATGCACGAAGAGGAAGTGAAGATGCAATTGGTGTTGGGTATCCTCAACCTCTGAAATCCAGCTGGAGGAGTCTTGGGAAGGATCTCTCCATGATCATCGTCACATTTCCATTCTTTGGTTTAGCTGCAGGTGCGATTTATTTCGATGGAAATGTCCAGACAGAATATTTTGAGAATTTGTTCAATGAATGCGCCAAAGTTGTATGTTTTGAGCTTGCTTTGGTTTATTACTATGCTGACTTTTGCAGGCTGCAACTTTGTTTCCGATTGTCTTCTCAATGATTGTGGGACGAGCTTTGTACAAAATCGCGTCCTGGAAATTGGAGCGTGGCTCGAATGTGGGATTATTAGAACAGCTTCTGGGGAGCCGGACCTTCAGCAGCACCATCTTTACACAGTCCAAACTTTGGACAAGCCCATTCATAGGCTTTGCGTTAATCCTTTTGTGGATTCTTTCTCCAGTGGGAAGTCAGGCTGCTCTGCGAATGCTTTCAACCAAAAGCTCTCCCGTAACATCACCCACTAGCATCAGCTACATCAACACTCGACAACCTATTTATTCTGGAAACGGGTTCGGATCATGGTTTCCTGGTTTTGCCACGTTATTTAGTGCTTCATTGATAGCTCCCGTTGAGACCAAAAGGGGCCCAACAGACAGTTGGGGAAATGTGAAGATTCCGTACTTCTCTTCTCTCTCTGACATTCTCATGAGTCAAGATGGATGGCGACTAGTCCCTGTTAACGGAATTGTCCCAATTTATTCGTCACTATTCGGTATTCCTCTCTCAAATATACCATCCGAAAACACTACATTTACCATTGAGTCCACATATGTTGAACTAAGTTGCTCAACCAGAACAACCGAGAAGGTGCGAGGCGAAAATCGGACCAGTTCATTCGAAAATCCAGGTCTCATCGCAACGAACGGACTATTCGACAGCGCCACAAACGTTACCGAGCTCACAAATTGGGCTATAGGATATCTGGGAGAAGATGTGACTCCTCTCCTCCCTCTAGGGACATCAAACTCCTCCCTCCAGCTTCCCTGCTTAGACTGCCTCCCAACAAACGCCAACGAGACCAAATACGCTGGCATCATTCTGTTCCAAGATTTTACCGGCGCCGAAAACGTTACATCAATATACTGCAACGCAGCACAAGTATATATCGAATCACAAATTCATTGCAGCACTTCATCCTCCAATCGCTGCGTTGTTACAGCACAGCGAGAGTCCCTCCTTCTGCACACACCTCCAAAAATAACCCTCCTCTCTTTCCTAGACGTCTCATTTGGCTTAAGCAAATTCCTACCAAACGCCACCCTCCAATCCTCCTGGCAAGACCAAATCCTAAACTACCTCTCCTCTCCGCTCTCGACTGCCGTCATCCCATCCACGCCCCACGCTTACCTCGATACCACCGCCTCCTCCCGCGAAAGCCATCTCCAAACGCTCCCACTCCAAGATTTTGGTCTTCGATTCGGACAACTCATCAATGCCTTCCTCTACAGCAGCGCCTGGAACACGACACAATTCCTCACCGGAGCCGATTTCGCCGAAACAAAAAGCTTCGCAAATGCACCTGATTTCACGGCGAAAGCTGCAGTTGATCTCTATCCTGATGTGAGAGCGGGCAAAGCTGTTTTGACTGTGATATCGGAAACTATAACGCCCAGGGCAATATTTACGCTTTCCATTCCCTGGTTGACATTTTACCTCCTCGCTACATTGATTATTTTTCTTGCGGCTTTAACGTCGCTGGTTATTTCGCGACGATTGCTCACACCTTCGTATTTGGGTTATGTGAGTTCATTGGTGAGGGAATCGGCTTATATTACCGAGGAGGAAAAACTCACGAATACGAATGTGCGGATGGGAGGGTTGGAGAGAGCGAGAGAGATGAGGGGGGTGAGGGTTAGGTTGGGGATGTAGGGGATTTGGAGTCAGGACATGAAGTCGGGACGGGGGTTGAGGTGAGAGTAGGGAGGATGGCCATTGGGGGCTCGGAGGGGACGAGGGGCGTGGAGAAAGGGGGGAGGTTGTATCTTTAGATGGGGGATTTGAAAGTAGACTTGTATATATCTGTGTCTTTCGGGAAATGGCGGGGCGTTCAGGCGTTAAATACCATTGATATATCGAGAGTTATCAAAGTCAACATGACCATGGACAGATAATAAAGAATATAAAAAACTGTCCTTTTCCAACCGGACCTACATAAGCAGTTCAGCAACCTCAAAATGGCCCTTCTCAACCGCAAAATCCAACGCAGTCTTCCCCTCATTTTGCACAGCACTAACATCCACCCCCTTCCCAACCAATAATTTCAAGACATTCGCCTGTCCGAAACTCGCCGCAACATGCAGAGGTTGATCACCATTTCTCGCACGCGCAGCACAATCCGCTCCGCGATCAATCAAAAGCCTGGCGATAGCTTCATCACCACGACAAGCCGCTTGGTGTAAAGGGCGCCAGCCTGTCCAACCCGGTCCCTCGATCTGAGCGCCGAGGTCAAGAAGCGTTGTTACTGTTCCCGCATCCCCGGAACGGACAGCTTCATTTAGAACAGTGTCGCCTGGGTCGTTGGTTGCTTCGATGTCGGCGCCTTTGCTAGCTAGTAATCGAACGGCAGCGGCTTTCCCGTTGATAGCTGCATCGTGGATGGCCCGTCCGCCGTTCTTGGTTTTCGAGTCAATTTTCGCTCCGTAGTCAAACAAGGCGTTCATCATGTCCAGTTCACCTCTGAAAGAGGCGCAAGAAAGTGGTGTGGAACGGTCTTCACAGTGAACTTCCAGATTTACTCCCTTCTCCAACAGAATCAGCACGGTTTGGAAGGTCCCGAGATGTGTGGCTGCATGGATAGGTCGGTAGTTTGACCAGGCTTCATATTCCAGGTCGGCACCTTTGGCAACCATCAAGTTCGCTGCAGCTACTCTTCCATTTGCGACGGCGAAATGGAGAGGTGTCAAACCGTGCCAGCCGGCGGTATGAATGTTTGCCCCGGCTCTGAAAAGACATTCCATCGTGGAAGTGTTGCCGGCTTCGGCTGCGAGAGTGATTGGTCGGTGGTTGTTACTTTGAGCTACGTCGATACTCACACCTCGGTCTAGTAATATTTGGAGTGTGTATTCCGTAGACCAGATGGCCGCAGCGTGAATTGGCCGAGTGTTGTTGTTAGCAAGTGAGTCTGGATCGGCGCCTTTTTGGAGCAATAATCGAAGGGATTCGTCTGCTGTAGTGCCTGCTGCGTAATGTGCTGGACGCCAGTTATCGCAACCTGTAGCTTCGATGTCTGCGCCGGCGTTAAGCAAAATTCCTGCAGCGTGCCATTGATTGTGTTGTACTGCCACAGTCAATGGTCCGTTTCCTATGTTACTTCGAGCCTCGATATCTGCGCCGAGTTTCAGGAGTTGTTGGACCGATCTCGTCTTCCCATAGTGTGCAGCAACATGTAATGGAGTATATCCATCGTCGGCTCTTGAATTGATATCTGCTCCATATTTTCGAATAAGGTGATTAACGAGAGAAAGTTTTTCGTTCCCAGCTGCCCCGTGAAGTGGCCGCCAACCGTCACGTCCGAGACTCTCGACACTTAGTCCAGCCGCGATCAAGGTATCTGCCAGTGGGATGCTACCAATATAAATACAGACAAGGCTCAAAGCCGTTTGGCCATCTACTTGCTTATGTGCGATGTTGGCACCGTAACGCAAGAGTAGCTGAACTGCTTCGAGGTGGCCTTTTTGGCAAGCGAGAAGTAGAGGCGTGTGGCCTGTGGCGTCGGTGGTATTGATGTCTGCACCTTTTTCGAGAAGCATCTGGATAATTTTTGTGTGGCCTTGTTCGGAGGCGCTGCGGAGTAATGGGTCGGATTTTGGATCGTGTGGAGCTGTGATGTGTGGTGGTATTGATAGATCTTGTGGTGGTGCTGGTGGAAAATTGTTCTCTGAAGATTCCCCTTTGTCTAGACCTGCCTGGAAGCGAGAAGGCACGTAGCTGTGGAAAAGAGGAGCTGTTGTATGAAGAGAGTCGGGAACCTCTTCTTGGAGTTTGTCTAAAGTCTTCTCTGGTTCCCAGATGACCTCGAGATCTGCAACTGGAACTTTTCCAAACTTCCTTTCCGGTGTCCAGCAACCCCAATCCAGAGTAGCATGCTTGTAACCTGGTTTTCCCACTGGATTAAACGCCACTACATCTCCTGCTTTGACATCTAGATAGCCTTGCGTAGAATTTTGGCTTTTTTTCACCCGGCAAAACTTTACGTGCATTGGGCCAACGCTGTCGACCAGGCTTACAGGGGTTTTTGGTGTTCGGACGAAGAAGGCTAAGATTTCTGGTGTTCGAATGGTTATTGACTGTTTTGAAGCTGTTTGAATTGGCTTAGGCGTTGGAATTGGCTTAGGCGTTGGAATTGGCTCAGGCGTTTGAATTGGTTTGCTGGGGGCGAGAAGGTACGATTCATTGAATCCGAACGCTCTTCAGGTTGACGTTCCGATAGAGGCGAGATCGTAAGATTGTCAAATCTTGTCAAAGTCGAGGACCCATTTGGGCTAACCAAAACTGGCGATCCAGGAAGTTCAGAAGAAAAAGTTATGCTGTTGTCAAACAGTTCAATAGGTTGGTGGTGGTGAGGTTTGACTGTTTTTGTATTGTTATCAAATAGCTCAACAGATTGGTGAGTTTGGACCAATGTTGTATTATCATCGGCTAGCTCAAACTGTTTGCCACTTTTGCCTTTGGTATCAGCCTCTGAATTTTTCGTGAAGGATTTGAAAGCTCGTCTGTACGCCGCTGATGAGACCAGTTGATCGTCAAAGCTAAATTCTATATCTTGGCCTCCAATAGTGCTTGCTGCTCTCTTCTGGCGCAAAGTGTGAGATCTCTCGACCATTTTTTGGAGAACAGCATTATTGTCACTCAACATTCGTTGGACGTCCGATATGGATTCTCTAGAATACAATTAGTGGAATTCAGAGAAAGACTTTCGGGACCCCTACGTTTGAACTGCCGCAAGGAGAAGATGTAAAGCACTCTGCTGTCCCCTGAGAGTTCCAAGTAGATCTCGCATGCCAGCCTCGTTCCAAATATACTTAACCTTTGGTTTCCAGCTGAGAAATCCCACTTTCTCACCGGCAGTCAATTTTTCCACTTCCTCATTCAAGACTGTCAAAGTGATAGAGCATCCACTTATCGCAAGTTCGAAGGAGGCGCCCAACTGACTGGTATTCGGGTCCAACTTAGAGGCCAGCCCATCGGGGTCTTTTTTGGCGATGCCCTCGATTTGTGTGAGTGCTGCTGCAATAACTGTACATTCGGAGACGATGGCCGATATGGTCATGTTCGACTGAGAATATTTTACTTTGACATTGTTCAGTGCATATGAGACACGAACACAGAGCGGCACCAGGGTGCCGACCAGTCCAACTATTGATAATGGATCCATCGCGCCTCTCGAGTCTTATAGATAGAGAATAAAGTAGATTCAAGATATCGTAGGTTAATCCTGCTTTGCAGGTTGCCAATGTTTCGCGCCGAGAGTACTAGACACTTGGGATGCCTAGCCGAGTCGATGGGTGCGCCGTGCAACCAGAAGAAAGGGACGCAGATGTTCCACCAGGATGTTCTTGGCGCAATCTGATGTCAGAGAGATCTTGGTATACAATCCAAGGAAGTTAGGTTCAGAGATTGTATTACATGTCGATCCGACGTCCAAGGGAGAGGTGTGCAGTTGGGAACTTTCAGCTCGACGGGACGCTTCAGAGTAGTGGACGCCACATTCCCGTGACCATAATTTCTACCGAGACAATGAAATGGGTTTCATATAGCATCATGACAACGTTCAGCCTCATGCTCATCATTTATAAGTTGCATGTTGATTGAATTGATGTGTTCAAATATTGTGGCCAAATGACTTCCATACAATAAAACGGGATGGCAAGCACTTGAGTATATTTTTGTGTACGATTTAGCTATGTACATGGGTGAGTTTGTTGGGATGCAATTTAAGTTCAAGATTGATACATGACCACTCAAATATCTAGAGAATCATGAAGTAGACCAACAAAGAGAATGAAAGACGTTGCCAAGGTGTCAGACATTCCATGATACCGGGTATCTGGGTCGCTGACTAAGCCACTCGATCACTGAAAAGTCTACCCTTGGAGGTCTCCCACTTAGAGTACATACAAATCTAACTTTTACCTATGCATACTCCACTCCATTTATCTTGATTTTACCCTCAGTTGCACACAAAATCCAACACAAAGACCGAATACTAATTGTCACGTGATTTTTTGTCGAGTTTCTGTCTGTCCAAAGGCGACCTTTGTTAATGTCCTTTATGATAGCAAAGTTTTATTAAGGCAAAGTTCTATACAAGAACTTTATAGTTTAATCTTAAAAAGTCTGTCAATAGAGTGGAGAATACGAATATAATGACAAAATAATAAGCACTACCATACAGAGTAGCATTTCCGGCCACAGTCACTGGAAGCCCACTGGAACCCAATTCAAGTAGTACAACCGGGTTCATCGCATCCACGTAAGCTTTCCATGCAAACTTGATCCTGAATTGAACACAAGCTAATAAATTGAGCATTCTCGGCGACACTTCCCCGCCTTACGGTGCAACAAGACCCCACACTTCATCACGATACCCCGTATTTCCCCCTCCGTCTCTTCCGTTATGCATGTTCCCGTTCGGAAGGCAAAGCTTGATCTATTTAAAGTGATTAAAATCCGGCAGTAGTGGCAGACTCTATCAAAACCCACCATACAAACGACCACTGCTCAAATTGTGGCTTCGGCTAATTTCACCTACGCCAAATAGTACTCCATTCAGCAGCCGTTCTTTCCGGTAGCAATCCTCTAATTTCTGCTGTGGTTAAAATTGAGAAAGCCAAAATGATGAAGAATATGTTGAACAATGGTGATGAGGCATTTAAGGCTGAATGGCAATGTTGTCAGACGGGTAGGAATTGGTTGTTATGTGACTTCGACGAGGAAATTGGTGGATATATCAAACCTCGACCCACCTCTTCTTCTTCTCCTTTTCCTTCCACCTATGCCACACCAAGATCAGAATAAAACAAATACAAGCATCATTAAAATGCAGTTCTCATCCCTCATCGCACAACTCTCTCTCCTCCTCGCGTAAGTCCTTTCAAAAGATCTACCCCTCTCAGCAATCAAAACCGCCTTTCTAATCCCATCAAAACCCTCAGTATATCTCCCCTCACAACAGCAAAATGTCCAACCATAACGCGCACAGTCCAAGCACCTCTCTGTCCCAGAGTTACTTCCCCTCCTCCCTACGCTCCATCACCCGATATCCCCACTACAAGTGAGTATCCTACCCCAAATCCGCAACATTCTCATGCCTGAGCGCATTTTTAAACTTCAGTCCCAATCAACGCACCTCATCAAGCTAACTCACTATCTCCTTCCACTAGATATTCTCACCCGACCTAGATGCATTGCACCACAATGTGTAATTCTGTCTACTATTTCGGTTCCTTGTGGATGTCCAACCACTGTACCAACTCGCACCCATACTCTTCCGTGTACCAAGCCTGGACCTTGTCCTGGTGGTTGTGTAGGAACGCGTAAGTTTTTAATAATTTCACAAAATTTGTCATACTTCTTGAGAAGTTTGAGTTGCTTTGGAGGTTGCATAATTCTTAGCACTCATGTTGTTCTTCGGAAAAGGAGACGAATCAGCTGACTTCGCAATCATGACAGAATATGAAACGGTTCTACCAACGACGAAGTGTCACCCTGTTCATCCAGTCTACACGACTACCGCCTGAGGTGGATTATCACGGTGATGGATTTGGTGACAATTCTGACGAAGATTGCTGTCGAAATATAAGTTTGCGCGTTTGGTGAGCAAGATGTATGGAAGCACACTGTAACATATCCTTGATGAAAAAAGTTCAATGTGTCATATTCTTCGTTGCTGTTTTCGTATACTCATAAATTCGCACCCATAACATTACATCCTAAACTCAAGCCCGCCCTCGTGAAATGAGACAGCAAAAAGACACGCAGCACGATCAAAAAAGCACCCTGGATGAACGGTACCCTACAAATTTCTCTCCGCAGCAATCTTAGCAGGCATGTCCTTGTGCAATCTGTTCCTGCCCCCATTACCAGTAGTAGTATCTTGGCTTTCACCAGTAGCAACACCCTGTTCTGTCTTCACTCCACTGTTGGCATCCAGCACACCTTCACCCTTATGATCTTGTCTCTGCTCGCTCGTCAAATGACGAGGCGCAGCAGAGCCTGAATCCTGATACTGTGAGCTTTGATTGTTGTTGTCGCTGGTGAAGTGACGAGGTGCGGCAGAACTGGAATCATGGTGGGTTGAGCTTGGGTCGGTGGTTGATTGGGAGTGGGTATACTGGGCTGATGATGGAGAGGTAAGGTTGCTGCCGCTTTGAGGGTAATTGCTATAATCGCGGTCATCGGTAGATCTCCCATGTCCCAAAGTACCAGCACCAATACCTGCCCCAGCAGCCATCATGTCGCCAGTAGGGCTCGTGCGTATGTTTGCGTATTGTCGAGAAGGGTCATGACCGTATCCTGAAGTACCAGTGCCAACTTCCGAGGAGGTGCCGCTAGTTTGGTGTCCGGCAACGTTTCCATGTTGACCAGTATTATGCTGGCGTCCCAACGATCCAAGGCCAGCTCCAACTGCAGTACCAGCAGCCAATTTCTCTCCTGTGTGGCTACTACGATCGTTTCCATATTGCTGAGTGGTATCATGACCGTGTCCTAAAGTACCAGCTCCAGAGGTAACACCACTAGTTTGTTGTCCACCAACATTTCCATATTGCTGACTAGTGTTCTGATCATGTCCCAGAGCACCAGCGCCCACTCCCGAGGAAGAAACGCCACCACTCTGGTATTCGCGAGTTCCATGCTGTTGATTCTTATTATGCTCATGTCCTAGAACTCCCGCTCCAACGCCGGCCGCAGTTCCAGCAGCTAACTTCTCACCAGTGTGGTGATTGATCGAATCTTTTGGAGCACCTCCGTCTGGGTATCCAGTAGAACTAGGAACACCACTGAATCGGTCATGGCCATGCAGTCTCTCGCCAAGAGACGGTTTACGTTGACCATCGTGGGAACTGCCAGCAGTGCTAGTATCGTCCAATTTTTCGCCGGTATGATGATTGATGTGGTCTTTGGGAGCACCCCCTTCCGGATAGCCTGTTGAACTTTCAATACCTCGGTTACGAGCTACACCATGGAGCTTGTCACCAATTGACGAACCAGCAGGTTGCTCGACCAATGGTGTGTGGCCTTTGCCTTGGTCGGCAGATGGTGTAGTTTCCGATTGAGAAGGTTTGTGTTGACCAGAATGGTACTGATGGGCAGCATATGTGCCTGCGCCTGCGACAGCAGCTCCACCAGCCAGATTGCGAGCATTATGATCTTTTTCTTGGCGGTCGAACTCATCTTCTTCCTCCTTGGTGTATTTCTTGTTCTTGTCGCGATCTAAATGGAATCAGTTAGTCTTGAAGTACTGCGAGATTTGAGTAACTTACGGAGGAATGAAAACAACCCCTTGTGTTCCTTCTTCTCTGCATGTTTCTCGTCCTTGATGTCACGCTTGTCGTTGTCTCTCAACTGCTTCTCGTGCTCCTTTTCGGCATGCTTTCGCTCTTTCTCTGCAGCGAGAAGAGTTTTATCATGCTCCTTTTGAGCTTGATGTTGTTCCTTTTCAGCGTGCTTGTGTTCCTTCTCTGCGGCGAGAACAGCCTTTTGATGTTGCTTTTCTTCTTTCTCTTGCTTGTGGATGGCTTTGTCATGCTCTTTTTGAGCGTGGTGTTGTTCTTTCTCCGCGTGCTTCTGTTCCTTCTCTGCCTGCTTCTGATCTTTCTCTGCCTGCTTCTGAGCCTCTTTGTCATCACGCTCATTATACTTATGAGCCCCATAGGCCGCAGCACCTACACCACCGCCAACCAGGGCGGCATCTCGTCCATAATGATGATCTTTGTCCTTTTCTAGTTCTCGATCTTGTTCAGATCTAGGATGCCCACGATTGATGAGATCATTCTCATTACGGTGTGGTCGATCGGCCTCCACTCTAGGATGCCCACGGTTGATGAGAAGGGATGGATCTGGCCCAGATGAAGAGGTTGAAGTGGTAGTTGTGGTGGTAGTCGTAGGAAAGGTTGTGGTAGTTGAGGTGCCTTGTGGGTGAGAATCGTGTTGTCTGCCCAATCCATAACCGGCTCCAGCTACTCCAGCACCAATTGCAGCATCTCTGCCGTAATGATGTTCTTTCGGGCGATCACTATCAACTGTGTTGCTAGTATTCCTGGTTTGTCTGATGGGATCCGATGAATGAGGGGTAGTTGTAGCTTGCGTAGAGGCTTGGTGAGGTTCAGATTCATGTTGTCTGCCCAAACCATACCCAGCTCCAGCCACTCCAGCGCCGATTGCGGCATCTCTGCCATAATGATGTTCTTTGGAGCGATCGCTGCCAATTTCTTGATCTCCACGATTGAGAGTGCTTGATGTATCTGGGGTAACGTGGGAGGTCTGATGGCTTGGATCACCACCAGTCATGATATCACGAGAGCGATCTTGAAGATTGGTCCCGATTCCAGGCGCGGAGCTTTGGGTGCTAACACGAGGATCGGCACAATTGAGAGCATCTGAATGATGAACAGACTCTGATGTTTTGTTGTCTGAGTACTTGCTTGCACCACTGAGAATTGTTAGCTATTGATGATTGTGCGGGAAAATGCGAAGTATACTCACTATGCAGCTCCACCCAAGCCAGCAGCTCCACCAACAAGAGCAGCGTCTCGTCCTTGGTGGTGTTCCTTTTCCACATCTCCAGAAGACGACGTAGGTTCATTTGTTGCGCGAGTACGATCTGGTATACCAGCACCCTGATTTGAGTACTCAGTAGATCCAGGCTGGTAATTACCACCCGCAACAGGTGGAGTCTCTGGTGGATAGGTCCCAGGCATTGACGACTGATTTCCTGTGCCAAATTCATCGGCACCACGCTCTGTGAAACGGCTTTGGTGAGATCTATTACCAATAAGTAAAAATAATCGATTAGATTTTGTTGAATATACTTACTGAGATCCTAGACCAAGGGCACCAAGACCGACCGCACCGGCCCCCGCAGCTTGCTTTCCTCCATTGCGGTGATGATGATCAGCTTCTTCGGCTCCACCTCCATATTTTTCATGGTGATGAATTGCATCTTCAGTGCCTACTTTGGAACTTTTATTGAGGCTGGGATCAAGTAGATTCGCCGCTCCGGTTTGATGTCGCTGGACATGGTCAGTAAGCCTCTCATTATAAGCAAATGTGCCACTTACCAGAGTGGAACCAGATCCAATTGAGCTGGTGTTGTGAGCGCCGCTCGCAGACGAATAGTCAATCGCACCGGCGCCAGTATTGATGTCTCTAGAGTTATCTGACTCAATCCTTGGATCTGCTTTATTGAGTAAATTAGATTGGTGTGGACGGTCTGTCGACGTGGGGTGTGTTCCCGAACCACCAAAGGTTGTATCTTCTCTGGGGGAATCACGTGCTCTACAATTGTTATTTAAATCTCTAGTTCAGACAAGTAGATGATACTTACTGGCTCGCAAGACCACCGGCTCCTGCTGCAAGTCCCAAGTTCCTGGCTGTATGATCTCCAGAGCTTGTCGTGTGGGGTTGAGAAGACTCAAATCTAGGATCTGTTTTACCGAGCAAATTCGAATCTCGTGGCGTATTTGTGGTACTAGAATGGGTAGTTGAGGCTTCGGGGCCAGAGTTCATAGGATATTGCTGTTGTCCTCTTACATCGACGTCAGCTTCTGTTATCATTCAATTTGAAGGAGTCAAACTGTACTCACGGTTGCGAAAGCCCATGTCCTCTTCCAGCTGTCAATGGATTGGTTGCATCCTGCCCTGGCAGGTGTGTAGATTGGTTGGAGCTACCTAAATGGCTCCCTTGTCCCGATAGACCTCCAGCTTGTTGTGTACTTGTGTTTGTATCCGTGCTCCTAGAAATTGAAGTGGGATCTTGAGAAGCTTGGCCGAGAGTGTGTTGCTGATGTTCTCTCGAAAGAGTATTACTCTCCTTCTTTGCTGCCAACCGACTGCCCTCGCCAGTCAAGCCACTGGAGTGATGTGTGTGTGTACCAGTAGCAGCGGAGCTTCCTTGGCCTTGGACGTGTGTTTGTTCATTGGATCCAGACAGGTGGCTTCCTTCGCCAGTCAATCCTGATTTAGAATGGCTTGTGTCCGTGGTGTTTGTTGGGTTGTTGCCCTGACCGTACAGAGTCTGATCGTCATCTGCATGTCCAGGACGACTAAAATTGGCTGATTAGCATTCAGATCTCGAAACCACAGGAGGGGTACTCGCAGCAAATTCTTCAGGGTCTCCATGTTTGCTGTAATAGAGTTTGTATAAAAACAGAATTAAAAAAGAATTGGTTGAAAGGAATCTGGAACGGACAATTGGAAAGGGGAAGAAGCACTGTATATACAGAGAAGATATCAAAGCTCTAAGAGGGGTAAAGAAGCAATGATGATGTCGTCTGTGGCGCAAGCTCCTCGAACAAGTAAATAAATGGCTAGAGTGATAGAACACAGCTAAGTGGTACAGGCTACCGCGATTCCCATAGGAAATGCGTAATGATGCACAAGTGTATACACTATGATTGTCAGGAGGATTGGCCAACGATCTGCCAGTGGCTGATCTGCCATCACTTGCATGACAACCCCGCCGCATATGTGCCGAGTGAGAGGAGCTTTCAACAATCCAACTAACTTTTTCGAGGTTGCTTATTGGATTGGTAGGTCTACCTACCTACTTCATAGAACTTGTGATCTACTTGCGGTCCCGCCGTGCTCGCTTGAATTGTGTAAATGGAACTCGTTCACTCGAACCCGAGATTCCTGTTGATTCGCTTGGGAAGGAGATCTAGAGGAATTGACTGGATGATTTACACGGCTTGAACTACAGCCGCTCACTTTCTTGCACTTCAAGCTGAAGCTCCCCGCACTTCTTTTTGTTGACATGTGTCGATCAGACGATTTCGTGAAGTTTGAAAGATGTCATCGATGTCGGGGCACCACGCTATGCTCATTGAGTGATAGCGGCGATCATTCTTGGTGCCAGCCACAGTGGCTGCAAATACTTATGTTGACGACAATGATTCTGGACTTGCTCGATGTCATTCTCTTACATAAAAAGCAAAAATATATTCAATTACAACAGTTCCAGGATGAGATGGGTATTTGAAACTACCATGCAACTCTGTGGGAAGGTTGAAATTCGCGTCCGCGTATCAATTGCACATCTGAAGTTTCCAATACTAACACAAGTAAAAACATCAACTCCTGCACCAACGCAGCCATACATTCCAGGACAAGGGTCCACCTAAAAAAATGTTCCGAAAGCCGCCCTACGGAATTGAGTCTTTTGCAACTTTCAGGTAATCCGGCAAATTGCCTCGCCAGTATCACCACATCTGTTCATCGAACCAAACATTACAGATGTCAAATTGTCCGAGGCCAAGACAACTCATTACATGATAGACGAACTTTCTGTTGTGGGTATTCTACGGTAACATGCTCTTGAAGGCTATAAAGGCTATAAAGGCTGCGATAGCTAAATGATACTCTCCTTCAAGAATGGGTACCGGTCACGTGCGCCTTCTGGCTCTGCTTTGAAACAGCAGACATATCGCCAACACCTCGATATTTCGAGGAAAGAATTGGTGTGAAGAGGGGAGTGTGCATAATCTCATGGAATAATCAACAAGTGATTCCATGACGCATGTGAGCCAAAGACATCGTGACCGGGGAAGATGACAAGAAATATTTTGAACGTGGAGTGGAGAGGGATTTGGGTTCTTTATGTATGGTAGGAATTATTCATAGGATCTAATCAATGGAAGAAGACGTTGTACTGTACTGTACTGTACAGCATCAGGAGTGGTCTGCGGCTTGATGTTGTGGATGTCCACACTAGCGTCCAAATTGCTTGGCGCCCGTATCTATCAGCTGCACAGTTCTCGGCATTTCGACACTACCTACAGTATCGCTGTTTCAACGAGAGAGTACAACAAGTAAGATAATACAAGTGTATATCTTGATCTCATTTTCATCCAAAACTTGATGAACCATCTCATTATTCTTGCAAACCTGCATCGCTTTTGTGTTTTTTCTGCATAGTCAAAGGTCGTCTTTCCCATGTTCTCCTCGTCACGTCGAACTTCTCCCATCGGGTCACCTGCATTTCCATCTCACTCATAAAGACATCCACATCTCAAAAGACCCCCGCGGGTGTCTCTCGCGGATTAAGGTTATCTGTTATCTTGGCTAAACGAGTCGTCCAGCGCAGTCACGAAAGTAAGATGTCTTGTAGCACGCCATCAACCCCCAAAATGATGCTGGGAATCACGTCGCCCTAGCGCGCCCAAAACGCCTTACGTGCAGTGTTGTCACGATCTATTCATGATTATGAATATATACCGACTCGCCCTCCATGAGGTCACTCTCGCAACGGAAGTCTGCTGCCAATCGAGACGAGTCTATTCCAATGGAACGCTTCAACAAGACGCCGAGGTACCAAGTCCTCCCTACAACTGCGGGAAGCTCGCAAAACCCAAGTCCTTCAGCGCTGGATGAGGGGGATTATGAAACGTATCATGATTATGACTTCTCCTTGGACTTTGAGAGTCCGGACAAAAATGAAGCTCAGATCACAGCAAAGTTACTAGGTGGGGGGAAGTCACGAGCATTAGGTGTTCCGGGTACAGAGAGGAGATTCTTTTTCCAGAGGTCCAAGACCATTTATAATCCTGATGTCGTTGCAACTCAGCCATCGGTTTTCGATGACCCAGATACACTGGAGGAATATCGGCCAAGTGACGAGTGGGAGAACATTCATCGTTTCGACCCTGAGGAGCGATGGACATGGGGAGAAGAGCATGCTGTGATACGGAAGATTGATTCAAAAATCATGGTTTTCGCAGCGGTGATGTTCATGGCACTAGAGTTAGACCGGTCGAACATTGCTCAGGCGTTGAGTGATAATTTCTTGGATGATTTGGGAATGACCACAAATGGTGAGTGCTTGAAGTCGAGACCTCTACCTTTATAGTGTTGGGCTGAACAATAATTAGATTACAATCTTGGACAGACGGTATTCAAGCTGGCATTTCTCTCTGCTGAGTTGCCTTCCCAATTACTGGCCAAGTGGATCGGACCAGACATTTGGATCCCTACACAAATGTGTGTGTGGTCGATCGCTGGTTCAGCACAGTACTTTTTGAAAGGGAGGAATTCATTTCTGATATGTCGAGCATTACTTGGCATGCTCCAAGGCGGTTTCATTCCAGAGGTAATAGACCTCTCTCTTCCTTCTAGGCTTCGTACTTACTTTTACCCAGATTGTCCTCTATCTTTCATATTTTTATAAGCACCATGAGCTCTCGTTAAGACTCGGATTCTTCTGGACAGCAGCGGCGTTAGCCGATGTGATAGGAGGATTCCTGGCCTTTGGCCTTTTGCACCTACGTGGGGTAGAAGGCCAAGCTGGTTGGAGATGGCTCTTCCTAATTGAAGTTTGTACTCTGTAGTTTCATGTTTATTTTTCCTGCTGACACGAAAAAGGGCGTCATTACTCTCGTCGTTGGCCTTCTTGCCTACGTTCTGATGCCATCCAGCCCGACCTCAACAGCCAGTTGGTTCCGTGGCCACAAGGGGTGGTTCACAGAACGAGAGGAAAAGATAATGGTGAATCGCATCATCCGAGAAGATCCAAGTAAAAGTTCCATGCACAACCGTGAACCACTGACACCAGCTCTTCTATGGCAAAGTATCAAGGACTACGATCTCTGGCCCATATATATCCTCGGATTGATGTTTCAAACTCCCATGCAAACACCTGCAGCCTATCTTACGCTGTCATTGAGGGAACTCGGATTTGATACTTTCAAGACGAACTTGCTGGTCATTCCAAGTAAAGTGATGCATGTTGTCACCAGTACGTTCTCCCCGCTCTCCTAACTTCAAACGTGGTTCTAACCATCATTAGTGTTGGGAATGACTTACGCCAGCGAAGTCTTCGGGGAACTCACTTTCACAGCATTGGTCGGCCAACTCTGGGCTCTCCCATTTCTCATCTTCATCAACGTTATCGATATCAACAGCATCAATAAATGGCTTGCGTGGGCAGTCATGACAGCATTGCTATGCTATCCAAGTGGTAAATTCCAACTCCCAACTTTCAACTTCTTCATCAGCCAAGCTAACACCAATCCAGCGCACCCTCTTCAGGTTGGATGGACCTCTCGCAATTCCAACACAGTTCGTTCTCGCACAGTCTCTGCAGCGCTCTACAACATGTCTGTGCAGACTTCCGGCATTATCTCCTCGAACATCTATCGTGAGGACGATGCTCCTTTGTACCGAAGGGGAAATCGCAATCTATTGCTCGTGTTAATCACGAACATATTCCTTTATCTGGGAACCAAGTTGTATTATGTGAGGCGAAACGAGGGCAGGGAAAGGATATGGAGTAAGATGAGTGAAGATGAGAAATTAGAATATGTGATGGAGACTACAGATGAGGGGAACAAGAGATTGGATTTTAGATTTGCACACTGAGGAGCTACCTGGGGAGGAGATGGGAAAAACAAGCTGTCAGATGGGACGATTCTCCTGCGGACTATAGATGAACAGGCGGTCGCTGCATACTGCATGAAATGATTGACGAGTTATGAGTTTACGATTGACCGAGATTCGGGATATCGCTCCAGAATAAAAGATTCCAAAATGACATGTCAATTCCAGAATTCCGTGTGACACCTACCAAGATAGGGAAGCGGCAGGGTAAAATGGCGGATATGATTGGGATGCTCGAAACCGAGACACCACAGGGCCCTTTTGTTTTGCGAGTTGGGCGCTTCGCAGAGAGATGTTGGGGGACGTGGCAAACCAGAAACTAGAATTCAAAGCAGGCAAAAACAAATGCCTGAAAAGCGTCGCCTAACGAGGTCAATCCAGATCATTTATAACAGGCCATTCCTTCATTTTGTTCGTGTAAATTCCCGCGAAACATTTATAGAGAATTATATTATTATTCACCCATTGATCTAGGCAGATCTGATCCTTTTTGCAGAGCAAGAAAAAAGCACTTCCCGCCCACAGCACCGACCCACTGGCGCGTCCCCAAGCTTCAAAGCTCCCGCGAAACCCCAACTTTTTTTTGTTTGCCTTCTCTCCAGAGTTCACCAACTCGCCCGTTTTGAAAGCTTCAACAGCAGTCCCCACCACCGCCATGGCGAACTCCCCAAATAGTGCCATCATGGCATTCGTACAGCGTTTTCATACTCTGCAGGCCCAACGAGATAAAGACGATGAGTTAATTAAGGTACGCTCGCCTCCTGCACAAGGCTGAAATGAAAGATGGCGAGAGTGAGAGAGAGAGAGGTCGTGTGCACTGCTTCATTTGCCTGAGCTAATCTGAGCGCTCTGTTACAGGACCTTTTAATCTATAGCGAGGCGGTGGAGAGACAATTGCGAGAGGAGAATCAGAGACTTATGACGGAGTTGAGTGATACACAATTGGACCTCGAGGACTCGAAGAGGAGTAGAAGGGATTTGCAGCAGCAGCTGAACATGGTCACACAAATGATGGGACAGTCCAATGCTGATGCCGATCAGATGAGAGTATGCCGATACCTGCTTTAGGATCTAGGAGTAAGGCAGGTACTGACGTGCGCAGAATCGAAATCCATATATTATTGTGTTGGTGGATGGAGATGGCATGATCGTGAGTATACCCGCTTTCCATCTGCAACCACCCCCCGGGCTTTTGCTCACCACCAACCACACAGTTCAATGAAAATTTAATCCGACAAGGAATTGAAGGAGGAAAATCTGCCGCCAATGCTCTTCGAAATTCCGTGCTCGAGCAATGCAGTGGACTTACAGAAGATATCGAGGTTATGGCCAAAGTCTGTGCGAATGTTACTGGGCTCTCCAAGGCACTGGTGCGAGATGGTTCTCTTGCCAATGCAGAGAATTTGAGAGATTTTACACTGGGATTTACACAGGGAAAGGCTTCTTTTGATTTTGTGGATGTGGGACACGGGAAGGAGAGGGCTGATTCGAAAATTAAAGGTCTACCCTTCCTCTGCTATTGGAGCGCCGAACCTATACTAACATCTGCCAGAATGTATGCGATTCCACCTTCGAAATCACAATTGCAAACAAATTTTGTTGGGTATCTCGCATGACGCAGGTTATGCTCCCTTCCTCGACGAAGTCCTCAATCAAGACGACCGAAGCCGAGTCACGATCCTCGAAGGACCCCCAACAGTCCGCGAACTCGCCTTAACCGGTCTCAATATCCTCAATTTTTCCACCATCTTCCGTTCCGAAAAACTCAGTAACCGTTCTGTTCCATCGGCAGCCATGCCTAACACCTGGGCAGGCGTCTCTTCCTTTGTACCCTCTCAATCACCTACCCAATCCCCTACCATCAACCTCAAAAATGGCACCTCTAAAAAATCAACACCAACTCCCGCTCCGCGAAGTTAGCCTGGAATCCTGGACCAAGAGGTCTCGATCCACCTATAGCTGTCAACGCGGTCGTCCTCGACAAAATAAAACGACGCACCACTTCCAACAAACTTTGCAACAACCATTACCTTCGCGGCCCCTGCGCCAAAGGCGACGACTGCTGCTTCGAGCACGATCACCCCGCTACCGAAGAAGATTTGAAAGCAATTGCATATCTGACGAGATTGAACCCCTGTACAAATGGACAAGACTGCGAGCAGGAATTTTGTATTTATGGTCATCATTGCCCGGCGTTTAGTGGAAATACGGGAATTGGTAATGCAGGCAAGGTGGAGAAGGGAGAGAAGGGCGAGTTGGTTTGTACGACTTATGGGTGTAGGTTTGGAAGTGAGGGACATCCGCCAGGAACGATTATCAAACTGCCTCGAAAGGAGTTTGAAACCAGGTATTAGATGCTCGCAGACCATTGTTTGTTGCACTTTACAATTTTTTGATCAGTTGAAGGGGTTACATTTTTTTTACAAATATGAAAATGGACAATTGGGATGTAGCTACCGTGGCAAATCAAAATGGGTTGGATGGGATGGGCAATGTGATGGAGGAGAGGGTTCTTGTGCAAAAGATATTATTTTTTTAAATTATTTATTTTAAGTCTGTACAGCTAGGGGTTTGCTATACTGTAATAAATGCTACATTAGCTTCCTTGTTTTTGATATCTGTGACTACTGCACAGTAAGATGATCAAATGTACTTCTTGTTATTCCCTAGGTACACTTTTAATTCTCCAAGGCTCATCTACAAATACAAGGTCATGGCTCAATAGTCAGAGAGAACAGCAGGAAGACATGTCGGACATAGGTCTCAATGGAAATTTCTACTACATTTTACCTTCCCGCGATCGCAAAGCTTTGACGACTCTCCTTGACATCAGAAAGTATATATATACAACGCAATGATCTTTGTATACTCCATAGTCAATACAAATTCAAGGTGGAAACTCCATGCCATCTGTGGGGACACTACAGCCACCCCACCACAGCGCAGCATCTCGGAAATTAGGCCCCGAAATTAATTGCTTATCTCGAGGTTCATGAGGGAGCCGCAATCGCGACCTTTTTGAGTTCAACGCCGCGTCTCCCCAAAGAAAACATGCGATGAAGGAAGATCCTCCTCCTGATTTTTAATTTTTAACAAAGCCAGAAGAGCGATCCCACCATGATCCGCCGCCGCGCGCGCCTCCGTCTCTTTATCGTCCTCCTCTTCACCACCATCCTCATCTACCACACCCTCCCCAACGACAACACCATCTTCCTCGCGATCCGCTGGAACCGGCTTCAATTCACATCATCCCTCTCCTCGATCTTCTCATCTGCCCCTACCACCCTCCTCACCACACCATCCTCCGCGCATAAATACGCAATTCGTGAAGAGCATATCGGCACGATAGTTAATACGGGATGGAATCCGCGGGAGAAGTTGGAGGCGAGTTTGAGGGCTATGGGGGCAGGAAGAGTATTGATGATGTGGTGGTTGTGGCGGATTATGAGAGTGAGGGGACGGTGGATTTTAAGGGGGGGAAGGTGAGGGTTTATGATGTGTTAGGTGGGTTGTTGCAGGATGGGTGGGAGAAGACGGGGAGGTTGAGGTTGTATTTGAAGTGGAAGAAGGCGTTGGAGGATGGAGATTTTGATGCGATGGCGGCGGTCAGTGGGAAGGAGTTGGATATTATCAAGGTATGTTTTTTTTCTTTTTGGTCGTGGGCCTGGAAATCCTTGGTGGAGGATTTTTATATGAGTGAGGTTGTATTTCGTTGGGTTCTGGGCTGATCATTGTGGATGATGATAGCATGTTCCTGGTCTGGAATTGGGATATGAAAAGATGCCGAGTAAAAAATGGTACTTGATTGTGGACGATGACACATATATTCATATGCCATCTCTCCTCCTCCTACTATCTACTCTCGACCACAGAAAACCATATTATCTCGGCAACGCAGTTGGAGATTTCCGCTCTCGCTTTGGCCACGGAGGCTCCGCCATCCTCTTCTCCTCCGCCGCCATGCACAAGATCTTCGTGCAAAATCCATGGGTTGTCAAACAAGCTAGGAGAGACTCCCTGACGGCCGAATATGGCGACGAGGTTGTTGCCAAAATGGCCCAGCGAGCCGGGGTGTTCTTGTCGGAGGATCACAGTCTCTATTTCAATGGCGAACCACCCCGACTATCCTTCGTAAGCCCGGATAGGATTTGTACCGCTATCGTGTCATTCCATAAACAGACTGCCGAGCAAATCAACGAAGATTTCAGAGTCCTGGGGAGATTGGATAGCCCTATCGCTTGGGGTGAGATTGGTGGGTTCTTTGATGGTCCGAAGGATGATCCTGAGGATGGGAGGATAAGATGGGATTGGGATTTCGTGGGACGAAGGAACATGGGAAGGTGATCGTGACGAGGGGCGTGAGGAGTAGTAAGCAATGTGCAATGATGTGCTTGCAGAGAGGTAGGATATGTTTGGCGTGGACTTTTGAGAAAGGGGGAGGTGTGCGATGGCGCCTTGGTATAGTGTAGGGGAGGCCGTGAAGGGGAAGGCATCGGGGTTGAATAAGGGGAGGATACAGCAGTTGTTGGGAACTTGTAAGAGGTGAACATGATACCCCGCCTTTATTGGGCTTTAATTTAATCTATTTTTAACTGAAGGGTGGTGGCCGTGGTCTTTGCGATTGGATTTAAGCGAGAGTTGTTATTCAAGTGAGCGCTGAGACGAGGAAAAGGGTTTCGCGCTCAAGTTTGCTAACAATGTTACGAAGGAGACGCCTAGTGGCTGTTGTAACAATTTCACATCACTTCCCTATTTGTGGCAAAAGATATAAACGATATTTATTACAGCGACATTACTTGTGGCAGTTTAGTCTGTTCCAATACTTTTGCTCTGATTTTCTAGCGTCGACAACCAAAACCAACCCCTTTCCCTTCAACTGACTTCCTTTGACCTGATCACTTCCCTGCCATATTCGCCTTCCCTTCAGCTAGTTTCCTTTAATCCCATCAGTTCTCTGCCGCATTCACGTTCCCTTCAGCTTACTTCCTTGAACCCTATCACTTCCCTGCAACATTTGCCACAACCTCAATCTCAACCTTCATCCCAAACGACAACTCCTTCACAGCCACCCCAGTCAGGATTGGCTGATGATTTGGACAATACTTCTTCAAGTACTTGGCTAAGATTCCAATCGCCTCCTCGTCAATAGTAAGCGTGTAGGTTCGAACGGAATAAACTTCTTCCCAGCCTTTGCCGCCGGCATTTTGGAGCGTGTGTTCCACGTTGTCGAAGGCTTGGGCGACTTGGGCTTCGAGGTCGGTGGGAATGGCTTCGGTTTGGCGATCCCATCCTCCTGAGGGGGCTCGTCAGGGTTTGGTTTGAGGGATGGGAGGAGGGGATAGTAGGTAATGTACTGTACGAACCTTGGCCTGAGATGTGGATGTTGTCTCCGATTCGGACGGCTTGGCTATACCAGACTTCCTTTTGACTGCGTTCGCCGAAGCCTGCGTAGCTGAAGTATTGCAGGTGAGATATTTTGGATTGAGATGATTGTAAAATGTAGGTAATGTATGTTGAGAAAATAATGAAGAAGTGTTTTCTCTCTCTCTGTTTGAAATTGTCAGGTCTGATGGTTGAGAATGATATCTTTCTGGATATCTACAAATATCTTCCTCCCTTATATACACATCTCAAGATCGACCTGCTTACAATTCTTCTGACTACTCTAATGAAAAGACGTAATGTGTAAATCCTTAATGAGGACTTGCAGCTATTCACAAGAACTTGGCACATCAAGTATCTGTCTTGGTGAGGCGATGCTCATCGCGGAGCTCGCGGACTTCGCGGAGCAACAAGGAAAAGATTGTGATTGGAGGGGATTTCGGAACCCCCTTTTCCTAACTCCCCGTCTCGTCCGTCTTCCACAACATCCTTCACCTAGAAACTCTTCACTTAGATCTCCTGATCACGATGGAACAAACGGGAACAAACGGAGGTGGTACTCCACGATCTCAAGCCAATTCCAATAAGCGACCGAATCCGGCACAAGATCACCAGCCATATCCAAGAAAGAGAGCAACGAAAGCATGTCGCAATTGCAGAATACGGAGGACCAAGTGCAGCAATGAGAGGCCCGAATGTGAATATTGTCGTTCTGCGGGAGCGCCATGCGAGTATGATGACGGTGCGAATGATGTAAATGAGATTTCCCAGTAAGTACATTTCGGATCTGGAATATTGAGAGCATTGACCAGGGAAATACTGATGTTGCTGAAAATAGATCCGGTCCAGCGAATCCATCACTTGTGCAGGAGAAGCTTGACAAAATCCTAGAGCTTCTTCAGGAAGAGCAGAAATCTTCATTGCGAAAATCGGAGAAGATTTTAGCAAAATTGATCCATGTACAGCAACAGGTCGACAATGGACACCGTTATTCGACACCAAATACAGCCGCGGCTCATGGTGGTCATGAAACGAGAAGCAATAGAATTGACTCGGTCGAGAGTACTAACGAACTCATTACCCCTCCTTTTCGGACTGCCCCAGATACGATCCTCGAATGGCCTGTCTTAAAGGCAACGCACGATTATGAGAGCGGCTATATAAGTGATGCTCTATTCGAGGAAGGTTTTCTCGCCGCGAATCCATCCTTGAAAGACAACGATGAACAAGAATCGACCATGGCTCTAGCAAC
Source organism: Tetracladium setigerum (assembly GCA_031472005.1). Taxonomy (NCBI): domain Eukaryota; kingdom Fungi; phylum Ascomycota; class Leotiomycetes; order Helotiales; genus Tetracladium; species Tetracladium setigerum. The sequence continues at coordinate 2,514,317 of PZJY01000002.1, forward strand.
CACAGTTGTCGATGAGGAAGCCGTTCCCCGCCTGGTGAACATCTACCTCGCGAATTTTCACATTAAAAACCCAGTGGTGGATGTTAAACTCGCAAGAAGCTGGGCCATCCGCATATCGAGAGAAGGATGTAGGTGGGATGGTCCAACTTGCTTGACTGTGCGAAATCGTTCCATTTTTGTTGAACAGTGCTAAATCATCGCAGTTGATCATGTCCGCTCTTGGACATCTGTACACGACCCCTGGCTCTGACACGCTATCAACGCCATACTATGAAGCAGGTTGCAAACGAATTGCGCTCCTTGACTTAAATATCCTCGCCGTTCAGTGCAGGTTTCTTTGTGGCATATACGAGTGTCTGGTTTCAAAACCGCTTCGCGCGTGGAAGTGGTTCTCGTCTGCTTCCTCCATCCTCCTTATGCATCTCAAATCACAGGAATCTTACAAGAGACACCATCCCGAATTTACATTAAGTCCTGATCGTGAGCGCGAAGAGGCCAGTATTTATTGGTCCTGCTACAAATCCATGTGGTATGTTCGGTCTTATCCATTCAGAAATGCATCATTAATCCTCGAGTGTCAGTGAAATCAGAAATGAACTTCCTCTCCCACCATCTATACTTGCTGAAGTAGACTATCCGCACGTTTTGCCATCCCTCCATCTAATTTCACATCCTCGATGGGATTCACCAGCCAGGGTAGCACTATATTTGGACCTTATGACGGACACCTTCCACAATTACCAATGACGACAGCAACTTCTGTCTCAACCGAGGAAGAAATATGGTTCTACTACATGACCGATATCATTCTCAGTAGACTCGGACATCGTATTTTGCGCACTCTCTACCAGAACGATTCAAGCGATTGGAATCCTGTCAATCTTAACCACATGTTGCAATCAGTCAATGAGTTTGAATGCAAACTGGAGCATTGGTATATATGACCCAGTTTTCTCAGTAGGCACCCAATGTTAATGTCTCGTAGGTACCATGGCCTTCCTGACTTCCTGAAGTTCGATAAATATGCCCCAGGCGAAAGTCCCCCCTTCCCTGCACAATCCATGCGCGTTTCATGGAGGTAAAGTCTGTACTTTACCGACCATTTCTCTACTATCGCATTCATCATCCCTCAGTATCTGGCCAGCATCCTCAAATCGAAGAATTCGCACAGAAGGCGATTAAAAACTGTACCCAATGGATTGAACTCTACCCGGAATGGCATCAAGAAAGCTGGTTTATGAAACGGACCTTCCTGACTTCTGTTCTGTGTTTATGTGCTACAAGAATGTCGGATTTGGAGGTGGAGGGGTGGAATGAGCTTCTTAGAGGAGCAATGATTAAAATGGATACATGGGTTAATGGCACGAAGGATTTGCAAAGGGGAAAGGAGGCTGTTCGAAGCTTGAATAGTAAATGGTTTTAGTGTACTGCTAATATGTATAAGATGACGAATGTATTTCGGAGAGCTTCTTCCTAGAACAAACTGTATCCAGCATGTGACATGAGGAGAGTGAACGCATTCATGTCGAGACGGTTTTGAATTCAATAAAATACTTCACACAACTCTCAGGTCACTCAACCAGAAAGATGAATCATGGAAACCTACACAACGATTAGAGAAAGTAACGAAAAGAAAGAAGAACGAAAGCTACCTAGTACCTTTGCTCCGTTGATGATCAAAATCCAAATGTGACAATTGAAGATGAGCTCTGTTCCAGATTATTCATCAACCAATCAAAGTCAAATCCTCACCTGAAACCAGTTTAACCGAGCCGAACCGAGCCAAGTCTCCCACAAACCAGACACCCCACTTTTATTTTTCCAATCGATTCATATAACCAACTAAGCCGAAGAGGCTTCAACACAAACCAACACGGTTCTATAGTGTAGTCGGTTAGCACATGGGTTTTTGACTTGTCACCTTCGAGGTGATCAAAAATACCTGGGACCTGAGTTCGAGTCTCAGTAGAACCTTTCATAACACTATATGTGATGATCAAACATCACAACTTTCTTTTTGCGATTTTTTACTGAATCTGGATTTTTTTTTTTTTGGCCTTTTTAGAGGGGCCTTATGCTCTTAGTGTAGTGCTTTATTCATAGATCCATTTACGCCGGAGGGTCTCCAACAACAACCAATACGGTTCTATAGTGTAGTCGGTTAGCACATGGGTTTTTGACTTGTCACCTTCGAGGTGATCAAAAATACCTGGGACCTGAGTTCGAGTCTCAGTAGAACCTCTTACAACTATATGTGATGATTAAACATCACAACCTTCTTTTTCCACTTTTTCCCTCTTCTTTTTATTACTCTTTTAGAGGGAGTTATTTTTTGAGTGTAGTGCATTACTCAATGTTTTGTTTGATACATTTGTGGTGATTCTTTTATTGGACCTGCTTTCGCGGGCGAATTAATGGGCTGCTTGCATCGGCAAACTTTCAGCACCTGTTTCATTATTCATTCATTACTTAGGTACTCTTATTGCCTCTACTTTATTGAATAGCACACAACCCAAGTAGGTACCTTTTGAGATGTAATTTGTAAGTTGTAACAATGAGCTTTTATTTTATACCAAGTGAAGGGTTGCAACACACAAAGTTTTTGGAAAATTGTAAATGTTCAACATTCTTTCATTCTACCATGTATATATATCCCAGCTCGTTTTTTATATTGACACTGATCTGATCACAGGCTACCTATGGACCTCCCTCCCAAACCTTACGCTAGAACTAACCAACAAAGCTCACAAAATATACGATAATAGAACAGTCACATCTCCCTTCCTCCCTCCTTCTCTCCCTCTCCCCTCACTCCCTATTCCTCTATCAAATGATCCACCCATCCACCCGTTCGTTCATTCATTCAATCGCTTTAATTTACCTAGCTAGGCAGGCAAAAATCCTCTCTGAGCATTCCTCCCCATCTCACCACTAACAGCATCAATCTTCACAGCCATAAGCACACATTCAACGGCACCTCTGCTGGTCCCGACATTCTTTGGATTCGAAGAAACTCTCAATCGCCACAGACCGGTCTTGATGATCCATTCTTCGCCGGCGCCGATACCTCCTCCTACTCCTCCTCCACTGCCGCTAAGGCCGTTGAAAGCATTGTGAAAGCCTAACCCACCTGCACTTCCTACCCCACCTCCACCACCACTTCCGTCAACTCTCCTCCTCTTATTTGGTGGAGGCGCAAGGACTTGATCACTTAACCAATCATCAGTTAATCCCGCCACGCTTGGGCTTTGCGCAACGTCCATATCGCCAGTCCCGTGATTTCCTCTCCATTCCCTCCCATCTAGAACAACGCTCGCGTCGGCACCAACAACCACCCGCACTAAATCCTCGCTTACGCCGCTATTTCCTGGACTGGCGGGTTGACTTCCTCTGCCGCCTTGTTTCATCAACAATCCTAAGGGTTGAGTGGTAGGTAGATTTAATTTCGTAGCTACGACCTCGAACAGACGACTTATTCGCGTCTTGGTGTCGCCGAAGAACTCAGCGCGGGATGTTGACACGTAGAATTTGGTTTCGGAGAAGCCGATTTCGAGGAGGAGTTCGTAGGGTTGTGTGTCGACGAAGGGACGGGCGTAGTTTACGAATCCTACGGAGGTGTGCATGCCCTGGAAGGGGGTGGAAGGGAATGTGGCGCTGGTGCTAGTGGCGGGTGTAGTTGGGGGAGAAGCTGAAGGATCTGCTACGACGGATATACCAGACTGACGAACGTCTTCGAGACGGAGGGTGATCTCGTGACGTTTACGAATGAGGTTGAAGGAGATTTCGTGGCGGAGTAACTTCTGTTCGAGGCCTTTAAGGTGGAAGTATTTGCAATCTCGAATTAGTTCGGCACGGTGGGATTCGTCTTTGATAGGTAGTGGGTAGCCACGGAGGAGATGGAGGATTTGGGAAAATGTTTCGGCAGAGCGGTTTGGAACTGATGGAGGGAGGATTGATGGGGACGTAGGAGACCCTCACGGTCGAGACCGGGAAATACTTCAACTGGAGAGCTGAAAAAGACGGCGAAGCCAAGTGAGAAGTAGTTGGGTGAGTTGCCAGGATCGGAGAATAGTTCACGGGGGATCTGAAATTCTCGGTGGCCGATGGAGATGAAGATGCTTTCTTCGTAGAGTTGTGACATAAGGCGGGGTACTACAGAATTTTAGCAACAAGTTACCAAGATGAGGAGAAAGACAACCAGAACTTACGAGAATAGAACTGCGCGTCTGCAAATAATCTTACAAAGTGTGACCCATCTGTGGGGTTATATGATAGCCTTGCAAATGCAAAGAGATATCTTTGAACGTGACCGGATCTCGATCAATATACAACGTGCGCACTGAGTTCGAATTATCGCCGCTCTCTCTCGCGGTGTCTAGTTGGCATTGAAAAAATTGGGAAAAGTATGAGGGTGCTCTAGGTTTGTCAGTACCATTCTCAATCTCGGCCCTGGAAGAGAAGGAGAAGAAGAAGAAGAAGAGAAGAAGGAAAGGGAGGCGAGGGGGGATACATACCATCAGAACTAAGACTAGCTCCACTCAACCTAAACAGCTCACTCCCTATCTGAATAGGAAACACTCTCTCATGAGGTAGAATATGCGGAATATTGGTGTTATACCTCCTCGGTGGTGCTCCCGAATTCGTATCCGTCGACATTCCCGGCGGTTCAGTAGACACTTTCTCAGTGCCCCGTTCCGTCGATACTCTCTCCCTTCCCACAGCTTCCGTGCCCACCAATCCTCCAATCTCTCTTTCCCTGACTCTTCCTCGTTCAGAACTCATAGTGTCAGATCTTCCACCCGCAGACACAGATCTCGCCGAAGTAGAAGTTGGAGCAGTTGGAGCTGTTCCGTTCAAACCACCGTTTACGTTTCTGGTCATCATCCCCTCACTCGGATAGACAGGAGGAGATCAGTGATATGATCTCTCTCACTCCTTCGTTCACCTTGCTGTACAGTAGAACAACAACAAAATCTTCCGGTTCTCTCAGCCCCTTCCCTCCCTCTACGATCCCTATCACGACCCTGCCCTACCACCAAGAAGCAAATTCACTGTCGTTCTCTGCCCCCTCACTCTCGCTCTCACTCTCACTGACCGAGCCGGAAACACCCACACCCGTAACACACACAACTGCAACGTTAAGTCAGTTCGCCGCGCTGAAGCGACAAGTCACTCAATTCAAAACAAGGCTCTCGCACCGATCGGATTTATTGCGACGGATATATCTTTTCTTACACACGTGATGCAGGTTCTTCGTTTTGGATGGGTTGGGTTGGGTTGGCTTGTTTTCTTTTTTGGCGCTTCGCCTCTCAGCCTTCCTCACACACTCGCGCAGTCGGGTTAGCAACCAGCCGCGGGCGCTTAATTGTTGTTCTTCTCTGGCGCCCACCCCGTCTTCGTCTAGGCTGATTGGTAGGTAGATAGTCAGGTTGCGATTACGATGAAGGGGATAACCTAAGGTTGAGATTGTCTCTTTGTTGCTGATATCAGGGCCAGAGGGGGCGTAATGATAGAGGGCCTGAAAGTTGTTCTGATCTGGAACGAAGGCCGCAGCGTTATATCCAGAGTTGGAGCTGCAGGCATGATCCTGAGTAAGCACTATGCCGCTTACGGAAGCGGATGTCTGGGGATATTTTGTCACGTGATCGTGATATGCATGTGTTACACAATAAGGCCGAGGGCCAAAGCAGATATGTTGTTTAGTGCCAATCGCTTCTCTCTTGGTTGTATTACACTGTTTGCCATCTTGAATTTGATTGATATAATAATGTATGAGGTTAAGCTTTCAGATGGGCGATTCACGCGCGCGAGACATTTCCAGAATTAAAGATACAATGCCATCAACACCACAGCCAAAGAAGCCAAAATATTGCTATCCAACCTCAATCCCATATTAGTTGTCGTCGTTCCACTAGGCGTAGCTCCAGTACCAGTGCTCGACGGTCCAGCAGTCTGCGAAGGCGTGCTTCCTCCAGTTGGTGTAATGCTGGCGCCCAAATCTGGGATATCCGGAATCTCAACGTTAGAATCGGTGCTGCTCACGTTGACAAACACACAGTCGGCATCGTAGCGTCGAGGATTGATCAAATTTGGCCCGGTGATGTTCTCGTATGCCAATCGGACCAAGGTATCCTGGGAGGGATCATATCGTGGCCAGCCGTAGGTTGTGAGACCGTTGGTGGGATCTTTGGCAAATGCTGCCCAGGCTCCACGCATGTATTTGCCAATACTGATTTGCTCGGTCGTGGCAGGAATGGAATTAGGAGCAGTGTTGAAAATCATAGGAACTTCCGATGTGTGCCATGCTCCCGAATCCTCGCTGATCTGGAGTGTTGTTAGTACACTTTCATGAGGTGGAATTTAAAAAAAGACTTACTCTCAGATTTGGGAAAACTCCAAAATATCTATATCTCCATACGGGAATGCCGTCGGCAATAGATGCGTTGGCTCTCAAACCAGTAGGACAAGTGAAAGCTTGAAGATTGAGGGCATCCCAGAACTTATCCGGCAGCGTCTCGTTTCTGAGCGCGAACTGAACGCGGAACAATCCAGCTTCATAGTTGGTGTTACCAATAAGCATCGGGATCTTGGCTGGTGTGCGATCTTTGAAGTCAGTGAAAACGACCTTTTCATCAGCCGTAGGGCCGAATCCACCCAAGATGCTATCAGTCCCAGTCAATTGGGGGACAGCGTTCAGTACTTCGGTTGCATTCTTGGAGCGCATGCAAGTGAGGACCTCCGCGGGATCCGATGCTGCATCTCCGCAGTTCAGTGTTTGGGTCACATTGAACCAGAAGGAAGCGCTGCGGGCTTTGCTGTTGGGAAGAGCCCATCCATAAGTGTTGCCAGATTCTGGGATGATTCCAGCAAGAATTGGGTCATCGGCCCAAGCGTATGCATATAGATCGACGGACGCTGCACCCGCCGATTGTCCGAACAGGATTATTCTGGATGGGTCACCGCCAAAATTCTCGATATTATCGCGAACCCATTCGACAGCAAGTCGTTGATCCAATAATCCAAGATTTTCGGTGCCATTGGGGTTACCAGGCCATCCAAGAACGCTGAGACGGTAACTGTGAATAGAGTTGTCAGCACTCTCTTTCCAAAATGCGGGTGTCAGCATAACCTCCCGAAGGGCTGCATGCATACTTTAAAGAAACCACAATGACATCTTGTTCCTCCACCAAATTCGCTCCATTGTAGGCTGGAATGGCAGAACTTCCGCTGCTGAATCCACCGCCATATAACCAGATCAACACCGCCTTCTTCGCTTCCCCGACTTGTGGCTTCGTCCAGACGTTGAGATTCAAGCAATCCTCGTCGTACTTTCTCTCGCTGTTGCTCAGCACGAGTAGAGTCGGAATTCCAGCATTTGTAATGTTTGCAAAATCCAATGCTTGGGTAGTAGGTAGACCGCCGCCGCCGCCGCCTCGAAGCGGGCAAGAATTACCCTAGGTCGATCATCCGTCAGCAAAACGCCCCGTCTCTTCGCAGACTTCTTTTTTCCCCCCCAAGTATACTCACATAAGAACTTCCATTCAGAGCGCCGGTTCCTTCGAATTTGACGGGCGCAGCGAAGCGCAGATCGCCAATTGGCGCTTTTCCAAAGGGAATTCCAAGGTACTCCGAGACTCCCGACGCAGATGCATTTTTCGCAGCATGTCCGGATACGCGACCGCTAGTAGTTTCCACAGTCTGTCCCACCGTCCAGTTTGATTGTCTCGCTTGGATAGCTTCGATCACACCGGCGAATGCGCCAGTAGCTAGAGGCAGAAGACCTGCAACAAGGGAAGAAGTCTTCATCGTGGATCTTTATGGCGTCGCAATGAAGCCTGCCAAAGCAAAGAAGGGGGGTGGGGTGAAAAGAGAGGGAGGGAGGGAAAATCGAACAGGATGGCCCTGATCTGAATGAAGTAGGAAAGACAAGAGAGGAGGGGAATCAAGAGAGTCTTGTACCACAACAAATAGTAAAGTACTCAAGCATAGCTGCCTTACTTACCTCGGATGAAAGTAGTATTGCTTCCCTTCTAAGTAGTACTTTACGTACTGTATGTAGCAGTGGGCGGATATACCGGCGGCGGTCATGCAATTGTCCAATCCCAATCCCAATCCTTCGCCGGCGAGGGATTATTACGGAGTATTGAAGGATGCCAAAGGAAATACGTCGTTGGTGACATACATGGTTGGCTCCAATTACGCGGTCCACCCCCGTCGGAGCTTGGAGCGAAAAGGGTCTCACAGCTTCCTGATTGACGACCGTGGCGCCTTTCTCTGTCTTTGACTCGCTCTTGCATCTCTTCTTGTGGTTGCGAACATGCCTCGCTTGGAGAGATATCGCCGCGTAGGTTTGGAACTAGTTTGTTTACCTGTCAAGTCAATCGCATCCTCGGATGCGAGAAAACGGCGCATCGTACCCGTACGGAGTATGGACATCATCGAGGGGAATGGATGGAGCTACTTTTGATCTTTTGATCTTGGATGATGGAGATTGTTGCGGGGAAACCGAGGCAAAATCTCATGATGCATGCACCACAGGTTACTCGGCAAGCTCGACTTCCTACTGGTGTTCCTGTGTTGCGCAACTTACATCTACAGGGATTCCGACCACCAGAAAAAAATGAATTGGGATGTTCCCCGAGATGAGGGGAAGCGAGATGGATGTTTGTGGTCGCATGAGAGAAGCTTGATTCTTGTTGTTGCAGCATTTATTTTACTTTTGGAATTCATCATGACACTTAAACGGCCGATCATTCATATTGTACTCAATACTTGGTGGGTACCTACCTACCTGATCAAGTACGTTCGTTGCGCTTGAAAATAACAATAGCCCTTTGTTCACGACTGTATAAAGTACCATACAGTACAGACAGTGCACTTCGTTCAAGATCATATGAAGCGATATTCCAATCCCACACAAATCCACACAAGCAAACCGAATAATGATTTTCTCACAGCGGCAAAGGGGAAGGAAAGCTAAACACTGATAATTGATCGGTGATTCATCCTGTCCGTCCCTCCTCGGTCTTTGTACCACAACAGGGTCTTCTGCCCCGTATATTTTCCTCCTTCCCGATATGCACATCTATTTTATTTTGCTGCGTAATCGTCCGTCCCCAACTCGGCTCGGGCAGAGAAGAGCGTGGGGAAACCTTGAACAGACATCATTCAATACTGTCCTGAAGATTCATGGAGAAGGGGATGATGGATGTTCAGGTATTTGAAGCAAAATAGTAAGGGATGGATGGATTGGTCTCCATCAAACACTCTCGCATCGATTATTGGCCTTGGGATTTAGTACTGACATCATTGGAATACATAGATTAGCCAATTTAAAACTTTCCAGCTGCTCTGTTGTTGAGTAGTAGGCAGGTATCTGTCGGAGGAAAACTAGTAGTGAAGTTCGCTCCAAATGCGTGAAGTAGAACCCTGGTATGTGTTGTCCTTACCTCCGAAGCTAGAATAATACCCCTCCCTGGTGAACACATGATCGACTTGTAAATAATTCGACCACACACTTCGCTTACAGTAGTATACCAAACAATCTGCTCTCTCCGCGTACTACTGTAGATCCCTCTCTTCTACCTTCAAACTGTCCGATTTGAGAGGCATGAAGGGCCAAACTCAAGTTTTGTTTGACCATGGCCATTATCTCTTTGGAAGATCAAGAAGTACGTATCTCTTCACCACGCTCAAAAAACAACTAAATGATTTCCATGAAGCGATAATATCTCAGGCATGATGATAATCATGAACCTGGATTGCTACGAAATTGATTTTCATCTCATTCATCATGCGAATCACTCAGTAAGTATTGCCTCTCTTCAGAAAGCAAATTGTGCCATTGCCAAAGAGAAGGGAGAGGAAAACCCATCACATCAACCTGCCTTAAAACAGAGAGTACCTTACCTACCTGAAGTAGTCAAAGAGGTCTAGAAATTGTGTATGTATATTTTGTTCGAAAGAACCAATATCTACCTTTTACACTATGTTGATCAGGTGATAGCATTTTCTCAAACAAAGAGAAAAGCTTATGCTTCAACAAGCTTTCCTGAAGTATATTTCTGGAAGTTTTGCAAGCCAACTTGCAGCCAAAAACACCAATTGTTTGGGACTCAAAATGGCAAGGCTGCCAATCATTTAGCTTGAGGCTAGGAGAGACCTTACTGTACCTTGCCGACTTCCCGAGCTTTCGATTAATAATTGTTTGTGTGAGTTGTGAATAGTTTGACATGTGCTCCCTTGGTTCCTCGCACACAGATTTAGTCTCTTCACTAACTGTTTATCACCTAGATCAACATCTAACGCAAGCCATTGTTGAACTGTCAAACCCCCTTGCAAAAACACATCATACGACGTGCAACAAAATCTTCAGACAGATCTTGGGCTTCGGTTAGATGGTTGAAGCGAAGCTGATCAGAGGAATTGTTGGGTTGCGATTGATTGGTTGGTTGGTTGGCCTCTCTTTTGCTATCCGGACACTCCCCCAGACTTTGAATACTGTAGAAAAGGGATCAGGAAAGCTAGATACTTTCTTTCCCTTGTAACTTAACACTCTCGGTGTGCCGGTGGCGTGATTCTGTGCTACAGTAGGGAAGTCGTTCCTTGTACTTACTGTAAACGAAATATTGTTTTGCGTTTGCCGAGTCGAGGTTTCGTGGTCATGAAAGTTTGTACTCACTCACTCCTGGGATTGTAGTCACAACTCTTGATCAGTATCGTAATTATTTTGGGGTCACCGCTCCCCCATTTGTGCTACTCGTTCTCTCTGATCGATTGTTGTTAGGGGTGCTGTTTCGCTAGATGTAGTGATTCTTCTGCTCTCTGCTGCCCTTCGAGCATTGGACTTCCATTACTACGAATATTGCAGGATGAGCTCCTTCGCCAAAGCAATGGTGCCTGCCAAACGCGCGTGAGAGAGTGAGAGAGAACCCCTTTCATTCATTTTTCGGTGCTTTGAGCATAACTATACTCGTGGAGTAATTACATTCATTGTACGTCCCCGAAATAATCAAGTTGTTACTTTTTCTTTCCAAGCCTCCTCAACCTCGCGCCCGCCACTTCACTGCTCCATTACTCGTCGCACCCTTCGAAGGCGTCCATGAACTCTCATGTGTCATCGTATCTGATAATAATGTTCCCTTACCAACCGCAACGCCGACACTTAAGTCCGGAACGGAAGAGTAAGAGAGCGAATGTCCATTACTGTCCATTTTATTCGAGGAGGTGAGCGTATTTTAGAGACATGGCATCCATTCTACAGTAGGTACTGCACTACTTTTTGGTGACGAAAAGTAGAGACAACAAACGCCATTCCCACAAATCAATAACTGTAAAAGTTTTAGGTCGACATTCGAAGGCAGCGGTGTGCAAGTCTTCGGAACCCTTCAACGGATCACAGGCTCACAATTGTCCTTCACCCTTTTTGACCTTTCACCGCATCGTCCACTACTCCTCCCGTCTCCTTCGCCTTTTTAACCCCATTTATGCCTCTGGTCCTTGCCTGCGGAAGCCATTTTGTGTAAGGTAGTTTGACGCGCTCAAGAGGTGGGGGATTAATTACAGAGAAATTTGGAAACAAGAGTTTGGAAATTAAGATGGAAGTCAGATGGAATTGCGTCCTTTATTCTGCCTCCCAAGCCCGCCTTGCACAGCTTCCAAGGGGAGATCCCTCATCAATTTCGCTCGACCCCTTTCTCTCTCTTCTCTCTCACGGTCTCTCCCCGGATTTTCACTTTCTCACCACTCAAAGGCCTCCAAATTTACGCAACAAAACTCCACCAGACACCGCGGAACAGAACATCATCTCGGCTCGGCTCCTCGCACTGACGAAGCTGAAAGGGAACTCGTCTGCAGCCGTCCACATGGCATTTAGGTTAAACTTCAAGGCAACAGGTTTCACAAATGGGTTGGGTGTGAAGTCCCATGGGAAGGGATGACCGAAGAAAGGAAGCCACTTCGAAAAACTTCTTCTGGTGGGTTTTGATCAGGTTCGCAGCTTGAAGACGCTTCCCGAAAAAAGTCGTGAGCGAAAACACACCAACACAAAACATTGCCTGGCTCTTCTCGGGGAAGTGTTGTTCCCCCACCCCTGTCGAGATCGGATACGTAGAATTAATGAGACAAATCCGGTACCGAGTGACCTCAGCTGGATCTCGATGTCTGGGGAGTCTGGGGAATCCTCGCCATGATTCCCATGATCATGGATGGAGCTCTGTCTCTCAAGTCTCAACGTCGTCCTATGTCAAGGTTTGACAATGGTCTCACGGTTCGGAGGGTATGAAGAATGTTTGAATCAATCCAAACACATCCATGGCCCGAAGTGAGAATTTGGCCGGAATTCGCTCGTGCTCAAACTCAATATATTGGATCTACCGACCATCGTTCCCCAATCCTGGCGTTGATGGGGATTTTGACGAGAGTCATGGACCACACCGCACGGAACGTTAGCTGCCTTTTGCCACCTTTATATTTGTTGCGCCGCCGCCGCTTCGAGCCCAGAAACTCCCGAGTTTCGACGGATGTGAATCCGTCCCCATCGTTTTGGCTCCATATATCCTCCTCTTGCTGCTTCTGGCTTTGTTGCTTTACTTCCCTCCGTCCGGTGTGACATATAAACTTTCTCCCGATGCTGTCTCTGTAAAGAACAATGCGAGATTTCCTCCCCTCCCGCTACGTCTTGCAACCTGTCACCACGAATGATCTTCAAATCGCATCGCTAGCATGGGGGTTCACCCTTGGTTTTGGCTTCCTCACAACATGGACTGCCATACGCCAAACAAATAATATGAAGCGGAGGTATGGCGCTTGGAAGCTCAATTCGCCCTACATCTGGATGATATGGCTGGAGATACTGGTTTGTGCTATCTTCTCGATCATTTGCTGGCTGCATCTGAATGCGATTATTCCTCCAAGGTAAATTGACACGGGAATTAATGTTTACCCTTCGTATGTCTTCAACAATCAGCTAACACGCAATTGCGCGCAGCTTTGCATTTTACTTTGTCATTTGTATGTCTAAATCTCTCTCTAAATCTATATCCTCAACAAAATTCTGACCAACTACGCCCCAGTAACAACATGGGCGCTCCAGGTGCAATTCCTCCTGCAAATCATTATCAATCGCGTCTCAATTCTCCTTATCGATCAGGCCAAAGCCATGCGTCTCAAAATCGGCGTTGCCGTCCTCATTACTGCTGTCAATATCTCTGTGTACTGCATCTGGATTCCCGCTCGCTTGCAAATATCCGACAGGTACGAACATATCAATAACATTTGGGATCGAATCGAGAAGGGCATCTATCTATGCGTTGACGCAGCTCTTAATTACTACTTTATACGGACCGTCCAAAAACAACTCGTGGATGAAGGCTGTAAGGAACTTTCTATAAATTTGGTTTTCCATCCCTCTTATTGCTGTGCTCTGGGACTGCCTTGTCAATCATGGACTATTTCCCTCCTTTATCGACCTTGACATTTTCTACTCGTTCAAATTTCCATCACATTTTCAAACGATGCACAAATTTTAGAGTTCTCCGCTAAACATTCCCTCCTGTTACAGTAACTAAATACGGACGTCTCGTTCGCTTCAACATGTGGATCATCGGGTTCTCCCTCAGCATGGACGTCCTAATAATTGGAATGATGAGTTTAAGTAATTCCTTTGTGTAGGTCCTCACTTTCTCTTTTACCCTCTTACTCTTTCTTTCTTTAACCTTAAATTCTCTTTCCTATCCTTTAATAATAGACTGCAACCTCATACTAAGACTGATACTACCATAGATACATGCAATTCCACCCACTCGCCTACATTGTCAAGCTCAATATTGAGAGTACGTAACTTCATACACCTGCTATAGATTCCCTTCCACCATTTGCCCCTCGCTAAAAACCTCTTCCTCACAGTGTCAATGGCCGACCTCATCGGCCGCGTCTCCCGCCGCAAACCCGCCATCAACCCCCTCGAAATCCCCATCCACGACAGCACAACCTCCTACCTACACTCCCCCTCACCAACCCTCACCTCCTTCACCTCCGGCCAACGCGCCCACATAACATCCAACCCCAACAATCCCAACAACAGCAAACTCCAAAAGCCCAAACCCAAAGCGAAGCCAAAACTACACCAATCCCCATCCACGTCATCCGTCGATGTCGAGCTCGACGAGATTGTGCACGGCCGGTCGCGCGATGGCCTGGCGAGGGGCGTGTTGGAGGTCAATATGAAGAAGGAGATTAGTTTGCGTGTGGATAGTAGAAAGATGAGGAGGAAGAGCTTTGCGTATGGGCAGGAGGGTGGTGGTGGCGAGGGTGATGGTGATGAGATTACTCCCCATCCTGGTGGTGAGAGATACGGCGCTGGTAATACGAGTAATATTCTTGGGAGTTTGAAAGTTTCCGGCGGAGGTCGTGGTGGTGGTGGGAGTGGTGTTGACAAGAAGCACGGTGGTGGTGGGATGGGGAATTTAAGCCGCGAGGTCAGCTCGACCAGTAGTGCTGCGGAGGAGATGGGAGTTTCTACAAAAGTCTTTGTGTAGCGTTTTTCCCCTTCTATGGGGGGTTTTTTCTTTTGGAGGGATTCTGTCGTGGCATTTAGCGGGTTAGTTCGGCGTTTTGGCGCCTCATCATACCATATCGGTAGGTGGTTGTTTTTTTGGCAATAGCATTGGGGAAAGGGACAGGAAAATGAGAGAAAGGGAGGCATGGAAAGGAATTTTTGAGCGTACACATACCCCGTACATAAAAGTATTGTGAGTCTTTTGTTAATAGAGAATAGAGTATGAGAAAGAGAGAGGGGGGGGGGGGGGGGGGGGGGGTTGAAATATAGCTGTACAGCACATATTCCACCACAGCATATTGTTGTTACATTCGCAAAATCCACACATATCTACAGTGCAGAAGAAGAAAAGATCAAGATAGGCACTCTTGGAAGTCTTATGGGTACCCACGGAACGAAGCCTCTCGCGTATTGTTAGAGAAGATGTATTTGAGTAGAAATAATCCTTCCCATCTATGACTGTTCATGCTAACCCCTCTTCTGCAAAGTATATTTGCCAGCTAGGATGTTATTTAACAACGCAGATTCTGTCGGTTGACCGATTTTGAGAACACTGGATACATGGCGTACGTTTTGCGCAAGCCTGTCTTATTCGTTTGTGTCTACCTAAAGGGTGAAAGAGAGGTGGCCCCGAATCGGCGGTTTTATACAGAGGCACGGTCATGTGCCCACCTCTCTGTACTACCTATTACTACTATAGTTACATATACTAACATATTCCAATCTCTATTTTCTGTACCCGTACGCTACCTTGTCACTTACGAAATGCTTGTCTCGGCACCTTGCGAGTCTACTGCACGAAACAACCGCACTCCTCAAGACCCAAGCACAAACACCGTCCCAGCCCAGCCATACGCCCTAGCCAAGCGTCTTCCCATCCGCCTAGTATGTCTATACGGTATCTTTCCCTTCGGGTGAGGTTCATGAAACTGAATACTCCTCTCGAAATCCAACGTCAAAGACGTGAACTGCCACACAGAGCCATACAATTTTTCTGGCGAAAACCCGCACGCTGTCATCGCAAATAGGCAATCTGCCCAGGCGACCTCGCCGGGAGTGCGTCAGGCGAGGGGATGTGGAAAAGAGTCTTCATGACTTTGTAGGCGCGGGAGGAGAGAGAGATAGTTGGCTGGATGTCTGGTTGCTGATGTGATGGGGGTGCAGATCGTATAATGTTCGCTTCTACTGCTGTTGATGTTGCTTCCCCTCTGGTTTTGGTTTGGGTTTGGTTTTTTCTGCAGCAAATTTTGGACGGGAGATAGTACTCTCGAGAGTCATCTGGGAGAAAGAAGAGTATACATCTTGAGAAAGGGCTGTCACAACTTTCTTACTGTCACCCTCTTTGATGGGTTCAATCCACTCAGCTATGCGTTCTAAACTTCGCTGCTGGGTGAAAAGATAGTTTGTGGCTTCCTGCAGAGATCGCCCCGACTTCTTCTTACAATTCTGATCGATATATGACCAGAAATTATCAAGACTGGTCTCACCGAGCCGCATGATCTCTGTGTTGGCTTGAGTTCGACGTTTGTCCGATGAGTACTTGAACCTCCCATCACTTGGGTTTCCATGTAGGTGCAATTCAGCGTGTTTCAGACTATCTATAACATCGGAAACAGCCTCGAACGTCTTTAGATACTCCTTGCTAATCTTGTTGTAATACTTCGCATTGAACGCCATGTCTGCCGCCCAAGGATGGTAAATGTCAAGTTCGTGGCGTGCGTGTGCGATCAATCCATTATCGGCGAACATGGAAGCAATCCAAAATGACAGCTTGTCTTTCTCTTCCTGGTTCGACTCTACATGTCTCTCAAGTTCTTCCATCAGGTTTGGCAATCCATGTTAAAATCTTTGTTCCCCATCCCAGAGGCTATTCATCAGGAATAGCAAGGTGACACTTTCACCTTTTAGTCTCACACCAATTATCGTTCATCCCGGAACTTGCGGTACTCTCTCGAATCCTGATCGAAGTGGAGGGGATGCGGGGAAACCATATCTCAGATGTGATATAGGGCTGTTTACCACTTGATCGAGAGAATATCGAAATGTCAGAAGAGCCTCCCAGGACTCCGCTGGAAGGGTTTCATGAGGAGAGATAACCTCTGCATACTTTGCTTGAAGACCTACAAGTGCTGTTCACTGCTGGTGTAACAGATTCCATGCGATCAACGTCCCATAAGCATCCGTAACGACATTGCTGATAACTCGGTTCCAAAATAGCGGTTTTAGTAAGGTAGGGTGCTTCCCGCCGTTCCAGTCCGTAATCCTTGCCTGTCGGTGTTCGCTCCAATCTGTCACAATATCTGCGAAGTATCCGCTACTCAACAGATTAGCATAACCCTTTCAAAGGATGTGAAAGCATTAACACCGGTTCCCTCAAAGACCATGAGAGTATCTCTTTGTGTCTGGAGATAAATGTTAGATGCTAGAAATACATACGGATCTTCTCTCATAGCCCAGATGTGGTCCTCCGCATCAGAGCATCTTGCGGCGAACAACGATTTTAATTTGGATAGATCTAGCTGAGCAGGCAGCCTGTAAGATGCCTCTGTTGCCAATGCCGCAAGGGTTGGATATTCTGCACTATCGATGATGGGACCTGGGTCTGGCTTGATGGGAAACTCATCGCCAAGCATCAAGTCTGGAGGGATGTCGTGAAGGATCGATTCGCAGCATCGGACAAGAAACTCGTAAATCTTCTGTTGTTGTTCTAGTATCAGTAAACCCTCTCCAGGTAGATGGGCTTGACGGGAGAAGAGCGCCTCAGCGGCGGTATCATCGTCATCCCACGCTACCAACTTCCCAAAGGATTCAATCGTTTCTCCTTCCAAATAGAACGTATACAAGTTGAGAAAGACGAGCTCGATGATCTTGCAGACTCTACCAAGGTGCATCGTATCGTAATCGAAATGGGCGAACATCCACGGTGGACTGCGTCCCCGAGAATTGAGAAATAGAAGCATAGACTTGCCTCTGACCAAGTCCTCAACATTGAGTTGGGGCCACAAATAACTCGATCTATTCCTCCCCTCCGTGGTCCACGCCTCGTAGTCTGGTCTATGACGGTGTGGTATTTGAGGATAAATTTTCAAAACGAGTAGTGCCCGCTGACCTCTCGTCTTCTTCAACCAACGTTTCCTTAACACGTCTTCATGTCTCTCCAATATCAGGCATAAGCGATTTCGATTCGCTAAGACATTGCAAGACATCCTCCGGGCTTGACGTCGTATATCTTCAGGTGTTGAAGTCGGCGGATTCATGCCCATGGCTTTGAATATTGGCTGGTGATAGTAGGAATCTTCCATCTTAAAGTTGTCGATGGTGAAAGGAAGATGAATGTCAAACAAAGTCGAACAAACATGAGTTGGAAGATGATGTTGAATGTCACGTGACTAGTCGAGAACAACGGTGAAATTTGAAGCAGCGCAAGACCAAGTGGACCGATCAACTGTGCAAGAAACACGCCCAATTACCAATGAATACAAACTTCACATCACAGAGTATACACATGAGGAATTAGATTTGAATGTTTCCATTCTATTTTGTTGACCACCCAACCCATTCTTCGTAAATCTATCGAACCCATGCAGAGGAAGCAGACCATGAAGATAGAGTAAAGCAATCCCACGCAACGAAGACCAAAGCAAGCCAAAGGGAAACACATCAGGGAAATTGCCATGGTAATAAAGTACAGCAGTGATTAGAGAACCAAATTGTCCCGTATCAACTGCAAGTCGCCCCAACACCATTTTCTTTCCTCCCCATCATTATCAACCTCCACCACCTCAGCCTATACAACTACAGCGCGAACCTCTCACTTGAATGCCTTTCCGAACAACAAGACTTGCATTTGATCGTAGATGGACAAGACACCGGCACCGGCAACACCACGGAGAATGTTGGCACCAGCACCCTTGAAGAGGGACTTGAAACCTTCCTTGGCAATGATTTGACGTCCGGCATCGAAAGAGGACTTGTACTTGACGGCCTCACCGGAGGTCATCATCATACGACGACGGATAGTATCCAATGGGTAAGAAGCAATACCAGCACCAGTGGTGACGGACCATCCGAGAGCGAAAGAAGCAAGGAAGTTACCCTCGAGGGCACCGACGAGGACGACAGGCTTAAGAGAATCGTACATTCCGAAGTAGAGACCACGGTAAACGACGATACCAGCGACGGAAGGACCGAAACCACGGTAGAGACCGGCAATACCATCAGAGGCGAGGGTCTTCTTGTAGACATCTACCAAGCCGTTGAATTGACGGTCACCACCAGTCTTGGCGTTCTTGTTGTCGTTGGCAAGACGAGTACGGGCGTAATCGAGGGAGTAGACGAAGAGGAGGGAAGTGGCACCAGCAGCCTGTATATGATTAGCATATGAGTTGTGGGAGGGAGTGCAAGGCAACTTACACCACCGGATGCCAAGTTACCAGCCATCCACTTAGCATATCCATCACGCTCCTTCTTGAAGGCGAACATGGACTTGTAGGTGTCACGGAAAGCGAAGTTGAGGGCTTGGGTTGGGAAGTAACGGATAACGTTGGCGGTGTTTCCTCTCCACAGAGAAGCGACACCTTCCTGTGCGGTTGTTCGGCGGAAGCACTCGACAATGCCATCGTACTTGCGGTCGAGACGACCAGACTTCAACATCTCATCCTGCAGAAAAGGTAATTAGCAATTGAGCTGGAGAGAACGTAGGATTGAGTATTGCTAGAGGGATCAAGTCCACCCAAGGTACGGTGCAAAGACCAACACCTCGACAGGATGGAATCTGCACATGCATGTGGAAGAGCCGAGGGGATGCAGATCGACCTCAAAAACGTTTCAATGGAAAAAGGCTTACCTGGTTCTGGATAAGAAGCTTGACACGCTCAATAGGAGCAGCGGCAGTCTTCGAGACGGCGGCAGAGACACCTCCCACTATTATCGCAGTTAGTCGCTGTTGCGGCAAAGCATTGGTCCATCCCAGCCACGCTCGAATATCAGCATCAACTGAAATTCACGCTGGCCATCAATGTATCATGCTTGAGAAGGTGAACGTACTCAAGAAATCAATAACGAATGGGGGACTAGAGCGAGAGGGTCAGCTTTGATTCTCCAATAATGATGGTGATGATCTTGTTGATGATGCGAGGCATTTTTGGCGCGGGAGCTCTGGAACATCAACAAAAGCTGGCAGCTTGATGATAACGCCTGTGGAAGGCGTCTACAGCATTGCCGTGTGCCAATTGATGCCCATTGAGCTCCTGCCATGATGCTCGCGATGGCAGATGGATGCTAGCCATGCTGGCAGGTCGTGTGCGTGGTGGGAAGGAAAAGGAGAGGAAAGTTGGCACTTACACGCCCATGATGGACTGCTTAACTGGGGCTTCGCTCATGTTTGCGGCGGGTGATCAAAGATCAAAGGGTGAGGGGAGATGGGTATAAGGAGGAAGAAGAAGAGAAGAGGTAGATGGGTATGAAGGTGGATGGAGAAAATCGACGGCTTCAAGGTGATTTTATGGGAGGAAAGAGATGGGTCGCCAGGAGCGTTGACCTTAAAAATTTGAGAGGACCCGACCGCGCTAAGGAAATTGGCAGCCGAGAAACTCCGGTTTCTGGATGACTAAGCGGGGAAAAGGAGAAGTAAAGGCTGTTGGTGGGGGAACCAACGAAAGACATATCCGGTCATGTATTTATTCATTTTTATTCTATCTAATTGTCAATTTATGACCTTGGATGAGGATGATTCTTTACGATGATATCTGCATTGTGATTCGTACATATCTACTCTATTTGTCCAGCACTTTTTTCCAATGCTCATGATATACCTCATACTACTGCAACTTGCTACCATTATTTCCACGAGAGTTCCTCCTGTTCTCCTTTCCACTTCCGGCCGCTGACCAGGCCTAGCGAGGCTGTGGATGTGGAGTTGGCAGTCGGGACAGAGAGAAGGTGGACACCCTTATTATTATTGGACAGTCTGCGGGTGGGTGGAAGCTTCAGCGCAATTCCGGAGAGCTGATGAATGCGGTATCTTGTTTACATTTGCCTCTCACAACGCCACAGCAGTGTAAGCTTGGTCTCTTCATTGACTTCGTTTCCATTCTTCGATGATGGATTATTATGAGATGGGTGAAAAAGAGCGTCTACAAAGTGTTGGTGATGTCCTCGCGCTCTCCCGCTTGGCCCGTTCCTTTTACCCTGGTGCTCTCCTTCAATTTTAGCCTTGGTTGCTCGCAGCCGGATCGCTTCACGAATAATACCGCAACATAAATAGCCAGGACGCTCATAAGAGTGTGGGTTTTCAAGCAAATTGTTTGTGCCAGCAAGTATGTATGGAGTGGAGACCCAGTACTATAGTCCGTAGCCCAGTAGTTCCAGAACCATGCTTCTAATTGCATATCTCTCCAGAATTGTCGCTTTTGGTTTTCTGATTATTATTTGGGCTACCAAAGAATACCTCGGTTTGTTCCAACAGCACAGTATATCAAGTCTGGAATCAATGCAACTGAATAGAGGTAACTCTGAAGTCATACGACTGAGCAGTAGAGAGGGTGAGATAGCGGGCTACATTCTTTAATAAGTGAAATCCGAAAGAAGCTGCTTTTCGAACTTGGGAGCAAGTGCAATATGCAATAAAACCTTTGTTATCCTAGAGCAACAATCGTAAGTTCAAGAAAGCTCAAGAAAGCAGCGCCAGCCAGCAGTTCTATTATACAATCAATACCTAAGTACTCAGAATCAGCTCTACCGCTAACTTTTCGAAAAGGGGTATTGCACATCCCATCCGTCGTGTCCCCAATCCAGCTTTCTCCTTGCAGTGAAACATCTCCCTCTGGCTTTGCTCTTGATCATCTCCTCCACAATGGCCCCAGTCCAACTTCCTTTTAGAAGTAAGCTTTTCTCTTCTTCACTTCTAGCTTGGTTCGAATATACTTTAACAAATATAGTTTTGAAAGAATAAAAGCCACGGTGTGGGGTTTGTATACACTCGTCATACCGCTGGCACGTGACTTTGCCATTTAACTGGCCCTGTGAAGTTATACCGCACGAATGAGCAGTGAATAGATGTATTAAGATTTTGCCAGAGCTCATAATATCGTTATTTCATGAAGCTCAAATTAAAATCTGCCCCAAAAGATTCAAGGAAAGAAAAGATTGTTCCATGAATTCCATGAAACATCATCACAGTATACCTACCAGGTTCAAAGCACAGGCAGTTGGCGCAGACACATCAGTTCTCAGCTTCCTCGTTCTTGGACAACACTTACCTACCCACAAGAGTCTACCATAGCATGCTTATAGCAATTCGATTATAAAGAATAAATTCATGTCAATTTCTTCATGAAAAATACATGGATTATGTAAATAGGTAGTATTAATAGTGAAGAAGACTGTTGGGAATACCACCTCTCCAAGTTCGGGTCCTTCGTCACTATGGTAACTACGGTCACGAGGGGATGTCAACACAGGCTGTCAAATTTGTCAACACCATACTATCCAGGATAAGATCGATCACCCCAACACTTCCTCCACATCCCAACTAAATCCCTCAACCCTCCAAATCGCAACTGAATCGTGTCACACCATGGACTCAGACTATCAATTCCCTCGTTCACCAGGAACACCATTACTACATGCCTCCCCCGACCGCGTCAATCAGCAGCGCTCTAGCATCCTCATGGATTCCCCCACCAGGCACCAGGCGCATTCGCGAGAGAGCAGCATACAAGAGAAGATCAGCGCATTCAACTCCTTAGGTTTCCAAGGGAAGCAGCTGGAAAGGAAGACAAACGATGCAGCTCTCAAGCGCGCCATGCTGGGCCGAGAGGAGGCGGAGAGCGAGATGAGACGATATCGAGAGGAGAAGCGCATACTGCAGCGAGAGCTAGATGAAGGCAAGGAACGGGAGCGTAGGGTATCAGAGCGTTTGGAGAGCTGCATGGTAGGTTCAGAGCTTTCCTTTCCATTTGTCTCGCGCTAACAATTGCAGGAAAAATATGGCCGTGAGAAGGAACAGTATGCCAACAAGCTTGCGCTAGCTGAAAAAGAGCTACGCCGGATTCGAAAAGATTCATATAAGCAAAACTCATACTACGTCAAACTCCAAGAAGAGCTCAAGTCTGAGAGAAAGGCACTAGAATCCACACATGCAGATCTAGCCGCAGAAAAAGAGCGGTCGAGGACCAGGGAGCAGGAAGCTTTTGCAGCGCGATACCAGTTAGTAGGCGTTCAAGAGGAACTGGCGCAGATGGCCGAGAAGATCAAGCTGGTTGAACAAGAACGAGACGCACTACGGACGGTAGCGAAGAACGAGGAGGTTGCCAGAATTGCTGCAGAAGGCCGAATCCCACTACCGGTCAGTCACGAAGACGACGAATTTGCAAGCCCAAAGAAGAAGAGATCCAGGATGTCACTAGATTTGATCACGAGAAGTGCTGCGAGTGAAGAGGAGCTGGATGATATCAAGATGATGCTGGAGTGGGAGAGACGCAACGCAAAGCGGGCACACGATCAAGTCGAATTCTTGGAGATTCAATGCAAGCTTAATTGCTGTGCGTCCAAAGCCTCTCACCAGATACCTGAGGGTCCCGAAGTCAAGAAGATCAAGATTGAAGCCCCGACCACAATATTCATCCCTTCTGAAGGCATTTTCCGAGCGGTCTCTCCACCGCCAGAAGCATCGCCATGGATTTCACCATCAAAGCAGACACCGGCACACCCAGAGCAGGAACTTCCAGAAGAAATCGAGGTTGAACCCCACGAATCAACCTTCTATTCACGCACACCATCCTGCGAACCTCCCGCCAGTGCTCTCGTACCAGATGTTAATACATCCCTTCTCTCCCTCCTCGACGAGTCCAATAGCCCAATCGCCAACAATTCCCGCCCAAGTAGCCCCGCCCCATCCTCTCCTCTCCCAACCAAAGTCCAAACTTTCCACACTATTTCCACCACCACCCGAGTTCCCCTCGCCAATCCACCAGACCTCACGCCTATCTCCATCCTCCCCACCAAAGAAAAATCCGCTTTAAGCCCAACAATGACCCGCGAACAAGCCCTTGCTCAAATTGCAGAACGTAGAGGAAGAGCGAGGAGTTTGGCCCAGGGAACCATGACACCAAGAAAACAAATGGTTGAAGGTGGGCCGACAAGAAGGGATATCAGTGCGCCTGCTATTCGAAGTGGAAATGTTCGGGGAAGAAGCCAGGCCAAAGCCTGACATATCTAACCAGTATACTTACATCTTGCAGTACGGAATTTCACAGATTGAGAGAGAGGAGTGTATGTTTACGATGGAAGATGATTTTATGAAGCAGGATTTTGATTTCTTCGGTTTCGATTCAGTACAAGTTGATGAGCAATGCATAGCAACCTGGCGTTTTATCGTTTTGGGCGTCATGGTTGGGTGGTGTTGGAGGTTAGACAGGCTTGCTCCTTTTTGATTTTTAAAACAGTATAGTAAAGTAGTAAATTGTAATTAAAGACTAAGGCGTAGCTTTCGTTGTTATTTGGCTTGTGTTCTTAGTTAGAGGTTTCGGCTATTTTCTAGCTGTGTAGAGAACATCGATTGCACTAGCCACCTATATTCTCCCTTTATTGAATATCGCAAACCAAGTAATTTGTTTAAAATGGCAGAATTCAATAAACCAGTTCCTGTCCTTCTTTCCTCATTTCCTCCCACATCTTTGCAATAAACGTTTTGATGTTGATGGGCAGGTCAAATATCACGTGCGATCGTGAACCCAACTTCAAGAGATAACGCGTCGCAAACTCGACACCTCCCTCTGCAACGATATTGAGACCACTCGCAAATAAACCCTTTGTCACGACACATTCTAGAAGTTCCAGCTACCACCTCGAAATCTGCCGTAGAGTTGTCCAAATTCCCCTTGACGGCATTCATTCACTTCGCGGCGTCCAAACTTCCACAGGCAATTACAATCGTGATCGAGACCTCAACACCATCCCCACAGCGGAAATTCTCGCATTTGATTGAGTCCTCAAGCTCACACCAACCACCTCTCCGCCTTCTTCGAACCGCAGGTCCGCAAAGACAATGCCTCCCAAACCATTCAAACCCCCTCGACCATCTGCATCCAACCCATCAACGACCTCAAAACCCAAGGCCAAACCAACAAAATCAAAACCCACCTTTACTGCCACATCCAGTAGTAAAGTCACGAAATCGACATCAAAGGGCAAAGCAAAAGATAATGGAGGAAAAGGGAAGGAGAAGGAGAAAGCTGGAGGGGTATTCCATCTGCCAAGTTTAAGTCCAGATAGCGACGTCCAAATGATCGATTCCAACTCCGACAACGACTCAAACGACCAGTCCGTCGAAGAAACCTCGGAAAACGAAGATGAGGAAGCGGATATCTCCTCACGGCACTCCAAATCAACATCAACATCAAAATCAAAATCAAAAGGCCAGCCCCGCCAATCCACCCTTTCCCCGAACCAGAAAAGGAAACGATCCCATCCGCCCTCCTCAAAGTCTTATTACAACAACATTTTGTGAATAATGGCGAAAATGGAAGGAGGAAGACAAGGATTAGTAAGGAGGCTACGGAGGCGGTGGGGAAGTATATTGATACTTTTGTGAGGGAGGCGCTTGCGAGGGCGGCGTTTGGTGATGGGAGGGATGATAGTGAGGTGGGGATTAGTGAGGGTGGGGTGTTGGAGGTGGAGGCGTTGGAGAAGTTGTGTCCGCAGTTGTTGTTGGATTTTTGAGAAAGCGGCGATTGGGGGTTGGGGGTTCCTGAAGCTGTTGGCGAATGATTTGTGGAGTTTGGAGTCTTTAAAGTTGATTCGGAATGGGGTTTCATACAAGATACCTAGGGCAATGTAAATGCTCACTCATCCAGATATTATAATTTTGACGTTTTAGAAAGTTTGAATTTGCACATCAGACAATATACGTCTAAACAAAGACAAACCCTAACAGGTAATATAATGCTCCTGAAGTTAAAAAGTTGACAATCCAGCCATCCATATTCCTTTTCAAAAGAATTTTTCCTTTGCACCTACTAGGCTATCAGCTGGAAGGCCTTGTAGTTTCTGTGAGTTTCCTAATTTTCGACTCTACAGCGTATAGATAAAAGGCTTTATTCAATCATAGAAAAAATCCCTATATTCCTCGAAAATCTCTTGTACAACAGGAAAATAAACAACAAAGTTTGAATAAATTTAGCTAAACGTGAAAACGAGCAAGTTTTGATCGCCAAGGTGCAGATGTATGGGTTAAGCGAGAGAGAGATATTTGAAAAGAAGACAAAGAGACGGTAGTTGTGGGTAGTGGAAGTAACGGGCCCAATGTAATATTGGCAAAGGATTACTGTCGTCGAAGTAAGTGAAGTGGGTGTAGATATGCAGGATCAATTTAAGATATTGAAAGAGACGAAGTAGAAAAAACTTTTGCTTTTTCTTTTGTGTGCTACTTTTGTTCTTTGAAATATTGTTATTTGGCAATTACAGGTAGGACTTCTTTTGTTTGTTTATCTTTTGTTTGTGTATCATTATTCACGTGTCTATATTTTAAAAACTGTATTCTATTCCAGAGGACTTGTTGAATTGGTAAGAAGGAAATTGGAAGTTTGACATCCTGCTTGAAATAATTCATATAAATATAAAAGTACTTATTGTATGCTACTGATTCCAACGATTCTTTACACGGTAAACTTTCTTGTTTCAACATTTCATCAAGAAACGTTGCACTCGAGGTCCCCGGAAAAATGGGTTTTTACTGATGAAGCAAATAAAAGACGTGTGGTATAAAATCATTTATTCCGTAAATCACTTAAGAGTAAGACCAAAAAAATTAATTTTTTAAAGCAAATTGATTTCAGTTTTGCGAAATATACTCGAAAGTTTGGAACATACGCATAACTGGATATCAGTGGAAACTCGGCTGAATTTTGGCAAACTATTTAGCTTCTGTTTACCACTTTAGAGGCGAGATTCGAGAAGTGTTTACAAACTGAGATTTTGTTCATGGTCTATTTCACATGCATTGTATGATTCCGAGATTGCATGTGGAAAATCAATTTGAACCAGTGCCTCACAGGATATCAAATAATTATATCTCAATCGAGCGGGAGAGCACACCACTCTTCCAGCCCCAGATCCCTTCAAGTGAAATGTCCAAGACCTATCCAAACAAATTCTGACTGTGCAACTCATCATGCTTTATCTATCTGATAAAGCCCCTTTGGAAGTTGAGACGCTCTCAATTTCTCAAACATTGGTGAAGATTTTGGTTCATTTCTATTTGACAACACCACAACGTCCATATCCTTGATCGATTTAGGCCTATTCAAGAAGCAGGCAGGTATCGGCAAACAAGAAATCTTCATCGATTCTGGAAGAATCTAGTTGATCAGAATATATAAGTTGACAAAGGACCATTTGAACAATTTGTGTTGCGGTTTCTGTGGCATTGAGGAGTTCTTATCGAGAGAAAAACTGTAGTCTTGAACAGTCCAAGAGGGTTTCTTGGATACGATGAGTTAGTTGCGAGCTGTAATTGTGTGGTAATCAAGCTATGATAGGGTGATGAAGAAGCTCTAATCGGAGTTCTGCGAGATTGTGAGATGATGGGATCCAGATATCAAACAGTGATATATTGGTGACCTCCTGTTTTTCGAAAGTAGATAGTTGAACTTGTGAGGATACGACTTGAAATAGAAATGTGCCACAACAATAGAAGGCTAAAGTCTCAAGACTTCTTTGCGTTGCTTGCTCCGCTCAGAAAGCAGGATCTCGTGGCATATGTGGGACAATATCGCTTGTACCAATTTTACCTACCTTCCAGACCTAATCGTGACCAGAAGGAGCCAAAGCCAGGGTATGACAGACATTCCAAAGAGATGCTTCTTGGGACCCTATTTTGATCGCCATGGCCGCAGATGTGGCCGGCTATGCTGGAAATATGAAGAGCCGGAGAACACCAAGACAACAATCCTGATCGAAGAACAGACAGCAAACCTGCATGGCAAAAATAGAACTATACCAGCTGTCATAACGAAACTTTCCAACCTCCTATCAACTCATCTCAATTTCTCAAAGTTTCAACTGAAAGAGTTGTTGAAACCATGATCGTCAGTGCACCATCCGAACTTCTCACGCGAATTTGGAGAACAATTTCATCGCCAAACAACCTGTCAGCAGCGACTGACAAGCCAGCAACGGGCAAAAGCTGAATTACAGATGGCATTTGGCATTTCTATTTCAATAATCCGCAAAGCGATGAACGCGCAAATGCGCATGGCAGCCGCCGAAAGAAGTGGTCGGACACGGGTCACGGGGCCCTGAAACTCGGGATGTTGCAAGCGAGACAGAGTTGACACACGGGAGTGCTTCAAGTTGTGGGTGAGAGTCGCATGATGCTCATTCCGGTGAGAAGGCTTCCGAAGAGATGGGAAAGCGGGAAAATGGTCAGTCAACGAAGAAGAAGAAGATTTGAGCGTTGATGTTGGTGATGATTTACAAGATAATGGTATGTTGAAAGAACTGTTGTGAATTTGAAAGAGAAGTCAGGAGGGAGGGAACGGGGGCAGCTTTCGGGCGCGTCTAAATGCTTATGTAACACTTGCAAAAATAACCTTAAAACCACCATTGCCGCGACTTTCTTTCTCACAACAACAACCACGACCATCTCAAGACACCAAGTTTAAGCGCCTTATCAAAGTGCATATTATGATGATGATCTTCCCACTTAAGCCCAAGCTTTTTCCGTGCCCTACTCCGTTGAGAGCCGCCCCAACTAACCCCAAGGCTCCAAGTGGTGGCAGTCCATGTTCCTGTTTGAGCCCAGGCAGACCTTTGTTTCGACCACCCCTCCACGGCAAGAAAACCATCATCCGAGCTAAGACCCCCGATATTCATCCCAAGGAGATTTCTCAAACACGAGTCCGCTCATCATGGCCGCATGGTATTTATGCTCTGCCAGGCCCCATCTGTTTTAAGAATTTTCTCTCTTTTTCTCTCCATCACTTCTTCCATCTCAGATATTTTCCGTCTCTCGCTGTTTCTTGAATTTCTTCTTTTCATTTTCTTCACTCTTTCGTCCGAACTTCAATAACTTTCTATACTTAATTGTCGGCTAGTACGACTTTTCAATTATTTCCAACAACACAGCGCTAGACGCCCTTTTTACTACTACCTTCTTCATCACCTACCCCATTTCAACCTTTTGACGATTCTCTTGAATTCATACACATCAACCGCAAACATGCAATTCTCAAGCCTCACTCTCTCCGCCCTTCTCGCGAGCAGCGCTCTTGGTAAGTCCTCTTTCTTACCTGTCATCAAAGGAGTAGCTAACATCTTCTCTCTCTCTCTCCAGCACAAACCATGGTTAAGACACATGTCGTTCGCGTTGGTTCCCTCACCGGCGACTTGACCTTCATGCCATCAACCCTAAAAGCCGATGCTGGTGATATGGTGCAATTCCAGTTCGCACCAAAGAACCACACTGTCACACAATCAACCTTCGACCAACCTTGTGCACCAGCATCCCTTAACAGCAACATCACCGGTATCTACTCTGGCTTCATTCCCGTCGCAGCAGATGCTACAATGACCGCTACCTGGACCGTTCAATTAAACGATACCAAGCCCCTCTGGTTGTACTGCTCTCAAGGAAAGCATTGCCAAGGTGGAATGGTCATGGTCATCAACCCGTATGTTCCTCTATCGCTCAAGATCACAAGAAAGTCCGAGCAAGCACTAACACACTCGCAAACAGACCAGCTGCAAATGCCTCCCGCACATTCGAGACCTACAAGGCCCTCGCAGCCCAAGCAACCGTCAACCTTCCTGGCGGCGGCAGCGCATCAGGCGGAACCCCCGCCAACGGCACAAACCCAGGCAACGTTGGCGATGTCGTTTCTACCGACCCAACCGCCACATCAGGAAGCGGATCTGGATCCGGATCTGGATCAGGCTCTTCTCCATCTTCAACTTCCTCATCTACCCCATCGCCGCTTGTTACTGGCAACTCTGCAGTGAGCTTGAGCGTTGGTGGAGCAGCTGGATTCGGTGGTGCGCTCGCGATGGTTTTTGCTTTGTTGCTATGAGTGTGATTTTTTAATGCATGTGTATTTTCTGTGTGATGTGAGGGGCTTGTTCTCTCATCTGGGACTCTCATCTATGGTTGGTGATTGAGTCGGGATGAAAATTGAATGGATGGATTACTTAATTCAAGACAGTGTGTGCGGTTCTATCTATCTGAGATGGAGAGTGGGCACTTTGGGGATGGAGGAGATTCTTTGTATATCCCGCGCTTGACGCGATGGTTCATACCTATTTTGTTACGATTAAAAAAGATGAAATAGATTATTGATTTATCTTATTATGATCTTACCTATTGATCTTCCCAGTTGGTACAGCAGAAGTTTGTGATCCAAGTTTTTTTCTGGAAGGAAAGAGTGATTGAGATCGAGTAGGCAAAGCCTTGAGTGCTCAATTGTGAATAGTTTAACATGTTTTCTCTCCCATTCATTCCTTCTCCCAATCCAAAGTCACAAAACCACATTGACTCCTCCACCCATGACGATTGTCAAAAATGATGCCACACAGTAACGTCCCGTACAGTGAATCCCCACCCCAAAACTCCCCATGATCTCCCAAAAAACAGCTATATCTTAAGGACTGGCCCCCTCAGTCGCTTTACTCTTGACCGTCCTTCCCGGTGGCGGATTCCTCCTCTTCGGTCTCGAATCCATCGCCTCCTTACACAACACCGGCGCTCTCCCTTTCGTTTCCCACCCTTCGGGTCTCACAACCCTCCCAACATAAGGATACTTCCCACTCGCGAAGAAATCAACCCAATGCTTTAACGCAGCGTGAACCTGAGCCTTCGCATCCTCCAACTCCTTCTTCCTCACCGCCCTCATCTCCTCTGCCGTAAATAACACATCGACCTCAGGGTCATCTAAGGGTATGAACATCAATTCCACACCGCGCATGTCAGGCTTGCGATCTTCTTTGAAGCAGGATGTTACGAAGCCGCGGGAGGCGTCGGCACCTGCGAAGGCGTGGTAGGATCCTCCCGGACCGTAGTGGCGGCGGCCTTTGGAGACGTCGTAGATGGAGCCGTTGATGGCGAGGAGGAGGGGGAGGGTAGGGTCTTGACCGGCGTATTTGCGGAGGTCGGCATCGGTGTAGGATGGTGCTGGTGTCTGTTTTTTTTCAATATCAATATTAACACAAACAATTTATTGACCCTCCTTTTTACAATTATTCGATGTGAAGGAGGATGAGGAGGCGGACGTACAAAGTAGCTCTTAATTACATCCACCCGACTCCATCGCGGTCGTTGCACATTCCATAGGAAGCTGTCCCGAGTAATGAAATAACTCAATGCACTGGAGACGAGTAGGACCAGTACGACACCACGGAGGGCATCTAGAATTGTGATTTTGTTGTCTTCTGCTTTTGCTAGGGATGACGCGGAACTGGTGGTCGTCTTGGTGGTGGTTTTGGTGAGAGTTTCGCCTTCAGAGTCTGATGAAGAGGAGACAGATGGCGCTCTTTTTCGCTCACGTAGAGAGGGAGCCGTCGTAGCCATGATATGGAAGAATTGGAGGTTTGGAGAATCGTGGGAGGGAGGAATGAAGGGAAAGGTGTTCTCATATAAAGTACTGTACAACAGTGATGATGCTTGGGTTTAGCCGCGTGATGATTGGATGTGAAGAGAGACAACCCCGCTAGAAAACACGATAGTCACAGATGTTGTTTTTGGCAGAAGTAAATCAAGTCAGCAGACTACTTTGATAATAAATTGTGGATGGCGAAGGTGATGATCCCTACAAAATAAACGTGGGCTTAGTGATGTGGTGCTTTCCTTTTGTGTGATGACTCCAGGTGCATGAGGCGAACCCGTCTGGGGAATACGAGCATTTAAGGAACACAGAATTAGTATTAGTAGCTGCTGTGCCTACCGAGGCATTGATGAATAGAAGAGGTGGTGGAGATTGTTCCACGAAGTTGTTAACGGAAATAGTGATCCAGCTTATCTTTTGACTATATGTGATCCTCAAGGTTACGAGAATCCACATACTTAATCCCATGATATTTCCACGCCCCCGCAACTTCCAGAACGGAACATGTGTAGCGGTGGATACAATCTTTGCCTGGAGGTCGTTCGAAGACCCTGTGCCATATTGGCTCGTTTCAATGGATCTCATGTAACGTTTTTAATTCAAGAAGCCGTCATATCACCAGATCAACAAGGCCAGGAAGTTTGTGCAGTTGAAGAGTAGTCGATTTGATGCTACACCCGAAAACAATCCCATCCCATGGCAATGCCCAACACCATGCCCTTCATCCGCCAATTCTATCCCATGGTCGATTTTGAAGAGTCATGATATCGTAGAAAACAGGTGATTGATTCGTCTATTCCGCAGCCGCAACAGCACGAGCTGTATCTTGTCAGTATTCCATTCCATTTCCGCTCCGACGGGGTGAACGTACTGTAAATCTGCAATTTGCTGTGAGCAACAACCTTCTTGATTTGTCCCTTCTCCTCCAAATCTGCCAAACATCTCCTCGCCAATGATCCGTTGATCTTAAGTCTGTCAACGAGAGTAGCGACAGTTACGAGACGGTATGATTGAACATCCTTGTAGAGTTTGTCGGATGTGGCTTTGTCGAGAATGACGGCGTGTTGGGCCTTGTCCTTAACTGTGGCTTGTTAGATTCGAGGTCGTCGAAGTCGGCGGATCACACATACCCTTTCCCTTGGACCACTGGAAGGTGTTAGCAGGAGATTTCTGTAATTCAGGATTTTGTGATGGGAAAGATTCTAGTAGGGAAAATCTGCCGTGAAGTAGATCGCCAAACTCAGTCCTCTCCCATCTGGGTTTCACGTACCTTCTTCTTTTGCTTCTTGCCACCGGTTGCTGGCGCTATATGGGAGTTAGCAGAGGCTCATCGTCGTATCGAATTGACCAGAAAATTGTCGTAAAATTAGGGAGCGAAAAGTATCGCAGGTCGGGCGGGGGCTCATTTGGCAGATTGAGGACCATCGGCACGGAACCCAAATCTGCCATCCTCCTCGCCGTCACCACGATAGCATCACGAGATAGCGCATTCGCAGACGTACCCATGGTGATTGATTTGGAGTTTTTGTCGGTGAAAATCGAATGACCAGGAAGTCGGAATGAGGTTGTAGAATCTTGCCCTTTACTTGAGAACCCGGCTTCGCTTAGCACCCGCACTGAGGGTTTCGCACTTCCAACCCTCACGCTAGGCCTCGCTTGGTCAGGCGCCAAGATCCGCTAGCGCACCTCCAAATTCGTGATCTTTTTTTGACGAATATCGAGAACCCGAGAGAGTCCAGCACGACGACCGACCCGCCAACTTCAACCCACGACAATTGCGACAAAAGTCAGCCATCTCAATCATGTCTGACAACGAGGATAACGCGTCTTCCGAGGGTGAGAACGTCGAGGTTTACCACGCACTCCCAAAGGATGTTGTCGAGGAAATTGGCAGCATCAAGCTGTTCAACAAGTGGAGTTATGAGGATGTCGAGATCCGCGACATCTCCCTAACGTAAGGACACCCACCCATCCATTCTCAGGCACACGAAGGAGCAGAAGAGGAGGGGAAGAAGTCGTTGCAGGGCGTCTGAGCGGCGGGGAGGTAGCACATCACCAAGGGCATCACGAAGGGGGGATTTAAGGGCTGCTTTGCAAGGCAGGAGGAAGGGAAACTGCAGATCTGGAGGAGGAGGCGATTCAATTCGATACCGAAAACTTATGCTAACATTACTTTCTCGCAGCGATTACATTCAAATCCGATCCCCCGTCTACACCTCCCACTCCGCCGGTCGTTATGCGCAAAAGCGTTTCCGCAAGGCAATCTGCCCAGTCATTGAGCGTCTCACCAACTCCTTGATGATGAACGGCCGCAACAACGGAAAGAAGCTCATGGCTGTCCGAATTGTTGCTCACGCTTTCGAGATCGTGCGTCAAGCCTACTCCCACACAAATTCGAGTATCAAGGGACTAACATAATCAGATTCACATCATGACCGACCAAAACCCAATCCAGATCGCCGTTGATGCCATTGTCAACTGTGGACCAAGAGAAGACAGCACACGTATCGGTTCAGCTGGTACCGTCCGTCGCCAAGCCGTCGATGTCTCCCCTCTCCGACGTGTCAACCAGGCCATCGCTCTCCTCACAATCGGTGCCCGTGAAGCCGCTTTCCGTAACATCAAGTCAGTTGCTGAGTGCTTGGCTGAAGAGTTGATCAACGCTGCCAAGGGAAGCAGCAACTCCTACGCTATCAAGAAGAAGGATGAGTTGGAGCGTGTTGCTAAGTCCAATCGTTAAAGGGTGGTCTTATTTTGCATGGTTTGGGGTTCTGCGTTTACGGAATGGGCGATAACTGGTGCATTGTGTCACATACATGGCTCGTGGTAGAAAATGCTAAGTCCCCTTAAAAAGCATATGGAATACTGGATGTAGTGACTGTGATAATGAATGATATGCTACTGGAATTAGAAATACCCAGGTGGGCTTTACTTTCGATGCATGTTCAATTGTGGGCCTTCTAAATCGCGGTTGTGCATTATTCTGGCAATCTTCATTGTGTGGCTTTTGGCTTGATTATTCCCAAGATATAGACCAGTTGGGTATGAGCGTCTCGAAGTCCCAAAGCAGCTGGCTGAGCTGTTACTTTTCCCTGCCGACTGACCGGAAGTCTTGTCACTTCATGATTGTATCTACGTCATAAAAGACGTTTTCGAATAACCCAAGGATAAAGGTTAAACTAAAAGGCCCACAATCCAATTCGCAGAATCTTTCTTCGTTCCCACAGCCCAGCCTTTTGAGTATTCAATTACCAAAAGCCAAGGCACCACCTAGCATAACCAACAGAACAATTCGAAAGTAAACACTCTCCTCTGGCGACTCATCTTGCAAAAAGAAACTACTCATTCTGAAAATGATATCTCCCGGTGCAAACTTTTGGATGTCGTATTGAGGTTGGCAATGTCTAGAATTTTGTTTTCATCTTGTACCCAATCGCCAGGACTGAAACTTATGCCCCAACCTGTTAGCCCAAATAAAATTAAAAAATTCGCACGGATGGATATGAAAGAGAACTGGATGAATTGTGTTTATCGTGGAAAGGAATTGCAATGGCATGCAGATGTTCGGCTCTTGCGCCACGGGGGACAGAGTTGCTCCCAAGATTCGCTAGCAACTGGACTTTCTGTGTTTTATCCACCGAATGCAGCTTTTACATCTTTAGAGAAGAGGAATAGAGAGTATCCTGTATAATCTATTGATTAACACTTTACCCACTCCCTTGTTCAATATCTACATATATTCGGATACCGCCCAGAGAAGCTTCGCTCAAAATTCGAAATTTCTCGACGTGTATGGACAACTTTTGATTCTATACAGAGTTATCGTAAAGACTTTTCAACACTTCTACTAATACATAGCTCAGGCAAGCCAGAACCAGAACCTTTGTGCCAAATTTTTGGGTTCCCTGACGACCTCCAACTCAGCCAAATCATCCATCTCCTTCTTCCCTGTCAGAACATCAATCTCATCTAAACTCTTCGCCCACGGCGTCCTGAACCAAATCTTATGTCCCAAGTACAGGGCCAGAAAGATGGGAAGTGTGATGTACGCCGCCAGAAAGTCCGAGACGTTGAATTTGCCCGGGAAAAATATTTGGAAGCCATTTGTAAGTGTTAGGAGCGTGATTGTAAACAACACTGCCCAAGTGAAGTACGGTTGAAGTGGCGTGCGGTAAGGCAATGTATGTAAAAGGTTATGATGAACGAAGGCAGCTCGGAAACGAAGGTAGGTTGTCATAACCACAATCCAAGCAATGAAGCCTGAGATGGTAGAGATGTTAACAAACCAGTTGAAAACCCGTGCGCCGGTGTTTGAGACGTTAAGGTAAGCGAGGAGGCCGAACGACCAAGTAAACAACACTGCAACATATGGGACACCTCGACGGTTGGTAATACTGAAGAATTTGGGAGCCTGCTTGTTGAGTGACATGGAGTAGAGAACTCGAGAGCCGGAATAGAGGAAGGAATTCCCTGCTGACCAGGCTGACGTTAGGATTGCGCCGTTGATGGCATGGTTCAGTCCCCCGATTCCTGCTCGTTGAATACCAAGAACAAATGGGGAGGCGGAGGCATTCGATGAACCAAGTAGTCGTTTCTCGTCGGATGGAATGATGATACCAATGATGAGCGACGAGAAGCCGTAGAAGATGGCTAGTCGCCAGATGAATCTCCTGGCAGCCTTGGGAATGTTGCGACGAGGGTCAACCGTCTCGCCGGCCGCAATCGCGATCAGTTCTGGTGATGTGATGAATGCAAATCCTGCTTTGACGAAAGCATGCCAGTATGCGAGGAACTTCCCAGTATTTCCTGGCGCCATGTACTCTTTGAAAGCTCCCGGCCTTTGCCAGTATCGAAACCCAAGACGATCATGATTCGGACCACCTCCAAAAAATAGCACGATTCCAAGAATGATCAACCCAAGAATCGTGATGAGTTTGATACTGGCAAACCAGAATTCTGCTTCTCCAAAGAAGGAAACCGCGATGATGTTCAGGAGCAGCATTACAACGAGTACCATTGTTATCCATACTGCTACGTTTACTGGTGCTTGCCAATAGTCGAGAATAATAGATGCAGCACTTGCCTCAGCAGCAATTAAGATGGCATACGCGTACCAATAATTCCAACCAGTTGCAAATGCGAGGCTTGGGTCGACGAAACGTTCCACAAAGTAGGGGATTGAGATTCCTTTCATCGGGAGATAGACCACCATCTCGGCAAGATCGTTCATGATGCACCACACCAAGAGCATCATCGATAAATATCCCATAAAGAGAGGTGCTGGTCCAGTTTCTGAGAGAATACCTCCGGATCCTACGAAAAGACCTGTCCCAATTGCACCACCTGGAAGACATATTAGTGTTTAGCTCAGAATTGGAGTCGACGGAATATACCCAGAGCGAGGAATTGAATGTGTCGACTCTTTAGACCACGTTCCAGCTGATTGTTTTGTTCCGCGAGATTGTACTCTGGGCTCATCTGCTCCTCCTCGCTCTTACAAGCGGCATCTTCGTATTTTGAGTCCATATTTTCCGACGCTCTGAATGAATTACCGTAAGATGTTCAATGTTCAAGTGACTGCAGTAAAGATTGGAATTTTGGCGATCGAGAGGGACCTTTGTATACTAATTCTCCAAAAACCTAACCTCATCATCACTTATCAAAGCCGAGAAGATCCCCCGCATAGTCGAATTCTCGAGCCTCTAGACGGTTCGGATAGAGACGGTGATTGCTGATCGCTAATCCACCTTCAGTAAATCCGGTGCGACACCACTGCAAATGTTACGTTTCTTCTGAACGCTGATTCGCCTCGCTTGTTGACATTTGTGGCGAAAGTCTCCCCGCAACACAACACTCCACACGACATTACTCAACTAGGTATTCTCAAAAGCCGAGTGCGGGCTCGCCGTTGTCCTATGCCGACACAAGCTTATCAGTGCGCATGGGAAATGGAATACTGCAGGATGAAAAAATGGAGAGCCGCAGCTTCATGAAACGATGTCGGATAAGATAGTGAGATTGCATCCCAAAACGTAATTGAATTTTTTTTTTTGATAACTCAAGCTGAAATGAGTTGTATACTGTGTGATTTGGCGCTAATTGAATGATCAGTTGCCACATCCATCCCAATCGATCATAAGAACAGCTACGTAAAGATATCTTTCCAACTCGCCAAGGCAGACAGACTCCACACTTTTGAGTATCAATCCGCCAAAATCATTCTTAAACCGCCTTCCGTCTTCTCATTCTGGCTGTTAATTTCCCCTTAGGCTTCAACACACCAAACGGATAGGAGTTAAAGTCCATTTGTAACTTGACTTTCTCATCAATCTCAATATCAAATATGGAAATGAACAAAGCCAACCCCATCAGAGCTTCCTGCTTCGCAAAGAACCGCCCTGGACAAATAGTCGCTCCTCCTCCGTATGGAAAGAACGATCCAGTCATACCTTCAATGGTAAAAATTGGCTCTGTACTCGTCTCATTGGATTCCACTTGATGATCTTTATTGGCTCTGGTACCGGTTCCTGGCTTTCGAGGTCCTGTCGCGGGGTCATTTGGAAAGACGAGGAAACGCTCACCCCAGAAATCGTCTACTGGATGATGGACACCATTCACAGGTCCTTCATTCCAGACAGAATTATCGCGATGCTCGTGCCAGATTGAGGCGATGACCCGGTCGCCCTTGGGGAATTTCCAGCCGTTCAAGTGGTAATCGTCAACATTCACAGTCCGATTTAGGAAGCCAGCTTGACGCAGGCGCATTGTTTCACTATATACAGACAAGAGAAGTGGATTATTGAGGAGTTTGGTGTCCTGGATGCCAAAAGGTGCTTGATGGGAAGACATCGTCTTGGTGATTTCGGCTCTGCATTTGGCGAGAAGGTCTGGTCGGGTGACTGTGTCGATTACTTCCCACGTTGTTATAGGTACAATGTTGGAGCTTGCTCTGGTGGAAAGTTAGCCAACAAGCAGAAACTCCCGCTCGCAAAGGATGTACAGTACCCAAAGATTATGCCTAAGTCAAGAGCGTAGCGCCATTCGTCCTCTACATCATCGACCAATTTCATAGATCTTGCGCGTTCTCTTAGTCTGGGTAAATTAGCATTTTACTTCCCATCTTAAGCTTTGGAGATGGGTGAGAAACCGTTCGTGTCGTCATACCAGCAGTTGTTTCAATCTTTGTTTTGGCAAAATTGAGAGTGGATGTCACTTACAATCTTGAGCCAAAGTACTCCTCCCACTCCGATTTGGCGACATCCTCATCCTCCCAATTAAAGTGTTCCTCTGCATGCCTGTGCCATCTTCCTATGCCCTCGAGCAATCTCTCTCTGGCTTCATACACTCCAGGAATTAACCAGCGGGGATAACCTTTGAACAATGCAGGAACGTTTCGATCCCATATCCAATAATCGTCCACAAATGCAGGATTCAGCCTCAGCAGATGCGGACCAAACATAGCTGTGACCGAAGCTCTGAAAAGAGACTGTTGCACAATTACATTGAAGTCATCGATATTTGTCCACTCTTCGCCGATGTCGAGAGACTTCAACTCAAAATCTGCATTAGCCAGGAAGCGTGCGCCCAGATCTGCGAGACCGCTGCCTGACATGTTTGTATGGTGTACTTTATGGCTGTTGTAATGGATTCTATTGTCTAATAAGTCAGAGTTAGTTTAGAATCTCTTTAGGGTGGGGTGTATAAAATTCATGACCAGAATCGAGCCGAATCGTGCAATGCAAAGTTACGGCCAAGACATTTATAGAAGTCCAATTTTACTCACGAGATGCTAGAGGGACACTATCTGGAAGCGGTGTATGATATAATCCTGTCGCGTCTCTCGTGAATATATGACTGAACCTTGACGGGGCACCAAAACCCTTCTCTATCACATCCACAACACCAGGTGTGGTTGTCAGACCACGAGAGGATTTGAAAAATGCCAGCATTCGTTCTGCACCAAAAATGAAATGCATTTTTTGGTTGCCGACGGATATTGAGACCGGAGAACGAGTGCCAAACGAACTCCTGGTGGTCAAAGTTAGCTGAGTGCGAAACGTATTCTGGATCAATGAATTTCCAAGGTGGCAAGAACAGAGCCGAGTCCCATTCAACTTACTGCAGCCAGGTTACAGTATCTAGCATATTAAAGGCAAAGGAAAATGTGTGGGCGATTAATGGGATCGAATATGGAGCTGTCGGTGGTGTTTTTCGTTCACCTTTCTGTTGAAGGACGATCATACACCGAAATCTTGTGAGGAGGTATGTGAATAGAGGTATGATCAAGAAGAGTATCACAAGGATCGATTTCCAGTCAAGTTGAGTCCTAAGAATGGTTTTCACCATCTCTAAGAAGGGATTCGACATTGTGCCCGGTATTCCAAGGACTGGCACCAAAATTCGAAGATCAAGCAATTTGACAGGAGAAAACCGGAGATTTCTGAGAATTTCAATGTAGAGGTAATTCTCGTCTGGAAGATGATGAGGTCTTGTCTCGTCGCACGAGGGGTTGTACTTTCCGTCAACAGAGCAGGCAGGTCGCAACTTACAAACTTGTGTGAGATTCTAAACACAAACGGTAAGCGTCGAACTGTAGAGTGAGGGACGAGGCCACGATCGTTCTCATGGTCAGCTTGGAATCTGCGCCGCATCATGAAAAATGGGAGGGCAGTGAAAGCAATTGATGCCATTGAACAACTTTGAACAACTTACTGTATAAGCGTGATCACCGTCACAAACGACAGCCTAGGTACCCAAAGACGACGACGAAGCAAGATCAGATATAGGGACTGCTGTGTCTAATAAAGTAACTTCCCAGTTTTGAGGTTGGATGATTGCTGATCCTCGAGCTGACAGCCCAAGACTATGGAGGCGTTTCTTGGCGGGATCTCCCGTCGCAAACCGCTAATTCCTCCTATCACGAGCCTGGAGGCGCCAATTTCCAAGGTATATATGACCAAACAAAAGCAAAAAAATTGATATCCGTTGAAGATTTACCAAGGCTTACAAGATCAGACGGTTCTAGCTTGTGTCTCGTCAGCAGATCTTTTCGGGTTGGGTTTGTTTAGGTGGTTGTGAGCTATTCAGGCATTTCCTGAAGAGGAATACGCAAAATCCCGGTCATCCTAAACAGACGACACCTCAAAGTGATCTTTTCATAATGGGCTCATAATTCGGAGAGTTCAAATTGGAAAGCGTGCTGGAATAGAGAAACATGTGAGATCAAAGGATTTCACTCATGAGCCAAACTCAGAGCTGAGCATCTTGTCTACCAAGAAATGTAGCCAGACGATTAACAGCCCAAGACCAGATTCGCTCGAGAACAGACACACAGTTGAATTCTTCCGAGAAAGATGGGTTCTATATTATTTCTCACTATATTCAGCATCTACAAAAAGTTAGCAAATTGGGAAGTTTGGAGTGAGCAGGACTGGCTGGACATCAAACTGGGCCGTAGGGAAGTTTGCCACTCGCTTAATCCGACCTACAAGAATGAACCTTCTACCTCAGTAGATAGCAAGTAGATAAACACCTAATCTCTTCACCTTGCCGAGTACATCTGAACCAAGGCGGCCATATTCAAGGTTGGTATAGCACCAATGGCAGGTGAACAAGTTAATAGCATTCAAATACAGTGACATTATGTATTGAGTGCACACAAACTCCCTCATTTTAACCAATTTCATGGACTTGTTTAGCCCTCCTCCTCCGGGCTTCCAACTCATCCATTTCCCCTGCTTCTTTCTCCACCACCGGTATAACATCCTCTCCAGCCAACTCCGCCGCCCTCCTCCTGTTTAATAATTCTCTCTTCTCCTCGGGAGTGAGAATCTTCACCGCCTGCAACTCAATGTTGTTATCCTTCACGTCCTCCTTCCACACCATAGCCCCCGCTTTGGGTTTTGCATCCCCATCCCCATCTCCAGTAATCTGCTCAAATGCCATCTGCTCCCCTGTTTCCTGTAACGTCTCCGAATCGATAGCCACGCTGTGATGAATAAAACAATCCCACCGATCCCAGCGCCGATTCCAATTCCAGCTTTTGCACCGCCGGATAGTGGATCGTTTGAACCAGGTGGTGTTGTAGGTACGGCATCGCCAGATACTGCCGTGGATGAAGGCTGCCCTCCCCCCACTGCTTTGTTACCAACTCCCGTTGCGGCTGCTGTACCAGCTAATGTTTCCGTCACTGCATTGGCGTTCACGTTCGCGTTGCCTTCAACAGTTGTCTCGGTCTCCACGCTCTCATTTACTTCCGTAATG
Source organism: Tetracladium setigerum (assembly GCA_031472005.1). Taxonomy (NCBI): domain Eukaryota; kingdom Fungi; phylum Ascomycota; class Leotiomycetes; order Helotiales; genus Tetracladium; species Tetracladium setigerum. The sequence goes on from PZJY01000002.1 coordinate 2,555,732, forward strand.
GTGACTTGCTGCACGACCGTCACCGATCCAGAGACAAGAACTGAGCTCGAAACAACAGTTTTCTGTGAAGTGATTGTTTTCTTCAGTTCTTTGGTAATTACTGTCTCGAGTGTTGTTGGTGCCGCGGTGTTTGGCTGCTGTACAGCCGGAGCCTGCGAGACTACTGTGGTTGTCTTTACCACAACAGCTGGTGGATTGGTTGACTCCTTCGCGAAAGTGATCGCAAATGGATATGAGTACTGAAAGATGGACGGATCAGAAACTAGGGCGATTTTGAGACCGTAGGTCACTGCTTGTGGAAAATCGGTAGGGATTTTCCACGCAAATCTTCCTACGTTGACATCGATTCCAGCTGTACAAAGGATTGAATTAGCAACAATAAAGTGGTAAGAATCTAGATATGGCTTTTACTGACTGGCTATGACTGGACCATTGCGCTGCGTCATCTCCGTCGGCCCATAGAGAGTTGAGAGTGTAACTTTGGTTCCAAATTCCGGCGTGGGCTCCCAAGTAATCGTCCATGTCGACCCTGCTTTGACAGTTACATCTTTATCTGGTATAATAAAAGGAGCGAAGTTATCCGTCTGCGACCAGGCTAACGAAACGAATAGTAGTAGAACAACAAATGAGGTTCTCGCGCAGCGCCATTGTTGACAAACCATCGCAAAATTTAAAGAAAGTACACGACAACGAATGTAGGGCAGAAAGTGCGAAAGCCGTTCAGCCTTACAGTTGGGTCTGTCATTGCTCAAGTATGGAGACTCACCGAGTCACCCCTGAGTGATGTTGACCAGGTTGTGAGAGCGCAAATGAGAGGGGTGTTGGGGGCCGTCAGCATCCAATTTCGGGAATATCGTTGCAAGGAGATTTTGTCAGATCCAGCCAATTCAATTGGACAGTTGGATATGAAAATAGCACCATTCTTTATCTTTTTAGGCTCTCAGATAATGGAGCTGATGTTGCCAATTAACTTCGTCCTTGCATCGCGATGATTGCCGCCATCCCATAATCTCAGCGTCTACTCTGGGGAGAGCAGGAGATTGCGCTGAGTGAGGCCAAGTCCCACGTGACCATCGTTCACAAGGTCTTGGTTTGACTTCAACCGACATTGCACTTGGCATCGATACAACCTCCTGCATCCCAAACAACTCAACTCTGATGGATGAGGTAATCATATATACTACCTATCTAGGTACCTATACAAGTGAAAGCAATATCAAAACAAAATATCCCGCAGTCATAGGATGTTGTGGGTTTTCACCGGGCTGAGTCACAGGGCTGAAGCGGGTCATTGGGCCATTGTGGAAGCTGAGCCTCCCTGGTATAGACCTAGGTACTCCGTACATATACTCCTCAGTATCCAAGAAACTCGAGAGTTTCTCCTTCCTCACTATACTTCCACAACTCTCCTCAAACATCCTTCTAAATCTACTATCAAAACAATAATCCGATTCAAATCCAAGAACTCCGTCCAGTATGACTTCCAATCCCACCAAGCCAACTCTCGCACCCTTCTCAATTCTCAACACTCGACCAGACGTCTCAATTTCGCTGGTCAAAGGCGACGTCCATTATGAGTGGTATGGCATTTTCCAACCAGAAAGGATCATCGCAGAAGCTTCCAAGGCTCTTTCTCAAAACACAGACCTGCCCCTCCAACAAGCCGAAGAAGCCTTGACTGGATTCCTCAAACTCGTCGCTGAAGACTACAAGACTGAGAAGAAAGCCTTGTGGGGAGAGAACTTCAATGAAACGGATATCTCAGCTTGGCTTGCCATCCGAATGACCAAACCCACTCTCGCATACACGGATATGCCGCGATGGCACAGAGATGGTCGAATGTTTGAACAAGACCGAGAAGACGAGGTCAACTTCAAATATGCCATGACGATTCTTGGAAACCCAACCATATCTCTCGTTGAGTCCGAAGTCACGAAAAGCGCCCTATTCCAGGAGTGGAGTGACGAAGAGATCGTTGAGAAGTTGTCTGAGGAAACACGAGTTGATATCAAGGAGAATAGCATCATCAAGTTTTCCTTTGGCCACGATGATTCGCCGGTTCACAGTGAACCGGACATGAACAGCGATAGAGTGTTTATCTCGATTTTGTTTGCCAGTGAGAAGGAAATGAAGTGTATGTGCGAGTGGAGGGATAGGGAGTATAGGAACTGAGAAGGGTATAATACTTTTCGCGGTTAACGTGTGATGTGGCTCAAAGGAGAAAGGAATATTACAGATTGTAAAAAGGTTTAGGTGAGATATCAATTGGATTTGGACAAGGAGTAACTAGATAATCCGGCCCTGGAGGCATCACAGAGATAGAAGAAGAAGAGTCTTTAATCAAAGATTCTGAGAAGTGAGCAGAGAAGTAAATGCTGAGTCTGAAAAAGCGAGAAGAAAATGAATCTCCGCTCTTCACTTCTCTCCCGTCGGAAGGACTCAGGAGGAAAGCATTCGCGAAGATAATCTTTGCTACAGTGAGCGCTTACAGATTGGGTCGATTCCACGTTTCCAATCGTTGTGAATCCTTTGAGCAGCTGATTTGTTTGGTCATACTAAATCACACAAACACAGTGTAATAAATAATTGTGATGGCACAAAAGAAGAAGACTGTAGAAAGGACTGAAGGACTGCGTGTGAAGGGGAACAATATTTGACGCGTTGTGGCCGTCGCGTCCAAGTGGTTTTTGTTTTGCATCCTTCTCTTTATATCTTCACCTTTTATGCTACTCACCTTCACGTCTTCTGGCCTCCTCACAGCCTCGGGCCCACCAACGTCAACCTTCCTTCGTCACCTCGAGAACTACCGATCTCTTCCTCTCCCCGGCGCCTTTCTCAACATCATCAACACTAACTCAAACCACCTCTCGACACCCGCAACTCAAACCGCCTCTCAATAGACTGTAAAATCACTTGGTCGTTTAACATGCCGGCCCTCACGTCCGAGCCAGTTCTCTGGGAGACCAGAATGGATAAGTTTAAAGGTACGATAATCCCAGACAAAATCCTCTTGAACTTAAAACTGACAGTTTCCACAGCAGAAATGTCCGGCCTCCTCTCCCCCCACGAATCTCACTTGGTCGAATTCACCCTCTTCCCCGACCTTCCCATGGAACTTCGCCAAAAGATCTGGCGTCACACCTTGCCTCCTCCTCGAGCGGTCCTGATCTCTCTGTACCATGATTCCGAGAGGCCATTCACTGTCGACTCCCTCCCAACCCTTTGGGTCAACCAGGAGAGCCGAACTGAGACGCTGGGTGAATACCGACTTGTGCTTCGCCCAGACAACCCATACTATTTACAAGTCATTGTAATTGGTAAAAACGATACCCCAGCCATCATGGCTACCGAGGTGGCATCGTACAGTCACGACTTGATGCAGTTGCTGAGACGCGTGACTTCCCGGATCCCTGGAGGTCTCGCTGTCTTTGAGAAGCTAGAGATCATAGCTATGCCATTGTCTACTGCGTTGACTGAACCGGAAGTTTGCGTCAGCAGATTCAAACAACTCTTCATGAAATTCTCTGGGCTGAAGGACTTATATCTGGCAGTCCGAGGCGAGGAGGAAGTGGGCATCTGGAACATCAAAGTACGCAATTTCTTCAACGAGCAAGTTACTAAGAAGGCTCTCCTGTCTGCACCAAACATTCATGCCCGAACCCAAACAGTCCACGAGCGGATTGAAGAGAGTCTCTGGATGATGCATAGTCTGGATCAACTTCAACTACGCATGAGGATTCGCAAGTATGGAGAGGAAGTCGCTTTTGAAATGGTGCTCGATGATCAACAACAGATCGGTGGTGCTGATACCTTGAGGGGCTTAATCGCGAGGGACAACAATAATCCTCAAACCCTTGTGAGTAACTTCCACACAGCTATGAACATTAATGCTGGACTTGTCCGCGATCCAAACTCTCGCCGCTCTTCTCGCCGCTCTTCCCGCAATGAGTTGCACAATAGGCTTGCCGAACCAAGACGTGTGCGAAGCAAGTTCGTCTCTTCCGCTAAGCGAAATCTTCGATTTTGAGCTATGTACACCGACTCTCTCGATGACGCCCGTCAAATTCCAGCGACTTCCCATCTTCGAACTCAATACCACGTATTGCAATTGATTCCAGAAACGAAATCATCTCATGAGAGTCTTTTTTTTTCGACATTTGCAGCTCTACATCACAGTTCAGCATGCACCAATTATCAGAATTGGATTCATTCTCATGAGAGGCAATTTTCCACATTTCCAATTCCACACACCACAGAACAGCACATCACATCACCCAATCCCCAACTACGAATCATCTCATGAGCGTCTTTTTCACAATTCTGCAACTCTACACCACGGCAGAGAGTACGCAACCAATATCAGAAATTCGATCACTCTCATTGGAGAGACAGTTCCGCATTTTCCACTTTCCATACATTTGCATTTCCACGATACACTACCGCACATCATCATAGCACCGACACCAGACTCCAGAATTTCGAATCCCAATCACCCGAGGCAAATGCATAATTCATTCATTGATTGGTAATTTGAGTTGGGTACCTATGGAAGGGCTTGTGGTCAATTTTTAGATTTTCGCTAGGATGTCTACCTACCCCTGTCGTACCTACCTAACTACAGCACTTACAGCACTTACAGTGCATAGAGTAGATGTGAGCTGGGAAGATAGATGGTGGACTCAGAATCAGAACCAATTAAGAAAATTCAATACATTATTATTTGAAAAAAAAAAAGATGACCTTTTGTCTACAATTCGTGAATGAAAGTGACATATCTCCATCCACGAAATTATGTAAGGAAGGAAGAATATAATGAATGGAAAATGTTCTATTAGGGTATTTGACTCTCAAAATGAGTAAAAGACCAAGTGGAGAAGCTAGTAATCTTAACCTTATCCCGACCCACGATCTAACCCTGTTCTAAGAAAAATCTCGCTAAGTGTTAACCGTCCCGGTTTAATACCCCTTTTATCCACATAAAAATCGTAGCTCATCATCTAACATTCCCCGTAGATATCGGCATTACTACAGATAATGAGTTAGCACACCATCATCTAAGTATGGAGAGAGATCGGCCAAAACTTACAACTTTCCAAACTTCTCTCGTCCCTCAGCATCCTTGTTAACCCAGACGCTAACGCTAACACCAGGACATCTAAACAAGCCAAACCCATCCTCACCAATCTCAACCTCGCCCTGCTCCCATCCAAGAACATCGGTCCATTTCTCACCAGCATGCATCTCACCAACATGCATTCTCTTCTCCCCTGGTCCGGCATTACTCATCACCGTTGCACATCCGAATCGTTTGTCCCATGTTCCGTATCGAACCCACCCGATACAGGTGGGGTAATCAAAGTAATCTTGTTGTAGACCGTAAGAGTAGAGTTTGCGTGCGAGGATGAGATCGGGGAGGGCACCGCCGCAGGAGGGGGGGAAGGGGTGTTCGCCTTTGATGCCGTAGAGATCGCCGTAGAAGATGCAGGGGTAACCGTCGAAGCGGAGGAGGATGAGGGCGTAGGCGAGGGGCTTGAAGAAGGGTTCGATGGCAGCTTCGAGGGCTTGGTAGGGTTGGGTGTCGTGGTTCATTACGAGAGTCTGTTTGATTTGTGTTAGAGAAGCAAGCGATGCTGCAGGGAGAGAGAGAAGAAGACTTACAACAGCGTTCACAGGAGTGGCTTGCACAAGTGTGTTGTCGAAGACGGATCGCAAATCACCTCCTTCGGTTTTGCTGATTTTGCTGAAGTTGTAGACGAGGGGTGCGTCGAAGAGACTGAACTTCTTGCCCATGCGGTCGAGGTAGGCCAGCATATCCTCTAAGCTATCCTTCCAGAACTCGCCGACGAAGAACCAACCTGGACCAAACTCTTCATCTAATCCGGTGACGACTTCTCGGAGGAAATCTTCACTGAAATGCTTGACAGCATCGAAGCGAACACCCATGAGAGGGATTTCTCTGGCAATCCACTTGCTCCAGTCGAGAACATCCTTTGCGACTTCGGGATGGGAGTAGTCAAGATCCGCGAACATCAGGTAATCGTAGTTACCTTTCTCGCTGTCAACATCGCCGCCCTCTGCCCAACCTTTAGTCTTGTCACCCAGAATCTTGTAGATTGCAGTCTTGTTGTTGTCTGCGTTGTAATCGGTACCGGAAAAGTGATACCAATGGTACTTCTGCTTCGAGTACTTATTACCACGGCCAGGGAATTTGAATCCAAGCCAGGCGGAGATTTGGTAAGGATCAGAAATGGTTTTGTTTCGGTCATCACTGTCGACTTCTTGGGCTTCGCATTTCTCCTTTGAATCTGCTGCCGCCTTGTGGTTTAGGACTGTTTGATATTAGTATAGACTCTTTACGGAGGCGAGATGTCGACATACCTGCGTCCCAGTAGATTCCCACGCCGGTACTCTTCGCCTTGTTTGCCAGGGCCACCAGTTGTTCCTTGGTTCCCCATTTTGTGCTCTTTCCTCCCTTTTGGTCAAATTCTCCCAGATCATAGAGATCGTAGATGTCATAGCCGTTTCCCGAGGGGGAGGAGGCTTTGCATCCGGGGGAATCCACATATTATCAATGCCAGTGGCCTTGAGTTGCTCGACCTGGTCGTGGAGTCTCTGCCAATGCTTTTGGTCGTCTGGGACATACCATTCGAATGCCTGGAGCATGGTAGCGTTCTCCGGCGTAGGCTTCTGCTCTCCATCTGTGGGAATTAGAACACCGACTGGAGCGACAGGAGGAGTGAGGGATTCTTACTGATGTCGCCCATTTTGTCAGATTTGGAGGGGTAGATTGAACGGAATATTTGTTAACTGTTCTCCTTTGGACACGGCAGGAGGGAGAGAAGAGAAGAGAAGAGAAGAGAGAGGTGGTATAGGAAGAATTGGGAGAAGAATAGAGGTAGAGGAAGACGAAGAGGAAGAGGAAGACGAAGAGGAAGTGGGAAGGGAGGGAGGGCAGCTCGAGTTAGTTATAGTGCAAAAAAACTTCGATTAGCTCCCGAAAAGCTGGCAGACTTGCAAGCTGAAGATTGTTAGATTGTTGGAATTCCCCACCAAGCAAGATACGGGAGGGAATCTGAGAGTCGTGTTGGACGCCATTCGCCATTTGCCCCTCCAACATTCATTTTCCTCCCACATTCCATCCTTCCCATCCCAGATAAGAAGCAGCCGGCATAGATGACGTAGCTGGGCTTAGGGACAGGTCCAGCCCACACACAACAATGGATGGATTGGATGGCAGAGGAGAAGGGAAAACGTGGAGGAGGGAACAGGCGCTGATGGATGGAAACTGGAGCAGCAGGACGTGGGCATCATAAATTGAGGATATACTTCTGTCGGTTTCGACGACGTCCAGTTTTATTTACATTACACTACAGGACAGGACAGGACCTAGTCGATCAGTCGATCTGGGCTGGCTGCACGGCGCACCCAGCCTGGCATGGCAACACACACACAAATTGCGGGGTAGTAGTCAGTGATGCTCCTTATTTGGTGTTTACCTATTTACCTTTGTACACAGCAGAAAGGTGACAGGCTCAGGGATTTCCACTTCCATCATCGAGCATCTTACAAGCGAGTTGAAGGGTCCAAAGTCTCAGCATTCAGGGAGGCGAGAGACATGAACGAGGAGACGGCACAGAGATTGGGCAGAAAGAACACAAAGGTACTGTACCGGAATGAGAGAAGACAGGATGATTCATATAAGTGTGCCTATCATTAAACACCTGCCTAGTTTTATCGAGTAAAATCATAAAGAAGTTACAGTCTCAATAATAATTTCATCTTATTTTTCGATTGCTTTTTGTTTACAATCAATTAATTGTACTGGCACAACTCCGGAATCTCTTGGAATCTCCTTGGAAGTCACGTGCCAAACACCAAAACAAAACCGGCTGGCAACCACGTTGCTCCGTGGGAAGCGAGCCAGCAAAACAAAGGGTCAACAAGGAATGTGTTCTGTATGTGTGTGTGTCGGAACTTATTTTGTCCATCAACCCATACAAACTGTCACGATCACGAATTTTACGAACGATACCCATCTGCTACTACATTCCACAAGACATCACCTAGGAAGAGCAAACATTCCTTCATTCCGGAAGCACACCAACCATCCAATCACGCCCACGGATTGCTGCATCAATATTCACCTGGCCGTGTTAAGCACCAGCAAACACCATGGGAAAGGCCACCCCTTCCCCAGACTTTAATATTCACGTTGATGGATCGTGTTTAACGAATTCAACCGACCTTGGAATGCCTAAAGAGCGCGAAGTCTCCAGCGAAACTGTCGTTCACAACCCTACCGCCGAGGAATCGACAGCGAAGGATGCTCCTGTGGCAGAGAAGGAAACAAAAGCAATGGAAGACCACTCGAACTTAATAAATGAGAGGATATCGGCACAGATACACGAGGCAGCTCGCAGAGTGGTGGCTAGTATTGAGCGGGACCACTACGAAGGACAAGAGGATTCAATATTGAGTGCACAGACGGATGAGAGCTATGAGAGAGGCGACACGGAGTTGAGCTACGATGTCGATGGCACAGAGATGACCTACGATGGAACGGAAGCTACATATGAGTCTGATACTGGCGTGGATGCATACGAAGGAGAGGGAGAGAGCGAGCTTGATGCCCATATCGAACAAGCACTTACAGCATGGGAACCCACCACTTCGAACGACCAGGACTCCAGCTCCCACCACGATGGTGATGTCTCTGATGATGTATTCAGCGAGGCCAGCCGAAGTCAAAGAAGTAGCATCAATTCTGTGCACGATTTAGGGAGCTCGGACGAAGTCTTTCAGAAGGAGCTCACCTCGCCAGCCGTAGGAGAAGACGCAGCATCGGCACACTCGAGCAAATCCGTCTCAAGAATCCCTAGCATTACCTCTCATATACCCGACGAGGAAAATATGCCCACACCGAGCAAGGTTATGCACCGACCTCCATTTAGAACGCCTTCTTCGGTACGGGCTATGCAAATGGGCTCGCCTACGCCTTCCATCTTCTCTTCTCCACGATCCGCCAAACGACATATGCCAACTGTATCACGCATTGGACTCCTACCTCTCAATACTCTCCCTCGAAACGAACACCTACAAGATTCAAGGCAAAGAAGGAACAGCCACTTGTCTTGCTACATGTTACTGTACTTCCGTTACAATGGTCATACGCACATGCCATGACATCTCACGAAATCCCAAGATCATTGGAGGGTGTCAAAGAGAGCTGGAGTCTTCTCCAAGACAAGCTCGCAGACACCGTCCGAGAACGAGGTATTCTCCTCGCTCATCCTCAAGACTCATACGAAGTCCTTGAAGAACGCCTTCTCGATGCCCTCGAACTACCTGTCCTTCCCCGCGCCCAAATTTTGAAATGCGGACATTACATTGGCCCTCTGATTTGGGTGATGCCTCCTCAGACGACGAAACAACGAAGGACAGTTACTTCATCCCAACTCCTGGTGCAGACAGGAAATATTGTGAGATATGTTGTAAAGATGTCAAGTTAGAGGAGACGGGTGAGGTGTTGGGAAAGAAACGATTCAATGTCAAAGTATTTGCCAGCAATGGCCTCATGAGGGCCGGTGCATGGTCAATGGCCTGGAGGGAGATGGAACGGGTGGATGTAGAGATTGAACCTTGGGTTGAGATGGGATTGAGGGCAGAATTGGAACTCTTGTCTATCTCCACGCCGGTTGAGGTAACCCAGGATGTCGAAGATGGATTCGTAGATGAAGAAGAAGAGGAGGTGGCTGAAAGTGGTGATAGATCACTGGAGCTTGAACTGAGCGAGGAACACCGTTCGGCAGAAGAAGCCGAGATTCTCCGGAAATTCGAAGAAGAAGAAATTGCCCACAAGATCCGCGAAGAAGAAGAGGCTTTGCAGCGTCGAAAACTGGAAGATGAGGAGATAGAGCTCCATCGTCAAAAGCTCGAAGAGGAAGAGGCAGAGCTTCATCGCCAGGCACTTATCGAGAAGGAGCAACTCGAGGCTCAGCAACGATTGATGCATGAAGAGGAGACACTCATGAGGAAGATGGCTGAAGAGGAGAGGTTGTGTGAGATTTATGGCGGACATGCTCAACCTCATCAATCGCCCACTCATGAATATCACCAGCAACAGCAATCTCATAATCAGCAGCGCCAGCGCCAGCGAGCACCAAAACGGGAGATTGATCCAGATTCTCTCCCCGAACTCCTGCTTGCTGCTTTCAAGGTGTTGATGAGAGATAAGAAGAACATTGCCATTGGAATCTTAAGTGCTCTGGTGTTGTTCCTTGCGTTGAGGCCAGCGAATGCAGCAGGCGTGGATCTGATGGAGAAAAGGGGTGCGGTGATGAATACGGATGATGCCGTGCCGAAGGTTTTGGTTGCCCCTCGGACAGAAGAGATTGTCAGGAACGTGGAGCAGGTCTTGGAGCTGCCGAATGTCATTGCGGAGGTGGTTGAAGCCAAACCCATGATTGAGCTTCCAGCTGCTCCTATCGTCACTAAATCTGCGCCCTTGGAGGAGGTTCTCAGGCCTATGGAATCTGAACAGGCACGTCTGAAGGTTGAATCGACCACAGAAGAGACAGTCGTCGTCGAGCAACAACCGCCACAAGCAACGCCTGAGAAGGAGGGGGGCCGAAGTTGAGAATGTCGGGTCCGAAATACCTGTTGCGAAGACGGAGTTTGTGGAACCACTTGAATCGGAAGATGTTGTTCATGAAGAAGAACATGAGAAGCAGGATAAGACAGTATCTGAAACTGAGAATGTCGAGTCGGAGAAATCAACTGAGGAGCAAGTCACATCGGATGATACTTTTGACCAGGTAAAAGCTGATCAAGAGCTCACTGATGGGATGGTTGTTGAGAGCAGCATTGAAGAGTCTGCACCCATCGATCAATCAACTGTCACCGAGCTCGAGCCCAAGCATCCAGAAAACGAATCGACCGATGACAAGATCCCCTTGGAAGATACCACGTCCGAAAACGTCAACCCACCAGAAGTTCAACCGTTCGAGATCTCAGGAGAAGACGCCCAAGACACAACCACACCAGCAACCGAAGAAGTCGAGTCGCATGTTGTTGAGCACGAAAATCATGCTGAAGAAAAAACTAGCGCAGACATCTGAAAGTTGAGACGGCTTCTGGCAAATTTGTTTGCCCACAGATTGAAAAAGCTGGATTCCATGATTATTTGTTTCTCTCTCTCTCTGCTTCTTTGGTTTTTTTGTTGTCGCGTTTGTTGCTGTTGTTTAGCCAAGATTTGATTCCAGTGCCGAGTTGTTTCCCCATTAGCAAGCCAGAAAAAAAGTGAGCATATATTAAGCAAGCGAGCGAGTGAGCGATGATGAATTGGGGGTTTTTTAACCTTACCTTTCTTTACTTTCCTTTTTGGAGGAGTTTGACTGTTTGGGATATGATAATGTGAGATTGATTTGTGTTGGATATTGATTGGGGTTGGATTACAGTGGAATGGATGGAGTTGATTTGATTGGAGTAGAGTTGACTTGCTTTGATTGATTTGATGTTGAGAGGTGGAGAAGAATGTGTGATGTTGATGTGATGGGTGATAATGAAAAGGGGGATGGATATCTTGTCGAGTAGTATGTGAAGTCTTGAAGGAGTAGGTAGATAGATGGGAAGGATGCTCTAATGAATACCAATGAAATAGGTTTATCAGACACATATATACAAGACAGTGAGATGAGATCCGAAATTTTCAAGTTTGTGATTTACGTTTAATTCTTTTTCTTTTTCATTTTCATTCATTTCTATTCAGTGATGTTTTCTATTCTGTGTTAATAACAAAAGAAAAATAACGCTTCCAATCAATCCAATGTACAATTTTGTAGTAGATGAGTTGAGCAAGCAGGATAGATCCTGCAAAAGCCATCCCCATGCCCATCCCATTCTTTCATCCGTCGTCTTTGCATGATTTATACAGTATATGTGTTTCCATCCAGCAGGGTTTAAGGTGTTTTTTCTTCTTTGGTGATGATTTATTTGTTCATTCATCCCTCATATTTTCCATTCCAGACTCCCCTACCCACCCACCAACCATCCACCCATCCATCCAACTTCCCCAACACCACCCAACCCCTTCAGATCCAATCCAATCCATTCCCGCTCCCACCAGCCCCAAGAACCCAAGAATGAAAAAGACAAAATAATACAAGATCAGATCAGATCAAAAGCCCACCCACCAATTGAAGGGTTGGTTTAATTAACGTCTAGCAGGCGCCTGCCCACCAGCACCGGCCGCCCACCACCAAGCGGCACATTACTAAACAGCGCTCTCTCCCTCTCATCCTGCTCTTGCTCACTACTTTGATATCCACTTGGCGCCATACCTCCCGCGGCAGCAGTAGTTTGACTGCGCTGAGGTTGTTGGAAACCCATTCCCTGTCCGCCAGCCATCTGACTCGTCGGGAAATTGCTATATGCATCTAGGGTTCTTTGTCCTTGCAATCTCTGCTGCGACTGTGATGACTGTGACTGAGATGACTGGGTTTGAGCGAGCGATGCAGATCTGCCTAGATCTTGACGACCGGAAGACGAGCCAATCTCACGCTCCTCGTCAATCTGAAGTGTACCAGCTCGACCTCTAGAGAAGCGATCTCGCATTCTTGGACTTGCCTGAGTGACGCTCAAGGTGGGTGTAGCTTCCGAGCTTGGGATTGTGGGCAAATGCTCGCCTGGACGACGACGACCTCGTGTTGATTCGCGCTTCAGTAGACCTTGGCGGAGACTATCGATATCATTGCTGCGTCTTCGATCTTCGTCTTCGTCATCGTCCTCACCATTTCTGTTACCATCGGGGCGCTCATAGTCGTCTTTGTGTGCTGTGTCGAAACCTGGCTTGCGAGCGTTCAAGGCGGCGGAGGCGGATGATTCTGCGCCGGGCTCGACTTTGCCTTCAGATGATTTTCGGCGTCAGGTTTGGGAGGCGTAGGGACGAGACGCTTGCCTTCTTTGGCTTGGCTGGCTTTGTCTCTTGCAGCAGTGGCCCATTCGTCGTTGATCGCGACTGTGTATCCGGGGTTTGTTGGTCCACCGAGAGGCTCTCCACCGCCGCCTGGAGCGTAAATGGGGACCTTGCGAAGAGCGAGAACGAGTGCACACATGAATTTAGAGCGGCGGACTGCACGGACAGTTTCATTGTGCCAGTTACTCTTGTGGCGAATCTCCACGCGCAACTGAAGTTTGTCCATGTTACCGATACCAGTAGCCTCGAGGAAGATATCTGGTTGAAAGTCACGTGAGTTATCAGGGTGGCGGACGAAGGCCTCCATTTCAGAGCGGAGGAGCTCGATGTCATCAAGAGAGGTATCGAAGGAGATGAACATCTCGAGTTGTTCCTTCATGGCCTTTGATCGCGTGACGTTCTCGACCCAGACGGTGTTGAGCACAATGTTGGGAACCTGGACGATTTTCATGTTGTCGATTCGCTTGAAGACTGTGTAGAGGAGAGAGATTTGCTCTACAACCAAGAGTTCAACACCTGATGGGCCGGCGATATCGACACGGTCACCGACGTCGTAGGGGTGCTTGACGAAGAGGAAGATGCAGGAACCAAGGAATTCTTGAACGGAGACGGCAAAGACGAAGGAGAGAGACAGGAGAGTGGTTCCTGCAGTTGCCAAGGTTGTGACGAAGTTTGTGTTTTGAAATGCCACTAAAGATATGTTAGCAGATATCAATGATATGGAAGAGGGACTAACCAAAGATAAAGATGACAATCACAAAGAGAATGACACAGAGAACCGAATCTAGGACCGAGATGGCCTGTCCAACATCTCTCATGCTGGAAGCCATAGCCTTGCGATCACGTCCAATCTCCACAACCTTCATGATCATCTCGTCCAGACTGATATCTCCATTGCCATCATTATCAAGGGCATTAAAGGCGTCCTCGGCGTCGTCCTTGCGAGATGGACCAAGAACTTCCTCGAAGTCATCGCGGTACAAAGATTCTCGGCCTTCGCAAACAAAAGACATCCAAATTCGCTTTGCCAATGCTTCGGATGAACGCGTCTTTTCCAAGGCTTCGACAACGATACTGTGGGCTGAAGTTGGGTTGAAGACTTGCTTTCCAGTGATTTCTGAAGCAATGTTTCCAAACACGCTGGTTACTTTGTCACCAACACGTCCGATATTTCCAATCAAGCGTAATGGTGTTGCGGAACCACCACTCTTGCTGCTGGCACCCATGTTCTTGCCAATCATGTGCTCAATGCTGTCATTGATAATATAATCCTCCTCGCGGAATTCTGGGCAGTAGGTTGGGAACAAGGTTCTGCTAGCATCGTATAACACTCCCAGCAGACGGATGTCGCGCTTTGAGTCCTTGATGCGGTTGGCGAAAGAGCGTCTATGGTAATTAACCGATATCAATTGTACAGCCATCTTCTCCACCAAGAAGATAACACTGGCAACCAAAGATGGCACAAGCAAGTTCTTGACGATTCCAACCCATCTCTTTTGGCGCATTCCAAGGTTCAACTCTGGCCTCATCAAGGCGGTAAAGGTGACCAAACTTGTGACGGCCCATCCAACCAACGAGAGTGGAATTTCGACCTCCTTCAGTACCAAGGCGTATTTTCGAGTTCCGGAGGAAACGACACCAGCGAGAAACAGGAAAACGTAAGGGACTGCCTGAGCAAAAAGTTTCGAGATCCAAAGACTGAGCCATACGATCTCAATCCAAGTCCAGAAGATCCAAACTCGGACATTCATGGTGCCCAACATCGCTGTTGGATTGAGTACAGCATAGATGATAATTGGTGCGGCAATGAGCAGTGCCACCGGCAGCACATACACCAAATACCTGGTCACAACGCTGAAGCCCACGACCTTGCTGTAGAATTTGCCTAGCCCCGTAAGAGACTCGCCTTCTGTATCCTCATCGCCGTCCTTAATCTTCTTCCTCCTGCCAATCGTCTTCTTCTGTGAATGCGAGTGGTGGAAGAATCCTTTCTTCTCGTTTCCCCCTCTGTGTATGTTTCTGTGGATGACATATCGACGGGATCGCCGCCTGCTTTCCTCGCCCCAGTGCTGCTGGCTGTTGTTCTGACTTGCGTCAAGGGAATGCCATCGTTATTGTTCGTATCATAAGCCATGTTGGGATTTCGCTCGTTGGAGGTAGAGGGTCGATTGAGAGGCTGGAAGCCGTAAGACTTTGGTGAGCGAAGGGACATCGAGAAAAGCTCCTGGAGGATGTACTCGTATGGGGTTTATTTGTGTTTTGAAGGAACGCACAGAGTGTATTGTCGAAACAGGGCCAGGGGAAATGACGTCTGCGGTGCTCGTTGGGGAATGTGCAGCAAATTGAGATTGACCGGTTGGGCCAATAATGGCGAAGTTGTCGACCTGCGAAGAGAGCAAATAATGAGTTGGCAGATTGGATTCAACCCTTGCAAGAGCCGGTTGAAGCTGGGTCTTTGCAGATACCGGTATTTGGTGATGGTGTTGTGCTGGGTCTGAAGAATGGCTTGTGACGTCCGTCTTCCGAGTGAGTGGAATGCAGCAGCACCAAGTAACTGCTGCTATTTGCTGCACTGTTGTCGAACTTTTCGTTCCAATCAAGCTGGCAGAAGTGAGAACAGGGAGATGTTATTGGAAGAATTGGAAGTTGAGAAAGAGAGAAAATAAATCCAGGGGCCGTTCCCAGGAAAACCGGCTTCCAGGAGGGACCTGGCTAGAGACGATTCCATCTCTTGATCTTTCAGGTCCCCAATTTTCCTCGCGAAGTCAAGCGTTGTCTCAAGCCACTGACGCAGCCTGTCAGAACTCGCGTAATGCGCCAAGTGGACGCTGGCACGTTTCACCCTCAGGAGATCTGGAGATGGGGGACCTGCGATTGGATCAATTGCGGAGGAAAAGAAAGTAGGTAACTCTTGTCATCTCAAGATTGGTATTACGGGGTACGGAGTACAGCACGAAGTATGAAATTATCATCATTATTCGAAGGAGAAAACACATGTCAAACATGCGATCCAGATGCCGCTCTACCCAACAAATCTCTCTCTCCCATAGTTTGCTGTTCTCTACCTATGGAATATCTTTTGCTCGCTTATTTTGTCGGCTTGTTTTGTTTCATGGTGGCAAATGCATTGCATGTAGCTCCCCCATGCCATGCACTCCTGGCAGCAAGGAATTTTCCCTGCTTGACGATGCAAAACTCAGATATACAGTACCACATCGTGAGAACAGAGAGCCTCTTCCCAATGAGATCGTCTTGGGACTTCGAAGTCGTCAATCCATCTTCCCCATCGGGAAATCAAAATCCGAATTGGTAGAAGGTTTGTTTCTATTTTTGTTTTCTTTAGACCAGAAATTTTTCTTCCGCGTTAGGTTTTGCGCCGCCTCTCGTATTATTCTGGGCTTCCCACTGATGAGCATCGAGGCGCCCAAAAACGAATCGGAAAGAGCACGAAACACCGACTCGGCAGCGCGTTCTCGACTTTAAGCTAGCCGGCTTTACCTACACAAGAATTCATCAAGAGACTGGCGTACCTCCCTCAACTGCTGCCGGTATTATAAAGAGAAGGCAAGAAAGTCTCCGACGAGCTCGGCCGACTCGTCAACGACTATATTTACTATATTTAATCTCACGAGAGATAGTTTCTCAAATCGAGGCCGATATGAATAGAGATTGGGGGTCGAGGATCAATAGAGACACAAGATAGTATCGACGAATACGATTTAAAGTGTTGTCCGGCTACGCTTAATTCAACGTTTAAAAGAGAGGGAATAGGCCACTTTTAGGCCGTATAAAAGAAGTTCTTATAAAGAAGAATCAAGACGAGCGTCTCGACTTCAATGAAATCCTTTAAGCTAGCTAGACTTTAAATTCTTTTAAGAAGGTTCTTTACTCCGACGCTTGCCACTTGTCACGATTCCTATCCCACTAACTGAAGAGAGATCGAAGTCGAGGGTTTATTTGCAAGTCGAAGCAAGGAAGTCAATCACTGGAGTGATCACAAATATAAAAAAGCTGATGAATATAATGTATGATCCTGAATTGAATACAAAGTTGAGCACGAAGCTCCTATTTAAAGAAACCTATCCTATCCTTATATAGAACTTTTATTCTCCTGGGGAGTCCCGCCAAGCCATGGGTTCCATCACGTGACCAGGACACCGAACTGGCGCCCTGCTTGCCGTCTCATACATTACTAACTAAACTAACTAGATGGCTAGGAGTTCTCTTGGAGTAGTTCCTGGGATCCACTTGGTTTCCAAGAGCTATGCTGCTCCTGGGACCCTTACTCCCAGGATCTCACGTGCTCCTGGGAACCGATCCACTCCCAGGACTATGTTCGTAACACTTAATTCTTTCAATGCCCGGTCAGATCGATGAATTAATAACACGAGAAGGGGACGTAACAAGCTATTAAATCCTTTCTTATATAGTAATTAGATAGTGATTTAATGCTATAATTTGGTGGTTCGTCGGTGTTCCGTGCCATATTCGCTGACTTCTTGTGACCAAATGAAACCGCCTCGCATTTAGGGCGTCAGCCTCAGAGTAATTCTCGTTTTGAAGCTTTAGACAAGTCAACAATATATGAAGCTCTTCTGGTTCTAGAGATCCTGCTCAAGCCAAGCAGAATCCGCCTTTTTCTTGTCTTGTTGCCCCACCAATAAATTCTCGCGAGGAGGACCTACGACGACCAAGCCAAATTTGCAAATGAGATAATATCTGAGGCTTTGGTCAGGCCGGGCTCCTGCGATATCTCCTGACATCGCGATCAATGCAATGGAGTAATTAATTGTGGCTGACTATGACGCTCTCCTCAACATTATGCATCACACTTGGACCGGGAACCTTATTTGCTCTATGGGATTCGCTCTCATCTATCTGGCTGCCGTACAATATCATATCTCACATCTCACACCTCCGACTAATTCTCAACACTTCATGAAATGGAGCAGCGGCATGCATATGCATGTTTCAGCTGGGGCTGATGGAAGGGAGGGGTCATCCAGATCTAAGGCTTTAATACTCAGTCGCAACCTTGCGTTTTCACTACTGATGCTGCTACAGCTTTCTACGTGTAATCTATTCCATTCAATCACCATCAAAAATGGCACCCGAACGACAAAACGTGATCACCGAGTACGGTGCAGTTGCCGAGAAACTTCTCCAGAGTAACCGCGACGAGAACATTGTCTACGACGTCATTGTAGTTGGTTCTGGCATGGGGGGAGGTGTTGTTGCAAGTGCTCTTGCTGATGAAAATAAGAGAGTGCTAGTTCTTGAGGCTGGATCTCTGCTCTTCCCTACACATGTTGGAAATCTACCTCGCCGTCTCTTAATTGGCAAATTTCAGAAACACATCTGGTCCCTCTGGGAATATTTCAGTGTCAAGAACTACAACACTCCGCCAAATTCAGTTTACAATGGCGGACAGGGTTTCAATTTAGGGGGTAGGAGCATCTTTTGGGGTAGTTCTATCCCACCTCTTGCGGAATGGGAACTTGGGGTGTGGCCGAAAGCAATCCGAGACTACCTTCTCGACAATGGTCCGAATGGTGGGTATGAGCTTGCGCGAGGAGTATTCAACTCGGATATTCCCCAGTTGGAAGAATTTCATGCCAAGACTATCTATATTTTGGGCGGCGTGCTCGGAAACAACTGGGAGGTGCTTCCAGCCCCCGTGGCTGTTGAATACAGTGGTGCCACCGAATGGTCTATCCCTGCAGGAATCTTCTCCACGGCCGATCTCTTGCTTGAGGATGCTCTGGTCGAGGGAGCTCAAGGAGGCCGTGAGCCACTCACAGTCAATCTCAGCCATGCAGTGTGGGATGTGACCCTTGACCCAAACAACAACAAACGGGTCACTGGTGTGAGGTGCTATGATCTTCTTGACAAGCAACCGCGGACATACAAAGCCAAAGCTGTTGTTCTCAGTGCCGGCACTCTTGAGTCAGCCAAAATTGCTCTCAATTCTGGCATCCCCAATGACAAAATTGGCAAGGGAATCGTTGACCACGTCATCTACTATCGACATTTTGTCATCCCCCCAGCAGCCCAAAAAGCGCTTGGCCTCACACCTCAAAACCCAAGAGTAGCTCCTCCACGAATCGAGCCTCAGTCCACAAAACTCTTGATTAGACACAAGTCCGCAACTTTGCAGAACCATGCCTTCGACATCATTCTTGAGCTGGGTGCGCAATTTAACCAAGGTCGTTTTGTTGACCGTGACCACATTGAAACAGACCTAGCAACCAGAAATGGATATCTCCTTTGCGAGATCGTCTTCCAGTTCTACGCTCCACTCATGGATAACAACACTGTGACACTCGCCCCAAATGGAGGAAATGCCGCTCCCGTCAACGTCTACATGGAGCGCGCCCAAGTAACCAATGAGCTCATTGTCGAAGCTCGCAACATCGCGAAGCAGATTTTCGATAAATTCAATGCCCAATCTATTCTTGGAGAAGACGATTTGAATAGCCCGGATGGTCTCCCGAACTTAAAAGAGGCGGATGTGGGAGGTGTGGCTCATGAAGTTGGAACTTTGAGAATGCCAGTTGATGGACAGAAAGGCGTTGTGGATCAAGATCTGAAGTTTGAGGGCTATGAGAACTTGTATGCTTGCGATAACTCGGTGTTTCCATGTTCACCGGCGGGGAATCCGAGTTTGACACTTGTGGCGCTTGCAAGAAGGTGTGCGAAAGCAGTAGCTGCAAATGTTGGCTAACCAATTCTATGGTTCATGAGGAGGTTGGATTCACCCAGTGAAGCAACTATGTAGGGCTAATTTAAAGAGTCACTTTGCCTCATAAAAGCCTATGCCATTTCATTACTTGTGTAGGGGTAGAATATAAATTTCATCGATATTGTGATGTAAATGAACATTTAATTATCCTGGAAAAGATTCTAACCCTAATCGCAAACAGGAGAGATGAAGAGGCGACTTTGAACTAGGGCGAGTTGTGGGTGCCGAGGACTTTCGATCAAAGGAAGCCTCCGCAAAGAATATATATATATATCTAATTTCTTTGTGCTCCTATACCCCAGATCTTCAATATAGAGATTAAGAAGGCTGGTAAAACTCCAGTATCACCCCGCACACTATATCCTGCAAAGCAACATTAAATCTTTATATCTGCCGCAAGACCCGTTCTTTCGCATATTTCCCAGACCTGTTCTCGCAGATATACTTTGCAGCAGCCTCTGGATCTAAATAATCTCAAAATAGCCCTCAAAATAGCCCTCAAAAGCAGCCAATCGATAATAGATTTCTCGCAAATCGACTGTACGCGCGACCCAGACCGGGAAAGTGCAGAAACCGACGATTGCAGAGCCGGCAATCGAGCCACTTATTTATACAACACGAAGCGGAAGGACTTCAAAGTTCAGATACTTGATTAATCCGAGGGGAACGGATTCGTAATATGATTATTCCTTTGGAGGGGTTTTCGTGTTAGGGTTAGGACACCGCATGGAGGCGGGCTTGTAGGCCGATTATATTCGTGAATTTTGCCGATTACGTTACTTTAAATTGTTATTTGACCATATTATCCTCTAGCTAGCTAAATATAAACAAATTTGTTCGATGGTGGAAAGGGAATATTTTGGCTTGCAAGAACAGGAAGTTGTTGTCCACCATTCAGTTTGAGGATCAAGTTATGTAACCTGTCGGACGAAGAGATCTTTCAGCCGCAGCGGACTGAAGCTCTGCTCTGACTAATAACCATCATTTGAGTAGCTCCTCAATTGCAAGACTACCAATTGTGCCTAGTCATGGCTTAGGAGTAACTACTTCGAGCTAAAGGTGTTTGCCTATCTTTGAAACAATACGCGTAACAAGCTGCTTCCTACCCAATTCTCGGCCTCAAATTCGTATCAGCTGCTTTCAGTGCTAAAAATCGTGGGCCACCTGCAACACTGAGGAATATACTCGCCCAACTTGTTATCTGACATACACATTTGGCCTAATTCTCAACTCGAAGCAGCCAAATAACATGTCTGGACTACGACATGATATCTTCACAAGAGCCCTGGCGCGTTGAAATGGTCTTTGTAAGACAAGTATATATGATACTGTAATTGGTGAGCGTACTAGCCCACTACTCTTCTACCGAAGTTTGGGTAAAAGCTACTACCACTCTCCAAACATCCAAGCTTCCTGCTTAGCCCAGGAACGCTTGGCTGGGATGACCGACAGTGTCGGCTGTTCCCACCCTGGTCTTTTTTACTAGTGGCGGAGATACGCAACTTGGATCGAAGTCTGTTTCAGCCTTGCTCGTATCTGCAATTTCGTCCTGATGGCGTTCGGCCCTGTTGCGACAGGCGGTAACGTCTGGATGTTCACCAAGCATCATATGCCATTTTGCATGCAGCGAAGCAGTTAAAATTTGAATAAAATGGAATCTGTAAATGAGCGCCACAGCACACAATATATCATGCCACCGCACACCACAGAGGTACGCAGAAATTTCCTGGTTCGGCATTCTTTGATTTTTTCACCGAGAAATAAAACCCTTCATCCTGATTCCGCTGGCGCCAAGGTTTGATGAGGTGCATCCAGGCTTCAACCACGAAGATGTAATGATAGTAACGGAAGAGGCGTCCTTACCACAAGCATAAGAAAGTCAGAAGAAGCTCCAAACAAGTAAGAAGGTGAGAAGAACTGCTTGGCTAAGTCCCAATTATACCGCAAGTAAAAAGCCTTCTGTACTCGGTATGCCCAGAGCCCGAACCAATCATGTTGATATTTTCCTCGGTCTGCATCACCATATTCTTGAATGGAAATCATCTCGTAGAAACTTGAGCAAACCAGAGCTCTTAATCCTCTCTAAGATCTATTCTTGTATTACACTCAAGGCATGTGACGTAAGAAAAAGGCGTGTGTGGAGGGGAGAAGTGAATGAGCTGAAATAAATGGCGCTTTGAATCTCGATTTCTACCAGAGGATAGGGCGCAACAGCAGTCACTTACTTCAAGGAAGGATGAAGTCTATTAGCCGAGCTAGTTGAAATAGTGCATGTGAACAACAGCGGCAACTTCCGCTGGGTAGTACACTCGCTCCTCTTTTGGATCGGCAATTAGTACGAGAGTGTATTGCATATATAACACCCTCAATTTCCAACTATTACTCCACAGATCAATCTAAATCTGCAGCATTTCTCCCACCTTCTCATTCCATAAACAGTTAAGATGCTACTTACCAGCATTCTAACTGTCGCCTTCCTTGGCCTCGGGGTCACGGCAACCGCGAATGAGTCACCACCGCAAGACGGTAGTCAAGTATACAACAACGTTCACATGAAGCGCGAATGTTCCTCGTCACACAGAAATGGAAAGGTAAACAACTATACTACATCAAAGAGACGGAGCGCTATATTAACTGACGCACAGGATACTCTGCCTGTGTTCCGAGTTACGCCAGGGAATACCAGCGAGACTCGAGCTCATGAACTCATGAACAGTGTCTTTGGAGATACGCCATACTCCGTATCGTACAACGACACGCTATTCATCGCTCGAGCTCTGGATAATTCTGCCTACGTTGAGTTGGATTCTCTCAGTGGGGGCGTTTGGATTGTCGATGAGACGCGTCTATGGAATATCAGTACACGATCACAGAAATTCACCTCACGGAGCCCCCGAAAAGCTGCGGAAAGTTTGATCAAGAAACATGGCCTTCTTCCCAGTCTAGAAAAACCATTTCACATCGAGTTTGGTGGTACCAGCAGAACTATGGCTAGACAGGAATTGACCACGAACCCCGACAAGCATGAATATAAACAAATTGAATTTCAACTTGATGTCTCAGCACACTACTTGGTCAATGTCAACTTGCCCTGTGTTAAGCAACCGCTCCCAGTTGTCGGTGGAGGAGGTAACTTCCAACTCACCTTGGGTAGCAATGGCCAATTGATTGGGTATCATGGCGTTTGGAGAGGAATTCAAAATTCAGGCGTGGAATATAAAGTTATTCCGCAAACAGAGTCTGATGCTGCCTTCTTGAACGCTACTAAGGAGCTCAAGATCGTCAACTTCAATTCCACCCTGGCATACTATTCAGCTCCGACAGGACAATTGCAAAACTATCTCTTCCCAGTATACGTATATCATGCTACCGCCCAATTCGGAAATCAAACAGTTCCCTTACGAGACACATTCCGGCCTGCTACTGAGTTTGGTATTGAAATGTTCGAAGGGTGTAATACAGGACGAAGGACGGCCACGTCCCGCAAATCAGACAGCACTCCAAGTCGACCTGCACGCGCGGTGGATAAACGGACGAAAGACGATAAAACCCTTGAAGTCGGCACCGAGTGGCTCGGCGAACCATGGGGACTCTCCAAGACGCAAGCAAACGCCAACGGCTTTACCGATGGCTTGCTCGCAGATTCGACTGTTTCGTGGAAAAATAGCTTCGACTGGGGTAACAATCTGGTGTGGGAGAGCGACTTCAATTCCCACGATGATATCTGGGTTGATAATGTGGACTTCCTGTTCTATACAGGGCATGCGAACCTGAATGGCTGGGTCACAAACACACCAAGCACTACC
Source organism: Tetracladium setigerum (assembly GCA_031472005.1). Lineage (NCBI taxonomy): Eukaryota > Fungi > Ascomycota > Leotiomycetes > Helotiales > Tetracladium > Tetracladium setigerum. The sequence goes on from PZJY01000002.1 coordinate 2,579,253, forward strand.
TTCGTCGACCACTCTATCGTCGGCAACTTCCCTCAAACGCCTGGTGATCTCTGGGGCAACAAAGACCTTGAATGGATGGTCGTCGCAGCTTGTGGACCTCACCAAGATGAACGCATTGTTGCTGGTGAAGGAAGTGGAAATGCTTTTGATCGCTGGAGGGGAGCTTTTGATGGACTTCATATCATGCTCGCCTACGCGACAGTCACTGCTGACACAGCTGAGGAGGGCAAGAGACTTGCTACGTATGCAAAGCAGGGGAAAACGCTCATCCAGTCGTGGTTTAAGCTGGCGAAGGAGATCCAGACACCGGGTGTGTTTGTTACAGCAATGTGGGCTGAGACACCAGGGAACAATGCAGGAAATGATCATCTGCCTGGGCATGGCTATGTTGCTGGAGATCCACTGAGCGCGAATGGGCAGACAAGGTGGTTGATGTGGAGCAAAGTCTGAAAAATTGGCTTTCGTTTTTAATTCCTCTGGTATTATTATAGTTTGGTGATAGTCTCTATATCTATGTCTTTGACAGGTCCTCAATCGTAACTGTACATTACTTGAGAACTTTGGCGATGTTTGATTTGGTTGGAAACCAAGAACCTTCTAGCGTTTTTAGATGAAAGACAGAATGCCGGATTCCGCGAGACTGGCTGTGCAGTACTGTGTGAAACCGATCTGGGCAGGGCAGTGGTGATCTTCATAGAATATCACAAGTTCCTGTACGATCCTGAATAATAGTTTAATGTCGTCCCAATTTTGCAGTTTGGTAAACTCGACCGTTCTTCGAATTCCTACGCCTTTTCGCCTAGGGCCCACCTTCTGCGTCGTTCTGCTGGTGAGTTCCCAATGCTCAGAGGCGACTGACACTCAACAGCCCGCGGTCACTGTACTTTTGCTGGCAATTCCGTACTGTGCACCAACCCAGGGAACATACACTGGGGCCCACCATTGTTGAGATACGAGTAGCGCGGCTCTCTGATCGTCAATCACCATCTCCCCGCCATGGCAGATCTAGCGAAAGTTGTCTCGACTACATGCCTGGCATGTGTACTTCGCGACTACGTGATATTCGAGCCTATTATCGTTGACCCAACTGCGTGATAGAAATAATCGTAATTATTGACCTTGGCTGACAACTCCATCTTGCCATTGTCTTTGCTTCCCATTCGCTGGTTATTGGTTCCGCTGTGTGAACGGTATAAAGTACTGTACTTCGTGGTCAGGATGACTCCCCACTCCTGAGACCATTTAGGATGATCACTTGGGTCTGCTCGATACCTCGCAATAGGAGAAGGAGACCCCATGGCCCAAGGTTTTGTGGCTCTGCGGGCGTAGAATGGCTTTGTTTTGTCCTTGTGAGTTCTGCCTCCCGACTGATTGCCCTGTATGAAATTCTTGAAGTCAATTTGAAGTAATCTGTGGCAGGTGCTCCTCATTTCCCGCGAAGTTTTGTCGACATTTTCCAAGGACTTCTCTTCAATAGAACTGCCTAGCCAATAGAAGCGATCTCAGCAATGCACTAGAACGCAACTCCTCGGTTAGTCGTGAAAGAAAACATTTCGGATTTGCTTCTGCTGGACTCCAAGGGACTAATGGCATAATTGGTGAGCACGAGAATCGCAGATTGACTTGTTGCTGTTAGCTAGGTAGAGTTGCAGCGCGGTATCCGTCAGTGCTATCCCGTATTATTGTTGGGATCTGTAGTTCCATACAGAAAGATAAAATATCAATCAAACATTACATGTTCCCGTAGTGTTGTTGGATTTCCCTCTGAAGAGGTTGAAAGCGTTCATCAGAAAGGTCACTCATTGCCAAGCCGCTAGAGAAAAGTCCGCTAACCAATTGTGTATTGATCTCGCCGTTTCCTGATGCCAACGAACTTTCTCATCTCATCATCAACACCTTACACCTTGAAGATCCATCCTCGCAAATCGCCTTCAACTTCCTTTCTGTGTTGATTTTGGCCTGGATCGGAGACAGCCAGAACAGATCTGTGAGAACGCTCGCAATCATGAGCACCAGCACCACGGTGTCAAATCCAGATATGAAGGTCGACCAAGCAAGAGCAAAGAGTCTCATCTCGGCTCTACAAACCGTTTCGGAGAGGGTATCACAAGTATCCAAGGGAAGAAACGTAGGTTCCTAGCGTTCTATGCTTGCCATTGTGTTCTCATTATCGCCCTCCCTCCCGATTTCCTACCGTTCGCATCTCTTCTCCGCGCGTTTCGTGTGAAATTACACAACTTACTAACTAGAGGACAGGTCAGACTAGTCGCAGTCTCAAAATTAAAGCCAGCTACTGATATACTTGCGCTCTATGAGGGCACTGGACAGTTACACTTCGGTGAAAACTATGCTCAGGAGCTGACAGAGAAGGCGGATGCTTTACCAAAGGAGTTGAAGTGGCATTTTATCGGAGGCCTGCAAAGCAGTAGGTTACTTTTCATCATGAATATCTATGCATGCACATTGTTTTTATTTTCGTTTGTTGGTTGATTTCACTACTACCTTCTACATGCGTTCATCGTCACGGGAATGGTCGGCTTCCTAGTTGACGCTCAACAAAACTATCCCATATCTCTTATTTCAAATGCCACACGAAGGACGCAGCCTTAGTTGCCTCTAAGATTTCAGCTGGAGTACACTATCCTTTCAATTTGGCAAATTTGTTGCGTATCTACGTTTCGGAACGGCTCGGCTGCATGCACATCATCCAAAATCACGGGATGAAAGAGGTGTCTTTGTCAGAGTTGGGATGGCCCTGAGCTTATCCTTTTGTGACAAGCATTGCAACTTTCTCTTACAACTAAGGCCCACCAAGTTTGAGCGCGTAATGGAAACTTTTTCTCTGGTTTTTGTGCCATCTAGCTCCATCCGAAGCAACTAGTGAGTGACACCTCAGGGGGTGGATCCCAGCTAGCAAGTTCCCAAAATCCAGGGCGATGCATACTCTAAAGGATGTCAGGGGCTGGTTCTTTGTCATTGGTCATCATGTACACACCTTTGATCTAATGGATGTTTTTTTTCTTCTCTATCTGTGCTGGGGCGCAGGTTTCGAGTTCTTTCTTCGCACATCTGTACATCTCAGAGTTATCGCCCGGAAAATACCCACATCGCAGCTTTAGCTCAAATTCCTTTTTCGAGGTGGTTTCTTTAGAATTCAACTATCCATTCTCATTAGCGCAGGTGCCATTCGTCGAGCTTGATTTATGTTCTTTATTTTAAGCGAGTTCATGCGATATCTTCTTCTTTCGTCCTAGCAAACAACCAATGTCCAATATCTAATACTGACCATCAAACTCAGACAAATGCAAACCTCTGACCTCTCAAATCCCTAATCTCTTCCTCGTCTCCTCGGTCGATACAGCCAAAAAAGCAACCCAACTCAACCTTGGCCGCGCTTCTCTCTCACCGCCATCTACCACTCCCCTCAACATCCACATTCAAATCAATACCTCGGGTGAAGCCTCCAAATCAGGCGTCTCTCCTGGCTCTGAGACCACAGACCTTATCAAACACGTCCTCGAAACCTGTCCTGATCTTCACGTCTTGGGCCTTATGACCATTGGCGCAATTGCGAGAAGCAAAGCCACGGGCGAGGGAGTAGAAAATGAGGATTTCATCGCTTTGAGAAATGAGAGGGATAGGGTTTTGTCGGAACTGGGAGAGGAACTGAAGAAGAAGGGCGTGGAGACTTTAGAATTGAGCATGGGTATGAGTGATGACTTTGAGGGAGCGATTGAGGCGGGAAGTGATGAAGTAAGGGTTGGGAGTACGATTTTTGGGCAGAGATCATAGATCATAAAAGGAAGGACAGTAAACTTTCTAAAGGTCTACCTTACTGTTCGTCGCTTCCCATTTGGATTGTTGTTGGTTAAGGTAGGTCTTTTCTCTGGTTTCCTTGTGAACGTATGTGATGCAAGCAGTTCTGGTTACTTGCTTGAATCTTCGTCTCTTTCTCCTGAACTCCTTGACCTCGACCAAGTTTTGCCCCGTGGAAGATCAAGAAATTGAGCAATTGTCTTTGACGGATCTCGTCCTACACCACGAAATCAACCACCAACAAGTTCCACGATATGGAGTGGAAGGAAATTGCTCTTCTCTTTTTCTGGCTTTTCTGTTTCGTGTCTTTTTTGGTCCTTTGTGTTCTGTGGAACCCGACCAAAAGGGAGTTCGACACCATACCATGTCCTTCTCCCTTGAAAGCAATCTTTTCTTTTGTATGGGAGCATAATGTGCGAGTTGCGACTATTGTCCAGCTCGTTGCCAGCTGGGTTGTCGCAAGGATTTACGAGCGTTCATGGACATCAAACATCCCACTGATATTTTGGACTTGCGCATGTGTAGTCTCGACGATTTTTGCCCTTCTTCTGGCCAACTTCCAATGGCACTTGGGCTGGTGGACAGACCTAAAGGCAAAGTATCCGTACTTCTACACTGCTTTCGTCTGGGCACCCTCGCTCGGTGTACCAATTACATTCCAAAAACTCGTTGAGCTCGGACGACACCAAGAAAACCGAAAAGAGAATGGAATCGACATTGCCATCGAAATATGGGGAATAGCCGTTGCCGTCCTAGCTCTTCGTGACAAGGACATTGGATAGCAGAGAGGCCGTGGCAATAGTACAGAGCTCAACAGGAGGGAGCCCGCCGAGCACAGAGAGAGCCAAGAGAGCACCACTCTTTAAAGCCGGGGAGAGAACCCCGTAAGCAAACATATTATTGAGTCATGATATAAGTGGCACTGGTGGTGGGAGCACAAGACATTATCATAACGATAGTAGTAGGTAGGAGTGCAAGGGGTGCATCATCATGACTATGGAGTATTTGTGTCACTGTCAGGTCGTAAAGTGCTTCAAAGTTGAAGTATAGAGAAGAAAAATTCATTTGTATCGGGATTCGACAGTGCAATAGAGAAGTTTTCACGTTGACGTAAAATTGGAGACAAAAAATCTATAAATGTAATCTTATGATATACTATACCCTTATTCGCACGTATAATGCTGCATTTTTATATTCTAAGCTTTTCTTTTTCCAACTTTTCGACTTTTTGATTTTTTAGATTTTAGACTTTTCGGATTTTCGAGTTTTTTTTTGGTTCCCCCTCAAATATATAGAATTTAATAGATTCTTTCCAAAAAAAATTCTAAGGATTTAGAACTATTTTAACGTATTATATAAGTAAAATATTATAATAAGAGAAAGTAAATCGTTAAAATATTAAAACAATAAAGAAAAAAAAATATAAAAGAAAGCGGCATTGAGACTCGTGGGAATAAGTGTACACCGTACGGGGTACGAAAAGTAAGTTCTACAGATAATTCTTGCCTCCTTTGATCCCTGGCTATCTAGGCAGTTTATTTACATCAGCTTTTCAACTCAACGTTGTAAATTGAGAAAACAATTGTAAAATTATCGCTCTAAAAATCGTCTCTCAATCCCAAAACCGCTGCAGCCTCCTGCCGACTTTTCAAAATGGGAGTTTCCTATCAACCAAACCCAGTCACAAGTATTTCGCTGTAGAATGTGCGCATGTAAATCGCAAACATCACGCTCTCCAGCCAGCTCTTTCTGAAAAGCCCTCAAAACAGGACCGAATACCGTACAGTAACTTCCCCACTACTTTAGGTGAGCCTCCAAGAGTCCAACCAAGTAATAGTGGTGTTGAACAAAACCTGTTCAGATGAATAACAGTGAGCGGGTGCGCCCGTGGTGAGGGGGTAGCAACCTTTGAATGCTGCAAACAAAACATCCAGCTTCGCCCAAAGATGGGCTCCCCACACAATATAATGGACACAACGGCATATATACTCTCCCCGAGGGTTGCATCCTGCCCATCTTCGACTATTCGCAGACTTAACTACTTTTCGCATGCTTCCAATGCTCGGACCGAACTCAACGAAGTCTAGGTTTTCGCGACCAAGGTCCTCTTGACTTTTGCCATCAACGTTGTCTAACCTACTACCTCGATCGGTTACAAAATGAGGTGCTGCCAAACTCCAGAATAATGAACGCTCTTCCATAAATGCGTTCTTTCTCCCCTCTTCACCTCGTTTAATCAAGTCCAATTCCAGTGTGAACTTTTCCTCTGGAGATTGCTCTTCCCTAGGCTCCTCATGCTCATTAAACCAACCATTCTCCACACCATATTTGATCTTCTGGCTCATTGTTTTGAGGTTTGAGGGAGAGCTAGAATCTGAGTCGGAGTCGGAGTAGAGCGAGTCCCACGCACTAAGAATCGAGGTGAGATGCTGGTGCAGCTCGGGGCAATTGTGACTTCCAAGCCGAGTGGCATCGATGAAGGCAAGAAAGAGAAGTTTGCGATTTAGATCCTTTGCTTCTGCGAGCTCTTGAAGGGCGTATATTTCGTAATGATGGACATATCTGTAAAACTTGCTCCGAAAACCGCTCAGAGGGTTGCCCCTGGCCTCTGGATAGGCCTCTCTCCCCATGTTGACTAGCAGATAGTGAACCAACTGCTCTCTGCACTCCGGAGCTGCATCAAATAGTCGTCCCAGCAACTTACGTCGGAAAGATCTTCTAGCTTCGAGTTTCAGGAGTCGAAAGTATCGCGGTAGCTCAACTAGCGGCCAGACCCCCCCGACAATAATGAAGAACAGGGTGAAGAATGCATTGAGCAGCATGAGGAGGATATCGTCCGACCAATAAATATGCATGAAAGCATTAAGAGCAAGCTCTGCAAGAGCTGCCATCCTATCAGACTTCTTAGGCAGTTCATCCATTGTGGAGTTTGGGCTTGCTTAGTTGGTATATTTGGGATTGTTGAGTTGCTCGAGTGGTTGAAGAGTTTTGTGACTTTTCGCGCAGATGGAAGACAGAAGGGCCTGGCTTTTAAATACTTGAAATAAGCTTTCAGATTTCGCGGATTCAAATTAAGACTAAAAGTTCAAAGCATCAAGTTCAGGGACCTAAAGATCGCACTGTTCTGAGCCGGAGCGGTCGCATCGGGTGACGCGATGGGAGACACTTATTTCTCGACGACTTCGAAATCGGACAGTTCCGTGTCACAAATACACTTTAGTTTTACTCCTAGTCCTATGCAAGCAATTCGTACAAAGCTTAAACTTAATGACAAAAGTCTGAAATGTTATCAAGTTCCTACAAAACCCACCTAGAGTGAGATCGAGGACGGCGAATCCCGCACTATTATTTTTAAGCGAGAACTCTAGCCTGACTTGTCTCGTTTCTACTAAGAACACTTGCTTACTCCGCTAAATTTGCTAGTGTGAAGTTAACTAGCTAGTTGCAGGGAGAGTCTCGATTGCCGAGCTTGAAATCTCCCGCTTTTTCTTGAGTCTACACAATCGCATTCAGTAGGTGAACGTTCGCCGGCGCTAACGTGCCAGCTAACAGGATCGCGAGCGGCTCTTAGTCTAGAAATATTCGACTACTGGAAAGGGAGGCCTTCGGGGGATCTAAATCTAAGCAAGAACCGGGTGTTAGCAAGTGTCTAAATTGTTATACTACAATGTCTCTCAGAAGCTAGACAGTGGGCGCGGAAGTCTGTGAGGCAACTGTTTGGAGCAGCTCAGATCTTAATCCTGAAACTACGATGTATTTAATGCTTTCTCCCTCCTCTGCTCGTTCCTTCTTCTTTTCCTCTCCTTCGCAATCATATCGAAATAACTTCACATCCTCCTTTCTCCTACTCGGGAACGATATCGACGTCAAAGTTCTTGACTTTCATTCAGCCTCTTTCAGCACAATAACTTCAAAAGACAACCCCAAAACATATTCATCATGAGTTGGGCTAACATCGCCGCCGCCGCCCCAGTTGCTCAAACCACAATCAACGTGGCATCCGCAAAGCCATCTTCTTCGTCAACCAAGAAGTCCAACTCTTGGCCAAATAAGAATAAGAGAGACTCTGCTTGGGCAAAGACCCCAAAAAACTCCAGCACATTCCCGGTGGAAACACCATTCATGGAGGCTTCCTATTCCTCCTCCTCCCGCCCCTCTTCTTCGTCCTCCTCCATCAACACCGTCTCGGGAAACAGTGATCACTCCAACTCGTCATGGGACAACCAACCCGTCTCAACCTTCGAAGCCACTTCGGGATTTAGTACCCAGTTCAACCAGGCCCCAGACAACCGGAACAAGGTCTCCTCCGCCTCTGGCTTCACCGGCAATGTACGCCCAAGCGTTATTCCAGCACTCCAAGAGTACAAGCTTTACTTCCGCTCCAACCACGCTTCTAATGTGACAACCAATGTCTTCACCAAGTACGTGAACCATTCCTTGTCTTCACCCTTTTTTTCATCTGAACCCCAAAGCTAACCCTCGTCTCAATAGAAAGTGCGGAGCCTGCCGACTTTTCTACAAGCCATGCATGTTCACCCCAGCGGAGAAACTGGCTGGTTATCTTTATTGCAGATGGTGCCTCCTCGAAAGAGACCCTGTAAACCTGGAAGACGACGGATCCATCCGAGAGGCTATCAACAGTTGCCACCTCCATGCCCACCTGAAATGCAACAGGAATGGTATTCAAACCTGCCTGTCAGGTGGCCAAAGGCCATCTATTGCAAAGGTCGAGAGAATGGGCGAGGAGATGAAGAGGCAGTTCGCGGGCAGGATCCTGGAGCCTGTTGAGGAGACGCAGTCTTCGGGTTTCTGCGGCGAGAACAGACCCGATGGTTATGCGTACGAACATGACTGGAGCGACTAGATCGATGGCCGTCGTCAGTGTGTTCTTAAATGGTTGTTGGGGATGCTGAACCGGCTATCGATATTTGATTTTCGTGACGGGCGTAATTTGCTAGCAAGCAGTCGACTTTTGGTTGAAAAAGGTACTGTACAGGAACTTGCTTCCTTTGTTTGCTGTACAGGAACCGGCACAGTTGAATAGAAATAAAAAGTCTATCTTTGGTAATTCCATGACCAGTGAGATCAGATTGTTACAACCTTTGAATGGTTCAAAGTAGTCCTGCATTCTCAGAAAGAATTTTCTCTCCCGCCACATCCCACTGAGGATCGAATACTTTTGCTCGATTTTCAAACAACTGGACATCTACGGAGTAAATTGACAAGCTAAATTGGTAGTCCCAAGACGAACTCCATCACGCACTTAATCCCCCTCAAAAAAAAGGCAGCTAATCCAAACAGGCAGCAAAATCAAATATAACCATGCAGGGAAAGGAACGGCTTTGTATATGACATATATTCATGATAAACCATACATCATTGCATAAGTAGAAAATAACAGTTTTGAAAGGTATGTCCAAAAAAGACAGACGTCTAATCATGAAGACGACCAAAAAATAATTTGTGTGCTTCTTTCCCGCCCCTGTAACGCCTACGCTGAAACACCAAGATCCCAAAACCATGCATATATTGAGGCGTGTAGTTCCTCCGTCGCGATCACCCCCTCATCTCATAACCGATATGTGACGACCCGGGCAAAGGCATCGACGGTGAATCAACCCCTATTTTACTCTCCCCTGCTTCTGGAATATGGCCCAATGTATGGCCCAGTGTACCGTTATTGGATGGCGGCTGCCAGTCCGGCCTCGAAGGGCCTCCCGTGAGCTGTACCTGTTGTTGTTGTGGCGGTGTTCTGCTGGGGGTCGGGGCTTTATTTGGGGAGTCGCCTCGCCGCTTGTTGACCATCCGGTTGACTCCTTGTAATGCTCTCTGTAAGCTGGATCTCCTATCGCCATCTGCGCCTGCGTCTAGTTCAATGATGTTGGAACCTTGACTCATATCGCTTGCAACACTCCAATTTCGACTGTGCTGGGAATATCGATTGGAATTGGGATCTTTGGGTGGAATGTCAAAGTAGCTGCCAGGTTGATTCGGGACTTGGGACATCTGTTGTATGGAATCTAGGGAGCCGCTTCTATTCCATCCTGGAGTTGAGCCTACATCCGAAGACGAAACCGCATTATACCCGCGTTGATAGGTTGTGTGAGGTGGAGACCGTGGAGTGAATGGACTTCGAAACACCGGTGATGAATCGGCTTCGAAAGGTGTACTAGCTGCCGAAGGAAATTGTATCTCTGATGGAGACATCATTAACGGATCTACAGACATAGCGTCGACATCAGTCTGGCTTGGCCTCGGCCGTGACGGTCTCGACGGCCCACTGGCGGATTCTTTTCGTGAATTCGCATCGGTGACTTTTATTGCCTTGTTGAGTCGTCGGATGATTATGAAAGTTGCAATTATAACAGCAAGGAGAAGGGCGATTGCACCGCCAATTATTCCACCAAGCTGGGCCTTCGTTAAGCCTGATGAGGGTGCTGATGGATTATCTTGGGTAGCGCTTGTTTTCGGTACTGGGGCTTGAGCCGCACTGACTTTTGGCACCACGCCAGAGTCTGCGGTGGTTGGTGGTGGAGGGACAGATGGTGTAGTAGCGGAGGTGATAGTTGTGGTGTATGTTTGTTTATTGTCGTTGATATCGGTGGTTGTGATAACTTGGGTAAGAGTGAAGCTCTTGATGTCGGTGCTGTAGCATTCGACATACCCACAGCCCATTCCAACTTTACAGCAGCCATAATTCAACGACGCCGGACACAAATAGGAGTTAATTCCGCAGGTTTGTGTGCCAACTACTCCAGGTAAAGGAGAGCAACCATCCCTCTGGCACTTGTAGTTATTTGGACAGCATCCCCCTTGTTCACATTAACCAAGGTCCAAATACGGGAAGGATCTTCAACTTACCTCCATCATCAAGACTACAAGCAAACAGATCCGTCTTCCCTCCACAACCCAACACACCAGCTGTTGTCGAACTCGCAACCAGACAACTACTTGCGCCACATACACGATCATTTGGACAGCATCCTCCGTTCAGCGACTGTGGACATAATTGAAAACCGGTTGGACATGACTCTCCGTCTCTCTTTTGCGCCTGCATTCCCTCATGTATTGAATCCCATTTATCCGATCCCAGCTTCCTTCTTACTATCGGCGCGACTGTTATCTTTGGGTAGGCTTCGATCACCTCTGTGCTCGTAACAGTAATCATGGTGATCTGCTGGACAACGACATTTTGTCCATGTTGTGCGAAAGGCTTCGGGCACCAGAATTCAAGCGTTTCGAGTGTTGGTATTTTCGACCTCCACGATTCTATCGTGTCCTTCAGCTCCCAACTCAGGGCTCCTCCCGCGTGTGAAAAGGCAATCGCGACGGCGCATCCACGATAGAATGCTGTCGCAAGCATGGTTCCGATCCGTGCAACTCGAGATTCGAAGCTTTGCGGCCCGGTCTAACCCCCAGTACTACCTCCAGTCGATATCGCGCAGAAGAGATGTTGTAGATTCCATGAATTTGTTGTTGTTTTCTTCAAGGTGTGTTGTTCCCTCGAAGATTCTACGGAAGGGTGCCACAGCGGATGTCTCACTCTAGAACGCCTTATGAGCGGAGATGAGGGTTTGCGGCGCAATGTCAGCGTAAGCTGGAAAGCCCTATGAGGCTCCGGAGTCGTTCCACCACGCAGCAAAGTCTCAGAGGTGATTCAGAGAATGTGATCAGCTTGAAGAATGGCCTCAAAACTAGCAACTCTCTCATCTACGAAGGTAGAGATGTTGATACGATCGTAGGTGATTTAGAAGAGATCGTCGTTGCGCCAGGCAGCGGAAGATCAGGTTCATCTCCCGCGATTTAGATCCAGCTGCTCAGAGTGTCCCTCAGCCTCCATTAGCTGCCATATTGGGGGCTATCGGACAAGGTACGAAGCGTCTGCGCTTAACCCAGTTGCTGACCAGCCCAGCCTATTGGCGAGCCTTTCGACTTTTTCGAGAGTTGCATTACCCCACTAGATATCGCCAATGCGAGCACGATGCTGGCCTCGAATCCGCAATTGTGGAAGAGTTTTGTGTGGTTGTCGGAGGAGTGCCATCAGCTTTGTGCAGCTTCAGCCCCAGGACCCCCATCACCCCGTCCACCTTTGTTGTTGAGCAAGCATGTTGACTGGTTGGAGAATGAGTTGCATGCGGCGGTGGTGGTGGTGGTGTACGAGAGAAAGCCCGCTATTCGTGGAGGTTACGCCTTGCCGTCAGCATCGCGTTCCAAATGGCTGTCATCTCCGCTCTAGGTGTGAGATGAGGAGAGTCGTCGTCGCAATCGTCCCATTGTGTTGCTTGGTTGATAAAGCGTTGATGATTCGGCGGAAATGCCGAAGGTTTCGATGGGGTGAGAGAAAGAGAGAAGAGAGAGAAGATGGCGATGCAAAGAGACCTGACATTCCTTGGCACTAGTTTCTTTTGCAACATTGACGGGACCAGATAAGTAAACTATTTTATTGCCCAGAGCGGAATACTGTAACTGCAAATTTCGAAATACAGTAGTTACTCGAGTACGGAGAAAACCCCGTGGGTCGGCCTCATGATGCGTGAGCGTGTGGAATTAATTTTCAGCCCTACCGATTCCAAGATCTAAAGCTTGGGAATAGCAAATGCTTTGCACTCGTCTCCGAGGTGTTTTCCCGCGATTTGTCCTTTGTTACATTCAAAGCAAGCTGTTTTTAAAAGTATGTTTCTGTGTTAATCCTTATCTTTGCTCTTGGACCCATATTATTGAGAGCCTTTTTGATCTCACCAAAGCGGACTCATTCTTGTCCCAATATGATTCTGTCAGCTTCATCCTCCTGTAATCAAAGTAGTCATATTCAACTCGGAATTAGTGTTACCCGGTCGCTGCGACTTCCTCAAATCTCCACACTTACTCTTTGTTTGTCATTCTTTCGTATTTGTGTTGTGTCCAAGCAGGTTCTGAGGAGAAATTGTAGCAGCCAGCAATGCTTTCTCAAAACCATCACGGCAATCTTTTGGGAAATGGGAATGACAAATTGACAATGTTGATTTGATGTTCTTGCTCCCAATTCTTCGAAGTTCTATTCTCTGATGTTATCTAGAGTACGTTCTGCGTTCGATATCGTTCTCTAGTTTGGAAATGTGCCAAATCTTTCAAGCTATGGTCCAACTTCTTAAAACTCCTTGGGCTGGTTTTCTCAGCATCCTACTGTTAATATATGGATCTTGATATACCTCAAGGACGTCTGTGAACCGGCATGACTGTTTCTATCCCTTTACTCAACGGCCTCCTCGATCACAACCTGGATATCTTTGGTAAGGTATTCTTGAAACTTCCTCACTTTTTCTGCATTTCAAATCAAGCACCAGCGACTCCATACTCTTTTTGGAGGATTAAACGTCCACCCATTCCTCTCGAGCGACCTCTCCCATATGTACACAGGTACACATCGTTATTCTGCAAAATGCGAAGCCGAAGGCCCAAAATAAATCTGGTGGTTTCCAGTCACTGTAGTGACCATGCGTCCTGCCATCGGGACTAGGGACCTACAATTTGACCTTGAATCGAGGGATGAGAAGATGGTCTAGACCTATATGAAAGCTTTGATATGGAGATGGATCGTTGAGTGATAAGAGAGAGAGAGATATTGATTGATTGATCTCGTTGTTGGAAGCTAAACGCTATCGCTTTTTAATTTTGGGGGTATCGTAGCCTTTTACTTACTATATACAATTCATACAATCAACATTATGACAAAAAGATCAATCAGGCCCACCTCATGCTACCTAAACCCACCAATTTCAGGGAAACCATCAGGCGTACTCGCACTACTATTCCCATTCCCATCCCACCCCCATTACTCCCCGCAAACAGCCTCTCCAACGCACTAGACTCCAACCCATGAAAACTCTGCAGCTGTTCATAAAGATCCTCCGACTGTGGCTGCAATTCCGGAGCTGATGCTGATGCCGATGTAGGAAACGTCCAAAAATCCTGCCACATATCTTGTTGTTGCGATCTGTCCGAAAGTGATCTCGGAGTTAATATGGGAGGACCCAAGGTCCCTTCCATACTGAATTCCATCCCTCTCTGTTGCTCGGGGCTAGTGGTGCTTTCACTTAGCCATTGATCGTCTAGTTCTTCCACCCGAGAACTTTGCTCGACTGGTCGATTAAATCCGAGACCGATCCCGTTCATTTTTCTGCGCAACATGGTAGCCAATCTGCTGTTTCCTCCTCGGGACGAAGCTAGTAGGCGTTGGAGCTGGTCCAGGATGTTTTGAGTTTGCTCTTGGGAGTTATAGTATGTGATTGGGATGAAGGATGATGTGCTAGCGTCATCGACGAGTGCATCCGTTACTGCTGAAGCGATTTCGAAGATTTTGTATTCCTAAATTTTGCATTAGATAGATTCACTTAAAAAGGGAACTAAGAAAAAAGGAATGGAGTGCAAACATACCATGCTAGGACCATGTGCCTCGATAGCCGCATTTGGCAACTGTTCGATGACTCTCAAAAACTCTCCAGCAATCTGAATGGGATGGCTCAGAGAAGTCATTTGATCTTCCCCTCCCCCATCCACATTGCCACTTCGCATGGAAACCTTCCACAGAACGGCCTGCATCCACTGCCTGGTCACACAAATATCCGCCTTTTGCACATCACTACATAGCTCCCAATCCATCGACACTTCCTGCAATCTTCGGCGCAGGAGTTGCAGTGAGAAGTTGCGATTCGTTGACGCTACGATGTTGATGGTGTTGTCTGTGTCTCCGTCTGAGTTTTGAAGAATGTCGAAAGCACCCGATTGATCGAAGATTCGGAATAAATTTATCAACTTGAGAAAAGCGGGCATGATGTTGGCTTCGTCGTCGCTATTGAGGGATGGGAAATTGGTGTTGGGTTTCAGAATCACTGGAAGTTTGTGCAGCATTGCGACACCTCTATTTAAATACACAGAATCGTCAGTATTCAGTTGCACATGGGTTAAAAAGGAACAGATTTTGTGTGTACCTTTCAGTAACGAATAACAACCACAAAATCCTTCTGCGAACCTGTTGTTCCGCACCACTTAATCCGCGAAAACTACTCTCTCGATGTAATCCCATAATCTGCGCCAATGTAATCGCCTCTCTCAAATACAGCAAAGATTTGATTCCACCTGGTTCCTGATTTTCATGATAAACATGCAGAAAAAAGGCCGTTCTCAAAGTGTGCAAACTCGTCTTCTGTCCGATCAATCCACGCGCTCTTTGACATTCTGCTTCCATAGCATTTCCAGCCACGGAATCTGTTTCGGAACGGCTGAGCTTCAATTGGGCAATTGTTGCAGCTCCGATGGAGTTGGCGAGGGCGTAGGTTTCGAGGTCTTGAGTGGGAAGTTGAAGGGAAGCCATGACCTCTTCGACAGCTACGATGGGCCAGACCGGATAAAGACGGAGACGGTAGATACAAAGTCTCAGGACTAGGGAGTTGAGAGGAGTTTGACTTGGTGGTTCACTGCTTGCAAGTTGGTCAGATCGAGGGACTTCCCAGGTTATAGGCACTTGGTAGAGATATCTCACCGACCTTGTCTTCGTCGCAAACCCTCCTCCTTGATCCCCAAACCTCTCCTCCACAGGAGTCAAAGGAATGTCCTGTTCTCTTCTACCCGGTGAACTCTCCATCCCAGCATCTTCCTCGACATCTTCGCCCAAGCGAGCCTTTTCAATAGTCTTGAAAGTCTTCAACCTCAAACTCCTGGGTCCTCTCCTATCCTGTCTCTTTTTGAATGTACACTCTATCCCCGCGGCCACACACCCATTGCAAGGAGCGGTCTCCGAGCATTTTACCTTGCGGACTTTGCACCCATCGCAAGCTCTCTTGAGGACTTTTCGAGGTGTACCTGTCGTTGAGGCTCCCATTGTCGATGGGTTGTCCATCCGCACAACATTTTTTTTGGGATCTAGAACTTGAACTTCAGGGTCGTCATAATGTCGGCCTTCCTTGGGTCTCGCAAAGACCGAGGTTGATGCAAGTTGAGCACGCAATGAATGCGAGGTATTGTCAATATGCTGGTTAGTGGGCCAGTGGCATCGCCGGGGTTGAAAGTGGGTTGTTGTAGATCGCGGGGGAAGGACTTGGCGCTCTATTGGAAGATATCAGGGCATTTTCATTCGTCTGAAATATTGGGTAATGTTCCACAAATCCTGAAATGCCAGCTGGTTATGGAGTCGATGAAAAGTTTTCCATTATCTCGGGTTATCACAGAGTAGAGTTTTGCTAGGGTGATACAGTGGATACAATGCTCATGAAAGTGCTTGTGTTGCCTTCCATCGGATCCTCGCTAAGCTAATAAATAAGGTTACGAAAAAAAAGTCCGGAGAGTGTTTCCTTAACGGGGGTAAATCTTACCTTAGGTATGGAGGTATATGTGAATTAATTAGGAATTACCATTTCAATACGAGCTAGCTAAAACAATCTAAAAGTCTCTTCCAACCCCTCCATTATTTTCACACCAACTTAATACTTGAACACAAAGTCCACTCTCTTGTTCCCGTCCAACTCTCTTGCCACATCGTCATTCTGGTATGCGGCCTTCTCCTGCTCGTTCATTGCATCCCAGACCAATGCCTTTGCCTTGTTCAACCTGATCAAATGCCATCTCTGGAGCACAAACACGACCAAGCTTAATGCGCAAATCGAGATCAATACAGTATTTCCTTGCTTGTAGTAAGGACCGTCATAGGCACGATAGATTTGCGAACTGATTAAGGAACCGACTTGCACAATCACGTTGTAGGTGGCGGCCGTGATGGCCCGCTTCTTGACATCGAATGTGTTCTCCGAGATCCAGGCCGACACGATAGGGTGGAAGTATGGATATCCAGAGATCAGGGTAATGATTGAGAATCGGCCCCACTCTCTGCCTCCATCGGGGATTGCAAGCAAAGCTGCGAGCAAGGGCATGATCCATAGTTCACCAAAGATGCAGTGGAATGTTCGCTCGTTGAAGAAATCACTACTGAATGCCAGTGCAAGCATAGTAATAATTTGTAGAGCAGCGGAAGGAATGGTCAACATGTTCGAGTCGAAACGAGAGAATCCAATTCGGCGGAGGGTGAGTGTGAGGTATCCTTGAACTGGAGAGGCTGGGATATAAGCAACGAGACCGATGAAGTAAAGTCCCCACATCGAAGAATCGCTGAGAGCATTCTTGATGTCCTTGAAGGTGGCCGGTTCGTGCAAGAGAGTGCGTCCCTTAGCTGGGTCATCTCTGAGAATTCGGTTCGTCATGATGACTTCTTCGCGTTCATTGAACCATCCGTTACGGAATATAACTCCCTTGGTGTTGGTGGGGGAATTTGGAAGATAGAGGATACTCTGCAATTTTGATCAGCGTTGGTTCCCAACCTCAACGTAAATAAAAAAAACACTTACGACAGCACCGATCAAGAAGGTCAACAGTCCTTCAAGCAGGAACAACCAAAACCATCCGGTCTTTCCACCAATACCTCTCATTTCGAGGATTCCTGCGGCGAGCAATGCAGAAATAACTCGAGCGACGTTGAGGGTGGACCAGAAAGCAGCGAGGCGAACGGATAGCTCCTTGGAAGTGTAGAAGTAAGTTGCGAAAAGAATGGTACCAGGAATGAAACCACCCTCACAGGCTCCAATAAGAGCTCTCGTGACGTAGAAAGATGCTCTATCGTGCATCCAAGCTTGTGCCCATGCTGGAATTTGACGTTAGCCGGAGTTTGAGAAATCGGGATCTGGGCAACTAACAAACTGTGGACCAGAGCATCATGAGAATTGGCAGGACGTGTTTGAAACCATATCTCTTAGTGAGGAATTGAACTGGGAATTCCGCTGTCAAGAATGCAAGAAGTTGAATTGTCGTTCCCTGAGTCAGAATTAGCATCATGTTTTCCTCTTGGCGCTGCCAGGAGATGTCCCAAGCAAGTGAACATACGTTGTTGTAATCATCGGTAGTCAATCCCAAATCTTTGAGCAGGTTATCGGCAGTAGCGTTTGACAAGTTACCACGATCGAGTTGAAGACCGAAAAACTGCGAACACAATTAGTTAGTATAAACAGTACATTCTCTCCTTGGCATCAAGTTTTCGACAAACTCACCATGAGACAGAGCCACGAGAGAAGATAGATATCACATTTTCTGATGACCTTCTTCTCCTCTTCTGGTGTCCAGGTAGCGGCAGGGTCGAATCGATGATATCCTTCATAGGACTCATGAGGAGGAAGTGCGTCCCCGAGGTTTTCTCTTCCGAGGCGAACTGCCGAGTGCACCGATGAAGCAGGACCGGCTTTACTGGATGATGAGTCCTTTCGCTGCAATGCCTCTGCATTTGGAGAGTCGATTCCTTTCTCCATCTTAACTGATGATTGCACAACACAACACAAGTTGTATACTCAAGGACTCCGAAACGACCAATTGGAAGGAGGAATTGGATGGGTTGGTTGGTGGATGGACAGTAAACAAGACGCGAAAGGTGGTGGGACTCCACGAAACTTATATCTGAAGGCCAAATTGACTCCTTCGCTTGTAAGGCGATTGCACATAGTTCGTTGCCATCTCTTCCAGATTTCCAACCATGCATCGTCCCTACATTTCCAACGCAGTATTCCGCCCTAAACCGCGAGTCGTGAAGATCGCCGTTGGGATGTGGCCGGCCAAGGCTCCGAAATCCGTTAGCGAGCAACGTCGCTACAGGCTCTCGCATTGCGGGGAAGGCCAGAAGAGGGACAGTTCGCCGCAATACGCCATCGCGACTTAGAATTCGTCAGAAGACCATCTCCGAGATTTTCTCCGGGCGACCTCCTACTTCCGAAGACATTTCCGATAGGAATACCTTCTCCTACTTCTTGCTTGTTGCCTCCCTATTCTTCCTGGTGGCACATTCATACGCAATATTTCAGGAGAATTCGAACACTCGGAACCATGCCTTCAGCACAAGCCCAAGAAACACATGTCCGCGGCGCAGAATTGGATGTTTCGATAGCCGAGACGAGATGTTTACAGCCTCTGAGGAATTCGGGCTCGCTTGAGAAGTTTGAACACAATGACCTGACACCGGTCATTGGGACCGAATTTATTGGTATTCAAGCAGCAGATTGGTTAGCAGGTGATGAACAGCTGATCAAAGATCTTGCTGTGACCGGTACGTTGCTCTCTGACAGTCTCGCGAGAGCGGCCGTCAGTGCAATATAAAGGGATTGGTCCTGATGACTTCCTAGTTTCTGAACGAGGGGTTGTCTTTCTACGAAACCAAAATATCACACCAAGGCAGATGCAAGAGCTGGGAGAACGCATCACACAGGCTGCTGGATGTGTACGTCCCCCCGTTCAGTCAATTTTCAAGTCCTTGGGACACTTGCAATTCCATTTTATCCTTTTGAACCACCATGCTAGAGAGAAGACGAAAAGTCCTAACAGAATTAAATAGCCACAATCCTCGGGACTTCATGTCCATCCTTTGACTGAAGCTGGCTCTGAACTTGGCGACCAAATCAGCGTCATCAGCAGCGAAAAGCAGAAAAAAGGAGGCGGACTCACCCATCAATTAAGCGACGTTAGTAGATTTGCAAGTGCAGGATGGCACGCAGATATCACTTTTGAACCAGTGCCCAGTGACTATGCCATGTTAAAAATTCACACACTCCCGAAGACGGGTGGCGATACCGTGAGAGACATTTCACTTCCTCTCGATAAGAAAGAGTAGTGCTAACTCATGAGCAGCTGTGGGCATCTGGATATGAAATTTATGACAGACTCTCTGTACCCATGCAACAATTTTTAGAAGGACTGACCGCTACCCACGATGCGAAATTTTTCTTGGAAGAAGCCGAACGGCTGGGCAATCCCCTGCGAACTGAGATTCGAGGTTCACCTCTCAATCAAGGATCGAATCTCACAGCTGTCCATCCTGTGATTAGAACAAATCGTAAGTTTTATATAAATTTGCCCCATCTGTGAATGTACATCGAAACTTTGCTTAATCTAGAAAACACAGCGGTCACCGGCTGGAAATCGGTATTTGTTAATAAAGGCTTCACCAAACGAATTAACGGCATCACAAAGGATGAATCCGACCTCCTTCTCAATTACCTCATCAATCTTGTCACGCAGAATCATGATGCTCAGGTGAGATTTAAATGGAATGAGAATGATCTGGCCATTTGGGACAATCGGAGCACTTGGCATTGTGCAACATATGATTATGTGGAGGCGAGAGCGGGTGATCGAGTTTGCTCGTTAGGTGAAAAGCCATTTTTGGACAAGGCGAGTAGTGGAAGGAGAGAGGCTTTGGGACTTTTATAGATACTAGGAAGTTAAAGTTTTGTGGATTTTATTCTTGTCTCCTCTTGTAGTTTTGAGTTTACTGTCAAAGTAACATGGGTGTTCCCCATTCCAATTATTACTTGCCAGTCACCAAATGCTCATGTTCAGAGTTCAATACGGTATTTTCACTGGTGTTCTCTGGTAACTTTCTCTGCAGCAACCACACTGCTAGTAAAAAGCGCACGGAACTCATCCGAAGGTTCCATGTGTCCCGAGAGAGAGTAGGAATGAATTAGTCCGGAATTGATAAAAATCCTTTTGCTGACTTTTGAGGACGTTCGAAATGCGATTTGGTCTCTGTACGCACCTAGGTAGGCAACAAGAGGTTGGATGGATGCCTGGTCTGATTTGCAGTGGAGGAGTCGTGGACCTGCACGGGCTCTAAATTAAGCGAGTCTTCCTCATGACCGCTCCCCTCCTCCCTAGAAGGAGGAGTATTTCAGTTTTATACTTCCATGAATTTATCAACATATCTCATTCAGCCTGCAAATATTACGTTGGCCATGGGGACAAGAAATCAATGCAACATATTCGAGTTCATCCTCAAACCCATTCACAAAGTTTGGAAATCATGCTCCAACTTCTTCCACGCAGCCCCGCCTCCATCATCATCAACAACAACTACAACATTCCACTCATTCCCCCTCCTCCCACCCGAGATCCGTCTTCAAATATGGGATCTCGCAATTCCCCATCCAAGACTTGTCTTCATCCGGTCCAGAACCAGATATATCCCACCAAAAAACATCATTTCCATCAAAGGGGATTCGGCAAAGCACCGGCTCAAACCAGACATGATCATGGAGTTGAATCAAGGTGTTCCGGCGATTATGCATGTTTGTTCCGAAAGTAGATTCAGAGGGCAGAAATTCTTTAAGAAGGCTTGGGAGCGGGGTGAGGGTTCTTGTGTTCCTGAACTGGTGAGGGGGAAGGTTGGTGTGACTGAGGAAGAGATTGAGAGGATGAGGAGTGAATTGGGATGGAGATATACTTGGGTCAATTATGCGATAGACTTGATTGTTTTCGCTCACTGGTGAGGAGAGTAAAGGTTTTAAGTAAGACTTACCTAGCCTACCTAGGTAGGCTCACTTAGGTATCCAAGAATCCAAGATGACATTGAGCGACGCGAGTCACAGAAATAGGACCTTTGTTGCAACATATCCCTTCCAGAAAATCTGGATAATGTTTTTGAATTGCGTTTATCTAAGACATGCACTCAGCAAGCTTTCGCGCTTTTATCGGAATGAAATGTTTTGTCAAAAGGTGCACCCATTGACACGTGACCAGACGTGCCTTATTTGCCAAGAAATATCTGAGACAGAATGTCTGCCAGCTTTACAACCCCTTTTCAATATCCACTTCATATTGCCCACAACTGCTCATTCACCGCGTCAGCGACTGGTTCTTCAATACGTAAAAGGAGAATCATCAATATATTGAGCCATTCCGGTTCACATACCAGAGTAACACGGCCTACGACGTGGAGATTGGGGTCGAGGAGTGAGAGAACCAGCAAACGCCCATCCACAAGAGGTCGACAGCAACAAGATCACTTCATCGCATATCACAGTTTACATCTACAACAAACCGGAGTTCTCTGCGCTGGTTAGTCCGAAACTCAAAGACACCATGCCGCAACTTTTATTTGTTGCATGTCGCATTTCTTATACGAGTGAGTCCCTCTGCAAGCGCAACTCAGTCTCGCTTCAAGTGCAAGTGAGTATTGCTTGCAGTGATTTATACGAGAAGAGCGGAATGTTCTAATCCGATGAGAGCAACACACAGTGTTGTCCGATACTACCTCCCCACGGAACGCAAGGCTCGAATTCCAATCCAGGTTTAGACTCATGGGCAAGGACGCAGGGCCGCGAGAAGTCATTCACCGAGACAACTTATTAGGAAGTACTGATTTGAAATGGTGAAAGATTGCCCTCGTAGCTGTTCTCGTAGGAGCTTGGGAAAACTGCACAAGAGTTTGTACATGAAGCAAGGCTTGGAACGGCCTTCTCCCACATGATGGCGCAAAAGAAACCTCTTCTGGTGTGACGATGGATGCAATTCTCCCGAGGGGTTTGCGGATTGCCTTTTCGCCGAAGAGACCTTCATCACGAACAAAAAAAACATGTTCGGGCTCGCCGCTCTCTTGGAAATTGGGCCAGGGGCATCTCTGGAGTTATCATTGCATGGCTGTATTTCCTCATCCACAACTTTCCGTTCAGGAAAAGGAGACTGTTTTCAGAATTGAGGCCGATATATAATAGTAGGCTGCTTTGGCTTATCATTGTTTCCGCTACGATGTGCCAGTGGCATCGAGCTTGGTCTGAGTACCAAGCATCTCTTAAACACCGTGGCCAGCGCTCCGATCGAATGACACTGGCCGTCGAAATGTCCCAGCACAGATAAGGTTCTTTACGATTTCAATTTAATTCTGGCTAATGCCTTTTCCGCATCATGTGCTTTGCTGTTCTGTTGTCCTTCTCGTATCTCTTGTACTCTGACACATCTCTTGGCATGCATTCTTGTCCAAGCATTTTCAAAATTCAAACAGGTCTTGGTGTTGTCATTTGCACCTCCTCCATATTTTGACCTTCCCAAACCAGATGCTTTTATCATCATACAATCAATAGCGGTTTCTTTGTGTCAGCAAAACAATCCCCCATAAGCACCTTGACGGGTCCTGATCATCGCCATCACGGGTACATCACACCAAAAAAGAAGGTCGTCGGGCGGTTAAAGTCCAAGTTTCTAGGCCAAGCTGGCCAAGCTGGCCAACTGCCGGTCTGCACCGGCACCAACCAATAAGGGTCCAAATCATTATGGAGAGCTTCTTGCGAACGGCGATCACTTTGTTTAGTAGATTCATACGTGCTATCGCCGTTTGCTTTTTGGTGTTAAGCAACATTTCGACAACTCCCGCACGCAATGGTGCCGCATTGCCAGGAAAAGGCCCGTCCGTCCTCGGCAGTGCAAGTGCGCCAAGTCAAATCGTCGGGACTCGAACACCTGAGAGAAAACCCCAGTGCGTACGGCTATCTCACTTGAATGTTCCGAAAGAATCTTTCGGGAGTGTTGAGTCGTTGTGAAGGGGGTGTAGTATACAGTCTCCTTCCCATTGAAGAGCATTATAAAGGTCTATATAGGCCACAGACACTTGGCATTCACTGGAACGAGATGTACTGCATGGTGTTGGTAAATTATGCTTTCTGTTAGTATTGGCAAAGGTTATTTCGCGGTCCGCTAGATCAGATCATCTCCTACCAAGGATTTGTCTATCTATTTCACAGGGGCAGTTATCGGAAATCGCCCCTCGCCCCCATATTTGTGGTGAATCTTTAGCTTAAGATGTTACGCGTGGGGAAGGAGATGCAAACTCCAAGAATGACTACTCGTACCCAGAATTACGTGACGCGGATCATGAATTCGATATCCGGCGTATGGTCCTCGTTGAGATTTTTACCGAACTCCCAAGGTACACATCTTGCTTTTGAGAATGGAAGAATGGGGTTCCCAAATGTTATATAAACCTTCCTCTCTTCCATGTTACTGAGTACCATCACACTCATTCTCATCATCATCTCATCCTCATCTCAGTACTTCACAATGGCTCCAATCTTGAAATCCCTCCTTGCCCTTGCAGCTGTCTTGCCGTTTGCGTTTGGCGCTTCGGCCCTCAGCTCAGGTGACGACTCGGAAATCCTAGGAAAGTACATCGTTGTCTTCAAGGCAGATTCAAACTTAACCAGCATCGCCTCTCACTTTGAAAAGGCACGCTCTCTCACCAAGCGTGATGGCGATCCAGTTGTGATTGAAGACGAGTACGACTTGGGTAACTTCAAAGGGTACTCTGTAACTGCCGATGAAGCTGCCATTGAGGCGCTCGCCGCAACTGAGGAGGTATGTTGTTATCCAACAGAAGCAATATACTGGGATTCTAACGATTCTTGAAGGTTGATTATGTTGAGGCTGATCAATGGATGTATGCTTCTGCTGTGGTTTCTCAAGCTAGCCCTCCATGGGGACTTGGCAGGTATGTATTCAATTGGATTCTCATGTCGTGCCCTACCATTCATAAGATTCCCCTACTCACCTCCACTTGTCTTACAGAATCTCCCGCCGAGCTCGTGGAGCTACCACCTATCGCTACGATGATAGTGCTGGAGCTGGAACATGGGTCTATGTTCTAGACACTGGTATTCGAACCACCCACAGCGTTAGCTCTCTCATCCCCAATTCTACTCTGTGCAATGTACTTACTGAACTTTAGCAATTTGGTGGCCGTGCTGTTGTCGGCACTTCTTTCATCTCTGGTCAAACCGTACGTCAAATTGCACCCATATTTAAGCAAAATTCAAGCTAACGAAACACAGACCGATGGTCACGGACATGGTACTCACTGCGCCGGAACTGTTGGAGGCTCAACCTATGGCGTAGCCAAGCGAGCCAACCTCGTTGCCGTCAAGGTCCTTGGAAACGACGGTCGTGGTCCCAACACCGGAGTCATCTCAGGCATTCAGTGGGCAACAAACAATGCTGTCACTAACGGCCGAGCCTCCCGATCTGTCATCAGTCTCTCCCTCGGTGGTGTCGTCAGCGCAGCAACCAACGCCGCTGCTCGCGCTGCCTATGATGCAGGTCTCACTGTTGTCGTCGCAGCAGGTAATGAAAACCAACTTGCTTCCAACCGCTCCCCTGCCTCCGAAGCATCCGCTATCACTGTTGCAGCTTCCGATTCTGCTGATGCTCGCTCTATTTGGACTGGTGGACTGGCATCTAACTACGGAGCTGCCGTCGATATCTTTGCTCCAGGAACTTCAATTTTGAGTGCTGGTATTGCCAGTGATACTGCCTCCGTTTCGAACTCGGGAACCAGCATGGTAAGCTTCTTTTCACTTCTTTTTCTAATGACGAAGTCATTTCCTATTGAGATAGTGTTCTTGTAGTATATCTTCAATTTTAAAAAAGATAAAAGCTAATCGTGAATGTTAATGTCTAGGCTGCTCCCCATGTCGCCGGATTGGCAGCTTACCTGATCAACTTGGAGAGCATCACTACTCCCGCCGCAGTCTGGGCCCGTATCAATGCTTTGGCGACCACTGGAGTGATTACCGATTTGCAAGGAAGCCCCAACAAGTTGATCTTCAATGGCGTGCCAGCTTAGAGAATTGCTGGATGAAGACTTTGAAGGTGATTTAAGGGAAGGTTTTGGTCATTTTATTATGTCTGAAGCTTTCTTTCTAGGGAGGAGATTGCTACCAACTCAATGTCTTGGATGTAGGGAATGAATTTATGAATATAAGAAATTTGATCGACTTGATCGAGTTGCAGAATGCTAGTGTCTTCATCGGAATCTGGGAAGTTCCCACCAAACCTCCCAGGCTGCCACATGACCATTGTCAAAGTCAGGAAGGAAAGTTTTGTTGTATCGCTGGTCTCATGAAAGGAGTTTTACTTCATGTTTATGTCCATTTAGCTACAAGGAAGCTAAATCTAAATCTATATTTACAACGAAATCATTTTCTCATATCCCCAGCAAGCAACACACCTGGTGGGTTCCGTTTAAACATGTCGTCTTTGACGATGACACTTCACAATCTTCAATCTAAAGCTTTCCAGCACCTGCTCCAGCCTCAACTTTAGCCTGCAGGCCGCTGGTGGCTTCCAAAGTGTATGCATAAGTTGGCTACATCAATCGAATTAGTAAAATGCTCTGCTCTCGTTGCTCTTCCGCCTCCCTTTTCCATTCAGGAATGAGAGACCCAGGAACCAAATAATTACATACCTTAAGGTTGCACTCCGAGGTAATGCGAGTAGTACTTCCACCGGAGAGAACGTTTCCAACATTGCAGATGTTTCCGGGCAGATCGCTGTCGAGATCAGTGACGAGAGCCAACTGCACATTGTCGAAGACATTGTTCTCAGCCACTATATTTTCCCAAATATTAGTTTTTAACTTCGAGTTTGCTTTTGCTTGATCCAAGAAATCCAAGGAAACTCAAGGCCCAAGACTAGGTAGGTAAGTAAAAGAGGGAGGGGTGAACGTACAAACTTGAGCACCCATACGACTGTTAACGCCAGAAGTTGGCGCATCAAGGAAGACAGAGTTGAAGATGTGGGCAGTTCCGAAACGAACAGATGGGAGTCGGGAGTTGACGTTGCTGAAAAGGTTGTGGTGGTATGTCACATGGAGGGCACCAGTGTCTTCAGCGGCGTTGTTGTCGGAGTGGCCAATCAGAGAACCTTTCCAGTGGTCCTTGAATGTGTTCCACGAGACAGTGACCCCGTCGGCTGCGTGTGTGATATCGAGCAATCCTGTATTCATTCATTCATGGTCAGCCTTTGAGTTCTTTGGGAGGGGCTAAAAGTATGTTCGCTCGAGCTTGGGAATGGAGTAGATTGTGTAAGGTAGGTACGTACCATCGTAATCGTCCTTTCCACCAACCATGCCAACGCTCTTGAAATCGTTGTGGTCGACCCAGACTTTGGTTGATTCGTCGATGGCAATGAGATCTCCCTTTGCGGGTGCGGGACCCAGCTTCAAGTTTTGGAAAATGACATTCGTGCCTTTGCGGACGCGGAATCCACTGCCTGTTGTTCCGGATGATGCACCTGATCCGCTGTTTTGGTATACAGTTAGTAAGTCATAGTCGACGACGAAATAAGTAGAAGACCAGTTGAGTAATGTGGTAAATTTAACAGTCAAAGGTGGACTTACAGAACAGAAGTGTTGCTCCCGACATCTGTTGAAAATCATCGTCAGCTTAAGAACTTAAAGTTTGAATGTGAACGGGATGCTGGATTGTTTACATACCGATTATACCACAGCCAGAGAGCATTCCACTGATAGTCACAATCTTGGCTTCAGTTCCCGTTACTGCAGTCTTCAAAGCTGCGCATGTAGTAACGGTCGTAGCTTTTCCACCAGCACCTCCTGTAGTACCCGCTCCATAACCGATGGGACCATCAGCACGCTTTGCGACTGGGTTGGCAGAAGCAAGTCCAGCGAGGAGAGCTGCGGATGCGATTTGGAACTTCATGGTGAATTGATGGAATCAAAAAGATTGTTGACTTTAAAGAATGCGTTTGGATTGCTGTGAGAGAGCGTGAGATTGAGAATGAGAGACTGTGATGGTTGGGATGAAGAGAAGAAAGGAATCTTCAACACAGCAGGATACCATCTTTTATATCTCCTTTGTCCGTCCTCAAGTCTGGACTTGACAGATAGACTTTCCCTTCTATCATCCCATCATCTATCCACGAACAAATCTTCCGTCAAACAAATTGCTTCCAAGAGAGAACAAGAAGATCATCCTCACCTCACGAAGTGCGAAGTTAAGTGCCAAGCCAGCAATCTCAATGTCACGAGTAACGAGTTGAGCTGCTTTTTGTCATTGTCTCTGTTTCCAAATACGCGTCGACAATAATCATAATTAACTCGAACTCCACAGTCCTCTTTGGGACTCCACTCAGAGATATTAATTCTGGATCGGTACTTGACGACTTCATGAGTCGTGACTTGGCTTGGAGGTCTTGGACTCCGTCGAGATCAGATTAATTCAAGCTGTCAAGTTGAAACGATGGGGTTGTACTGTAGGGATGAGATGTTGGTCTTTTCTGGAAAGCAACACCCTGACTCTAGGTCGAGATTATCATTGGTCGTCCACGTCCAGTTTACCCCACCAAATGAATGTTCTGACCGAAGTTTCAGATCACATTTACATGAATCGCTTGGCAAGAGACGGACATAAAGTACATGTCGAGGCCTAAAAGCAACATCGTCCCCACTCGCCATCCCATGCATCACCCCAGAGTTTCCATTATTGCGGATCAGATCCTAGGGCAAGTAGTGCTGGGGGTGCTCTAGGGGAATTTATCCGAGTGGTCTTTTTGCACCAGTAAGGTGGATGCTATGCGTGATCGACAAGAGGACTTTGTTTAGGTCCGGTGCGATCGTCGGTGTTGTCACCGTTATTATATGGGCACTAGGGAGTTGGACAGTATGATGGGCTTTTCGAGGGTAGGATCTGCAATGGAGTAATGGGCGATTGGAGGAAGATTACTTCTTCAGACAGATCTATTTCTCGCCAAAATCACCTAGAAATATGGATGTGATCTCCGTTGTCGAAATTTTTCGTCAATTGAGTCTGGTGATGTAGAAAACGTTTTATCTACCATGTCTGTTCTCATATGTGTTTATGACTTTTTTGTACAGAACTTTTCTTTATTTAAACTTGGAGATCACATCGGATCCTCTTGCCCACCACTCATTCCGTCCCCACCAGAATTTGATTCCAAGAACTGAGCAAGATCAAAGTCCTCTGGTAAACCCAACGTTGCAGCTGGCATATTGAGGTTGATAGTACGGCCACCGCTTGTGGTAGGCATGAGGAAAGTGTATGCGGTGCTGGGGACATTGGTTGAACCTGGTTCCTCGTAGTTTATGGGATTGTATGTTTGTCGTGGGGGTGGAAATTCATATGCATTCCGTTGAATTAGTGGGGAAACGTATTGCTGTTGCTGTTGCTGCTGCTGCGGTTGCTGCTGCTGAGTTGGAGGTATTGGGTATAGCGGACGAGAAAAAGTTCCGGACGGTGATATACTCTGTTGCATAGTCTGTGGGATAGGATTCAAATGGGGTCCCTGACCCTCGGACGGCGATGACATACTATGGCTTCGATGCGTTGGCATGAACTGGATTTGCTGCTGCTGCTGCCGTTGCCCTTGTTGTGGATTAGGATTCAGGCGGGTTGATTGAGCCTCTGATACTGATGACATGCTTTGGCTTCGACTCGGTCGCATGAACTGGATTTGCTGCTGTGGTTGCTGTGGTTGCTGTGGTTGCTGTTGCTGTTGAAAATGACTTGCGCCACACATATCACTAATCATTGCCGAATATTCTCGTTGCCCTTCCGGATGCAAGCCTTCAGTCCCTAGATCTTTCAGTTCGCCCTGGTTGTCTAAACCTGGGAGGGGAATCCTCTCGCCTGTGTTCCCATCCTCAAACAAGCCCAAGATGTTAGATTTAATTGTCTCAAAGGCGTCTCGATACCTTGTTGCAAGCGGCCATCTCTCCGCCACAATGTAAAGAACAATTGAACAAGCGTTCAGGTCGTTAGTGGTGCTCAAGTTATATATGTGAGTCGGGGAGAGCCAGAGGCAGTAGAGAAGATTGAGGCCGGCGAGGAAGATGGAGTAAATGGCCATGAGAGAGAATCCTACGCTTGTTTCTCGGTGGAGGCTTTTGTACGTTCTACAGACACCACCACAGGCATCTGCACATTTGACAATAAGACTTGGGTGGACGTCTGGCTTTGAGATTTGCGGATAGAGTAGAAGGCGGATTGCTTGATAATAGTATACCTCATAGTAGTATACTCCATCGTAGCTGTATGTTTCCGTGTCGCTTTCGGAAAAGCCCACGGGGATGCGTTGTCGCCATTCTGAGAGATTAAGAAGGAAGCCGTCAATCTTGGAGCGGGAGAGTGGCTTCTGCTTGTCGACGCGGTAGACTGATTGTTGGATGTCAGACTCGATCCGTCTTAACCGGATGATGTGAATAAAACAGGATAGGGAAGTGCGTGGAGATGCTTGGTGGTCTGCATCTGGATTTAGGAGGGATTGAATGGTTGAATCGCTTGCTGTGCCCACGAGTCAGTATATACTACCATGAAGAAAGTTTGTCCAGCAAGGACCGCAGCTGGCCAGTCCAGTTAAAACGGCCAATCAGATCTGGTGATTAACACCCAAACTTTAATGTGGCCTGATTTCTGCGTACCTACATTCGTCGGAGATGTCCAAAGGAAGCTATTTCTAGTCAGCGACGGCACGAATATAATACGACTTCGAGACGCACCTCGACATCAATATCTCGATCTGAAACGGCAAACGGTCTCCCAAGCATGACAGAAACTTGACGGTCAAGACAATAACAGCTCCAAAACACCCTCTTCCTGATCTCCATGGCAAGAGTTGCCTTTTGGTTGGGGATGCGTCGATGCAATCCAAGCGAAATGCAGATTCGAACTGCGAGCCCCACGTTGGTCCATGCACCAAGTCCACGGGGAGCACGAAGACAGTATATGGCATGAAGCAACAGCGTTTGCGCCGACTTAAGATCATGGGCTTTCAGAATGGAGTCGAAGTGCGACAAGGCAGCTTGGTAGAACTTGTCGGGATAAGTCATTCCTACTTCCCCCACCGTCTCAAGGAATCTGCCCGCCGTCGCATACACTAAGTTCAGCGTACTGACTTCGTACGGATCCGTGAGTGTTGCCTCCAAGTTTTTGAAGTGTAGGCGACTGACATCCGGACGATACAGTACCACCCATCTTGTTGAGATATGCTTCAAGTATCCCTTCAGCAGAGTGTCGGCAAGCAATGGTGGAATGTTTGCTAATGTATCTGGTTCCTTCCCAGTCCCAAGTCTGCTGGACCCGGGACCAAGATCCGGTCGTTCTTCCCATGTTGTCGGGCGATCGGTATGCGCAATCGAACCTAGCATATGGCCAACCGTAATATTCGAGGACTCGGCCCCAACAAAAGCGCCCCCGGCATGGAGTGAGAGGTCCAGCAGGTACTGCGTGGCTTCCATGATTTTCCCCTCTTCGCGATGCTTCAAAACTGGACTTGGTGATTTGGAGGTGTTCTGGTCCAGAGAAGCTTCACTAGGGATGACATTTTCCCAGTTGTCTTTGCCCGAGTCTTGAAGGTTAGCTGCTGCTACAGTTTTTTCGAGTTCTAAAACACGTGCTTCTAGGGCCTTGATATACTGATATTTTCCATATGGAATCGTCTTCGAGGGGACGATATACTCGCATGTGGGCATGTTTTTGCAGTTTCCGCATTTCGGTTGCCCACCATCGCACTTTGTCAACACGTCAGTATGTGTTTGAGATTAGCTCGTTTCCAATGATGAGCAACCTTTTGCTTGCGGGACTTGCATCGCGTGCAAGCAACAGCAATTCTTGCCCGTTTGGCTGGCCTGGACGCCTCGCTGGGATCGAGGGACTCCTCGGGAGTTTTACCCGCTTGGTTGTCAGCAAGAGACATGTTGGTGGATGCACTTCACGGGGTTCGAGGCAATTCCAGATGGAGTATCTCCTTTCGCATGCTCATGAACGTTACGACGTTCGTGTGACAGTTCATGGTGGTGGAAATTTCAGGTTATCGAACAGCCAGCAGCATCAAGGAACACAACAGCAAACAAAATCAACAAGTGTTGGCAGGCAGGAAGCAGATAGGCATGGATAACGGATGGGACGCTCAGGACTCAAATAGTTTGGGCTTGATAGGCAACGAGGGATTAATCGAATGGAAGGCCGGGGGCACCACAGTGATGATGGTTGAGCAATAATGGATAACCTTACCTAGTAGTTGATGAGCGCCCCCGGATATCTCTTTTGTCCGATGCGCCGTTCAGATCGCAGGCGGGTGCATGGAGATGCGCTGAAGCATCACAGCGGTGTTTGTGAAGCTCTATGGTCAGGGAAAGTCTATCCGGAAAAAAGCATTGAAATCGACCTCTTCTCCGCACCACTTCTCCCTCTCGTTGGATGGCCCTTATAAGGCGCGAACTCTAACCACCATAGCCTCCACACAACGGATGGCATCAATGACAGTGCCAATTTACAAGCTCAGCGGCGCCGGTCACTTTGGCCGGTATGTAAGCTTGTTTAAACAGTGCTTTTTGAATGTTTCAGATGTGAGTGGTGCGTCTGTGTGTGGGAAAGTAGTGAGAGACAACGGGAATAAATAAACAAAGTGATTCATGGATAAATACGAAGTACCTAATGCCAGATATACCTATGTACCTTTGTATCTATCGTTCAGTCTCGTACCCTCGGCTAATCTAACCATCTCGCTGTGATGAGATGAGGGGAAGGGAGAATGAAGAGAGAAAATGCCCTAAACTTCGAAGTCAATATACGCCAGCCAAGCATCATCCTCACATAGCAACAGACCAACAACAGACCAACAGAGACTTCGTCCTCGGTTAGAGCAAGCGTGTGGCACAGACCCCCATGTGTCACGTGCGGCAAACCCGCCATCGTGAGAAATGGGCTTGGCCTTCACTTTCCCCGCAATAATAGCTGAGAGAAGAACTAGAAGATCACAAGGCCGCAGCTTCACCGTCTTTGATTCCAAGGGCCCGGCCAGCCTCCTTGAAATGCTTCCTGTCCTTTATCGTCTTCGTGGCAAAACGAAGGCGATCCTACATCATCATGCTCCTCTATACAAAACGCGCTGCGCCAAAGCAGCCCAAAAGAAGGACTAGAACTGGTATGTTCCATTGTTTTGTCAATTGTTGCCCGCAGCCGCAATGCTAACGTAGCCATGGGATGAAAGGCTGTATTCGATGGTAAGTTTTCCTATCTAGAGGCCATGTATCTCTATAGCAATTAGTTAACAATTCTCTAGTAAGCAAAAGGTACCGCGAACCTACTTCCCTTTCCCCGAACCAAAGTCTCTAACCTTCCCAAAGAAGAAGAAGTGCAACGAAGAACGTCCCGAGTGCCAGCGATGCGTCGAACATGGCATGCCCTGTGAATATGAGGTGCAGAAGATTCGAAAGCGCGATCGCGGCTCCTTTTCTGGCTCGTCATATTCAGCAAAAACCGATCCCTACAAACGACAAGAATACCCACACAAGCAATCAGGCGAAGATGAGGTCTGGGGAGGGTATATAGGAACGGATGCGGAATCAGTTGACTGGAGCTTTGCTCCTACGTTTGATTACAATGATGCAGCGTTTGTGGAACATATCGAGAATGTGGTGGTTCAGTCGCCAGGCGCTCTTGTGGCACACACTGGCTCATGGTCGGGGAGTCGATATCCAGATCTTGCGATGATAGCCCCTTCTCCGGTGGCTTCGCCACTACTTGAATTCAGTGCGCCAGCATTCATGGAGTTTTCGGACAAGACGAATCGGCGAGGGTTGGTTGACCATTTCTGCAACGTTATGTCGCATTTGATCGTTTTCAAGGAAGACAACGGAAATCCCTTCAGACAGTTGGTATTGCCGCTCTCTCACTCGAGTCCAGCAGTAATGGATGCAATCTATGCGCTGAGCAGTGCGCATCTGGAATATCGAGGGGTGAAGAATGAGGAAATGTCCTTGACTTTCCACAATCGGGCTCTCAAGGGCATCGCACAGCTCATTGAAGACAACACCGGCAGCCGGGAAGAGCTTCTCGGAGCAATTATGTTGTTGGTCTACTACGAAGTCCTGGTTCAGCAAGGGAACTCGAACATAGTGCAGGGCCATCTCAAAGGTGCACTTGCCATCATGAATGCCAGTTCTGAGGTAGAGACTCCTACTACCGTCTTTTTGGAACGCGCCTTTCGGTTCTACGATGTGGTAACCGCCCTTTCTCTGGGAATTGCACCGAGCACCAGTTCTCAATCTCGGCCAACCCCACTCCAGTTTGCTTCACAAACAAGCGAATCCGAGTCACAACACAGCTCCTTGAGCAATGTGGATGTTCTCTTGGGCCTTTCCACCGAGCTGTGGCCGATTATTCATCGCCTCTCACATCTCCTATCAATGAAAAGTTCTCTCGATGAGGCCGTGGCAACAGGCCAGAATTCGAAAGCTTTTGTTTTGCGGGCGGAATTGGAGAATTCATCACACGCTATCGAAATAGCCCTTACGAAATGGGTTCCCTCGACTTCGAGCCCTGTGATTGAGTTGGATCAATTGACCATCCTAGACGAAGATTTGGGGAGACCTTCAAGCATAGAGCCCATTGACATCGATCCCGCAACAAAAACGTCAGAGATCGATCCGAACGAAGATGCCAAAGACTGCGCACGCATTGAGAGCATTCTGTGCAACGCCGAAGCATACCGACATTCTGCCTTGGTTTATCTCTACCGAATCATCCAGTGTCGCCCATGCGAGAACCCCCAGGTTCAGAAACATGTTCGACTTTCCTTGGCAGCCTGTTCGACTGTGGTGGCCAGTTCGGAGCAATGTTCCAACTTCAATGCGCCGATGGCTGCACTCTTGTGGCCACTTTTCGTGGCAGCCTGCGAGGCCACAACGGAAGAAGATAGGAACGTGTCACAACAAACGTTCTTTGGCTGCGAGCGAAGGCAGGGCATGAGGAATATCATGCGAGCCTGGGAAGTCGTGCAGGAAGTGTGGCAGAGACGAGATTGTGGAGAGGCTGGTGTGGACTGGCGAGATGTCTGTACGGAGAAGGGCATCAATATTGTCTTCGGATGAGGGCAATTTCTTGCATCTCATGTATACGCCTCCAGCTTCTGCGTCTCTCTCTGCCTTTGCTTTCATCCTTTGTTCCTCTCCCTCACTCTCGCGGTCTCACCTTAGCCTCCGCTTGGCGCTAGCAAGACAAGCCTTCTTGGCAACGGGCTGGTCACGTGTGCAGTACATCATCGTGATCGCGAATATGACGTAGCTCGCACAAGGAGAAATTCTTAACAACTTGGATTTCGAACTTGACAGCAACTTCCAAGGGACTAGAATTGGCGCCGTGCTGAAGTTAATTTCTTCGACGCCAACTCCTTCGCGCTTTCATCCTCTAAAAGTGCTAGCTATATTTACATATACCCTTTGCATCAACAGCAGCTATGACTCTAGCATCACCCCAGGACCAGCAGACCCCAGACTCCGACACGCACGACCTCCACCCTCCCAGCGCCCCACACAATCTCATCGCGTCCCCATATCTCTTTGCCGTCTTTGCCTCGCTGTGTATCACTCTGTTTACATGGCCTATAAGATGGTTGATATCGGGTGCACCAGTCCTCCAGTTTTTGATCCTCCTTGGAGAATCCAGCGGCGACCGCCGAGTTTTGCCTCTTATTAGCATATGGCCTATCTTCACCACTCTTCACTTCGTTTACGCTATATGTGCGACCTCATGGCTTCTGTACTGGCTTTTTACTTTTGTGTGCTATGTTGCTATCTTCGTCGTCTGTCTGTTTCAGTTTGACGTGGCGGCAAACGCCGCGAGAGCCTATCTAAGAGGATTACTGAAGCACTTACACTTCATCGATGACAAGGTTGCCTTCTTTGACATCCCCGGCCTGGAATTCGACAAGGAGGTGGACGGCCTGATGGTCGTGCGAGGTATCACATTTTCACTGTCGACGCTGAGCTTCGTGGTGCATGGCGTAGAAGTTGGGGTCAAGTTGAGTGACGATATCGAACTCGCCATTCAAGTTGAAGAAGTCAGGGTGAAGCTCTTCCGTAAGGCTGAAGTCGGCGACTGCTTCGCAAATTTAAAGGGTGGCGAGCGTGAGATGACCTTTGGAGGCATATCCGCCGAATCAAGAGACAATAACGGAGACGCTGTGTTCATTCAAGAGTCCGAGGTTCTGAAAGCTGCTCTCAAAGATGGCGACACTCGACGACCCGATATGATCAAGATGCTCAGTCAGATGACGAATGGTCATTCACCAAGTTCTGGTACTGCTAGAGAAGGATTTGACTTCATGAAACAAATGTCGCCAGAGGACGGAAAAGCGAGTGGAGAGTATCGTAAGAGAATTCGATTCATCGAAAAGACCAATGCGATCAACGAAATCAGAACTGCCATCAATAAATCTCCAATCGCTCCTGAAGATAAGAATACTCTTCGTGCAGCAATCTGTTCCGGACTACATTCAGCGCCATCAACTCCACATCCACCGCCTATTGCAATCAAGGTCACTACATTTCGTAAAATGTCGAAGCCCACGACTCGCCGCATTCTTCACCGTCTCCCGTTATTGCTGCGAATCCTACTAAGTGTAATTTGTTACTTTCACCCAGTCACAATAGACTCGATCACAATGAGCGCATCTGGACGATGGATAGACACCTTACTACTTTCTCAAATTTTCAAACACTATCCTGATCAAGACAAGGAAATCAGATCCCTACATGCAAAGATCTCGGCGTGGCTTTCGGATGCGAACTTTGTCGTTATCCTCGGAGCCATCAAAGGTGTTGCACAAGTACCTATCAACAGCATTCACGAGATCATTTGCAATCTTATTTTCGATGATGTGATGGCTTATCGAGCAACTCCAGAGACAGAGACACAGGTTGGTGATCTCAAAGAAGTCCTACGCCTGTCCGGCGCAGACTTGACTGTTAAGCTTCCCACCTACATACTTCCTCGCCATGACCATCTCATGCCGCCTGTTCCATCTAGTGAAGATGCCCAGGCAATTGCTGATGCAATCTTCAACGCTGAAACCGCTCAGGCCGAAGTTGAGCTGAAACAAAAACTCGAAAAACTCGTCAAAGATAGTGCTACTATAAATGTCGCCGCGCACGCTCGCCTCCCAGCGGTCTTTAACCAAGATCTACTCGACTTTACAGCCGCACTAGCAAAGGCAAGCAAGATTGTCGAGCTAGAGAAAGAACTTGAAGCCGCATCTGAACCAACCCCTTCTTCGAGTCCTTCGTTATCACCTAGTCGCGCCAGCACTATCACTCTCACCACCAACAACAGCAACATTAACGATGACGCCCAATCCGTTAGTTCAGTCAACACAAACCTTTCCGTCAACTCCATCAGCTCGATCAACTCAGCCAGGAACAGTTTTTCGCTCAACTCCGAGGACGAAGATGGCACAAAGAACAAGCGCATGCGAGCACTCAGTACGAAACTCAAAGGTGGCATGCGTGTGGGAATGAAGAGAATGGTCGTCGATACAGTCGTTAACGAGCGCTGGATTGCGCGCTTAGTGGGGAGAGTGATGAG
This sequence comes from Tetracladium setigerum, assembly GCA_031472005.1. Classification (NCBI taxonomy): domain Eukaryota; kingdom Fungi; phylum Ascomycota; class Leotiomycetes; order Helotiales; genus Tetracladium; species Tetracladium setigerum. The sequence goes on from PZJY01000002.1 coordinate 2,616,077, forward strand.
AAAACTCGAGGCGGCACGAGGAGAAGTGGGATACAGTGCTGATGTAAAAATTCCAATGGAACCATATAGGAGGAAAGCGCAGGAGTGCCTGGAGGAAGGGAGTAGCGAGAAGTGGCTACCTTGATCAATTTCCCGTTGCATGGTCATGTTGCTTTTGAGATTTTCATTTTTCGGCGAACATATTTGGGCTAGGGGCATTTCAGCGGGATTTGATATACCTTTGGCATTCACTGCATACATACATCCATAAAACATTACAGGAGTTTTTATGAAAGTTCAGAATTAAATCATATTTCAACTCGAGTCTTGCCTTTTTGATTACCACCAAGCATAGCTTGCTCTATTCACTCCTGTTGCAATGAAACCCTAAAAGTAAAGACCGTGTACTGAATCCACGAACACTCACCAATTTTGAGTCCACATCCCACATCCCACATCCCCAGTCCCTTACCCTGCAACTTCTACACCCATTACACACCTCATCCATCACTTCCACGAACACCCTAACAGATAGCATGCGTCTTCCCACTCTTTCCTTGCAAACTATGCCTCTCAGCCTTATAATGCCCATGTCCGTGCCTTGCCCTCGCACTATGACTAGCACCCACACCGCGATGAAGACTATCATGAATCTTACGGAGAGTCTCCTTATCTAGGCTATCCAATACATCGATACAGAGTTTGATATCGTCAATCAGTTGGTCGCAGCGGCTTCTGGTGAAATCTTCACGGACGACTACGCGGAGCATTTTCACTGTGACGGGAAGTCAGTAGTGAAAATGGTTTTTAAGAAGAGCTTTAGGTTTTTTCAAGAGGACGGCAGAAGACAGGTACGTACAGTCTTTAGTATTTGGAGCCATCGTGTATGCCGGTACAACCCAAGAGCGTTGACGAAGTTGATGCGCGATCGCGAACTCATCATATTGTTTTTTGGCCTTTGGATTGAGACGGAATGCGACGAGAGGAAGACCTTTACCGTTGCCTTGTGACATAATGATGAAACCGAGTTGAGCGAGTGAATCGGAAAGGTAATCAGCAGTCTCGGTAAGATTTGTCATGACTGTTATATGTGATGGTTAGCAGATGATCGGATGAGATTCGACCGTTTTGGAGAAATTGGTATGAGAGGGCTGATTCTGAGCTCTCGGTAGAAATGAAACCTACTGCATCTGTAACCATGTTTGCCTAGTCGGATAAGCTGGTAGCTAAGAAGGGGCGTCAGTATCACCCGAATGAAAATATCGGAGTTTCGAATACCAGAAAGTATTTTCACTTACTATTGTCCGATGACTTGGGAAGCACCCTTCGAGAAATTGAGAGTGAAAGAAGATTGTTCCGCACCAAGGTAGTTGATGTTGAAAACGAGTTCCTATCTTGGCCTTAGTAACTACTTCTTTTGAGGTGGCCTTTCGTGTAGATATGGTGAGATGTGAGCGGGAATGCGACATACTTTTGGTAGATACTCAGGTGCTCGCCAAATAACCCATCCAACTCCGGGGTAGACGAGACCGTACCTAATGCATTGTCAATTATACATCCAACGAGACATACTTCAACTTACTTGTGACCAGAAACGTTGATCGAGACAACTTTCTCTAGTCTAAAGTCCCATTCTAGATCAGGGACTACAAATGGAGCGACAAAACCTCCTGAAGCCGCATCGATATGGATGACTGTGTCAATATTCCTCTCAACCAAGAGATCATTGATCGCCTTCGCATCTTCATACTCTCCTGTGTATGTTGTTCCAAGAATAACACAGATTCCGATTGTATTCTCATCCACCAAGTCGACAGCCTGAACTGGATCAATCACATATCTGTTCTCCGAACAAAAGACGTATTTCTCCTCAACCTCGAAGTATCTTGCGGCTTTCTCCCAACAAACTTGAACTGCAGAGCTCATGACGATGTTGGGCTTATCAAATGGCTTTCCGGCAGCGATGCGAGCATTCTTCCAGCGCTTCTTCATAGCGAGAACACCAAGCATGATGGCTTCAGAGGATCCGACAGTGGATGTTCCAATGGAAGAGGCTTTGTCAGGATCAACGGGAGAGTTAAATAACCTGCCGATCATAGAGACACATCTGTTTTGGATCTCGGCCGATCGAGGGTATTCTTCGTAATCGATGAAGTTTTTGGAGAAGGCGTCCGTCATGAGGTCTTCGACTTCTTTTTCCTGTTTAGAAAAGAGTGTTAAAAGTCCGCTTATACAGCAACAGTGCTCGTCTTGAATTGAGATGAACTTACCATGTAGGTGGTCACGAAACTTGCAAGACTGTGACAAGAAATTTTAGCATCCATAGCCCCTCAATGTATAGTATTTGCCATTCGCGTCTGCTGTAGGTGGGGAGCTTACTTCAACATGGGATTCCCATCCAGACTCAAATCATCCTTGATCATTCGATAGGCAACTTCCTTTGGCATTTCACGGTCTGGAATCTCGGTCTTAGGTAGATCCAGTGTCGCATACCTGGACCCGTAGACAGAGCTGGTGAAGGTATCGGCATCTCTGGTACCTGCAAGATTGAGCTTGCCCATCAGGGTGTCGACAGCAGCTGGCTTTGCTCCATCTTTCTTCTTGTCTGGCTGGTCTGATGAGATGGTAGTAAGATGGACCATGGTGACAGAAAATGAGTTTTGAGGCCTGGTTGGTGGTGTTCAATGATTCAATGATGTTGTCGTTGAAGATATCTCTTGAATTCTGTCTGTGTGCAGTTCGTGGTGAAGAAAGGAACAAGAGAGGGGAAAGGGAAGAAGAGGGAAAAGAAGCAGTAAAATAGATGACGTTACTTCCCCTCCAACAGCTCCCAGAGCCCAAGTTCCCTCCCTTTTACCGTAATTCCATTGAACTGAAAGAGACAGCTCATAGCTGCAGCTTTAACGTATGTCGGATGTGCCTCCCCCACCAAGGAGCGTGTTTACACTATCACCCCACAATTCGTAACCCCTCATCATCCCCTGGGAAGCGCGCGGGACAGGGGTTTTAGCACCTGTCTGACCTGCTTGGCTAAAGCTTATAGGCTTGCACGTTTCCCCTAACTGAGCTATCAGATGCAAGTGTGCTGTTGATGCCTTTCTCCAATCCACTACCTGAAAATCCCGCATATTTACAGGATATTTATTCGTATATTTTTTTATAGCCTGCATGAAGAGTGCGTAATCAAAGAATAAGTGGAGTGGAATGAATGTGTTTTCCAAGTTTGTGGAGGTTTCCGAATTGGCGGTCTACTGGACGCTCGCTAATGTCACATGCTGACTCCGGATTGTTGATGTTGGTGAGTAAGGCTCAAAGCTTAAGAGCCAACCTCAAATTCGAGAGTTGAGATTTATCTGAGTGATAATTCCTCAGTGAGTTTGTATGCTTTCTTAGAGATTTCAAATAGCTCAGTCTGTGGTGGTAAAATCTCAGAAAGGTACAATGAAGCACTGAATGACAATCAATCTACCACATTAACGCAGCACATTTCACTACAAGCGACCAACAACAATCGAACCCGCCTCAGATTACTAGAAAATGTTTGCCAAAGATACAGACGATTTTGACGATAGAAAGCATCCGATTAAGAAAATAGTAATTTCCATCGTATAGAAAGGGACACAGATCCTTTTCGAACCTAGAGGTACCGAAAAGATGGAAATGACTATAGAAAATCAGAAGAGAAAAGAGTAAAACATGAGTAGGTACATTCCAAGCCCAGTTGCATTGAGCATTATTTCCTAGCATCTCTCTCTCTCTCTCTCTCTCTCTCTCTCTCTCTCTCTCTCTCTCTTAAAACACGTTTACATCCAGACGAAACGAAGGCAGAAATCCAGAGACCGTTTCTAAATCTTCACAGGTCCAATTACTGACAGCCAGCCAATCCACATACTCTCTCTCTCTTTCTCTCAAAGTCCAATTGGCGGACCTCTCTTAAAATGATAATGCGACCAACTTATCCTGTGGGATATAGTGAAATTCACAATCCTCATCCGGAACGCCATTCAAAGCTTGAATAACCACAAAAGTAATCGTCGACTAAACATCTCAATCATCAGCCAAAGTCCTTCTCATGATCGTAAAGCAAAAGGCATAAATAGACCTGACATCCTCACACAGCGGGAAAAGGGAGACGAGAGATGTGAGATGATTTACTTACCCTCGAGATAACATGCATCGAAGCATGCCAAACTCCAGCATCATAACAAACGCCCTGCCCCTCCCCCACCACAAAAACCTTCAAAGTCTCCAAATCCGGCGCCGTCCCCTCAGCATTTCCATCAGCCACAATAGCCAAATACCCCACCTCTGAGCCCATAGGGATGAAAGTCTGCGACGTGAAAGGATGCCTCTCCATCCGCTCCAGCACCAGAGTGCGATTTTTGGGGTCAGTGACTTTCGTCTCGACGGCTTCAACATGCACGACGTGGCGGCCCGGAACTTGACTTGGTGCTGTGGCGTACAAGTTCGTGGTTGGGACCACTTCGACGGATTTTATGGCGTTGGGAAAGATGATTTGAGAGGGGAGTTTTAGGCCGGCTGAGACGAGTCCACCGTATGGTGCGAATGCTGTTTCGGTGATGGGTGTTGCGCGGACTGTTGATGCTGTTAGGGGTGTCGCTTGTCCGGTAAGAGCGGGAGAATGGATGATAGCGGCTGGAGCCATGTTGAACGTAAATTTGTTCTGAATTTCTGAGATGAAGGATGATTTTTCGGAGTAAAAGAGGGATGAATGCCAAAGATAATACCGGTAGAGGCTCAGGAATGTCTCTTCTCACAACATATATATATAACTGAGTCCTAGAGGAGTGAGACTTGTTGTGACGTTGGATCTGGAACGGAGGGTTTGGTTCCGGCAAATGTTCAATAGCCGGTCGGCGTTTGAGGGTCATGGTGATCTTTTTTGCCCTTTATCCCGTATCAGCCAAATAAGCTGGATGAAGAGGTGCCCATTATTGGTTGCCTAGAGATTGTGAGATACAGTTCCTCTGGGGTATAACCCGGTCCCCTCACTTTCTTGGAGGCAAGAGGTCTTACAAGATATGCTTTCTCCCCGATATGCCGATCTTCAAATCTCAACTCCTCATATCTACCCCACGAAACGTGTGTTCAAGGAGATCATCACACGTTCCCTTCCCTAACCTCTTCAAAGATGGATTTCAAAGCAATTGGACGGCATTGAGTATTTGCAACCAATTACGATACGTCTCGTACCATTCTCAAATCGCCGGGATTCATCTTAGGATGAAGTCCGCTCCTTCCTTCACTCCAACACTGTCAGACGCTTGATTTCAAATCAAGGCATCGTTATTGCTCTCGCTGTAACGGTATCCTCGAGACTGCATACTTGATGTCTGCCAACACTGAGCTGACGATAGGCGAATGGGCCCTCCATGCAGAATCATTGGCAGATCAACTGGTTCGGACGGCGATCGAGGCTGTTCAAAGATTCTGCTTCGTCGATGGTGAAGGGCAAAACTTCGAGCGAGAAGACCGCAAACAGGCTGAGTTCAGAGTGGTAGTCAATTTGGTTGGCATCTTTGATCGAGTCGATGGTGGTCAAATCTCTTGCTGATGGGGGAATTGAGACGTCTGGGAAAGAGGGACGACCAAGCGTCCCCTCGATACAATTGGAGGCTTGGCGTTTTGGCATCTTTGGTCAGGAACTGTGATATCATGAGTTAATTTTCTGTCAACTGCAAATTATCATAGATGGACCAAATTCCTCGCTGAAAATGCGTGGAGGAGCTTAAAGTCTGATCCAAAGTTGAGATTAATTGTCTATAGCTACCATCCTAAGGAGTGATTCGAAGTTGAGTTGAATTATCTGCAGCCACCATAGTCTTTCGTACAGCTTGCCTCCTCATTAATCAATTCCCACCTGAGCGACGAGTGCCACATTTCGCCGTGTTGACTCTATTGAGTTTCGGCCCACCATACCCATCGTTGTGTTGAAAGAAACCATTCTCTGCAACAAACCGTTGCATGTCCTTCGCAGCCCCCGCCATAGTCTCCTCCTCAGTCATATGCACTTCTCCGTTATTCATCCAAACACCCTTCTCATAAGGGTGGAAAGGCGACTCATCAGCCTCACATCTCTCCCACTCACCATCTCTCAAATTCTTCCCCTTGATCGGGTGGGCTGGAACCTTGCCATCCACAAAATATGCCTTCACCTTCTTCATGGTGCAAGCCGATACGGCAGAAAGGCTGCAATGCCCCATGGATTTCTGCTCTATCAATCCTGAATCTTCAAACAGCCTTGCCATTTTGAGTCCTGCTTTGAGTGGCGTGACGGGATCATATGTGTTGGATAGGAAGAGCACGGGGAAAGATGTGTTAATTGGCTTGTCTTTGGGGTGAGCGGCAGGATGTCGACCCCATTGCATGGGAGGGTCAATTGTGGGAATTGACCAGTGGTTGCAACTTATCATTACGTAGAGCCATACATCTGAGAAGGAAGAAAAGGTAGACATGTCTTTGAATCGCTTTTCGAGGTCTGCGACGGTTTCGTTGAGCTAATATTGGCTGGCGGTTAGTCATCTAGTATTTAGGATTTGTGGTTTCTGACACAGTACTCACGGGATATCGCTTGTCACCACACATAACTCCAAGCTGAGCGGTATGGGGGTAGGCATATTCTGGCTGGGCTTTGCAAAAGACCTCTTTGGGGGTAGGGTGAAGAGGAAATCCAAAGTGTAGAAATCCTCTTGGATGATGGCATTTATGACAATAGCGATCAGATTGAACGATGTCATTGGTGTGTAGAGAGCGCTGAAGAATATCTGCCTGAGAAGGTCAATGGTGAAGATATAAGGATTGTGTGAGGTTGGTCCGATGAATGAGAGTGGATGTGCTCGGAGATGCGTTTGCGCATCATTAAAGCGGATTTTGATATCTTCGTAGCTATCGCCTGGTCGATAGAGTACGCATTTCTCTTTTCCTTCATGGCAATACTTGGGGAATGAATTGAAGATGGCGTCTGTGTCGATAATCGACTTTGACCAAATGGGCTCTACGTAGAAATCTGCGTCGACCACTCCGTCGAGGACGACTCTTCCGACACGATCAGGGAACATTGCGGAGAAGGTGGCTCCAAGTAAGGTCTAGATGGCAAGCGTTAGTTTGGATGGAAAAGTGATGAAAGTAAAACCTACCCCATAACTGAATCCCCAAAAGACAAGCTTCCCTTTGGTATCAAGAGGATACTTGGACTCGGAATCCACCGGCGAGTCTGTGTCAACAGAAGCAGGCTTAGATTTTAAAACCAACGAATCTCTCCACTCATCCCAGGCATCGATAATACTAATCATATCCCTAGCAACATTGGGCGTCTGGGCATGTCTAAAAATGCTGTTATTTCCATGAAGCGAGTCCGCCTGCGCACAGAGTTTGGCCTGTGTACTTCCTCGAATGTTCAACTGTGTCAGAGCAGATGAACTCGAATTGGGTAGTCCAATTTGAACCCCTTGAAGAGCCCATGAAACACTCTTGTAGAATCCACTCAAGTAATCAACATATCCGAAATCGTATTGTGCATCTGAGTCCGAACTTCCCCATGGATCCGAATAGCAGTCAACTCGAGGGGTGGTTGCCCCAACTCCTCTCGGATCGAAACCTACAACATCTTGGTCGGCGCCTAGAATGGCTTGAAGAGATTGCCCAAAACCCTGAGCAAACCACGTGCCAGCCCCTCCCGGTCCGCCAGGGTTAATGAGCAGGGGAGAAACGGAATGTTCATTGGAATTGATGTGTTTTCCGGGGGCCATGAGAAGGGCAATGTGAACTTTTGGATTGTCCTTTGAGGCATTCAAGGGACGGTTGTAATCCATTGGAACTGTTAGACGAGCACACAAGAAGCTCTCTCTGCATGGATGCCATTCTAGCTTTTCGCTTGGGGTAATCTGAGTGAAAGTCAGTTCCGTTCACCCAAGTAATCCTTTGGGGATTGAGCCACATACATTGTCAAAATCGAGCTGGCCAAGGCTATCAACTACACGAAGTCTCGACCACGGGTTATGGTTGAGAAGTAGCCAATGGAGAGAGCCTAGAAGAAGAAGGAGAGATGATACAGCAGCAAATTTGGAGTGAGATCTTTGTTTCTGACGAGGTTTGGCCGTTTGATCGGCTCGTGATACCTCGTTCAAAAGCGGGTGCTTCTCTATGACCTGAGGAGAACCGGTCTTGTCGAGTGAGGTATGTTGATATTGCGGTTGTTCCATCTTTGCTGGAATAGGGAGTACCTTGCGCTTAGTCTCTATAAAAGCTGCTGGAGTGGAATCGTCCAAAGAGTGAACAGGAATTAATACTTCTTTTTGAGAAGGATGTAGTTACTTTTAGGCAGAGAATTGTGCGGCGTAGAATGCACGATGGTGAAGATCCGCGTCATGCCAGATGAGGGGAAGGTCTGTCGTCTCAACCATCATCTACCAACCAAATAAAAACCCAAGAACAGACTCGTACGGCCAGTTTGTTTCCGTATTATATGCAGAAATACGCGTGTTGAATATCAGGCATCGACTATCCGGCAAAAAGCGATGTACCGCTGCCTGCAGGGTAAACCTGTCAATGTTTTTCAATTGGTTTTTCAACTGGAACCCCTTAAAATATGGTGGGATGAAGTTCCATCAACATCCAAGTATGAACAAACCATTTGCTGATCAAGATGGGTACTGTACAGATTCAGGATGGAGGAGATGTTGACGTTGATGTTGTCGTCCAGGACGGAGCTTGTGTGGAGCCAGCTGTATTAATAAGCCGTGCCTTGACCTTGAATTGCACCTCGGTCAACCCCATTTTCCCCACATCCCCAACATAGGTAGGTAGGTACTTCGGTTCCCATCAAAGAATGGCTTCATACAACACCTCCAAGCTCTCTCGAGCAGCTAATCTTTCGATACATCCTCACTCACAATGGCTTCCTCCGCGCCCTGGAAAGCAATTGCAGCTCGCAAGCTAGCAGAACGACAATCCCGAATCCCAAAAGCCTGGCTTCTCCCAGTCCCCCTCCTCAATCGACCTTCGATGTGAGACGTGCCCCCTACGAATCTGGTATTCTCACTTCCACCGAGCTCGACATCACCGAAAATTACGATGCCACAGCCCTAGCAGAAACAATTCGCTCTCGCAGATATACAGCCGAGGCCGTCACCGTTGCATTCTGTAAACGAGCAGCAATTGCACACCAAGTCACTAATTGCTTGACTGAGATCTTCTTCGATGCCGCAATTGAGAGGGCGAAATGGTTGGATCTGCAATATAAGCGACTGGGGAAGACTCTAGGTCCGTTACACGGCGTGCCCGTTTCTTTGAAGGATACATTCAACTTGAAGGGTTATGATTCTAGTATTGGGATTGCTAGTTTGGCTTTCAATCCTGCAAAGGAGAATTCCTTGCTGGTGGACATCCTTTTGGAACAGGGTGCTGTTCTTTATTGCAAGACCAACGTTCCACAGACTCTCATGTCGTTGGACTCTGACAACCATCTGTTTGGAAGAGTATTGAACCCAAGAGACAGAAGAGTTACCGCTGGTGGAAGCACAGGCGGAGAAGGAGCTTTAATTGCGATGAGAGGAAGTATACTGGGTGTAGGCACAGATATTGGAGGGAGCATACGCATACCAGCTATGTGCAATGGCATCTACGGTATCAAACCAAGTGCACAACGAATTCCCTTGATAGGATTGGAGACCGGAACAAGGAAGGGTACACGCGAAACTGGTCTTTCCGCTAGTGCCGGACCTCTTGCTACAAGCGTGAGAGATTGTGAGCTATTCATGAAGACAATCTCAAACTCGGAACCTTGGGAGCGAGATTCAAGCATAACATTTGGATACTGGGACCAGCAGGGCTCTATCGAACAGAAACCTGTTATTGGAGTAATTCGAACGGATGGACTTATCACACCACTTCCACCAGTCAGCAAGATTCTTGGAGAGACTACTCTCGCGCTTGAGAAAGCTGGGGTTACGGTGGTTGAGATTAACGCCGTGGCCTTCAAGAAATGCCAGTCACTCGCAAACGCTTTCTTCGGCATTGAAGGCAACAACCACATGCTCGATCTCCTGGAAAGTTCAGGAGAGCCTTTAAACGATTGGCTGAGTTCGAGATTGCGACGCAAAGATCCCATGTCTCTGGAAAAATTGTTGGAGATTCATACCAAAAAGACAGAGCTGGAGGCGGAGATGCTCAAGGTTTGGAAGGATCCCCAGACAGGAAAGAAGATCGATGCAATTATCTGCCCAGTGGCACCACATCCAGTACCTCCCATTGATCGCTGGAATGGTGTCAGTTATACGAGTGCTTTTGTTCTGCTCGACTATCCTGCTGCATCGTTGCCAGTTAGAGATGTGAAGGCAGAGGACTTGGAGAATGAGATTGATAATAGTACGGTGCTAGGGAGTTGGGACAAGGCTAATCGAGAATTATGTAAGTTGGCTTCTCTTGACATTGTGTGAGGAGAATTTGATGCTGATCGCGCAATAGGGGATGGCAAAACCGTGGATAGGCAGCTCTACCTCAACACGGTATTATCGATACAGGTTGTTGCGCCGCGTCTTCAAGAACGGAGGTTGGTTCAAGCTATGGAGTTTATTGATAATGTCTTGCGGAAACAGGAGATTCCAAAGGCGAAACTATAGTCCAGTCGGAGGATGAGATTCTCTTCAATTCTGTACTGTATATACACTCGCACTACGAGATAATGGGAACCTTGCAAGTTGGCTCATTCCTGTACATAGTGAGCGTACTTGTCGTTTGACAGCATTAAGAAAAAAAGCTGTGAAGTGCTGTCAAAAGTCAAGTCTGATTCATTCCCGAAGGTGGTTGCGATCCGGCAAAGGTGGCCATGCTGAAATATCTGTTCTGGGAATTTCGCACATAAAGAGATACCTCATATTTTAAGTAAGCCTCTGAGATTTAATAAATAGCCATTTTATATCGGCAATATGGCGCAAATAGATTGTAGCCAACGGCGCAAAGGAGGTTGACCACACTCCCCGTTCTGGCCGGAAAGGGTTGCTTGGCATCCGGTCAATTCCGCTAGTCCCGAAATTTTATTTCCCAAAGCTCTGTCAACAAACCCAACAGCCACCTCCCATCCCATTCCCGCTTCCTTCATAAAACGCCATCTCTTCCCATCTATCCATCTGCCATTGAAGTCTCCCCTTCTTAACGGCCGCATATTTGCATATCTCCCCTCCATTCTCCTAATTGACTTCCTCGTCACTCTCCCCTAATTCATACACAATGGCTGCTCCATCCACCAGCACCGGCTCGACCAAGGTTGACGCTGTTATCCAAAATGTCAAGGCCAACACCCCGAGAAGCTCAGCGGTGCTGCCCTCTACTCCAGATTCGCCTTAGCTGGTGCAATCTGCTGTTCAGTTACCCACGGTGCTCTCACCCCCGTCGATGTGTAAGTCTGGACAATTTCTGCGATCGAATTTGCACAATCGGCCAACCTCCGAATTGCGCGCAAAATCCAAAAATGGGTCCTTGGACTAATATCTCATCGTGTACAGCGTCAAGACTCGCATTCAACTCGAGCCTGCCACCTACAACAAGGGCATGATCGGTACTTTCAGACAAGTCATTGCTAAGGATGGCGCAAGCGCTCTCCTCACTGGTTTTGGCCCAACCGCCGCCGGTTATTTCCTCCAGGGCGCATTCAAGTTCGGAGGTTATGAACTTTTCAAGCAACAATCCATCAACCTCCTCGGCTACGAGACTGCCTCCAACAACAGAACTGCCGTCTACTTGGCTTCTGCCGGTTTGGCCGAGTTCTTCGCTGATATCGCTCTCTGCCCTCTCGAGGCCACTCGTATTCGTCTTGTTTCCGAGCCAACATATGCCAATGGTTTGATTGGAGGATTTGGAAAGATGTTGAAGAACGAGGGTATTGGTGCTTTCTATGCCGGATTCGGACCAATTCTTTTCAAGCAGTAAGAGCCAAATTTTCCCGACTTTTAGGGCGCGACTAACCCATAAACAGAGTTCCATATACCATGGCCAAGTTCGTCGTTTACGAGAAGACTCTTGAGACTGCCTATGGCTTCATTGATAAATCTACCGCATCTGCCGGAACTCAAACTGGTGTCAACTTGGCATGTGGTCTTGTTGCTGGTCTCGCCGCCGCCGTCGTCTCCCAACCTGCTGACACCATGTTGTCAAAAATCAACAAGACCAAGGGTCTTCCAGGAGAGGGAACCACCAGCCGTCTTATCAAGATTGCTAAGGAGCTTGGTATCCGTGGTTCTTACGCCGGTATTGGTACTCGTCTCTTCATGGTTGGTAAGTAGCAGATTTTCTAGTCTCGGTATTATATCTACCACCACAGCAACTAACAATACCACAGGTACGCTCACCAGTTTCCAGTTCGCCATCTATGGCGACGTAAAGAAGGCATTAGGAGCCGTGGGCGGCGTGGAGATTGCTAAATAAGTGCACAAAATTCGCAAGATCGAGATTGGCGACTAGAAGTTAGACCTTGGAAAAAAGCATGGAAACATGTGACTTCTTGGAGGCATGAATATGGATAGAGCATTTTTCTCTTGTTACGACTTTTGCGTTTGTGTTTGGGCTGGCTTTGTTTGTGTCTCTTATTCCCTCTGATAATACGAAGGATTGTAGGCTCGTGGAGAAATATAGAGGAGGCAGCCTTTTGTCTTTCCCTTGGGCCTGGTATAGAAAGGTCAAAGGGAGATGAGGAGATCCCTGGGTTGCTTTTCTGCGAAAACAATGTATAGTAGTAGATTCATTGGTCCTTTGAGATCTCGAATAGATGGATTAAAAACTGTATCTTTTTGACTCGGATGATTTGAAAATATGATTTGAAAATGGCGAAGCTGTCATGGGAAGGAAGGGTGAACTCTGGCAGCAATCATCTCGAGAATGGGAATGAGCTTGGTCAAGAAAGGAAGAGTATTATGACATAAAGGAAGAGGACGACTGGGATGACCATTCTTCTCCAATCCGTATTTCGATATTACCTATTCACGTCACGTGGCAAAAGCGGAGCTCCCAAAAGTCCACTAAAAAATATGCGACCTCGAAGCTCCTGGATCTGCCATCGTAACATCAACAACTTCCGTCAATTTCTCCATCTCCTCTCCCCCAGTTCTTTTCTTCCCATCCCTCACAATGCCAGCATTCGCTCGCTCTCTCAACCCTTTCTTAAGGACTGCCCGTGTGGCGCTGAGGCAAAGCAATGGAGTCAACCCATTGCAGAGCGCGCTCATGCAGAGACAGAACGGCGTTCAAATTTTGAATACCGCCAGAACTTATGCTGCTGCTTTCGAGAGGACGAAGCCTCATGTTAATATTGGTATGGATGTCCAGGATGAGAGACCATGTGCACGGCTAATGCATTTCATTTAGGTACAATTGGACATGTTGATCATGGAAAGGTAAATCGATTCCTCCTTTTCTGCTCGCCCACCAGAACCTCAGACCATAATGCTAACGTTTCACCCTCCAGACCACATTAACTGCCGCCATCACCAAACGTCAAGCTGAAAAGGGCCATGCCAACTTCCTCGACTACGGCTCGATTGATAAAGCACCCGAGGAGCGAAAGCGTGGTATCACCATCTCCACTGCCCACATCGAATACTCGACCGATGCTCGCCATTACTCCCACGTTGACTGTCCCGGTCACGCAGATTATATCAAGAACATGATTACTGGTGCTGCCTCTATGGACGGAGCCATCATTGTCGTTGCTGCCTCCGACGGACAAATGCCTCAAACTCGTGAACATCTTCTCCTTGCCCGACAAGTCGGTGTTCAAAAGATTGTCGTTTTCGTCAACAAAATCGATGCCTTGGAGGATCCCGAGATGTTGGAATTGGTCGAGATGGAAATGCGCGAGTTGCTTAACACATACGGTTTCGAGGGAGATGAGACACCCATCATCCTCGGTTCCGCCCTCTGCGCCCTTGATGGACGAAGACCAGAAATTGGCTCTTCCAAAATCGATGAGTTGCTCGATGCTGTTGATACATGGATTCCTACCCCCGTCCGTGATCTCGACAAGCCTTTCCTCATGTCCGTTGAGGATGTTTTCTCCATCCCCGGTCGTGGCACAGTTGCATCAGGTCGTGTAGAGCGAGGCACACTCAAGAGAGATTCGGAAGTCGAGCTGATCGGAAAGGGAGATACGCCCATTAAGACAAAGGTAACCGACATCGAAACCTTCAAGAAGTCCTGCGACGAGTCCCGCGCCGGTGATAACTCCGGTCTCTTACTCCGTGGTATCAAGCGTGAGGATGTCCGCAGAGGAATGGTCATCGTCGCCCCCGGCACCACCAAACCACACAACGAGTTCCTCGTCTCTATGTACGTGCTCACCAAGGAGGAAGGAGGTCGCCATACAGGTTTCCACCAGAACTACAGACCACAGATCTTCATTCGCACAGCTGATGAGTCCGCCGCGCTTTACTGGCCAGACGGAACCGAGGATGCGGACAGCAAGATGGTGCAGCCCGGTGACAACGTTGAGATGAGATGTACGATCGGCAACCCAGTTGCCTTGGATGTAGGACAAAGATTTAATATTCGTGAGGGTGGAAAGACAGTTGCTACCGGTTTGGTGACTCGAATTATCAAGTGAGATGGGTAATTTTTTAATACCTATTTCGTTAACTTTTTAATCATGTACAAGAGGATGATGTATGGATTGGCGATGTGATGTGATGGGCTTTTTTAGATGGGGAAGAAGAGGACGAAGAAGAAAAATGGGGTGGGGGCTACTTGTATACTGTAACACTTTGACACGATATGGATGGAAATGCAAATCATGGGATGGAGTTTCTTTTATCTTCTACTTTCTCGTTGTAGTTTACCCAACCAGTCACACACACACCCGCAGACACATATCTTGTAGAACACATCACTCAAAAAATAGAACTCCCTTCTCTAATAGCTTGTCTTCTATCTCTTCCGGGTCTGTGAACTCCTTGGTTGTCTGCCTTTTTCTGTGTTCTCAAAATCTCAAGCCAGTTCGCTCAAGCCAAGTTTCCCTCTTCTCTCCACGCCCTCTGAGTTCTCCCCCAACCGCTCCCGCTCACACTCTCACGCACCTACAGGATAGAAGTACTATACAGGCAAAGTGCTTGTTACCACTTGCATAATCAAGGATACACACCTCCTCCCACAACTTCCTCTAGACAAGTCTCAGCGTCAAAATACGTCGGAACAATCAACAAAGCGCACCGTTCACGCCCATGAGAAACACCATCATGTGTCACAGTATGTGTACGTAATGTATGTATTAAGTTTAATTGCTAACGCTGTCGTGTATCATACATTGATAGAAAAAAGACTCGCTGGTGAGCACATTCTTCTGTGCCTGCTTGTGTACCTCCCATTGCCCCATCAAGTAAAATGAACGCTGGTATATCATAGCACAGGGGTAAAGTAGTTCCGTTGAAGAAAAGTGCCAAAAAAATGTAAGGAAAAATTTCCTCATCCAAGCCACCATCATTACTGGGTTGAAAAATTTGGTATACGCAATAGTGGTATCATGATGCATGAGAGTAACCGTTTCCATGCATTACTTTGGAGAAAGAAAAAGGTCGGAAGGAAGAATTAGTATCGACCAGTCATGACTGGATTATTGGAACCGAGGGTGGTGTGGTTGTCATTTGCGATTGGAGCGTTCTCTTTCGAGAATGCCTGATCGACCTCCTATGATTGTGTTAATATTTCGCTCAGGTAGTGTTGGTATGCAGCACAAACCTTTCTAAACCCATTTGTGTTACCATTCGTGTGGCCATTGGTATGACCATTGTTGCCAGAGTAGTTAGCAGCTTGATCACTCAAAGAGCCTGTGTTCCCAATGTTTTGATTTCCACGGACACCTCCACCTGTGACGTTATGCTCCTTGCGTCTGATTTCTGTGACGCCTGGAATGCTAGTTGACTTTGCAGCTGAACCAAGCTTGAAGACTGGAGACTCCCACTTATCACCCTTGCGGGCGAGTTCCTTGTATTCAGTGGCTTTGGAAGAAATGCCACCCGGCAAGTGAATGTTAGGGAAGATGGAGTCCTCCTTTGTAACCGCCATGTTGACCTTCTTGTCCGCAGCGATAGCTTCAGCCTTTTGTTTTCCTTGGAGGAATTGCTTCTTGGCGGCATTCACGTACTGAGCATAAATGTTTGGGGCATCTTCGGGGTTCTGGATAACCTGAGAGATATTAGTGAATGAAAACAAAGGAGGTCATGTAAATTACCTGAGCCTTTGCCCGATCAACCTCCTTCTGGACTTCATATAGAAGAGAGTCCAATTCATGAACCTTGTCTTTGATAATCTTCTCGAGAGCCTTTTGCAGACCAGGTCGGATTACCTTCAACATGAAAGGCTTGAAGAGAGAGAACGCCAACTTGTGCTTGGACTTTTGAAGCTTGATGTTGAAGTTCTTGACATCAACGTCCACCTTGTCAACCTTAAAGAAATTTTGACGGTCCTTCTTGTCGGCGGTGGACATCTTAATCTTGAAACTGAAACCATCGCCTCCAAGATAGATATCGGCAATACCGGTGTCGGTAACGCTTGGGAAGCCTTGCTTCTTCTTGATGTGGTAGGAAACATCCTTCAAATCCATTTGGATTCCAGAAACCTTGAGCTGGATAGAGTTTTGGTTCTTGTTAGCCACATTCTTACGGCCGAAACGCCAGTAGTTGTCTAGGAGGAAAGTTAGCGAAGTTCAAATAATTCCACATTTCAGAAACTTGCCATTGGAAAGCTCAAAGATGTTTGGCATGAGGTTGTCGCTTTCAATCACCAAGTTTTCAATGATTGCATCCATTGCAGAATCGGAATATTCAATTCTAGGAATTGGTACATAGCGAATGCTCTCCATAATGCCAGGAATGATGACTTCACTGAGATCTTTGACCAAGTGAGGCTTGAATTTGGACTTTCCACTCTCATCGTTGGCAAGGTCTGCGAACAGCTTGTTGATGGAGTTTGCAAACTTCTTGTTGAGTGGATCCTGATCGAATTGGTCGCCGAGGAACTTGACTTCGTCGACAATGCGATCAGTGTGGTTGCGATAACGATCGCGAAGAAGGAAGTTCCCTCGGTCGTATAGAACATTCCACTCATCAGTCGCTCGGTCTTCCATGATGTATCCTTGCTCCTTCAATACCCTTCTGATGTAAGCATCCATGTCCTTGAACCACGACTTTAGCTCGGGATCTTGGTCGGCATCTTTGTAAATTGCGTTAATGGATTCGAAAAGGTCATTTGTGGATGTCCCATTTGCAAAGCGCTCGATAAGTGTCTTGATTGAAGTCAGCATCGGCTCGTTATTCTTTATGAGGCCTATCGTACCTTGAGGTTAGCTTCAACCTGCTTGAGAGAGTTGTCAGTGTGGGCACCTTGGACAGAGTCAGAACCTTGCTGGCCAACGGTAGAGGCATGGCCCGCGTAGGTTTCGGCGAGATTAAGGAGAGTGTTAATGGCTTGTTGATCTGAACTGGAGTTAGCAAGCAGTGCATTAAGACGGAAACTTGGAATGGTTAACTAACAATCGGGGTGACCTTGGACCTCCACAACCAATTTTTTGAGACGCCAGATGGTTTGCTCACGGCGCTCTTCTGGCATCTTACTCGCCATATAGTTCTTGGTCTTGGCTCTAGTCTCACGGGCCTTGTCCTTCTTCTCCTCCGGGATGCCTGCATTAGCACGATCCTTGAGTGTTGAAGCTCCTTGAATAGCACTTTGTTGTGCATCACCATCGTGGGTCTGGGCGTCATCACGGGCAGCTTGAAGATCGTTCTTGTCAACAGGAGATTTCTTGCTGACACTTGACTTGATCTGGTTTCTGATGTTGGCAGAAGACATATCAGGATTCTCGTGCCATGTGTTGTCATCAGCAGGCGCATCAATTTGTCTAAGCTGATCCTCGTGGGGTCGGACTCGACCAGCAGCTTCAGTAGCAGCATCGCCTGCCACATCGCGAATGAGGATAACGGCATCATTCACTACGAAAACACGTTAGAATTGAATCAAACATAACTGGGTGATAATACTTACAAAGTTTACGGAATTGACCGTTGGAGATCAAAAGCGTGCCCAGTGTTCGGAGACCTTCCACAGCCTCATTGCCATGCTGCTTCGCTTGGTCCTTGTTTACTGGTGCCCCGGGAATAGTTGCATCTCCTCCGCTGATGTGTTGAGAATCCCAGATGAACTCCTGCAGGAGATTTCCGTCGTTTTTGGAAAGCAAGAGATGCTGGGCTTGTTTGACCACATCGCGGAAGTCCGCAACGAGCTGCTGGCCTTCAGATGAAAGCTTCTTGGAAGGAGTAGCGATTGGTTTCGAGCCTAGGAAACTGTTGAGGGCAATGTCGATTTGGTCGTTCTAAAGATGATCAGCTATTAACATGATTAATTGAAATGGAAGAGCTTACCGATGGGACTTTTCCAGCTTGGAATGCTGTTAAAGGAAAGTCATCAGCAAGACGTTAAATTTATGGAGCGCAATCATAATCTTACCTGAAATGATGCCATAGACTTGAAGCTTGCGATTGACATCGGCCTCCTTCTGTGCTGGGTTGACAGGGCGATTGACGCCGCTTGACATTCCGGAAGACATTATCGCGAAGTTGGGTATTGGGTATCAAAAAAAGGCTCAAATGAAAGAGGAATGTGGTGGTGAATCGAGTCTGTACAAGATCTCGAATCAAAGAATGCAATGGGAGTATAATGTGGTAGAATGGGGAGGGGTGGTAGCGTAATGGGTATATCTTGTTTGGTCTGAAAAGGGTGCGAAAATGGTATGGAGAGTAAGAGAGAGGAGACGGGAGGTAGTTTGGGGATCGGACGGTTTTGTGATCTGGGTTGGTCCTGCACTTTTTTTTGGAGGTATGACGACTATGAGACTATGAAACTATGAGGCAAGAAGGTAACAGCAGTCTCAGTCCCACTTCCCTCCCGCTTCCCTGGCATGGGCATGGGCATGGGGATGTGATCTCCTGTTACCGAGCCGGAGCAAGGCAATACATCCATGTAAGACTACTTGTCTCCATAACAGACATGGAAAAGCCAATTAGCTGTGCAAGTTGCATGCCTTCCATCTGCAACTTCCCCGTGACACCATCGGGAATGGAGAGGCAGAGAGCAATGTACGATATAGAAAGAATGATATTGCTATTGACATAGCGATGGAGATAGATCAGGGTAGAGACAGAGATTCAGATTGAGATTGAGGTTGAACCTGCTCACTGAATCGTGACGACATGGCAAACAGACCTCCATGAACAGCAAAACAGCAACATCGACAAATAAATCACAACGCAACAAGCAATTAGAAATGTGGAACTTGGAGGCGTCGTTAGTCCCAACAACGTGGGCCAAGTGGCCAAGATGGAAGCGACGGCGATCGAGCAGGGGAAGCGGAGAGGGAGCTCACGCCACACCATCATCTCTCGCCTGCAGAAGCTTGGTTTGTGGCTGATAACCTCGATGTATCGAAAGTATGTTCCTGTAACTGGCTGCAAACGGGCGAGCTAACGCGTTGGACCGAGAATGATTGCTTGGGAATATCAATGTTATCATGAAACATGATTAGGGGAGATGATTCGGCAGAGATCTGAATGTTAAGCATCTTGATGACGGCATTTCTTAAATTCCCATCCTCAATCGCCATATCGCCTCCTCCTCACCACTTGATGCGAGAATGTGACAGCCGCATGGAGACGGCGATCATCGATATGGTCTTCTACCCAGCACCAACCTCGGAAGCACAGAGAAAGACTTTACATGTCAGCTCCTGGTATTTTCTTTTCTCGTTTGCGCAAAATAATGTTGCTGATCGGTTCATGGTGTCACAACAAGAACTGGATTCAACAGGTCACACAACATGCCGAACTTTTCCCCGCTAACGTAGCAAGAAAGTCAAGAATGTGCAGTGTATGGAATGAGTTAAAGTGTTGACAACGGCCCAACCGAAAACACATCCATGACCTCATTGAAGTTGCTGATTTTGTCGAGCATCATCGAGTCCGCATTTCTCGGTTAGCTTATGCCGTCTCATTCTGGGAGATGTTCCTTGGCAATTGGGTGGACGCCGGCCCTCGTCTATCTTTCCGTACTCATCACGATCGAGATCAAGCAAAGTCAAGTCAAAGTCCAGAGAGCGAGCAGCTTTCTACCTGTAAGCAAGCCTGGAACTGGATATCTTAGCTCGCTTAGATGCCTTGCATTACCTAATAACCGAAAGTCAAATTTGTCCCCGTAGGAAAACGCTCAGGGCCAAGCCCACACACATGCAAAAAAGGGATATGAACTTAAACAATTAGAGTTACTCCCACATACGACCATAGATTGAGGAAAACTGGGCATCCCGTCCGCTCTGCCATACATAAGCCTCAAATCGGTAGATTAGTAGTTGGGTGGGTGACCACCAGCGAATCCCTGCTGTTGTATGTTCTTTTGGTGTTTTTGGGACTTTCCATTGTTCAAATTTTGGTCGATTATTCTCCCTGGTTTACTTACTAACCCCTTTTCTTTGTCTATCGAATATTCTGTCGATAATAATTTAAATCAAAATGCCTTTTCTCTTGTAGGATCATCTCTTCCCCGTTCTTTTGTTGTTGTTTTAAGAAAAAGTTCTGACAGGAGGAGAGGCGCTCAAAGCTCGCTTGGCTGGTCATGTGAGCATCCGCTGTAAACAAATAAACATATAACTTTTCGGAAGCACCCTCGGGCATATCCAATAATAACGACCTCTCCCTTCGTAAGAAACTGTGTGATGGGAGGGCATGGTCGTATTGTGTATAAATAGCCGATTGTTACACTCGATACTTTGTAAGTGGGGGTGAACTCCTCAGCAACTCAACACATCTCAACTTCTCCAAGTTCAAAGTGGGATGGATATTTGTAGGTAGGAGACCTACGGTATCCCAAACGACTATCAATCACGAAATTGCTAATCGTCTCAAGATAAGTATATCCATTACAAACCGGATAAAACGGGCCGTCGTTGAAAATAGGCTTTTTTGGTTAAAGATGGTACAGACGCGTTGCTACGGCGTTGAACGAACTAACGACTGGTGTATTGTGGGGTTTCATAAGTAATTGGAATATTTACATGTATATTAACTTGATAATTCTGTAGGAGACAAGTTGTTAAATAGAGGATATAAATCTGGTGTAATGGGCATTATACAAAGCCACGGTGGCTTGTGCGGGAGTACTGATCTTTCATCAGAATGAAGAACTGTCTGATATCACACCATAAGTTCATGACTTGATCTACTTGATGGCTCCTTTGTTTCTTTCAGGAAAACAAAACAAATCAAGACAAGTTGTATGCACATAGAGTCAGCCAAGATCAAAACACTCGGTTAAACGGACCGTATCACTCCGTAAATGCAACTCTCCGCATAGCTTTTATGAACATGGAAGTATCGGAACTTGATATATCTCCAGCGGGAGCAATGCAGCATCCATGTTGCTGTAACCTTACCTTGCTCCTCGCTGCGATACCCCGCGCTGATCCTACTACCCCTCCATGCAAGTCACAATATCCTATTTCGGGGTGTTGACAATAAGTATAAGATGGATGCTGGACCTTCAATTCAGTGATCTGCTGCTCTATATCCAATAAATTCCTCTCGTCAATACCCTCCAACAACTCAGGCAACGAAAAAACATATCAAATTTTGGACTACCTCCAAACCCCCAAAAACTTTACCCACCTACTCAATCCAATAACCATCCTCGCAAACATGCCCATAGCCCTCGCAGAAATATCAGAAGGCTTCTCGTGCTACACCAGCGGCCCCGAAGAAGCCAAACTCGTCTACAACGAAATCTACACGGACCACTGCTACGACATCGCCTCGCACACATCCACAGCACCCTTCTTCATCGACGCCGGCGCCAACGTTGGTCTCTTCTCCATCTACATGAAGCACAAATACCCCCAATCAACCATCATCGCTTTTGAACCCGCGCCAGAAAACTACGACGCCCTGCTCCGCAATCTCGAACTACATAAAGCCGCCGAGGGCGTGAAAACGTATGAGTATGGATTGAGTACCAAAAAGGACGAGGCTGTTATAACATTCTATCCCACCTCGCCTGCGAATTCGACGTTTTATCCAGAGGGGAAACAGTTGCAGAAGGTGTTGTGTGCGGAGGTGTTGGGGCAGGAGATGTCGGATAAGTTTTTTGGAAATGAGATTGAGGTGAAGGTTCCCTTGGATCGACTGTCGCATTTTTTGAATACCGATTATCCTGAGGTGGCGGTGATTGATCTGTTGAAGATTGATGTGGAGGGTGCAGAGCTGGATGTGTTGGGTGGTTTCGATGAGGCGCATTGGGCCATCACGCAAAATGTTGTCGTGGAAGCTGGAAATAGGAATGGAGAGGTTGATGAGATTGAGGGGATTTTGAAATCGAGAGGATTCGAAATCAATACGACGAGCAACAAAATAGATTCGGTGGACCCAAGGTACAAAGAACTGACAAACTACCTGATTGTTGGGCGTCGAACGAAATGAAAGAGTTGAAGATCAGTACTTATATGTACATGATGGCTTGGCTGATGAGGCGTAGTTCATATCAACTTAGCTACAGGGCTCACTCTCCAGATTAATCGTGGAACAACGGTAGAGTAATTTTAGGTCCTCACTGCTCTCGCGGCCTGAAAATCTGTGACTCTGAGCTAGAGGACTCTTGTACCAAATAATTCAACATTGTAACCTGCCTGAAGCTCTTCCAAAATCTTGGTGAAAGTGTCGAAGCTAAAAGCAACGAAAAATCAAAATCGGTCATTCAAAATCTCATACCAGAAAACAAAACAACACTAATCATCTGTTAGCAATACCTTCACTATGTATCTTCAAATCGGGAACATGAATGCAGAACAACCTTATATCAGTGACGACTACCGTGAACTTGATACAGAATTTTGCGAACAAACCCAAAGCAGGAAAACTCACATCTCAATCAATCAATATCACGGCAAAATTAGTTTCATTTTTCAGTATCAACTATCAATTACACTTGATTTGTGCAAGTATTCTCAGCTATGCTTCTTTCTTTCTTTGACCCCCTTAGCTCACGAACCTCTACCTCGCCCACAACATCTGTAAATAACCCGTTGTTTGCATGTAAAAACATGATCTCTCCTTAAGCGCTACAACAACACCTCATATAAAAGAATTAAGAGGAGGAAGAAGAAGATCAAGAGAGAGCGTTCCACACCCTCCCGAGAAAAATGCTCACTTATTCGCCAAAGACCCATCCAGTGGCTGTATGTATCAAATCCTCAAGCTTTCCCAACCCGAAGCAGCATATCCTAGTCAATCGGTTTGCAAGAAGTAGAAGTAGAAGTAGAGGTAAAAATATTACAAAGCAAAATCAAAACAGTGGTGGTGTGATCATTCAAGATATTGTTGAAGATCTGGTATCTCGAGTAAAATCGGACAGAATAAAAAGGAAGAAGTCGAGGACGCTTTTGGAAATACCGAATTTTTGCAAGCGATGCCATGAGGGTGGTGAGCCGAGATTCTGGATATAGTATAGGAAACTAGGTGCGGGTGTGGAAGAACCAGTGAGAGGGTTCTTGTTAATCGTAGGTAAGCGAGAGAGTGCGCGAAATATTCGTGTGAACTACAAGGGGCCGAAAGAATTGGCGTGGAGCGAAAAGGATAAATATCGAGGAATCATTCATTGACCATAGGCAGCCCAGACACGGTGAGATTCTTGAAGAACTATGATCTTGTCAGTAATTGGACAGCACAACTGACGCGAGGGGACAAACCTTTCAGAATTCTACCTTGTCCAGCCCGATCTTCACAAGCCAACTGTAGTCCACCGCCCTCGACGAAATCCAAAACAACACTGTTTGGCAACTCCTGCATCTCAACATCTGGAATAGCAGGCACTCTGAACTCGCTAAAATGCAATCTGCGACTTGCACCTGGTCCCCCCTTGGTATCTTTGCCGTTTCCACCAGCAGTGAGAATCAAGTAACCTTGAGAGTCAATTGCCATCGATCGTCTCTTCCAAAGGAGTGAATCGGGGAACTGAACGTTAACTTCTCCGAGAGGATTCAAAGTTGGAGTAGGTGCTGCTGAGGCTTGAGATGGATGGGAGGAGACAAGGGAGCGGGATTCGTTCAAGTTAAGGGGCTCAGATTCTTCACGAACTGTGGGTGACATAGCGTGCGAGACAGTCTTGCGACTTGATGTAAGAGACGATGACATTCTGCGAATCATTCGAGTTGCTCGGCTGGATTTCTTTTCGGATTTATGAGGATCCTCGTTGTTCGAGGAGCTTGAGCCTGCAGTTAGTGGAGGCGAGGGGGCGCTGACGTCGCCTCGGCTGGAGATGGAGAGTCGGCTGCTAATCGACATTGGCCTAGTGGCGTGGGTTGAAGGAGGTCGGGAGGGTGACTTTGAAGGAGATTTTGGCGTGGAGGAGACCTCAATGTTCATCGAACGTCTTCGATCCGAGAATGAACTTCGACCTTCACTCATATCGCTGATGAAGTCTTTGATCACAGTTACAGACGATCGCCTCTCTCTCTTGTTGGCCTTTGGTGTGCTAGAAGAGGACTCTCTGGACAAACGTCTCTCCTGGATTGTCTCCTTTGGATGCTCTGCACCAGCTCGTTGGTGTGTGATTAAAAGTGGCGATGCCTTGAGATCGAGAGGCGTGGAGTCTGAGAGATCTTTTACAAGGTCGGATCTAGTTGGGAATTGCTGTGCATGTGCAGGATCTCTGAGAATGCGCGCGGTCACAGAAATTGACTCGGTTGTTGGCTTGTGCAACTTTGCCAATGGAGTAGGACTCGATGTAAAGGCCTCGACTCTGCTTTTAATTGAACCAGATCGCTCCCGAGCTTTGCTCACCTCAGGGGACGAGTCTCGAGAGATCGAAGGTGGTGTAGTGTTTCGGCTAAGGGAGTTTGCCCTCTCTGCAACAGATGGAGAAGAGTTCTCCCGAACGCTGTTGGCTTTCCGAATAGAGAAGAACGATGATGTAATTCCAGGAGTAGCGACAGCAGTTGGGGGCGGTGTCGTTCCCGGTGCAGTACTTGACAATTTCTCCAGGGCTTTGATTCTTTGCGAAATCCCAGAGCCAAGGTTAACCTTTTTGGCGACCGGCCTTGATTCTTGTTGGTTTATCTTGTTAAGGTACGCGGCGGAAGCAGAAACAGATCTTTTCTCCTCAGGCTTTGAAGACTTTGAGAATCCAAGTAATTTGGAATCGCTCTTGTCCTTTCGCATCGGGTTCGAGAATGTTCGAGAGAATCGGTTGGTTTTCTGAGCTGTCGGACTTGGGAACTCGGATTGAATCGGAGACTTGACAGTCATCGGCTTTGCTTGTTGGACGACGGCTGCTTGCAGTTCATCCATAAGCTCTTCATCTGAAGAGAGATGATGATCAGAGCCCGCCGCATTCTGTTCAGTCAGGCCTTCGGTTCGAATCGGGTCAACATGTGGTCTCCTCTTCTTGTTCGATAGCGAACTGTTCGAAAATGTGCTGGCAGTGGGTGAATTCTGAACGACTTCTACTCTTGGATTGTTGCTCGGGAGAGGTTGAGTTGGAATGTCAGGACTGGCCAGCTCTCCCCTAAGGTCATGCCTGCTAAACTTCGACCTAGGGATCTTCCATTCCTTGACTGGCACGGGTGGAGGATTTGACTCGGATTCAATTGCTTCGTTAACGGTAACCGAGGAGACTCCATCATGGTGAGCTTTAGTGGCTGCTTCGGGTTGCATTGACACTGTAACCTCTGTATCCTGGTGTGTCGAGGTATCTCGCTGCTTTGTTGAATCAACTGTAGCTGGAGGCATTCCAGAATCGACATCCTCACTTTGTACTGCCACCGGAGAAGGATTGAACCAAGGTGGAGGCATTCCATAATCTGCAGCTCCCTCCTGTACGAAATCCTCCTCGACCTCCACATCAGGCGACCGAACTTCCGGGGTATAGGTATGTGGTTGTAACATATATAAACTCTCGACCTTCTCTGCCCTCGTAGGTGCTGGAACCTCTTCTCTTTCTATTGCCAACTTGGGATCTGGGGTAGAAATTGGCGTCGCATCAGGAAGTTCTTCTTCTGTGGTAATCGGTTTCGCAACAATAGGTTCTGCAACAGTTGGTTCTGCAAGAACAGGTTCTCTGATCGTTTCCTCAGTGTTATTGGAACTGGAAGTTGGCGTCGCATCAGAAATTTCTCCCTCCGGCGTAATTGGTTTCGCAGAGATGGGTTCGCGGATAGTTTCATCGGTGCTTTCAGAAATGGAAGAAGCCCTTGTGCTCTCCGCTTTCTCACTAACACCAACTGGAGAAACAGGAGTGGAATCTGATCTCGTAGCATCAGACTCATCTGTTTTGAGTGTTGAGCGAGCGTCAAAAGCAATCCCAGAATCAGTACTAGTATCTGCCGTCTCAGCCATATCGTTCAGCATCTTCAGTGTGTCTTCAACCTCCTTCGAGGGTGCTGTGGATATTCGATGTTCCTCTACAATCGGCATACTTGCTGGTGGTGGTGCTGCTTCCTTTGGTAATGCTGTCGAATCGTTCAGAGCTGCAGTTTCACGCTTCTTTCGCAGCTCGAGGGCTTTCATTAAGCGGGTCTTTTCAGGTGTCATGAGAGGGAATTTGGACGACATTGACATTGAGCTGGGCGATGCCAATGGGCGTATGGAAACTCCTGAACTTGTTGTGGGACGGCCTCCACTCGTATGCGGTCGCAGTGGTGTCGATGATGAGAAAGTTGTATCTTCGGGGATGGGTGGTGGAGAGATTGTCATGGATGGAGCTTCTTGAGCGTATTGGGTATGCGGTCGGTCCTTCTGTTCACGTTTGCTTGGAGTTTTTGAAATTTTCAACCCTGCTGGGAGACTTGATACTGGCCGAAAGTGAGAAGATGAACCAGAGGCTGATGTATGTGGTCGTCCACCAACATCAAGTGACGGACGAGGGCCTAATTTTATTTTTGGTCTCCCATTTGATCCATAGGAGGAGTGAGAGTGTAGCTCTGGTCTTGTGGACTGCGATGACTTCCGACGCTCATCAATGGACGGTGACTTGGGGCGAATTATGTCTTGTATAATAATTTCCCTAGGCGGAGGGGGAGAAGTCTCGAGATCTGCGATCAGGGCACGATAATCCGTCGAGGATGGAGGAGGTCCAGTTGACAGGGGGTCTGGTAGGGAAATTACCAGAGGGGCAGGCTCATAAACAGGGATGTCAAATGGTTTCGCGATTGTTGCGCTGTCTTCTGGGACAGTGGATTGTCGTTTTGCTCGATTATCTTCCTCCTCGTCTTCCGTTATCTCCATCAGCCGTCGTCGACGAAGGGAGCTCGTCGAAGATGAAGTGGACCCAGAAGCAGTATGTAACGAGCAAGCGGCAGACAGTGTCGAGTCCTTCAATTCCTTGGAGGAGGTTATGGAGAAGATCGTATCGTGAGGATGGAAGCGTTCGGTGATTGCACTGAAATGGACAGCAACTCGAGCTATTGGATAATTAGACAGAGCTCTCTGATCTGGCAAAAGCTTAAGCATCCAAAGAAGCCTTACCTTGGACAAGCCTGGAGCAGTCTTCCGGCACATATTTGATAACAACATTTCTCCTTCGATACCTCAAAAATCCGAACAGCGGAGTCGGTTCTTCGTAGGCTGCAATCGCGTTGCGTATTTCGACAATGCCTCCATTTCCCTTGCCTAGCAATTCAACTTCATCTCTCGAGCTATATTTGAGTAGAAACCTGTCATAATTTGGTTAGTCAAAAAGATCCGGTAATTTCACCACCACGAGGGAACGAGCTGGCTCACCATCCCCCAGGTTCCGCGGCCGCCGTTTCGTGCGCCTCTTTAACCTTCACATCATCCAGTCCATTCAACGACATCTCCCTTCACGTTCTGCAGCCCAACGTGGTCTCTTTGCTTCTTCGTCGTTTGTTTGTCGGCGCTGTTAACACTATGTGCACTTTCAGGGGCAACCATTTGTTGAACGCCGCAGCAGCCCTCTCCCGCCGCGACCCCAGGGGTAAGGAACAGTCCGGATCCAAAGAGGGTAAATAAAGACAGTATGAATTTAGGAGGAGAGGAGGACAGCCAGCAGAAAAGAAACTCCGGCAATTAAAAGACAACAATAAAATGTATAAGAAGTAGATCCTGCGGTTCTTCAACACAGGCGCCGAGGAGAATAATTGAGGTCCTGGTCTCTTTTCGTAGCAGCCTCCCAAAACGATGGACTCTTTAGGAATAGCGTTGGGGCCGAGCCGAGACGTGTCTGATGTTATTGACTTTTTTGTTTTGTTTTCCTTCGCGTGCGCAAACTGCGACTTGACAACGAGGAAAATGATGAGGATGTGATATCGATTAATACAAGAGTATTATGAGAAATCTTCAGCGCCACTAGGCCATGGAATCAGAAGGAGGAAGATCTCTGAGTTTCGCAACCTTCAGATCAAGCACTCAAGCGGGGTGTTTTCCCTCAAACCAAACGTTCCGACTTCATGCACCCACTGCCAAATGCCCGCCGCGCTTTGACCTGTGTCACTCACGAAGCACAGATCCTTGGAAAGTGGAATGGCCAATGGAGGGAGAGAAGGGGAACGTTGGGGAAGCACGCTATGATGCTCCGGGGTAGCAGAGAAGTGATCTTTTCATCCTATGCAGCTACTGACTGTATGCTATGCAACACAAATTCGAAATCAACATACGTGGGATCGCTTCCCATGGATTGGTCCTGTTCCCGGAATGATATGATAACAGACAATCCCCGAGTACAAAGCTTTTATCTTCGTATGGTAACTCACCTGAGAAAAGAGACGTTTTGTGAGCCGTTAGAGCCCAAAATCAGTAGGCACTTACTCTACATCCTATGAACTGATCTAAACTAACCGGAACAGTACACGAGATCTCCCAAAACCTACATAATCTGGTTAGGTAATTTACTTGAAATCCCAAGGTTCGACCGGATTCACCCGCCTTGTGAAGGCACACTTCAGACCTAAACGGTAAACCGTTGTGGCTATCTCGCTAAGCGGCTTACTGACAACGCGAATATAATTCTGGACGTTGAAAGGACTTCAGTTATGTCATTATTTGGCGAGGCATTGATTGTTGTGTACCAACAGGTGCGAGTATTCGAATGCGAGGCATGTACCATAAAATTGGTCAGAGCCACGCCAGATGCTCAAGACCTGCCCTTCAATAATCAACGTCCCCAGATTATCCGCTCATGATCAAAAACCCACCTTCACTTACTTGCGCTTACCTAGGTACCTAGGTAGGAACCTTACCTTGGAAGTCTTAGAGTAGATCTCCACCAGTCCGTTCGCGGTATGGCGCACACTTTCTGTCGTCGAGAACACAGAGCTGATTCGTGAGGCATACATTGACATCAACACTCGAGGCTATTACTGTACTGTACAGCCGTTACTTTTTCACGAGAGTTTACAACGACTACTACTACGGTCTCAGTTATTAGCACTTGCGCCATCTTATGATATTTCACTTCACCATAGCGAGTATTCCAAACGTCAAACATGTTACTTAAAGATAAGTTAATTATTATTTAATTTGTTAAACTTGCGGTGGAAAACTCCCTGTCCTCCTCCCGACTCCAAGAAGATCTAATGCTTCATCAGAAATAATGCTCGGAGCAAAACTGCTGACTGTCTTCTGACTATTCATTCTGGAAACTCTTCCCAAATCAATCTCTCCGAATCCATCTCGATCTGTTTCGTTCTCGAGAGCACCTGACCCACCTACTGTCTGGATAGAAATGGTATCCC
Source organism: Tetracladium setigerum (assembly GCA_031472005.1). Taxonomy (NCBI): domain Eukaryota; kingdom Fungi; phylum Ascomycota; class Leotiomycetes; order Helotiales; genus Tetracladium; species Tetracladium setigerum. Next base: position 2,645,835 of record PZJY01000002.1, read on the forward strand.
ACTTTTCAATAAGACCATCCATCTCAGAGGGCACACTTTCTGCCCTACTTCTCTTCTGTAGTTCCGAACCTGGCATTGTGACCGCATCAATCAGAATAGCCCTGTTAATCTCCTCCCTCTCGCTTTGCAATACGTCGTTGGTTTGCGCAGACCTATCATCCCATTGACCCCATGCGGTAACCTTTCTTTTTGACGACTTCCTTGGTATCGGTATTGTTGCTAATGAAGCTGAACGAGACGGTACAGGCCCCTCCATGCTTCCGTAATAATCGCCATGTTCTGTTCTCAAAAATCGACCTTCACCTGGCTCGGAAGATCGCGCAGAGGGCGTAAAGAAAGAAGTCTCGTCAGAAACTCCTGATGGCGGGTCTGAAAACTTCGACAGCCTGGTATCAACTTCTGCTAAAGAACAATGTCTCATTTCTCTGTCGGCAGAGTTGGTGTAAGGGTTTGAGTACAAAATCTCTGGCTGTCCTGTACTCAACCTGCTTACTTCCGAAGAATGGACAGAAGACACAGCCACGGAATCCCGATCGGATGATGATGTGCTAACTTTGGAGTATAACTGAGGCCTCGAAATTTGTGATGATTCCGTGGTCGAATCCATGGAAAGTTTGTGGGATAATTTCCTGGCATTTTGTCGCCGCTGCTGCCGCTGCCGCCGCCGTCGTAGGCAGAAGAAGGCCAGGAAAGTTATTAGGGAGAGTGCAATGGTCCCTCCGATTGCAATACCAATTATTGCGCCTCTAGAAAGCGCCGAGGACTGTGTTTGTGACGAAAGTGCTAAGGCTTCGGCTGTTGGGGTGGCTTCAATGGAGCTTGAGAGAGTAGAAGTTGATATTATCATTGTTGTTTGGCTGGTGGAAATGCCCGAGGTAGTCGAATCTGCAATAGTACTTGAATCTGTGATAGTACTCGAATCTGTAATGCTTGTCTGCGAAGTACTGGTAGTTGAGAATATGGACGATTCCGTGGTTGGTGTGGGTGATTCTGATGAGCCGGTGTGACTCGCCTGTCCTGGCGTGGAGAGCAAAGGTGTTGGATCAACACGACCATCATTTGGTGGCCCTCCTCCAACAATAGGTTCATTCGACCATCTTCGCTTCATTTTGAAAAGTTGTGTACTCTGGTCAAGGGATACCGATGTGACTGAGAATTCGAAAGTAAATAGGAGTCCAAGTTGCGTTGCCGTGTTCCAATAGCTCTGGCTCGGAATTATATAATACGTGAGCTGTGAAGAAGCCGGTTTAAAAGACAAGAATGGGAAAAAGAAGAAGAAGAAGAAGCAGAATCCATTTGGATCTTCAAGACGTGAATGATAAAATATCTTTTTTCTATCAATCGATATTTCCAATGGGGCTGGTGGCAGTGGGTGGACTGCAGTCTGCCCACGGCCAGGGCTGTGCACGAACATCAGCCTCGTCACCATGCGAATGCCCGTGTGGGGACTTCAGATGTATTTCTAGATCTCGAGAGGAAAGAAAAGTGGACGCAAAATATATGACTGTCAAACGAAAGGGTAGCAATTGATAAACTTCATCTTTGTATAAATGTTCCGACTTATTGATGTTGCGATCGTATCGAGCTACAGTACCACAACTGTCGGAACGGTGGTGGTCTATTGAAAGTGGAAGTTCGCTCAATCTCAACAAAGTATTGCTGCCTTCCATTTTATTTTTCAATATGGCTGAAAATAGAAGTCCATGTGAAAGGTCAATAACAGTACAGTACTCCTTGTAAATTTTGGATATTTGCCTCGACACTTTCACATGAGCCGTCCAAAATTGAATTTGGGGTCGTAAGCTGCTGGAGTTCTGAGTGGAGCTGTGAGTTAGGTGCCTATGATCGATTTCCGATCATCTCAGGATACTTTTGCTGTTTTGGAAACACATATTCTCTTTCCCTGAAACCCTATGCCTTCTATACTCCCAAAGGGACTCTCACTTATCAGTTTCTCGTGGCGCTACAGTAACAATAATGGAGTGACAAAAATGAGAGTTCTCTCGCCGGTTGAACCGCGTTGACCGAGCGCGTGTCACTCATGAAACACAGATCATCCAATGTCCGAAGGATCCAATGAGAGAAGAGTAGAAAACCCTGAATAAACACGCTATGATAGCACGACGCGAGATCCTTTCGTCTCATGGTGAAAGCAAACCTAGGTCCAGATCTGAGGATCTGGCCGTGCTGCTTCCCGGAGTTTGGAAACGCTTAGGTACTGTCAGATATCTTACTGTACGCATGGGATGCTCACCTCTTGAAATATTCAATTCCACACTTATCAATAAAGCATAAGCTTGGTAAGATCTTAAAAACATTATTGAAACGAAACCGTCTTTGGCACGTCTTGGTTGTCCCTCATGTTCAGCGGCTGTTTCCGTTTATTTTTGATGATGGGGCTAGTGGGGAGGGAGAGACCTTGTTCGGCTCAACCACATGGTTGCGATTCTTCTAGCTGTTATGTTTTCATACTAAGAGAACGGACTTTTTAAAACATCGATTTTTCTGTTCCCATTGCTATATAATGGTTGATGGTATAAGACCGTGGTATCATGAACAATCATCCTTCATAGTAGGTGATCGTGAAAATGTCACCCTCAGCTTTCCTGGTATTTTATTCCGAGAAACCTTTGGAAGAAAAGGGATCTAGAATCATAAAATCTTTCTTTCGCCCAAGAACACTAGAACATCAGTTCTTCCCCTCCTATCATGCCCACCCCAGTTTCCCCTAATCTAAAATTCCTATCCGACCCGCTAGTTTTGAAGCAAGGCCATGGCCAACAACTACCTTCTCCAGCCCCCTTTGAAATCATATTGCGTCGAATTTCTCGCAGCCTCGAGGTTGATCTTGAAGTCCCGATAGAGGTCTTTGATCTGGCCATTGCGCTCCCAATCATCCACGATATCGTTAGCGTATTTTCGTCTTTTCTTCGACTTCATATTTTCTCTCTGGGCGAGCTTGTCGGGGGTTAAATAGCCTTCATTCTCCAGATTTCCGAGAACCCATTGATTTAAAGCATATTTCCACTTTGATAAATTAGCAGTGGGCTCGGAGTATGTGCTGAAAACGAGGCTTACGTGAATAAGAGAGTGTGCCTGCTCAGCATTCGCTTTGCAGTATTGGCCACTTAACCAGGTTCGTTCCTCAGAAGGAATCACCTGTCCATTAACGTTAATGCTTTCACGCTTACGACTCTCTGCAGAGTCATCCGATTCATCGCTGCTGCTGTCGTTATCGACGTCTTCCAGACTGTCTAAATGATATGCCTTCCCAGAAAATTGTATCTCAAATTTAGGCACATATTTTCGATGATTACAGACTTTTGATGTTAGCTTAGAGTCGTGCATGAAAGAAAGTGCAGCAATTTACCTTGGCAAATAACTTCTCCAGCAATCTCGATCTCCTCTCCTGGTGCTAGATCTCTAACCAAGAATTCCGGTCTAGCGTAAATGGCCCTGACGAATCTACACCACAAAGTAAGCAGCTGTAGCGGTTAGAAAGAGGAGCGTTCCATACTCTGCAGTCCACTGTGAGGATACAAATTTGCTCTTGGCATAGCCTCCGTACTCATCAGCAAGCTTCTTGAAGGCCTGGTCGTAAACAGGATCCTGGCGATTAAAGGCGGGATTAATCTTATTGTGCACCATCCATTCGACAGCATCTCTAAAGTGTTCTTTGAGCGGCTTGTGGGCTGCGTGGGTAAATTCCAACGGGATATCAACTAGTGAATGTACGGGTACACCAAGATTTCCATCTTCATCATCCTCAATAAAGTCGGAATCATAAACATCTTGGTCACTGCCACTTTTGTTGCCACGTTGACGCTTCTTGACTGGCTTTTTTGCCTTCGTGACCTCAATTTGTGAAACTTCTTCGTCCTCGAATTCCGAGAGTTCTTGCAAATCCGATTCACTCTCACCTTCAGAGTCATACTCGGATTCCGTTAACTCCTCGATATTTTCCCCGGCACGCCTGCGCTTAAGAAGCTCTAGCTTTTTCTGCTTCTCCGTGCGATGTCCTCGGTTTTTCCTTGTGCGCATAGTTCTGCTTGGCGTTGGATCCCGAGATGGAGACTTCCTCCTACTAACTCGCAAATCATCATCGCTTGGGGCTTTATTCGGGCGTCGACGCTTCACTGGCGACGAAGCAATATCCGAGTCGTCCGATTCGATTATAGGCCGGGCCCTTTTAAGTAAGGAACTTGTTGAGTTTAGGTCGTCATCATCGTCATCGGCTATAACAGCTGGTCTCTTGTGTCTAACTCGTTGCGTCGACAAAATAATCCCATCCGAGTCCTCTTCCTCTTGAACGGTCTTAGGTGGTGAGTTCGGTTTAACTTTAGGTGGGGTGTTTGAGAGACGCTTTGGTTTTCCTGCTTTCGAGGTTCGCGTCTTCAGCAAGACTTCCTCCTCTTCACTTTCGCTTGAATCCAGTGACACGACCGCCCGGCTGCTTTCTTTCGCCTTCGCCTTCGACGCTGTGGAATGGTTCACCTTCGTACTTGGACTTGGGATAACCACCGTAAAGTTGCTGCTTTTGTATTTGCTGCCCGCCCTTGCCAATGGAGTGTGACTTTCATCGCTCGTGCCATCGCTCGATATCGTTATAGACGTCGTTTTGGCTTTCGACTTATTCTTTGCCTTTGAAGGTGTGCAGGTGTCTAACTCCGGAGCAGAACCGTCCGAGGAACCACTGTCAATATGTACATCAGGTTTCGATTTTTGCGCACTGCGTGGGAGGAAGGTGGTGATCTCATCTTCCGAATCTTCTTGAAAAGCTCCTGTATATTACGTTAATATGTCTAATTTGAGAAAGTTCAGCAGTTCAACGTGACTTACTAGTTCCTCTGCCCCTGCTTCCTCCCATCTGCGAAGACTTCACAGGTGTAGGTAGGGGCACGGCCTTCTTGAAAGTTGGCTTGCCATTTTTAAGAGCGGGAGGTTTAAATTGTGCAGAGAGTGCACTGGAAGTTATGGGGTCACCACTGTCGGAATCCTCCTCAATCTGCAGAGAGCTGAATGGTATCGAGCCCTTTGAAAGTGAAGATGTCGGTTTTGCGTAACGAACTTTGGCAGGTGATGGTCCAGCGGTAGGCGACGAGCTCTGAACCACCGGATCGAAAGTCAATCGTGTTTGCTTCTTTTTCTTCGAGGCGGCAATCTTGCGGCCTCTGGGGGGAGGCATGGCGGGGGTAGTTGCCGTTTCCGTCGAGTTGACCTCTGGAGGGGTATGAAGTCAAGACCTGTTTGTTAAATGCGCCTGACGATCATGCGCGCAGAGAACCATCTGGTAACTCCTGTTGAATTGAGTAATGATATCGAGAAACTTTTGGCAAATTGTTGCGGCGAGTGCAGAAAATCGGGCGCAGTTGTCGTTGACGAAAGAGATAAGGTGGGTGGAGAATGACCTTTGTTCAACGATCAAAATCTACAATATGACGCGCCTCAAAGTCGCGACCCACGAGCGCACGTGACGTGGCCACGCCTTGTTACAGTGAGGTGAGTTAACTCCTTTATGGTTGAATTTAGGCTGAACTTCACTTCCAAAAGGATTCCTGCTTCAATTTACGAGCAATAGTCATACATGTTGCTCGAGTATTCTAATGAATAGAGTCGAAGATCATATTCTAGGGACTCAACACAAATATAATTCACTCGCTACAAACATATCCTTGAAATCTAACCAGTACCAAAATACTCCTCACTGACCGATGCCTTACTTGACCTCTCTCCAGGACTAATCGCACTCCCAAGCCTCGATCTCCCCAATCCTCGAACTCTCTCACCTCCTTCATCATCTCTATACCCATCCCTAATCACAAACTTGACATGCTGATTTCCAAGACCATTTCCCGTCCCTGGCGAATTAGCACCACTGCCCATCTCACTCCCGACTGTACTCTTGGTCGTCCTACTCCTAAAAAGCCCATCCATTTCAGCACTGCGTCCTTGGGTCTGCCACGCAAAAAGCAGAACTTCAACTTCTTGTCGGGCATCTTCCACAATATCGTCTACATTGATGTCGGTTTTGGCAACGCGGCCGAAGGGGTCTTCGTAGGATTGTGCAATGCCTTCGATGCCGTAGAGGGTGAATGAGACGAACGCTGTGAGAGGGACCGCCCATATGCCTATTTCAGCTGCCATGGCAAAGGGAAGGATACCACAGAAGAGTGCAAGAGTTTGTTTGTGATGAATTCTAGGAGAAATCAATTCTTGATCGAGGGGAAGAGATAGAGACCTACAGATGTGCGACTGGAATGGGTACGAGACGGATCACCTCCATGCTACCGTACGCAGAGGTGAGAGCATCCAGTTGCGAGAGCATTGCTGCGGAAGCTGCGTTATGAAACCACTTTCTGGAGGAATTTGTTAGCGCCTGACACCATTTGATATGAGGACAAAGGGAATTTGCGTTCGTACTTTTTGACACCAACAGAAATGAATTTCTCAATAAATGTAGCCAGTTCAAGCGTTAATCCCAAGCCTCTGTGTTCATAACCCTTTAGACCTGGTGGTAAAAGATCCGAGTACTCGCTGGTGCCTGTCTGTTGTCCATCTGGTGTCAGAGAAGTCCCGGGACTCAGGGCAACACCCCACTCAGTTCTGAGATGATTCTTGATGGTGTAAAGCATGGCAATGAGGATTTTGACCGTCTCGATGGTTTTCGCTTCCTAATAGTGAGAGTTGTATTGTTAGCCTTGACCTTCATATCTTCTTTTTGAAAAATGCAATCACATACTTCTTCAGGTGACAGGTTTTCCTCATCCTCAAGAGCATTGAGAGCGGTACTCTCAACACTTAGTGAGATATTGGGTTTTCTTTGAAGTAGTCCGCTGCCTGCACTTTCAAACTGATGAAGAGACAGCCTTGGTGCAGGCGTTAAGACTAAAATCTGACGACTCAAAATCCTGATTGCGGTCGTGACTGTGCTGAGATGATTTCGACCACCCCAGAATCGTCTGTATCAGGATTCAGTCAAAGCTGGTTGTCATTTCTGGAAAAAACAAAAAAAACAAAGAGGGAATACCTACGCCCAAGCCAATCTGTACATTTGTAATTAGAACTTATATCAGCAGAGGAGAAACACATATACTTACTGATTCCGGAAAACCAGCATCAAACCAACCACAATGGACAGGGAAGGAATCTAGGTACCATCTTCATCAGCCAAGAACGATCAAGTGGGCACAGTCGACTTGTTGGACTTACGATACTGCTCGGAAGACTGAAATTAGAGGTAATTTGCTGGTTGATATACACGACAACGGCCGCCAAAACAGCGTGAGCTATCACGGGGAACGCGATAGCTGAAATAGATTGAGTACGTCAGGGATGGGGTAGTTTTAGAGGATGTAGGTACTCGCAACGTACTGGTATGGATTGAACCCTTCCAGAACCGCAGCACGAGTGGCCATCTATTTGAATTGTTAATTATGGTCTTGTAGACAAGTTGATGAGGGTGGCATGCCTTCTATCCTTCTTTCTCGACGAGTTGGCAAGGGGGAATGAGAGGTTATGCGCCCGCTGCGGGTTTGTAAAGCTACTTGGTAATATTGACATGCGCTTCGCAAAGGAAAAACTAAGTGGCATTGTGAAAGAAGATGCTGGTTACCAGCAATCAAACAATGCGTGTCGTGGTGGAAAAGAGTATGTCGAGGACAAAGGGAGGTGACCAACTTCGGGATGTCGTTTTCCAAGGTTCCAACGTCAAGACACAGGCCGTTGCAGCTGTGAGTGAGATTGGTGGGATTTTTTATGCAATGTTTCAAACAAAAAGAAATTTGGTATCCGTGAGCTGAAAAGTGAACTGGCAAAGCAAGCATAATTCTCGGTCACGATGAGAAAGGTACTTAGATATTATAACAGTCTCTCGTATGCAGAGTACCAGTGGACAAAGGGGTCGAACATGTTTTTTGTTCCGAGATGAGAGACTAGAAATACAACATGACTTGTGAACCACCCACAAAGTCCCCAAATTATGCGGCTTCCTACAATGATATACAATGCAATCGTTTCATTTCGTTCCCTCCCTTCATCAAAATTGCCGCGCCTGAAATCCCTCCGGTTGATTATACATTTACAAAGCTGGCTTCGCCTCAGCATTAAGTTGGGCATTAAGTTGACCTGCAAGAATGATTAGTATTTAGTGTCCAAAGGGCCAGAGATAAACTGGAGGATGACATACCAGCAGTGTTCGAGCTTAGGAGCTCTCCACCCATCTCTCTCGCACGCATTTCGTTCTCCATCTCGACCATCTGCTGCTCCTCCGCAAAAGCCAATGCCCATGGGACACCCAATAACAGTGCACTAGTGCTAATAACCCACAGTGTCTTACCACTGAACACGAGGCCTGATTTGACCCAGCTTGTGGTTGTCTCGACCTTATTGCTGATGAATGATCGGGTGGTAGGGGGTATGATGTCTTTCAGGGCGAGCAGCCGGTCGGCCAAAGATTCTTCTTCCGGGAGTCCGTCTTCATCATCGCTGGAGATCTCGGAGTCTTGATAGATTGTTAGAATGCGATGCGCCAGAGATGGGATGGCGGAATGATGGACATACCGGTATCAGTGTAGTAGTCCTCCTCGTCTGATGGTCCGGCTTGCTTCGTCTCGAAGGACTCGTCTTCAACCTCGACTAATTCAACCATGTTTGCGGGATTATGGGCTGTAAAGAGGTGGTAGGAGGAAGGGTTCGATTTTGAGCGTGGAGCGTGGTGAGGATGGCGATGGTAAAGGGGCTTTGATATCGAGGTTTGATGCTGGCCTTGTGTCAACGGACCTCAGCTTGAACTTTTTCTGGATGGGCCAGCATCCACATCGGTTAATCTACGGCTACGGGCTCGACGGGCCAAGACAGAATGCCAAGCGGCCAAGTCTTTGACATGGATTGAGCTTTCGATCCGGCTTTCTTTCATCATCGTCGGCTGATTCAGGAACTTTCCAGCCACCCAGAAATTCAATTCCCAACCTCAACCTCAACTTCTGCTCTTGTATGTTGGCACAGAGCTTCATAAACCATCTCCTCAGCTAATTGACCACAGTATCACATTTCTAGACTTCATTGTCTCGTCAATCCGCAATAATGGCCTTTTCAAGAACCGCAGCTCTCCGTTCCACCCTTCTACGAGGTGCAAGACCATCAGCCATTTCCCGTCCTCAATTATGGCGCCAGGCTGCTCGCAGAGGATATTCGAGCGGACACGCTCCTGCAAAGAAGGGTGGTGATGCTATTTGGTAAGATCTCTCTACTACTGAGCAATTGGAATCGCACGGCTTGCTAACGACATTGATTTTAGGGCCGCTGGTGCTGTTGGCGTGACCGTTCCAACATGCTGGTATCTCCTTTCAAATGGCCCAGATACCTCTGCCCACCACGGAGGTCACGGTGATGGACATGGAGACAAGCACCATGAGGAGAAGGAGGAGGAGGAGCCAAAGGAGGAAGAGGCAGAGGAGAAGTCTGAGGAACCAGAGAAGGTAGAGGAGAAGGAGGAGGAGAAGACGGAAGAGAAGGACACCAAGAAGTCCGAGGATTCTGATTCCGAGGATACCAAGGAAGCCGAAACCCCAGAGACCTCCGAGGATGAGAGCGACGAGAAAAAACCAGAGAAGAGTGCCTCTGATGCTAAGAGTTCCAAGGAAGGCGAGGCTGATGAATCGAAAGATACTGATGACAAGGTAACAAACGCCATTTAAATCCCTAGGTCTAGATGTGGAGTACGGCTAACATGAATACTAGGCCGCTGCGTCTAAGGAGGCTGGTGATAAGGAAGGATCGAGCAAGACCGACTCAAAGCACTCAACCGACATTCAAAATGACTCGGAGAAGAGCAAGAAGGCAGAGGGTTCGCCAGAGACGGCGAAGTCAAAGGGAACAGTTAAGACTGATCGCCCTGCTAAATAAGCCTATCACCATCTCGGTAGCTTTCAAATTTCCAATTAAGGTCTCAGGATTTCTTGAGGCCCATTGGTTTCGTCTTTGGTTTCATCAGAAGCAGTGGAGCGTTGCTGATATGATTGAGCCAGAGTCTGAAAACAAATTAGGTGAATTTTGTGTCAAAAACCATGGGATAGGTACACAATATTTTCGGGGTTTTGTTGTAATATAGCGTGCATTTGGCCTCGGAGCCCTGTGCACTAATAGCCAAATTGGAGACACGATTTTCATTGAACCAGGTCTTGAGTAGAACGTGCTTTCCTTCTGTTTCTTACGGGAATCTGTGTTGCCGTGAAGGAAGGCACCCGCTGATGGAGATTAATCTCTTACCTCTCTTCTCTTTCCATCCCCTCTCCAAGCCATCTCCAATGCATTGAATACATCGACAAGAATACATACCATCATCACATAGCCGTGCTTCGTAAGTGAGCGGCGATTCTTTCTTTCACACCATGCTGACCTCAACAGACTCATTATCTCCTCTTGTATCATTAACAAACACGGTTGACTGGTATCCTACCACTAGACCCGACGTCTGACCCTCACAACCGCCAAAATTCCTCTCATACACCGATCATCACTCGGTACCTTGTCGGCCATCTCTATGGATTCCATGACAGGAGAACCTTCTACCTCACAACATGACACCGCTCCCCCCGTTGAGACTGACGAGACGGACTACAAAGGATGGATGAATAAGCTGTGCGTCGAACCATCGAGTGATGCTGGGACATGCTGCCTCGGCTTTTGGCTTCCATGCGTTCTCTATGGCAAAATTGACGAGCGCCTGCTACTCATTCAGAAGGGAAGAGATCCGAACAAGGTCGGAAATGGATGCAATGGCAGCTGTATGATTTGGGCAGCTAGTTGCGGTGGCTTTTTTGGTAAGTTGAACATGTTCTCTCCTTGTCATTTCGAGTTTAGTATATTGGTATTGTGGACGAAGACTGTTGATCCTAGGCTCACGTCAATAGGTGGCTTGACTGCCAACAGGAGAACCCGCGTCCGTGGTCAGTATGGGATTGAGGGAGGCCTTGTGAACGACTGTGTCACAAGCTACTTCTGCAACAGATGCGTACTCATGCATACTGATCGAGAAATGCGAGCCCGAAATGGCCACTTGAACCTTCGTACTTCCCCAGCCTACAAAAACACACAAATCATCAAGTTACAACCACTTCCAACTCAAGATATGAGATATCTGTCAGCAGCAGAATTCTGTGCTGGCCATGGAACAGATGATGTAGCAAATACCCGACGATCACCAAGAGCTCGTCTTCCAACTGGATTCAAGAAGCCGGCCCCAATCTCTGCTCGTCAACATCAGCTCAAAGAGGTTATTAACGCCTCTGGGATAGACCATGTAGGTTGGTTCCTATCTCAAGCACAATCCCACTACTGATTTGCCTTTGCTACAATTGCTAACGTAGAAGCAGACAGTAGAAGTGATTGTCAAGTGCTCGAAGGGTGGACCTGCACCAATAAATAGCAAGCATGTCAAAAGTACTCAAGTGGATGAAATATCCACACATCTGCAGAAAGCAACAAGCTACAGCAATGGTAATGGAGATGTGGCACGATTTGTCAAGGTCCTCAATACCCTGACAACTGCCGAGATGGTTACTATTCCTCTCAACACAAAGTCCAGTCTGCCAGCCCCAAAGGCTAGCCAGTCCTTTTTCAGTTTCCTTAAAAAAGGCAGCGCAAAAACCAACTCAGCTTCCAATCCAGACAGCGACAAAACACAAAGCTATAATCTGGTCGACTGCACGGTTCCTCATGAGCAAATTTCTGATACCGTAGAACAGACACACACTCTTGCAGGATGCACGGACGAGGAGATGAGATCCAAAGACAAAGGCAAGAATGTTGTATCTGAACATTCGCTAACAGATTGCGAGACCGTTGTGGTTGCGGGAAAGCGCTCCTCAAATGCCTCTGTTCAGCAGATGTCCTACGTTCATGATTTCGCCGATTGCCCTGTGGACAGAGAGATACTTCAATACATGGAGCAAGAGGAGAAGAGATCACAGGGACATGAACTCGAAAATTGCCCTGTTTTAGTTCCTGTCTCCCATGCAAACGTAGAGAGCGGAACAGCTTCGGCGGACAAAGCCCCTGCACTTGATAACTGCTGTCTCGAGGATATAGCTGATTCCAGAACTGTTGCTCAGCATGTTCTTGAAGATTGTCCGAGGCCAAGCTCAATTGTGCCACAAGGCAACCAGCAGCATCAACTTGACGACTGCACAAGTATAAACTCATTTCCACCTGAGTATATTCAGCAACATCAACTTGATGACTGTACGAGACTGAGCTCAATTGCTTCAGCTGTCACACCGGAAAACTCGCAAGCACATGAACCCCTTGATTGCTGCCTCGAAGAACAATCCCAAAGCTCTGATGGTGTCAAACATCATCGTCTTAGCCAATGCGAAAGGCTAAGCTCTGTTGAGCCTGCAATCATGGGAAAAACAGAAGAGAAACAACAGACTCAACAATCCGAGTGTTGCGATCTTGCCTATGAAGAAACAGCCATTGCACAACACAGAATGTCCGAGTGTTCCCAGCTTGGTTCAATGGATGCGCCAGTAACTACACAACATAGACTCTCACAATGCTCCCGATCTAGTTCGATGAGCGCCTTAATTGTCTCCAAAAACGACCCATATCGCCCAAGTCAATGCACTCGATCGAGTTCGTTTCCAGTGTTCGATTCCAAAGTATCAACAGAGCATGCCCTTGAAGACTGCTCCCGAAGAAGTTCGGTCACCGTCTCGCCTCCGAAGAGGTTCTTCACCGTCAACCCACACAGTCTGGCAGATTGCCACTGTGGCGATTCATCCGGCAGCAGCCACCACACTGAGGGCTCAACTCAAGAAGCCCAGCAAGACGAGATCCAAAACCAAGTTCCCACGGTCGAAGTCATCAAGAAGGCGGACAAAGGCAAGCAACGTGCAGAGAACAAAAGTGAATCCTCGCTTAGAGGTAAAAGATCCAAGAGAGGCAATGGAAAGGGCCGCGGCAACCATGACGACAAAGATGTTTCCGCAATGTTTGCTCAACCAGAACAACAACCAAGGAAGCTTGATGTTATTGTAGCCGTCGATGTAGTCGTAGGAGGCAAAAAGATGAAGGCTACCGTGGTTGGGACAACAGATGGTAATAACAGTCCTCGGCCAAGCGTGGTTCGCGAAAGATCCGCCCAGCAAGCGCTGGAAAGCGTGCTCTTGAGACCCAAGCAGCAGTCCGCCCATCGATACGGCGAGCTAAAAGGCTCAACAAGGAAGCACCCATATCAGAGATACCCTCGGACCAGGCTCCCTCTCCAAAAGGAGAACTCCGAAACCGATGGAGTGGTTGTTTTGGGAGTACCAGGTCCAATCAGTGCTTCTATCCAACAGACTGATGGGGCTTCCAAGGAGGTTGAACATGGTAGTTTGCAAAATAGCATCACCTCAGGAATACTGTCTGCCGTGACGGGTTTGGGGAGGAAGAAGTGAGCGAGATGGTAGTTGAAGATTGGTTAAGTCATAACGGAGAGGAGATAAATGTGGGTGACGCGTATTATTACCACGACTTCATTACCAGGTCGACTGTAGGAGTTGATTTGATTCTTATTGTAATATAAATTTTATTCACACTGAATCCTGTCTTTGGCACCCCGTGAATCGTGATCTACCATGTCAGTTGAAGCAAAAGCGTATGCTTTCAAAACACAAAATCACATACCCAAGGTTAGCTAGAAGATTACTGACAAAAAAGTGAACAAAGCAATAAGAATTATTGAGTTTTTAATGTTTTTTTCTCGCTCTTATTTTTGCTATTGGTATCTAGCTAAGCTAAGCTAAGTGCTTATGTGCTTCCGCCGTGTCGACTTTCGTCGTCTGTCTGATTGGTTTAATTTGGGGGGGTGTTGTTTTTACTTTGGTTTTGGTAGGATGAACACACATTACTACTATAATCTTCACATTTGGTTCTTTTTTCGTCTTTTCCCATGCCCTCCCCATGCCACGCCATGCCATGCTAAACGTCGTCCCTTCATACACGCCACCCGCTCGCACAGCTCCAAACACCCAACAGCTCAGCGCTCTAAAATCTCGCGGATCGCGAATGATGAAGTGTTGAAAGGTCGTGGTATCTAGCCGACGGATTGATAGAGCAGCAGTGGTTCACCCACATTCTCAATTTCGGGGATTGTGCATTTCAGGTCGAATGCTTTTGAGAGGACGATTTTGAAGATCTGGAAAAAAAAACCGAATTGTGAGAAACTTTTAAACATTAGAGAAAGGGGATTGGTGAGTCTATACCTTTTGCACGTTAATGCTGTGGCTTGTACTGCTGAAGATTAAACTTGCTCTCATTGCCTTTGCAAATCTCCTAGCCTTTCCAGGGGGGAGTGTGTTAGCTTATGGGCATCATTTTGTAGGGTCTTGTTCCTTTGTTGTAAGGTGTGAAAGAAAAGATATGAACCCACCTGATTTGAAATCTCCTCCTGATCCTCCCTTGGGAAATTGACAAAGTGATCATACTTCGTCCCAACCAAGAACGGAATTGCCGTCTTATTGAAACCCCTGCCCTGTCTATACCACTCCTTGATGCTATTCAGCGTACTCTTCCGCGTCAAGTCAAACATGAACAGGATAGCGACCGCATCATTGCAAACCAGTGGCAACATATTCACAAACTCCCTCTGGCCTCCAAGATCCCAGATGGAGAAGGTGATCTCGGTGTTGCGGATCGATATCGTCTTCTCCATGAAGTTCACGCCCAGGGTTTGGATGTAGTCCTCGTCCCAGCTGCCCTCGACGTACTTGACCATCAGTGACGTCTTGCCGATTTGCGCGTCGCCGACCATGCCTACTTTTATTACGACACTGTTCTTCGAGGGGGTGGAGGCCGAGCCGGAGGCGGATGAGGGGGGTGCGGGTTGCGAGGAGCGCGCGTTTTGGTCGTGATATGTGTTGTTGGACGAGGAGGAGGGAACGCTGCTATTATTGCCGTAGCCGCCATTCCCCGAGAGACTTGAGTTTGGACGTGAGAGTTGAGGTGGGAACTGTGAAGGTGGAGTGGGATATCGAGCGTTGTGATCTACGTCGGGGGTAGGTGAGGCGGGGTAGTACTGCTGCGACTGTGATTGTTGCTGCTGTGAATGCGAGAAGGAAGGTTGGGGGAGGTCGGAGGATTGGGTGTATTGATGGGGACGGTTGGAGCTATGGGTGGGCGTGTGTACTTCTTCTGTTCCAGTCATGTTGTCGTCTTGTCCTTGCACGCCCCCGTCCGTTGGGTATGCTGAGGGGTCCATCCTGTCGACAGCGTCGTGGAATTGTGCTGGTGAACCAGCCGAGAGGGTGGAGGAGTCGAAGTTCATCGGAAAGGTTGTTGAAGGTGGTCCAGAGAGTGTGGTGTAAGCGCAGATGATAGTTGGTGGGTGTTGACGTTCAGCCGTGAAGAGATAGAGAGAGACGGAGATCAACTCTTATGCGCTCATCAGCAGCAGCAGCAGATGAAGGAGTGTGCAGGTGCAAGGGCAAAGGAATGTACGAGGACCGGTGGTCGGTGGTAGTACAAAGTAAGAGGATATCAAACCCCAAAGAAGAAGAAGACGAGCGGACGTGATGTGGTGGAAAGGGGGTGGGAGTGTGAGTGAGAGAGTGTGTGTGTGTGTGTATGTTGTGTGTTTACGGTTGGGGGAAATGTTGAAGATATTCCGACTTTGTTACCGTTGGCCTGAGTGGTTGGATGTGAGGTCAAGCAAAGCAGCAAAGGCCCTGTACTGTAGGCTGGGCTGGGCTGGCTGGCTGGGGCTGGTGTAGACCAATTGGGGGGGAGAAGGCGCTTGTGAGAATTAATTTCAGGTCTCGAAGGAGAAGGTTCTTGTTTAGCGCGAGAACGCGTCCTGCACGCGATGATATCGCTGCGATGAGATCAACAAGAAGATATTGTTTACCTCTCGTACAGACAATGGTAAGATATTCAAACAGATTTTATATTTTTATTAATATATAAATATTGACAGAGCGGGTGTCTATTTATTACCACACAGTCCCTCCTTATATTCCTTGTCCCTACTTGTCCCTCTCATATCTTTCTCTGACGATATCTTTCCATCTTTCTATCTCAAGAAGTCTTTCCAGTCTCAGGACAGACAGACAGAGGGGGGCTGCTGCATCGCTTAATTTGTTTGTTCTCTTGGCACCAAGATACCCATACCCGAACTCCAACTCCGACTCCCGACAACTGCAAGGAAATCTTACCGCATCGGATCACCCATCTCAAGATATCTTGATACCAACTCTCCCTCCCCTCAACAACCCACAATCTACCCCTCTCATCACACATCACAATGGCATCAATTGCACGAACACTAAGGCCCGCTGCCTCGCGCATGGCCGCACGATCGAGTCCAAGGAGTGCAGCAGCTTCGTGGCGACCATCTCCATTCACTGCCCGCGCATTCTCCATTTCGAGAGCTGGTATGTTTTGGTTACCTACCTACTTTTCAACAACAACAACAACCCCCACCACTACTGTACCCTCAGGATAGAAGGAAAGAGAACAAGGGTCAGACTTTTACTAACACCTTCCTGCACAGTACAAGCAAAGCGCTACACCAAAGACCACGAATGGATCGAGCTCTCGGAAGACGAAAAGACAGCCACAATCGGCATCTCAGACTACGCCGCCCACGCTCTCGGCGACGTCGTCTACGTCGAGCTCCCAACCGTACCGATGGAGGTGGGCGCCGGTGATTCAATCGGTGCCGTGGAGTCCGTCAAGTCGGCTTCTGATATCAATGCCCCCATTACCTGTACCGTCGTAGCCGTCAATGAGCTGTTGGAGGAGAAGCCTGGAACGATCAATAAGGGTCCTGAGGATGATTCGAGTGCTGGCGGTTGGGTTGCGAAGGTTGAGGTCGGTGAGGTCGGTGTGAAAGATTTGGAGGCCTTGATGGATGCGAAGGCTTATAAGGCTTTTACTGAGGAATAGAGCGGGTGAGAAGGGAGAAGTGGGATGGGGATGGGAGGTGGTGTGGTGTGCTGGCCTGGGCAAAGGTACATATTGTAGAGGGGATACGTTCAACACGGAAAAACAACAAATGGTTATGGAGTCATGGGAAATTTGAGATGCGATTTTTGCAATTGTATTGCCGTGCTACATGCTAATTGCTCAAGTGATGGTGCCTGTGCTAGCTAGTAAGTATAGTGATGCTATAGTCTATTTGGGTGGTTCGTAAAGGGTCAATTTCGTTTGTTGATTCGTGCTGTTGTTATGCATATCTATGCATATCCACCTTCCTTGATAATAGGGCGATTGAGGTTAATGGCTTGGAGAATGGCAGCGGCTCCTTTCTTGACCAATTCCGCAGAAAGGCTCAAACCAAACTCTTCTGCATCCTGCAAACTCAACACCTCTCCTAATCGCTCTGCCTCCACGCTCTCCGTCCCGTCTAGACTAACCACTATAGCCTTCATCAACAACTTCCCCGTCTCAATCCACGTTGACTCCACCCCAATCGGTACACTGCACCCTCCCTCCAAGGCCCTCATTAAACTCCTCTCGGCCGTCCCCGCCAACGACGCATCCCTATCGGTCAGCTTCTCAATAACCTTACGGACCTGCTCATCCCCCTCTCTAATTTCAATCGCCAATGCCCCTGGCCAACCGCATACAACATCCCACCACCCTCCGTCTTCGAATCCAAATACTGCGTAATTCTCTCCTTCCACCCCATTCTCAAGATGCCTGCCGCCGCAAGAATCAAGCAACTATACCCATTACTCTCATCATCCAACTTCGCCAACCTCGTGCCTAAGTTACCTCTCACATCCTTAAAAGCCAAGTGCGGATACAATCTCTTGACTTGCGCACTCCTCCTCACACTACTCGTCCCCACCACCGCGCCCTCGGGCAACTCCTTTAAACTTTTAAACTCCAACCCCTTCCTCATAATCACCACATCCCTCGGATCCTCCCTCTCCAAAATACCCCCAATCACACACTTCGGCGGCAACTGCGTCGGCATATCCTTCAAACAATGAACGATCAAATCCAGCCTTCCATCCAGTAGTTGTCCCTCAAGCTCATGCGTCCAGAGAGACTTGGCGCCGAACTCATGGAGCGCGGTGGTTTGATTCTTATCGCCCATCGTAGACATGGCGTGGATTTCGAAGTTTGTGGACGGATTAGAGGAGATGAGTGAGGCTTGTACCATTTCGGCCTGGATGACGGCGAGTGCGGATTTACGTGTGCCGATGTGGAAGATGGGAGTGAGTGGTTTTTCGGTCGTGTCTGAGGAGGTAGCGGCGTAGGTGGTTGGGTCGAGGGGGGAGCGGGAGGAGGTAGAGGGGAGTTGTTCGTGAGTTGCCATCTTGGGCTATGCAGGAAGTTTGAGTAATTGAAGTTGGAGGTTGAGATGCTTTGGTGAGAATCGAATTGGTGGGTGGGAAAGCAAAGGGGGTTTGTTGATGTTGAACATGAGATGTTTTTTGATGGAGGGGTTTGGAGGGGTTAGAAAGCTTTTGTGGGGCGGGCTTCAAACTGCCAAGAATCTGCTCACTGGAGCGTTGAAGCTTCAGCATTTCCCATTTCCTTTTGCGCACCCAATGATTGATATCTGGAGAGGGCAAAATGGTATTTATTCTATACCAATCAAAGATCCCAAAACTTCACGCATTGACTTTGTGGTAGTCACCAAAGTAAGAAGCTACTTGCACGAAATGACTTGAGCATTTCAAGAGCGGGAGGAGCAAGGGAATCCTTTCAAACAAACTGGTAGTCCCCAAAGTCATAGAACACTAGCCGAGAGAAATTATGATGCCATATGCTATGTTTTCTGAAAGAAGAAGACTAGTAACACCAGAGCATATGTAGAATGCTTGCATGTCTAAAAACTTTGCAAAAGCCAGTTAGTATTTGGGAATTTGAACACTATGGGCATCAATTGCAAATCCACATCAACCTCCACCTCCTCGCTCTTTCTAATCCAGCAACAAAAGTCCTATACGCTTAGAATCATCCCTTAATCTTCTTCTTTTTCTCTTTCTTTGCGGGCTGTGAACTCGCTCCAGCTCCAGCACCACCACCACCCATCCCACCCATC
This sequence comes from Tetracladium setigerum, assembly GCA_031472005.1. Lineage (NCBI taxonomy): Eukaryota > Fungi > Ascomycota > Leotiomycetes > Helotiales > Tetracladium > Tetracladium setigerum. The sequence continues at coordinate 2,664,874 of PZJY01000002.1, forward strand.
ATGTTTTGCAGCGCACTCAAATCTGCTCCCGGAGGCAGTCCCCCACCACCACCAGCCTGCATCTCCGCCATCATATCCTTCAAGAAATTCTCACTAACGCCTCCGCCAGTCAGTCCTGGTGAGTAATACGGTAATATCGTGCCCATCTTCCAGCCTTTAGGCACTGCTGGTTCGGGGTATGGTTTTGAGGCGTCTGGTGGTGGCATGCCTGGTACGCGGACTTTGGTTGCCGTTTCGACTGTGGTAGGGTTGGCTTTGAGGTGTTCTGATATGATTGTGTAGAGGTGGTGTTCTTGCGTAAGAATATTAGTACAACAATTTCAAAAACATAATAAGTCCGGAGAAGGATGGAATGGGATGGTCCTCACTGTTCTTGATATCCGGTCTCCTCCCTCCCTTTAACTTAATCTTCACCCTCCCTGGATTCGCCCAATCCTTCGGGTGAATCTTCGTTGGTTCAAACAAAGCTTCTAACCTCAACCGACTACAAGCCGCAACAATCTCCCTCGCCATCGGATTCTCCACCGCCATCTCTTTTCCTACCCTCCTTCCCTCCTTGCGCGTCCTGTTGATATCAAAGTACACTGGATAGATGCATTGGAAATCATTGTAGATAGATTCATCTACCGCTTGTCGGTATTCGGTGCCATCTGGTATGCCTTGGTTTGCAGACAATTTTGGCTGAGGGGGAGTGGACGAGGGGACGATTTGGGATGATTGCTGCTGTGATTTGGTGGGGAGTTGTCTGAGGATGTCGCGCTCGTCAAAGTCGGATTCTACGTCGGAGATGTCGCCTTCGGAGGGATCGCTGTCGGATACTTCTTCGATGCGTGCGTGCGACATTGTGGGTGTGTTGTGGTGATGTGTGATGGGGAGAAAGTGGTTGGAGATTTGTCGTCTGTCGTTGTTCGTTGTACCGTATCCCTTTTTGGCGGGGTGGTGGGGGTTTGCCGAAGCGAAGGTTCGTGATGGGGGAACTTGAACGTCTCCCCCTTCTCCAATACCTTATGTAGAGTTTGACGGGATTTAGCATGTACACATGCAATTGGCAGGATTGAGAGCGAGAATCACTGCTGTGATCTTGTCCATCATGTCTTCTTTGAATTCTTGCCAATCCATTGTTGAGTAAATTGTTAATTGATTCCCATTCAATTGGGGTGGAAAATCGTGGTCGCTATCAACCTTGGAAAAGCTGTGTTAAGGAAGCAGGCGAAAGCCATTGACGATGCCAGTTATTTATGTCGCCTTAAAAAGAATGCGAAGACTTTCTGTGTTTTGCCACATCACCTATTCAGATCAGACAAGTCGTATTCAGTTATAATTTGATACTCCGCCTTGCGACTTGTATAGTAATGTAACTGTGTTGTACTGGGCAGCAGTGCAGTTAAGAGCACAGCCTATGTTAGTCCTGTTCACTGCCTCTTGATCTGCAGAATATTTTTCGACGCGAATCGCACACCAGCGTCTGCTAAGATCAATCAAAATTATCAGATTCCTGATTCTATTATTAGCATTGCTCTGGCAATTCTTTTGAGGTCATGGTGGAGCAAAGAATTGGCGATTACTATTAATTCAGGACTGATGGTATTAAGTATAGCTATCACAATAGGCTTGTGGCGAAGTAATCTTACTTCATCTCGCCAACATCTTTGCAGCAGCAAAATCTCAAGGAATGGTTGCCTAAAAAGCTTTGAAATTTGAAATGTTCGAGAACTCATATGTTCAGTATCAGAAGTAAAATCAGGCGTAAAATCATACATATTCATGTCCACCCATTGCCTTCCAAAAACAAATCGCAAAATGTGCGCGAATCATTCCCTTTTCTCAACGCGTCGCGCCCAATCGTCACCTACTCTCAGACCCTCAACTACTACCACTCCTCTACCTCGGCCAACTCTCTCTTCTTTCTCCCACCACTGCTCTCTCTTCTCGACGTGCTCGGCCTCAGACTCGCTGTCGGCTAACCCCCGTGTCCACCCTCTGCACCTACTACAAGAACGACATCTTGTCGCAGCCAGCTTTGAAGGTGGGTAATAACATCGCCGTCGTTCCCGGCGAGGGCTTCTTGAAGATACACTATATCTGGGCCGAGATGGCGAAGGATATGGACGTGTCCAGTGGGCGTGGTGAAGGGGAGAACCATGGTTTCTTTCTCGACCAAGCCAAGAGCTTGAGAGTAAACCGCATTGAACACGGGGGATGGAGAGACAGACGATCTGTAGCCGTTAGTGATGCCAAAGGACTGCTGCAAACATGACTACGTACAATGTTCTTTCCGCCTCGTCTCCCGGGATTTGGATATTGGAGAAAGAGGAACTAAGTGATTGAGGACGCGCCGCAGCAGCAACATCTAATGGATGTTCTTTCAATCCAGGCGCGTATATAAGCACAAAGAGACGGATTTTAGAGAAATCTGTGTTGCGGGGGAGATGGGATAAGATAGACTACGCGTAATTAGCAACCATTCGTTCTTGGGTGACAACAGAACCTACAGCGTGCTCATGATAATCGTCGTCATCGTCATATTCCGAAGATGCGTCCGCGGAAACCACAATTGCGACAGTTTTCCTCTTGCCGTTGCTTTGGGGAACTCTGGTTGAGGATACCCCTGGTTCCTCTCCTGATCTCATCTCGATCCCTCCTGTGGGAGCTACTACGGAAGACCCAGCTGTAGCTCTAGCCGCTGCTTCTTCTGACCAGGTTCGGTGATCCTTATATGCATTCTTATCCTCTTCTCTGATCGAGCTCAGAGCACTACCAACAGCTGCACCTGCAGCTGCCACGCCTGCAACTACCGATCGACTTGCCCCTTCAAACACCTGCTGCGGACTTGGGGTCCTCCTCAGAGCACCCGACATACGCGCCATATAACCCTGCGACTCTTCAGGCCTGGTTTCGACTGTGCCATAAGCAACCTCGCCGGGTCGCACGTCAGCGTAGGATGGCGGTCCCATCCTCACACTTCCATCTGGGTTCCGATAATTTTGGTAGACACCATCACCTCCAGCCGGGCCCCGTTCAGTACGTGCTGGCTTGTCCTCATCATCTTCACTTCTTTCGCTCCATATCCAAGCAGCTACACCAATTGTGGCGACTGTGACGGTGAAGGCGAGTGGGAGCCAGTAGGTGAAGGTCCCCCGGTTCGAGCCTCTCGCGGGCTGTCGACGCGCATTGCGATCGTAAGACATTTATGATTCTGTCGTCGTGTGAATCTGCCGTGAAAAATGGTTCATTTCAGTGGAAATATGCATCCGTCTTCGTGTCATCAATGCTATAATTTCGTATGTCAGGAGGTGCATACGGGAGGAAAGATGGCGATGGGGGAGATGGCGCATCTGGGATCTGCCAGAAATCAATGCGGCTGGGGATTGAAGCTGCTGAATCTGGAAGTTCCTCGGCTTGGTTTGTTGACGGACAACACGGCGTTGCGATCGCTGCTGATTGGCTGCTGATGAATGACTAATGTACGGCACGTGATACCGCATTTTTGGTGTTTTCGAGTCACGATATCAGAATGCTTCTTTCAACAATTACGAACATCCCAACGACAAACTCTCACAGTTAGAAAGGATAATTTCAAGCGCCTTAAACACTTAGTCACCGCTATATTCAGAATTCGCACTCTACCTGCCCTAGAGTGTATGGTGGAACTTGTCATCTGAAGACATAGCGCATTCCATTCCCTCAACACACAACTTTACCTTCACACAACCATGCCTCACGCACTCTCAATGCCAGCGCCTGGCTTTCAAGCCATTATTCTCTGTGGTCCTGGCTCGTCGTTTCCTACCTTTACGGCAAACCCAGATGAGAATCCGAAGGCTCTGATTCCAATCGCAAACCGGCCAATGGTCTGGTACCCAATCGATTTTTGTTACCGGATGGGAATTACAGGTGCGTGATATTCTACCTTTGAGAGGGATTGTGCTTCGTCAAAATACATGCGCTTTGAAAGATGTTGTGTGAAATGCTTCAGCAGCACGGCTCCCAAAGAAGCATGGATGAGGTTACGAACGGCCAACAATAATCTGAAATTAAATCAGCGAAGAATTTGGAATGATCCTCAGCTAATAATTCTCTAGACATCACACTCATTGCACCTCCATCCACCGCCCCAGCTATAAGATCAGCTCTCGCCACAAATCCCCATCTAACTTCGTTACCACTCCCCAAGCCAGACCTATTAGCGCCAAAAGATCTTGACCAGAACACTGGCACTGCTGAGATCTTTCGACTGCCTGAAGTTCGTTCAACAATCAAAGGCGATTTCATCGTACTTCCGTGTGACTTGGTTTGTGAACTGGGCGGAGAATCTCTGATCGAGTCATGGATGGTGAAGGAAGCTGGACTCGGAGGAGCAACAGGAGGTGGCCATGAGTTTACTGGACCTAAGATGGCCATTGGGGGCGAGAAAGGTGGAAGGAGAGGAGGTTTAAGTGTCTATTACGAAACCAAAGGCGAGATAGTCATCAAAGGAGAAGAGACCGACTTTATTGCTACATCGCCACTCGAACGAGGACCAGTACCACCATCGAAAACCTCTCTCCTCAACCATGTATCGTCGTTGGTGTACTCGGTACCTACCGATACATTGAAAGATATTACAGAAGAAAGCAAGAGTTTACCGATCCGACACAGTCTCATCCGAGCACACTCGAGAATCAGGATGTTAGGCACTCACCGTGATGCACACATTTACATCTTTCCTGCCTGGGTGCTAGACATGATCAACAAGAACGAGCATATGGACAGCATAGGTGAAGATGTGATCGGATGGTGGGCGAAGGCAGGATGGCAAGACGGGCTCGGAGATAAACTTGGACTTCGTGAGATCTTTGAGCCTCATAAATCGAATAAAAGCGAAGACAACCTCCTGGACCAGCCACCAGAGCATGATAATGTTGACTTTGGAGCTTTGAGCTCAACATGGACATCAGACCTGAAAGCTGCCCTACCGTCGAACAAGAAGTCCCCACTCGTTATACCACCAATTCTCGCATACCTCCACCCCAAACCTGCCCCCGAAAAACCATCCCTTCTCATCCGCCGCGTCGACAATGCACCCCTCCTTCTCGCAACCTCCCTCGCACTCGCGAAACTCGAGGCTATCGACACCATTGGCCGCGACGCCTGCTCTCCCTTCGCACACGCCAGCAAAGTCGCGTATCCAGCAGGCATCGCGTCACGAACCACCGTGACGAAGGTAGACTCCTTACTTGCGGAGAATGTCACAGTGGAAGAGAAATCATCAATCAAAGAATGTGTCATCGGCGCGAACTGTCAGATAAAGCAAGGTGCGAAGCTGCTTCGGTGTGTTCTGATGGACGGGGTGGTGGTGGGAAAGGGCTGCAAATTGACGGGATGTATTCTGGGCAAGCGGAGTGAGATAGGTGATGAAAGTGTCCTGGTTGACTGCGAGGTGCAGGAGAACTTGCTGGTAGAGCCTGGCAGTATGTTAAATTTCCATTTTCCTTCGCGATCCTCCCTACTTGCGCTCTCGTCAGAATGAGGAAGTAACTAACTTAATTTCTACTAAAGCCGAGGACAAGGGGAACAAACTGATGTCTTCCGAGGGCATGGAAGCCACCGAGCAAGAAATGGCCAACTTCGCCGATGAGGATGAGGCCGTGCTCACTGATGTCGAGAAAGACGGTGCCGGTTTGTAATCCGATCAAGCAAACGATTTCCTACACAGGGAGTGATCACATGGGTTGTGCAAATGGCTTCCACATACCATCCGCCCGTGAGAATATAGGTCACGTGAATTTAAATCGCGGGGACTACCTATACACTTACATATCTACATATATAGTAGGTGGATATTGGCTTGATATTTTTCAACTTCAGGTAACGGAACCATGCCATCACCATCACAATCTTTGAAGATATCTCGTTCACCCTTCAATGCCATGAGGGTCTTTGTATTGAGAGGTCAGAGATAAATGGGAAAGATCGCAAGCAAAGAGAAGTAGTAATGCCATTCTCGCGTACCACTATTCAGCAGTCCAAAGGCTTTCCCTCGAAAGCTCCTTTCTCACCCTTCACTTGCCTCTCTTCCTTCGAAGCCACTCACACCCAAGTGACCGCGAAGCAGAAAGCAGACAAAGCTCAACTAACTAGTGTGACGACACCTGCCTGCTGCTGTCATAACCACAATTGCGCACGCATTCCATACCTTCATACCATTTCCTATCCCATCTCATCATCACTACTAGTGAAAGTACCCCAAAACCAACATCTCCCGCCTCCGTAAGCCAGCCAATCAAATCATTTAACCCAACTCCATCATCTCGAACAAACAAGAGATCTCGGTCTTGACAACCTTGGCAACTTTCCATCGAAATCCTCCTCAGCCGCCGTCGTTCTTTAACTCCCCGCAGGCAGCAAGCATGGATGGGCATTATTGAGCCATTCGCGGTAGGCTGGTGTAGGTTGAGGCACCAAGACGTGCAGTGCAATGACTCCCTACCTACCTACCTACAGTAGTTTGATTTGAAAAAGCCCAAGCCCACCAACGCAAAAGAAGGTTTTAAATTGCTGCGATCGAGCGTGAGATAGGCGAAAGTGAGAAACAGTCTTTGGAACAGGAGCAAGGATGGGTCTAAACTTAAGGAACGGGACCAAGGTACAAGGCAGAAGAGAAACGGGAAATATTCTAGAACATTCTCCATTTAGTGAATTTGGGATTATCCTTGCTCGTCAGTGTTTATTTTAATTTAGTGCTGTTGTTAAGTGTGTTCGTTGTTTTACTTGTGCTAACACATCCAAGTTGATGTGTTGTTGATGTTTACATTTCCTTACCCTGTTCGGGGGAAAAAACCATATCAAAATCTTTCAAATTATATCTTGATAGTAAGACCAGTTGGATTCTGTAGAGTCTAGACTATTCGGTACGTACTGTATGTAAGTGATGGAGTATCGGTGGCCTAGTAGTCTTACATATTGGAGGTAGGTCCAGCCCGGTTTGTTTGATTGTACTATACCAGCCATTCGTTACACAACATAGAGCTAAACTTTTTTGATTTCTCTAGCTCCAATCTCAGACAAGATGGTGTGCGCTGGGCGCTTGAGCTCGAGAAAGTAAACCTCTCATTGGAGTGACAAGTGACAAGGTTTAAAAGCCAAAAGAACAGAGCGGAAAACGGTTTTTACCCAGACAAGAGGGGGGAGACGCTTCCGTATGAGTGCATGAGGAGAGGTGGCGGTCTCACTCGTCCACACTTTCTCTCCCTCTCTCGAAGACAAAAGAAGCCCGTGTTTGTGGATGGAAATAATGCACTAAATTTTGGGGAGGGGGTAGTGTGGGCGAATAGAAATTCTGGGTAATTTATTATTTTTTCTTGTAGAGGGTAGTGTGTGGTGATGGCCACATGGGATATAGTTGGGAAATTATGTACTCCGTATGATCGGATGCATTTGATGTGCTTTCCGGCAACCGCGTTACCGTTATCTAGATTGGAGCATGGGATCGATCGGGAAATCTCGAGAAAAACACGATCATCTGTCAAAATCCGGGAAAGCATCTGGGAAATCTGGGCTATTCAAGTTTTGGTCTGTGTTGTGCATATATTATTGCATGTTTTATTGACTTTCCGGGGCAAGGATGGGTAATCGTCGGGTAGATCTTCTCCATATGTCCAATTTGACATGGTTTGTTTTTCTTTTGCATGTGGTTGGATGTTCTGGGAAGAGTATGTGTTCCGTAGTCCTGTTCATCCTGCACAAGTGATGTTTCTTTTCCGTCCAACCATCGTGCGGAATGGCAGCGCCTAAGAGAAGAACTGAATGGTTGGTAAACGGCCTGGGTGATGCTGCAGAGTAGTTGGTTTGAGTAGATTCAGCAGAGGTCCAACACCAACAACCGGAAATGCTTCTTTTTATTCGTTTGAAACACTTCTGTCCATTGTTCGCATGAGAGGGCCTTGCGGTAATCGGGAAACAGCACAGATTTACACTGGCAGCCCCGTCCCCGCTCATGTTGGCTCCCGAGAACAGGACAATCAGTGAGTTGTTTTTGTGCTCCTCGAATTCGTCCACATTCAGTAAATGACATGCTTGACTTTGAGCTTTTGGAGAATGGAGGAGATTACAAAGAAGCATAATTCTAGAGACGCGTCTTGAAATGCACATTCCATAGACAACGTGTGCTTTTCCACCATATAACACCCTTTGAACAACGAAGTGACACAAGGCTGAGTATTAGTCGTCTCTCGTTCAAAGGAGCTCACCAACATTCAGGGGAGGGGTTGTGCAGTAGTACGTGGAAAATTTCACATTGTGGACGCCCTTGAAGTAAAATATTGAGAAATCGAGGAACTCAGTGCCACTGAATGAGGCTGGAATTAGATGGGTTGGTGTAGTGGGAGGGCTGGATAGGGTTGAACAGAACCGCGCCATCATGTCAGATGATGAGTAAAAGCGGGTGGTGGTGCGGTTCTGCGGACGAGGAACATTCCAACACGGTATAAGAAAAGCTAAGGAATCAATCCATGGTCGAGGAGCGTGAAGCTAGAAGACTCGAAGAAGTGTACCGCATGAGAACAACACGAGGTGTCCAGGTTCTCTGTTCCTGCTCAAGTGTTGGAAATCCCTTGCGGCTTGGAAAAAAACCAACACGGGGTGCATATTGAGATGCTGCATAGAGGAATGCCCTTAATGGCCACACGGAGGCAAGATTGACAACGCCTTTCTGTGATGGAGGGTTCATCAGTGTGAAAGAATGTAATGGGGATGGAGTTTGGGCAAGGACTTTTTGCAACAAAAAACCGTTTACTTCATAAATCTGAAAGGAAAGAGCTTTGAACTTGGCATTTTTTGGAGGATAGAGGGAGGGAGGACACTTGTCGCTCCCCGCCTAACTATCCTCAAAGCCATTTCGGGCTAGGAAGTAGCTAGCGAGTCAAGATACAGTCCATTGTCAGTTAAGAACCTCTGTCAAAGTCTTGACGATGCAACTTGTGTGAACTACACAGCCTTGATTGCAGCCACCAAGTTGAACAATGGCATTGTTCAAACATGTGTACGAGGAACAGTACACACCTACTTTCATACACCAACAAAAAGGTTAGCACCGGCAGGACACTTCCTTCGACGCATGCACCTTCACCGAACTTGAGGGTCGCTAAAATTTCCTGGTTTCTTCTTCTTGAGACCAATTTCTAGTTGTTAGTCTTTTCATGGCGTTCACTCGATGTTGTGCCAGCCCCACGCTTTGCAAAGCGTTGAGCTGGCAGTTGGCGGACCGTTCTTGTCCAACGTTTGTAGCCACACCTGCATGAGCAAATCATGGCAAGAGTCTCGAGGTGTGGTTGTACAATAGATGGGACAGATGAGTTGATCTGAGATTATGAAAGAGGGGGAGTGAAAATCCGGTCGTTGGTTGGGGGATTTGACGCTGCAGAAGGGGATTGATCCTGATTGCACCGCTTCGTAATCGAGACGACAGGTCATCCAGAGCATACAAGGGACAGTATGGAGAATTTTCATATTAGTCGCAATGTCGAAGGACGATACCAAAGGGAAAGGAATATGAAGCGGCTTGAACGAGCTGGGTCTTGTTAAGAAGTGGTCCAGGACCAGGTTGCGGGAAAACAACAAAGTCTTAAAGTACTGCTATGTACAGTACCTTCATGTATCGATGAAGAATTGGGATAGGCTGATTGCACCGCCGACAAACCAAGATAATGATATCCCAAAGATGCGCGTTTGCGGCGTAGGTCTGCTGGACCGGGTTTAGTCGACAACACTGGTCGCCAATTACTGATTGTCCACCACGAAGACGTCAACTTCATCGTGAGGACATCCCTACAATTGCATAGATAGGTCAAGGTCCAAGATGCCCAAGGTGATGCGCGGTCAAAGCCAATGGCTCTAATCAATCAAAACACTGTGTACAATACTGTGATCTGAGTCAAGAGTACAATTACGGGTTTTGTATAGTATACAGAGTGCACAACAGCAGAGGAGTTTCATCTCAGCGTTGTGGACATGCTTTTCGACTCATATTTCTGCTGTAATAACTCACTGACGCCCATGCAAGAGGTGTTAACAATGGAATTTTGTTTTCAGTTGCCGGTTGGTTTTTCTTGCTCGCATGAACTGCTTTATCGCAAGTTGATGGCATCCTAAACCATCGTCAGTCGGCGAGCTCGGGGGAAGGAAGAACAGGTAGCCCATCCCATAGGTGGCGCCGGTAAGTTTCCAAGATCTGAAAAAGTCGTACGTAGTACATGACGGGTGCGCGGTCTCTGTTTAGAGAAATGTTTGTGAAGGTGGGTGTCTCGGGTTGGAAGAAAGGGTATGCGAAGGATGTGTAAGTTATCTACCTACCTTAGCTATAGGCAAGGTACAGTAGGTAAGATGCGGAACTTTCAACTCGGGGGAAGTGAGAGCAGAGACGACTGGTCGACGAGGATCAGCTGATTGGACTAAATTAAGCGACTTGGCACAAACCTCGGTTACTGTTTGGTCCGGGCTGTTGTTGGTTGTTTACAGGAAAAGTGCCAAGTCGGCGAATGAATGCCAGCTCGTTGGCCGGAGAGCAGCTCCGAGACGACCTCACCACCACTTTCACTTGCACCAGCATGTTTTCCTGCCTCCCTCCTCCTTTGCTCTCTCCTCCCTTCTCTGTTCTCTATTCTCCCCCTTCGTCCTCCTCCCCCTTCTTCTCCTCTTCCTCCTCCCTTCACCATCCTCCCTTACTCTTTTTCCATCTTCCTTCCTTTCCTGCCCACAACCCTGGCATTCTCGCGTACCTCATGTCCTCTTCATCCTGAATATCTGAATGTCTGTCTATCCTGTGTTATACCCCCGATGGATTTGCTTGTTCCAATCAGCCGATGGTAACACCAAATAGACTTTACCAGCTCTCTGGTTGAGCCGTCTCGCATCCTTGTCACACCAACACCCCCCTCCACCTCTTCACCCCCTCATCTTGACTACTGATACTGTAGCTGACTTGACTTCTGGGGAATAGGTACAGTAGTTTCTGTGAGGATGTTCAGAGGGGAGCTGACTAGCATGGTACTTCACTTCCTCTTCACTAACACTCCGTCGTTGGCGGCCCGCCGAATACAGACGTTCGAGGGGCATCAGATGATAACGCGGCCGACCGTTGGCCCCTCAACAACGTCCCTTTTCCCCCTCACTCCCTCTCGACTGGTGCCGTTCGAGGGTGTGGTCGTTCTGCCGCAGGGGTCGTTGGGCATTGGCTGTCGAAAAAAAAAGAGATCTTTGTGGCTTTCGCGATTTTGGTTTCATTGGACGATTTAATATCTGTCACATTCGGAAATAACAAGCCATGCACTTGCACCCTTCCGTCGATCTCGACGATTATATTCAGCCCTGGCAAGTGCCAAAAAGTTTCGACTCTTAGCTCTAGATGAGCTGGGGTCGTTGTTTACGATACAACAATTCTACGATGGGCTAAAACCTGACCATACAACGTGTTCCTGGTGCAAGAACTTCGCACATATTAAAGCCGGTCTGAAATCTCCACTAACGTGGATAAGGTATTCTCTTCTCAGTATCCTTGTGAACACCCTTGGCACATCCCTAGTGTCTGTTTAAGGAAGCACGTTCTCGGCTTGACCATAGGTATGCTGGCGATCGTCAAGGGCCTGGCAGCAGAATTTAATTCGAATTTTCCATAGGGTTTCTGATTTAGGTACAATCAAAAGAATGCGATCTTGGATGGCGGTGTCACCAATCCGCCACTATCTTATTTCTGCTAAGGGAAAATGTATTTCAGAGAATTCGTATCTTTGACGCGAAAGCGAACAGCATTTCAAAGGATATTTTCAAGCTCCCATCCAACCTTTCAGATCAGTGATCTAGCTTTAGCGTTAGAGGTAGGACTTTGTTTTCTTCTGTCGTTGTACTTGTAAAAGTTCTTTGTACAGTAAAGTACCTTATTTGTGGTAGACTTCACTGCACCGAAGGGGTCATGCATACAACAATGCCCTTGTCCGAGGCTGAAGATCTATCACAAAATGCCATAACAGCTAAGTAAGCTGCTTGCGGGCTTTGATCAGGAGAGGGAATATTGGCGCCGAGCATATAGCAGCCACTAGTTAAATGCGGCACATGCTCCCACGCCCGCCACAACAACAAACCCACAGTTCTAGGATATGCTTACTGTCAATATGCTCCAGATTTAGATGTCGATCCGCACCAGGGAAGCTATGCATGGCAGGTGAAGTTTTGCAGCTAGATGTTAAGAGGAGTATCGCCCTGTCCAAGGGTCGAGCTAAATCTGCAGAGTGTTGAAGTTAAGTGTCTCGGAAGCGTCTCTACCTTCTGACGCAGCCGCTCAACGTTATATACCTACCACCTTGCTCCCTTTCAACTCAAGACAAATCATCACTGGTAAAGAACAAGATCTGAGGTAAGTAAGCCTCTGAACAGGCGGTGGCAGCACTTCATTTTGTTAATCTCCGGCAACAGAAATTCTGGAAACAAATTAACGTTCACGTCACGTCAAGGCCACATTCCGCAAGTCAAGGGTTTTGAGTTCCTGATAAATCCAGGTTCCTGCTCCTTCATTCCTTCATTCCTCCCTTAACTTCGTTGTATTCGAGGCTCGTTCATTCTTTACAAGGTTTCAACTGTATCATTACTATCATTACAAGCATTAAGTTTGTGCAGACGTCCAGAAATTGTTGAGGGTGGGACTGACGTTGACTAGGAATCAAGTTCGTAAGAGTCATTTTCTACCATGTCGACTCGATCGTATTTCGATGTCAGGCACGCCAAAAAACCTTCATCAAGGCCTCTATCTTCTGTGAACTCATCCTTCTCCTCGAACTCCGACTGGGATACTTGTTCGATGGTCGACGCTCCATCTTACACTCCAGACATGTTCTATGTTTCCAGCTTCTCCGGTAACTCCTCTGAGCCATCTTTCCTGGCTACCAACCCTTTCAACGAGGCCTTACTCCAACCGGCCGTGGATTTTAATGTGTTTGCAATTCCAGTCTACCACGAACCCGAGCCATACTCCAGCCAAGATGGACTTTCAGACCCGGCTCACATTGGAAGCGGTTATCTGTCACCCATGTGTTCTCCTCAAGGGCCAAATTATCTTCCCTTCATAACCCCATTGGAAACAACTTTCAGTGCCACTGATATGCAATCCCCGTTCACACCAAACGCCATCATCGAATCATATAATAGTCCTCTCTCAGACTACCAAACTGATTATTCGTTCAACGATTCTCCCGTGAATAGTCTGCATGGAGGCATGGACTGCTCCATGTCTCCATGCTCATCGGTCAGTTATGAGCCGAGTCTGTCATCTCCTGCCAAATCGGAGAAGTTCAGACAAAGATTACCTGCTCGGTCAATACCAAGCAGTTCAAAAGTCAAGTTGGAAGTCTTGGAGACTTCTGCAGCACTTCAAGGGGCACAAAACACGGCCGCTAGAATAAAACCAACTCGTCACATGCAAGCCAGGACTCAACAACGAAAAGCGAAAGCCGTCAGCTCAGAGAAGAACTTCCCAGAGACTTTTGCTGGGAATACTCTGAAACGTCTTGGAAGTCGCAAACATGCGTGCAACTTTTCGAAGTGTGAGAAACGATTCGAGAGGACAGAGCATGTCAAGAGGCATGAGAGCACAGTTCACAACCCCGCCAAATTTGCTTGCCCATTCTGCCCAGCGGGTAGAGAAAAGTATTTTCCAAAGGGAAGGATGGACAACTACAAGGATCACTTGAAAAGACATACCATCGCACACAAGACCAGGACAAATTATCACCGAGACGCCCAAGCAGAACTCGACAGCCTTAGTACCATATCTGGGAAGAGAACAAGAAAATCTGAGCTACTTGTCAACGTCAAAGCAGCTATCGCCCAGGAAGAAGATGGAGTAGAGGAGAATGAGGTCGCGATCGAGGACAAAGTCTTAGCATGAACTCGTTGACTCACTTTTTGGGCGACTTGAGTGGATGTGGAAACCTGTTTATGATGTGGACGATACCAGGACGAAATCATGTAAAAGTACGATGTTGTTGCAGGGTCATGTTGGTGCTGTCACTATTTTGCTTCATTTTGTTCTATACCCGTTGGCAAGGAAGATTATGGCTTCAATTTCATCTTTCATCTGTCACTCAACGATGTGTTGGGGCTCAGTTGTCTCACGGTGCTACCATGATGGCACATGGAATTTGGAGACGAGCTTTCATAGTTCTTTGCATTTTGTTTTTGTTTTGTCAACATTTATCGTTGTGTAACACCACCGTACGTCAACATCATGTATTCTCCCTACCTATCTGATTGAATCATGTAGTCTCCTTGGCAGCAACTTCGACTCCCAGCCTTCTAAAAATCAAAAAACATTTGTCTAATTGTAAGAATAACTTTTTATCCTTAAACTCTTTCACCATCCGTTCTCTTCTTCCTCTGTTTCTCACCGTACTTATGCACCAGGAAATTTATTTATCTCCTTGCTGTCATGGAAATGGGATTGAATTAAGTCTGTACGACCGCATTTGGGATGAAAATTTCTTGATTTGCGTTATTTTGCTTGGGGCAAGACAAGGTTAGACGAAAGAGAGACGGTTCACACCGACTTTGGCTCAGCTTTCTTGGTTAGAGGAATTAAACGAATCCCCTTTGCACAAGCGCCTGCTCCCAATTAAACTTTCGGTTGTGGAACATAGTAAAGTATGCTTATTAGATCTACGATATTGACAGAAATCTCACTGGGGAATCCCATGGGAATGGTCTTGTTTATCTACCTAAGGTAACTTACAATTCAGGGGATGCTAATCTGTCCATCCCCACAACGTCTTTAGAAAAGCTCCCGTTCTTCCCGTAGATGGAAAACGGTAGCAGCCTACACAGAAACTCGCAGATTTTCCCTCCGTCTGAGAGATAATTGCATTGTTCATCCGATCCCTTCAATAAATTTCTCAAACCCCCTTCCGGGCACCTCTCTGCGCTTCCGCGTAGGGGATATCCTACGGCATTTTCCATCCACAGCACAATTGATGACTGCCTTGTAACATAAACCTCAATCCCACCCATACGAATACGAGTACACATATATTCAGTTACCTTTATATCTCCTCCCTTTTGAAAGCAGCATTCTTCTTCGCGTAAAGTGCTATCACATATCCGCCCAACGAGGCGTTATCCCATCACAAAATAACAGCACATACGGTGTTGCAGCATGATTAGTGCGTTCAAGTGAAGTAGACGCGCTTCTCTGCTGGAATCATAAGAGGGGGTTACACGATCAGAGATCCAAGATCCGCCATTTGCCTCGGGATGCATTTACCTACCTACCACTGCGGTAGCTCCAGCCATATCCTAGGTAATGTGACCTTACCCCCTCATCTAAGTACCCGACGCTCATTTGATCTCCGACATGCACATTTGCATGTGCGTTAGCTCAGGTCAGTACATTGCCCTGAAAGTCTCACACTTGTGTACACCCACCTCGTCTGCTGGCGAATGAAGACGTACACTTTCATGACAAATACTTAAGATTCAACGTGATAAATCATGAGCTGCATTGAGTGTTTTGCGTCCCGCATCTGAGACTGTGGAGGTGGGCTGATCCAGTGATTTCAGGTTACACAGGCTAATACGTACGCCAAACAAGCGAAACGGTGAATGACTTTATCAAGCAAAGTCTCCCTTTGTTCCTCTTGCTTCTTCTCTCCTCCTCCGTCACTTTCCTCCAAAAGTAAATACAAGCACTTCGAGAAAGCGAAAAGCTATATCGAGCACATCTTGTATTACACTAAGTGAGTTGGACAATTATCTGATCCCCCAGGTAAATTTGTCAACATTGACAGGAACCGCCTCGAGTTGGCGGAAATTTACAGTTCGGCGGCAGAGGAAAGACATCAAACCATCTGGAAGAACAGACACAAGACTAGGGAGTCCCAACCGACCTTTCGAAGTTTGGATTGTCGTGCATCTGTAGCGGAGGGTAGGGCAGTGAGACATGGAGGAGGAGCTACATGCAATGGGAATAAGGGATCCCCATCTGATTGATCTATCATCAAGCGGAGGGCGTTCCGGTCACAACTACCTGGTGAGTCTTTCACCCGGGCCCGGTGAAAATAACATAAGAATCAGTGCAATTAGCATTACATCGAATCAGTAACAATTGATACGCAGCCTTGGCGTTTGTTGTTATTCGTCTTGACTTGGAAATCGTTGGCGTTTTTATGCTTTAAGTTTGGGGTGACGAGGTTTGCGACAGCTGAACTGTGCACACTTTCATGGAACTGTACCATCCGATGATCTCCCGACAAAGAGAAAATGCTTGTTTGAACAATAATGGAGACCTTTCGTTGCTGGTAAGTAATGTCTTTGATCGATCGATCGATGTGTTGTCGTTTTCGTCGCTGGAATTATGATATGTTTCGTTGACAGTTGTCCCAAAGCCTGCTCGGCGAAGACCGACCTGCAGCGCCAATATTTTTAGATTGCTGGGATTTTCCCGGTCTGTATTTGTTTCAAGAAGTCGATTTTAGGGCTGAACTACAAGTACATTTGGTTTTCCATTATCGCTTGTCGGACTCGGATTGTGAGCCGATGTGAATGTAAATAAACAAATCATGTTATCTGATATTCATTTATTTCAATATTCAACAAAACCCTAAACAGAACTTCATGATATGATCATACGAACTTGGAGATTTTCTTCTGCGCGGCTTGATTAATCTTGAGAATTCGTTTCAGGTGAGCTGGGGATCGAACCTAGGAGATCCGCAGTTGTTCATTGAAGAACAGCCCCGTTTGGGACGAGAACTCTTTGGAATTTAGCCGCTATCAAATGAAATCAAATCTTAGCTTTGTGAGCTTTGCAATGTTTATGGTCCTATGAAAGTGCCAAATACGTTTCCATGATGACTGGTCGTGAGAATTCACTAAGTGTATTGATCCAGCAGAACCGAGAGTCGGATCTCTTCGTTGACCTAACTTCTAAACTGGGTGTTCAGGAGGTTAAAAAATGACTGGACTCACCGAAGCACGTTGGAAAATCCAACAAACACTCGTTGCACTGAGCCTCTTGATTATACTGTCCTTGCTCCTTCTTTGAGGGAGAAAGGCATGAAAGGAGACAGCACTGTTACGTCCAAATAGGTGTACTATTTACGTCGTTGTGATGTCTGGAGAGCCAGGTCCAGGGGAGCTGGAACCTGCTCTCTACCAAGGTAAAGCTAGCTAGTGCGATTCACTTGGTCACGTGCTGCCGTGCCACTATCGTAATTCACCTGTAAACGCGGTACGCGTATTACCAACAATATCTTTTTTATGTATGAAATTGTTACTCGTATGAAGTTGGGTGTTGTTCTGATTTTACTTCTAAAGACTTGGCCGTTCGTGGAGACAATCATACAGCTTGAAAACAATGGAACCGGTCATTTGAATGATGGTGATATTCCTGATATTTCGATGTACATCAAACCATGAAATCTCTGTGCGATAAATCTATCTTTTTCTCTGCTCTTTGATATATACTTAGTTACCTGGACAACATATGTAGACTCTCCCTTTCTGTCTTTTTGCCGGAGTTCAACCGAGGTTGGTGCCTGAGGCTTTGACGTATGATGACCTCCCCTCGGACAAGGCAACAATCTACCCCACCAACAACAAAGTGTCTGGGGAACATTGACGAACTATCGACAACATTGATGAATGGCGTCAACTTTCTTTGCCTTCGAAACCCAAGCAACTTGAAACTTCGTCGAAGCTGCAGAAAGCATCGAAACGTGCATCAAGAGTAAGAAGATATCTGTTTGGGCTCTCCTTCCTGCCACAATCTTCCTCCTTCTACCAGCCTCTTCTTCCATGTCGGAACGATCTCCAGGCAGGCGGGTGCAAGTCAAGCTCTCAAATTGCTGATATATATTCTCTCCAGCTATTTCCCCAACACGAAACGCCTCCTTCTAGATCTGCTATTGTTCATTGTTCCAGCAGATCGGATACTTCCAACCTCCCTGACGCCCAAATTCCTCATCTCCAAATACTGGACATCAAACAGTTTGACATAACGTTGGGCTGCTTGAGCCCGTGGCAGACTGTCGACCTTCTTTTCTTGTCTACTATACTTCATCGGTAGCTCTGGGTCCGGTTAGTAATGGCTTCACAGTCCCCTGCACCCACGGCGAACACCGTGAGCGCGTTGCTACCGAAGCTCCATGATGTCGACCCCGACTACAGATTCATGTCTTTGAACGATCTCTTCAACGTGCTCACAGTGGGCAAGGTAGATCTGCTACACAATGATTACAATACTGCTGCTAGGACAGTAGACGGAATAATCAAAACTTTGGATGATCAAAATGGCGAGGTACAGAACTTGGCTATTAAATGGTTCGTTTATTTCATGGCACAATTCTAACCTTCTCGGTATTGGGAGACCTTTGGCTACTTTTTGAATCATTAAACCGTGCTAACTTTGAATCCCAGCCTTGGTCCTCTGGTCTCTAAGCTTCCAGGCAGCATTATCTCTCCCCTCATCGAAAAACTCTCCACCCTAAATCTCGAAAATTCCGTAGACAACTCTATACCTGCTATGGCCCTACGAACGGTCGTCATAACTCTTCCGAGACCTGTTGTTGGCGTGAATCCAACCGCGCAGGTAGTTGAGGCATACCAAGCTGTCAGCAGAGTCTTGATTCCTCGACTTGTAGGCAAATTGATTGTCAAGAGCGGGACCACTTTGAAACTCCCTGCGCCACCGCCTGGCATGCTTGATCCCGATTCGAACAAGGAGGTTGATCCCGAGGCTGTAGACGTTTTGATCGAGGTAGTGAGATGTTTTGGTCCCATGCTGCAACACGCAGAGGTGGAGGCTCTTCAATCTTTACTAGGAGCAATTCTCGAGACAGAACGCGCAAGTTCTGTCGTCAAGAAGCGTGCTGTTGTGGCAATTTCCATATTGGCTATTTATCTTTCAGATGATGAGCTCAGCCGCTTTATTTCGCAACTCATCGAGAGCCTACGTAATCCCCATCTCACTCCCGTGCAACGACGCCTCTACATTACTATTTTGGGATCTATGGCGAGATCTATCCCGGCAAGATTTGGACCATACTTAAAGACCCTCGCACCATTTGTTCTCTCCGCAGTCAGTGAATCGGAGTTGGAAGAACAAAAAGAGGCCGCAGAAGAGGAAGGGGAGCCAAACGCAGAGGCTGATGATGTCCGGGAAGCAGCATTGGTTGCATTAGAGGGCTTCCTTGCAGCTTGTGGTAATGAGATGCGATCATATACTGAAGAGACTATCGGTGCGGCTTTACTCTTTCTCAAGTATGATCCTAATTATAACGACGATGACGACGACGAAGAAATGGGGAATACCCAAGCTGATGAAGACGATATGGATGAGTTTGATGATGATGACGATTTCGAGGCGGACGCCGGCTTTGATGATGATGACGATGATGCCAGCTGGAAAGTTAGAAGATGTGCTGCGAAGTTACTGTACACCCTTATCTCAACTAGGGGAAGTGGTGATCTTCTGGACGATGGCACGCTCTACTCTAAAGTTGCTCCAGTCCTGGTTCAGAGATTTGGCGAGCGTGTTGAGAATGTCCGCTTGGAAATTATTGCTACCATGTCTTCGTTGATTCGCAAGACTGGCGAAGGTCTTCAACTCAATGTGACCACGGAGGAAGAGTTTTCAATTGCCCCCCTCAGTCGCAAACGACGACGAGAGAGTAGCAACGCAGGCACTTTTGATACTAAATTCATGCTGTCCATGTCAGCAGGACTTACATCGCCAACCGATGTTCCTGTTCCTGCTTCTGGTCCACGAGCTGATCTAGCCAGTCTCAGCCCGGCAATCATCAAATCTGCGACCAAATTGTTGAAGGGGAACTCGATTCCTACAAAGCAAGCATTGGTCGGACTGCTTCACGATCTTGTTTCGGCCCAAGGTGGGGGGCTTGCAGAATTCCTGAGCCAGATCATTGACCCAATCATTGAAGCAGTCAAGACGACTGGTGGATCGTCAAGCTCTTCAAGTCTGGGCTCTGGCGGCGCAGCCTCTGCAACTCTGAACACCCTTCGTGTTGTGGCTCTTCGATTGATTGGAGACATTGCCAAGACGCATTCATCCAGCGTCTTGCTACCCTTCCTCCCCAAGATCGTTCCAGGGGTTATCGTGGCTGTCAAGGACAAGTACTTGAAGGTTTCTAGTCAGGCTATTGGCACAGTTGAGCAGCTTGTAAAAGCTCTGACTCCTCCGAGATCTCAGTTGAGAAATCAGAAAAACCAAGGGGATCTCCAAGAGCTCTACAAGGTTGTTGTAGGTCGTGTTTCTGCCAATGATGCTGATCTCGAGGTTCGCCAGCGTGCCATCCATGCTTTGGGAATTCTTCTAGCTCGCACAGCCGGTCCAGAGGGAAGTGTCCTTATATCCGCCTCCGAGAGAAGTACGGCTTTGGATCTTTTGAATGAACGCCTGAAGAATGAAACCACCCGACTTGCTGCTGTTCATGCGATTGATACTGTAGCTGCGTTGACGAGCGACAAAGACCAGCTTCAACCGAAATGGATTCGAGAAGTGGCACTCGAGCTTTCTGCTCAACTACGAAAGGCCAACAGATCCCTGCGAGGTGCAAGTCTTGCTGCGCTGAAGAACTTGGTTATTGCACCAGCCTCCCGATCTGCGCTTGACGCTGAGACCATTCAAGGGCTAGTCAGTGCCTTGATTCCTCTTCTTACGCCTTCGGATCTCCATCTCCTAGGCCCTGCTCTTATGGTTCTTGCAACTCTGGTGTCTGATAATTCTAGGCTTGTTGTCACCGAACAACTCAACTCATCGCTTTGCGAGCTGTTGAAGGGTCAACTCAGCGGGGCTGTTCTCGATGCTGTGCTCGTTTTGGTCACTAGCATTGGTGTCGAGGGAGTTGGAAAGGAACTAATGCTAGGCCTCCTATCTACCGTAAGTGTCAATGGAGACCCTACTGTAGTAGGAAAAGTCATTGGCGCATTACTTGTGGCTGGTGGCCCTTCCGTTGGAGTGGGCATTGACAACTTCCTTGCCGAAGTCAACAATTCTCATTCGGATGATGCAAAACATTGTCTCGCACTAGCAGTCGTTGGTGAAGCCGGATTACGCTACGGCGCGAAGTCACCCTTAATGCCTTCTATCTTTACGGCGCAATTCAACAAGAAGTCCGACAAGGTACCACTTGCAGCGGCTATTGCTATGGGACGAGCCGGCGCTGGCAATATTCCTGTCTTCCTTCCTGAAATTTTGAAGTTGATGACCAATGATAGCAGCATGCAGTATTTGCTCCTGCATTCAATCAAGGAGATTCTTCAACAAGCCAGCACCTCGTCCGCTGACATCAGTAGCTATTCTCAAGTAATTTGGACTCGTCTACTGGTTGCCTCCCAAGCAGCTGAGGACAACAAGGCCGTAGGAGCTGAATGTATCGGTAGACTGGCGATTATTGACCCAAAGATCTACATGCCACATCTCCAGGTACGGGAAATTTAACTCTAAACTTTCTAGGACTTACTGACCATTGCTAGAAACACCTTCGTGATCCAACCCCTTCGGTTCGTGCCATGATCATCCAGGCCGTTCGATATACACTACCTGATAGCGACGAAGCCTTCGATACCATCCTCAAGGGCTCGTTGATTGAAATCCTTGTCACGATGCTGAAGGATTCGGAACTTGAAAATCGACGTTTGGCACTAACAACGCTAAACTCGGCTGCCCATAACAAGCCTGACTTGATCATTCCAAATCTTGGGGTTTTGCTACCACTTGTAATGAGTGAATCGGAAATTAAACAGGAGTTGATTCGAGAAGTCATGATGGGACCTTTCAAGCACAAGGTTGATGATGGACTTGAGGTTCGAAAGGTATATCCATTCTTCTCATATCTTTGCCATTATTTTTTGCTGACATTCTACAGAGCGCGTACGAGACTCTCTACTCCCTAATGGAAACGGCCTTCTCCCGCATCAATATCCTCGATTTCTACGACCGCATAATTGCCGGCTTAAAAGATGAGCACGACATCCGCGGTCTGTGCAACCTTGTCGTCACTAAACTCGTCGTCCTCGATATCGACGAAACAACGCGCCGCCTCGATTCCATTGCCGAATGCTACCGTCCCGTCCTTTCCATCAAACTTAAGGATAACGCTGTCAAGCAAGAGATCGAGAAACAAGAAGAAGCCATCCGCAGTATCGTCCGTGTTTCGGTGCTTCTCCATAATGCTATTCCTTCTGCAAGTAGTGCTTTGGGTACGAGCGCTGGACAGCACCAGATTTGGCGCGGATACTGGGAGTGGTTGGAGAAGGACTTTGAGAGTCAATTGAAGCTGCTGAGGGAGGAGAGCAAGGATGTCATGGCATAAATTCGTTATGGCGGGCTTGGGATGACGTGATATGAAGTGATGAGGCATGAAAAATAAGCAAGACGAAATGAGAGTAAAATCGATGAAGCGAGCGAGCAAGCGGATTTTGTGACGAGGTGGTATTGCATCGTTTGCGGCTTTTCAAGGCTATGCTTAGGTAGATACGGATTGAAAGAACAAGATAACTCCACCAAGGTGTCATTCAATTGTCCCACTCTGGCCAAAGGAAGTGAATTGCTCAGTTTTGACGCGAGTTTCTTCAAAGGGGCAAATTTTCATTTCATTCGTGTAATTATTTTTTGTATGTACGTGGATAACCCCCCAATGTACTTGCTCCATAACCTACAACCAATGCCGAGGAGCTAACGAGAGAAACAGAAACAAAAACTAAAAAGTGTATAAACGTCGAAGTGGGGTGATTGTGTGGCGTTTCCTTCCTGCCTGCAAAAAACAAAGAACGAGGGAATCGAACAACCTGCCAAGAAAAACAGTAAAGCAATGCCCTTCTCCCGTTTTCAATCTTCCTTTTTGGGGGGTTGTGCGAGAAGGGCTGGGAAAGCGCAGCTCCAAGACGAGATCAATCGCGAAAAGTAGGCGAGTTTTTTTTTCATCGCCCTCACATGTCAAAAGCAGCAGCGACACCCGGCTGCGGTCCCTCCAGATCCACGGCCTCAACGATCCTCCTCAACCTCGCACTGTCGCCCACCAAATTCGAGAAATACTTCCTCGCCACTTCACTCTCACCTCTCGTCTTCAGCGTCTCGTTCTTTTTAACACCGAGCTTTTCAACCGATCGCTGTAATCCCACACGCAAGTTATCGGCTGGGAATCGTAGCACTTTGCGTACGGAGGTCGAGATGCGCTCGCTGTTGGAGTGGATGTAGTCTGTGGAATGTAGTTGCTGTTGGATTTTTTGTTGGAGACGGTGGGGGAGGGAGTGTGGGATTTGGGAGAGGATGTAGTATGCTGCTGCGAGTGCTACACAAAGTGTTAGGTATTGCGTTGACGCAATGTTTCTGAGAAGGACTTACCAGTAGCGATAGCTCCGGGGATGATGAGTTTGCGCATGTTCTCATTCCCAACGACTTTCACCGTTCCCATAACTCCATCAATCCAACCAACTCCACCCACCATCCTCGTTCCCACGGCGCCCGCTACTGTGAGTGCCATACCCGTCCCAGCGTACTTCTCCTGCCTCTGCAAAATCGTGCTCCAATCGAAGAAGTCCCACAACTCAGTCTCGATATCGACTTGTCGAGCCAACACATCTCTCTTGCGGCGGAACATGACGTCGCTGCGGAATGCAAGGTCAGTGTATTCATCACCTAGGTGGAGGAGGCCTAGTGATTTGATGGCGGAGACGCCGGAGACGGTTTTAGTGCGCGCGTGCTCTTCACAGTCAGTCACAGAGAGAGCGATTTGCGAGAGCATAGCTTCCTTAAGGTCATCTGCGTATTGGAATGCACTCAGTAAACCCGGATATGGGACACCGAGATCTGAGTCGGCGACGAGGGAGAGGGTGGATGTGAGAGTTGCGCGGGTGTGGTCGTAGATGCTCGTGCATGTTGCGTCTATGGTTCTGTCAATATCGTCGCTTACTTCCGCCTTTGCCTTTCTTGATTGCTCGAGCAAAGGCTCAAGTTCGTCGAGTTCTTTGGTAACTCGCTTTAATTCCGTTTGGGCAACCTCATGATTGACTTCTGCGAGGGTGTGCACGTCTCCAAGGACATTGAGGAGATAAGTTTTAGCGGGTGCAAGCTTTGATCGAGCTCGCTTCTCGAGAACGAATCTCCTCAACGATTGCTCGAGAGCTTCGAAATCGCGAATCTTTTCCTTTTCTGCTTCTTTACCCTTTCCCTTTGGGTCTGAATCGTCGTCTCCATCTCCTCCACCACCACTTGAGCTGCCACCGCCTCCATTTCCGCCAGGCGGTCCTGGAGCCAAAGGGACAGCATTACTTGAAACGAAATGTACTAGTTCTGAAGATTCCTTGGATGTCTGTGGGCTGAGTTTAGAAACTTGTTCCAAGATCATCTTCTGGCACCTTTCCTTGTCTCTGATATTATCATACCCATTAACAACCATGAAGATATAAGCTTTCTCTGCAGCTGCAGCGCTAATAAACTCCTTGGCCGAAATTGTGAAATGATTGGCAGCGGAAACAACGAAGACCACCACATCAATTTCCTCCTGACGAGCAAATACCGCAGTCGTCTTTGTAGTATCGAAATTAAGACCTGGTGCATCAATGATTGATATATCGACGATCCCGTTGTTGAGCAGTGATTCGTCTATCGATCGTACATCCTTGACGTATACTTTGCATTGGGTGTATTTCTCGTTGGTGATCACAATATGCTCAAGATTCGCAAGGGTATGTACGTCGTACGTCCTCTCATCATGGCGGTCGTAGATGGTATCTCTGTGAATGGCGTGAACCTCCTCCTTCCCCTCATTCTCTCGCGCATCTACCACTTCGCAGAACAAACTTGTACATGGCTGCTGATCTTCCGGCAAGATCTTCCTCCGCAGCAAAGCATTGCAAAATGTCGACTTCCCAGCATTGAGATCTCCCGTCACCAAGACTTTACTTGACGTATCCTCTATCCTGTCCCTGAGATTCAGCAGATGCTTGATACTCGATCGAATCTTGCCATCCAGCAACGAAGCTATCGACCCCTTCTCCAGCGAATGTACCAGCTCAGTCTGATGCAGAGCCCCCAATTTCAAGTCCAGCTTCAATATCGAGAATTCTTGTGCAATTTGTGGTGTCATCAAACGTGGTTCCGGGACCCTCCTCTCCTCCGCTTGTTTGCTCGATTCCGCTGGTTCATGACCCATAGTCTGTGAACGTCGCATCGATCCTGGGCGGGGTTGGCAGGAGGATTCGTGGTGAGGAACGGCTATCGAATGCGTGTGTACCAAAGCAGGTCGTATGTCACCCTGGGGAGATGCTGCCACCACTCGCGACACCGAAGGGTAGGTCGCCGGCCATGATGCGTTCATCTCCGCCAGAGATTCCAATGCTTCGATAACCTTGCTGATAGACCGACCGAGCGATGATCGATGTTGATTGTACCATAGCTGATGTATTGCGCTTGCTTGTAATCTCCTGTCATTGTCGGCGGCTTCCATCGATTGCTCCCTCAAAGCCGGCGAGGCAGCAGGCGTCGGTCTATCCTCCGTCAAGGTTGGATTCCATGATGGCACTCCATTGACGCTTCCTTCAGCTAAGCTACCCTCATAACCCGAATCGTTGTCCAACAAAGCTTGTAGTCGAGCGGCACTTTCAGAAGTCGAACCAGTCCCAACAGTTACATACTGCGGTCGGCTCGGAGCACGTCGGCTGTAACCCTCCCCATCCGCAGATGCCTTGCCTTTTCCTTTGTATTCCTGGCTCATGGTGAATGCATTCGTAGGTTGTGTAGTCTTCAAAAAAAAAGTTCGTGGTTGGGTTTGGAGACTGGTGACGGAGATGTTCTGCATTTGCTTGGCGGGTGATGGTGGCAAATCGCCTTATAATTTTGGATACAGAAATAATGCGCGATGCGTTGCAATTTATGCCTCGGTTTGTAAGATTACAACTTCTCAACGAAATCAAATGAAAAGTGACAAGTTATTTCTTGATAATATGAAGTAATCTAGTATCTCAAAATCTTTTCTCACTAAAATCTAGAGCATAGCTCAGGTCATCAACTGTCGATTAGGTATTTATGGATGAAATGTTTCGGCATATCAAACTCCATACAATATCATATCAAAATCCTGCTTCCATGCAAACATCTAATAAAGAGGATAGGTACTTAGCCAAATCTTCGTATCTTCCATCATTGTTATGATATGTGAATGAAGGATTGAAATTCACACATTCCCACTCTCAAGGGTACGCATAAATGCCCCATTTTTGTACATTTATGTATTTCTGTCACACATTGCTTGTAAGTTGGATTTCCTGGACAACTCTTTTACTTACTACTGGATTCCAAAAACTCCCTCTGCGAGCTTACCACCTAAGGATCCTCTGCGCGAAGCCTGAGGCAGTGAGTGATACATTTATGGAGGAGGAGGGATTTAAGTGCTGCCAGGTTCATGAGAGCATTCACATTCGCCAGCAAACAAACAAGTCTTTGTTTTATTGAGATTTATGCTTTATGAATTAATTTCTGTTCTACCTATATCATATCCCACATCACCCACCCATCTATTCACCAGCAAAGCTAGATGAGAACACATTCATCTTTGCCTGCAAACAGAGAGCCCGGTTGCCGATAGAAAATGACAGCAGAGAGAGAGAAATCAAAAACATTTAGTGGTCTTTTCTGCGACCCGACAAGCCAGTAAAGGCGGGAGAAGCAAGGCCAAGTTCATCGTGTGAACTTCACCTACAAGATGCTGTGAAAGAGCCGATGAAGCCACAATCGAGAGCACCAGTATATCTATGAATACAACCATGAGAAACGCCATGCTTATTGAATGGAAAGTCCGACCGAACAGCCATCCATCAAACAATCGAAAAAGGAAAAAGAAAATTGCAAAGAGCATAACCACACCATAGCCGAAAATGAAGCCAATCAAAGCCGAGAAATCGAGGAGCGCACAAACTTTTCCGGGGCTCCAATCGCCGCAACAGGATGACGATACGAAAAGGGTATGATGAAGCTGAAGAATCATTAATGCGTATGGTATATGCGTTCGTAGCAGAAGAGAATGGGCAATTAAGCCTTCTCCTCTGACTTGTCGTTACTCTCCTTGACTTCTGGAGCGTCGTCTTCCTTGTTGTTCTTGACATACTCATCGTAAACGGTGAGAGCCTCATCAACCTTGGATCGAAGAGCGGCGTCATCCTCAATACTATAAAAACATTAGCGACAGATGTGATTGGAACGTTTGCACATGACTTACAGATTGACCAGTTCTTGATTCTCCATCTCCAGAAGCATACCAGTAATCTTTCCAGCCAATTCTGGTTGCATGACCTGGATCTTAGGGAAGAGAGCCTCTCCAAGGATTTGCTTTTGTTGATGAGCAGGAACCAGGGCGAGTTGGTTTTGGAGGATTGAACCGTTTGTCAAGCCATCACCAGTTGGTTGGACGGATTGTGGGTTGCGGCCACCTTGTTGTGGAGGGAAGCCACCTGGGAATTGCTGAGCTGGACGGCCAGCTTGAGCACCGCCACGGCCAGCACCACCAGCTGGTCGACTACCTTGTGGGAAGTTTGGCTGGCCAACACCTGGTAGACCAGCCATGTTTGGAGGCATGCCTGGGAGTTGAACAGGTCGTCCACCACGGCCACCGGCAAGCGCAGCAGCTTGTTGAGCTTGTTGCATGGCGGCAATGAACTGGGGGTTGTTCTGTCCATTGAAGGCGGCTCCTGGAGGGAATTGACCTGGAATGCCGTACATGTTAGGTGGAAGCTGTTGTGGGCCTGGGGCACCACGACCACCTTGTTGCGGTGGGAATCCACCTGGGAATTGACCTGGACGTCCACCTTGAGCAGCAATTGGCATACCACCTTGGGCGGGGAAAGGCATGCCTCGTCCAGCAGCTTGAGGTGGCAAAAATCCACCTGGTTGTTGTCCTGGAGGATAGAACATTGGAGCTTGCATGAACTGTTGTGGCATACCAGCAGCGGCAGCGGCTTGCTGCATACGGATCTGATTTCGAGCCTGGATGCTGGCCTCCAATTGGCTCTTACGAACGTCCTTGCGCTGAGCGAGGGCGACGTAGAGAGGTTTGTTGTTGACCATACGTTGGTTCATCTCAGTAACAGCCTTTGTAGCCTCATCTGGGTTGTTGAAGCAAACGAAACCAAAGCCCTTGGACTTGCCTAGGGTGCGCTTCTCGGTCTTGACAGCAGAAGCATCGGTTTCCTCGGTTGCGACCTCAGCCTCAGTCTCGCCCTCCTTCTTAGTCTCCTTGTTCTCCTTGTTCTTCTCGGCCTCTTTCTTTTCCTTCTCCTCGGCCTCGGCGGTCTCGGCAGGAGTATCACGCATGACCTTGGCGGAGGTGATAGCACCGAAAGGAGTGAAAAGGTCTCGAAGCTTATCATCATCGACTTCATCATCTAAGTTCTTGACATAGAGGTTGACACCTTGGTACTTGGATGCCTTCTCAACACGGGCAGCCTCGTAAGACTTGCGGAGCTCCTCCTCACGTTCGTGCTTCTTCTGGGCACGACCAACGTAGAGATCCTGGCCCTTGAAGTCCTTTCCGTTGAGATCATCAACCGCGGTTGCAGCATGCTCGTGGTTGATGAAGTTAACGAAACCAAATCCACGGCTCTTGTTGTTCTCTTGATCACGGGCGAGAGATGCAGAAGTAACATCACCAAACTTCTCGAACAAATCACGGAACTCCTCATCAGTCACCTCGACTGGGATGTTCTTGACGTAGATGTTGGTGAAGTTGGCCTTCATCTCCTCAAACTTGCTCTGGCGGTCCTTCTTTGGGATATGGTGGCCTACGAAGACCTTCTTCTCGTTCAGCAACATGCCATTGACGTGCTTGATGGCCTGGCTGGCTGCCTCATCAGTCTCGTAGTGAACGAATCCATAACCCTTGGAAGCTCCGGTCTCATCCTGAGCGACCTTGCAACTCAAGATGTTACCGAAAGCAGCGAAGGTGTCGTGAAGAGCCTTGTTGTCGATGGCAGTATCCAAGTTCTTGATGAAAACGTTTCCTTGGCCAGTCTTTCGAAGGGCGGGATCACGCTGGGACCACATAATACGGCATGGGCGACCCTTGATCAAGGTGTAGTTGAGCTCCTCCAATGCCTTCTCGCCATCAATGGTGGTATTATAATTGACATAGGCATATCCAAGAGATCGGCGGGTGACAGCGTCACGGCAGACACGAATGGAGGCAACAGGGCCAATCTGGGAGAAAAGCTCGAAGAGCATGGCCTCAGTGACCGAGGAGTCGAGTTCACCGACATAGAGGGAAGCAGAAGCTTGAGGGTGAGGAGCGGCGGAAGCAGGAGTAGGACCAGCGGTGTCTGGATCCTCAGGGCCCGCGCTGGCGACGTCGGTGTTGAGAGGAGGAGCGCCACCAGTCAAGGAGGCATTGTTAAGTTCGTATGCGAGCTGATCGACAGCGGCGGTAGCAGCAGACATCTTGGGCGAAACTGGTACTGTGGAAGGGTTAGCACTAATACGCGCTGGAGTAGATGTATGATGATTGAAGTAAAGTGCGCGTTTTATAGGGGTGTGGAAAATGAAATGAGAGGAGGAAGGAAGGTGCTAGGGGTAGGAGCAGGAGAGAAGGGAACAAAGCCAGATCTTGCCTTACCTAGAACGGGGAGTGAAGTAAAGGAGTGGGCGTTCTTTCAAGGATGTGCGATCGTTGGCAGATCTGTACACGAGATGATTGCGTAGAAGATTGAAAGATTGATTGAGCTTTGTGGGAGGCGGATGTTGAAGGCGAAGAGATCGAGGAGGCGGTGGGGGAAAAGAGTCGCGAGCCTGTATGGGTTTTAAAGGGGATTTTCAAGTTTTTTTGTGTCTCTTGAAGAGGGTCTTTTCTGGAAGGATGAACGAAAGAAAGCACGAAACGATCGCACTTTTATCCGCAGTGGTTTTTTCTTTTATGGGGTGGGTTGGTAGGTGAAGGTTGGTGGGAAGAGGAAGGGCAGGAAGAGAGCGGCGCCTCTGAAAATATTATATGAGCCGCGACGAAAAGCCAGAAATTTTAGAGTGGGCCGCTAGCTGCTAGTGCCAAGCGCCAAGCCTAAGTTCATCAGATGATGGTCAGGCGTAATAAACGGTGCGCGTTGGTTGCCTGCTGATTGAGGCCGTCAGGCTGCCACCAACTCACCGCCTTTCCCACTAGCACGTGCCGACTGGCAATTGCTGACAAAGCCAGGGTTCATCCCCACCAGCGGTCGGTGGTCAGTGGTGACGTTCCAGAAGGCTGCGCTGTGCAATTCACCCCGACGACTGCCTTTGCTTTTCAACCACTCCAAGTTAGCGCTCGTTGTGCCAATCTAAAACTCCTGTCTTCTCTTCCATCACAATCCAACAAAGCACGACTACCCTCCCTCTCCTTACCGAAGTCGACTTACTGCACCACGGAATCACAGAATCACAGAATCCCGTCGAACCGCTTACTCACCATCCAAATCACCCTCACTACCTTGGTCTAATAAGTCTAGCCTAGGTCTAAGTCTAAATACCGGCCTGCCTACCTCCTCTAGCAGTCCTCCCGGCGGCCAATATCTTCTCGACTGTGTTTAACTTCCTCCTACTTTCTTGTGGGCTGAAGCATTGGACTCTTCCTTCCTCGAATCTCAACTTTCCTAGCATGTATCTTTCCGAATAATTCCCAGCCTCATTACTGGTCGATAACGAACCCGATCAATTTCCAAAATGTTCTCTACTTTCAGTGGCAACTCCCGCCGTCCCAGACAAGTCAATCTTTCGGGGCACAATCCCAACCCATTCGCCTCCAACACTTGGGTTCGCCCTCCACTACTCAGCAAACCGTTGCAAGTGCTCAGCAGGAAAGGCAGCAACGCCAGCTCGAGAGAGAGAAACTCAACGCCTCGAAACGAATACAAAGGATATGGAGGGGCCACAAGGTCAGGAAGGATCTAGCTGATGGGCAACGCAGATTATGGGACCAGGCGGAAGCAGGCAGAGTGGACTCGGATCCTAGTGTTCTAGTCGAACAGCTACGCTTTCTAGTACTATTCTACAATCCGCGACTACCTCAGGACATGAAAAGACTTGTTAGTCTAAGTCAAAAGATCTCGGCGGTGGGATGTATAGACTTTCTGCCTAGTCCGCAAGTTCAAACAAAGCTTCCCAAATTAGCGAAATTTGCCTTAGAAGCTCTTCAGTCGTCAGTCATTCCGCCCTGTTCTAGCCCACACACAATAACTAACAGCTTTCAGTTCTCTGCCGGAATTTCCCACCACTCTTTTGGAACTGTTGGTGGGAATTGTAAATCAGCGACCTCATACCTTCCCAGCGATCTCTCAACAGTACTACACTTATTTGTCCTCACTACTTCTCTCACGCGAGTCTGGAAAGGTCGATCGGAGCTCCATCATTACGGCAATACGGATTCCAATGATACAGAACCTGAGCTCTCCCAATTCCTGTCAGTCTAAGCTCCCACATACCTTTCACTTCTAACTTTTCTCAGACGATACCCTTCGAGATACATACACCTCGTTTGCACTGTACTTCTTAACTACACCTAATCTCTCTGGCATTTTAGGAAACTTGAGCGATATTGCAGCAATAGTCGACTTGAAATTGCTTTCTGCCTCATTAGTGCACACTTTTTCAGTCAACTCAATCTTCCCGGAACAAGCAGAACCCAAATTATGGCTTCTATCGCATTACATTTCATTGCATCGCCTTCAAAGACAATATACACAAGAGGCAGATTATCTAAGGGGGCTGTCATTACAACTCTCTAGCTCCTCGGCAGAAATCGTTAATAGGATAGACGCGGGCGAGGTATCATCTATGAACGATGATGACCTCGATGTTGTTGCAGTCACACCATTGCCCGCTTTAGTGAAGGAAGAGTTACTGAGTTTGGTCAATAAAGCGAGCATTTCTGGATTGCTGGAAAAGTTCAGTGTCGATTATGCGAAAGCTTCGGCAGCGGGGGAAGAGGACGCAAGTCTGCTTGCCAGCTACGCGTTGACCCTATTGCGAATATTTCCAAGACGAGGCGATGAGATCCGGATGTGGTTGTACCGCGGGTCAATATCAACTAGTCATGGTGGACAAGTCCCTGCTCTCAAGTTCTTTTGGCAGGCTGTCGTCAAGACTTCCATTTTCTCCCAAATTCAAGCCGACTCGAAAGCTGCTTTGACGTTACTTCGAGCCCAGACACAAATTCCAAACCGTTCATCCTCGTCAGTTGACTACTCAAAAGACCGAGAATGGCGAACCATATTGCTCTTTCTCGAGCTTTATGCCTTCGTGCTCAGAATTACGGACGATGAGGAATTCCTGAGTCCGGGAAAATTCAATTTGACGCAAGGAAATGGGCCTATATCACGGACGAGAGAGTCAGCTCTCCCTCTCGAAGAGGTCAAACAGCTTACACAGTTCTTAAAAAATCTAGCTTTCACAACATACTATAACGCCGGCGAACTCTCGGATGGTGGTCAAAGTACAGCCACGACTGGACTTGGCAGCTATTTCGGGGCAACTCCTAGTACGATATTTAAGGCTCCTGATGCCGGAAACCCATCTCAGCCTATTGCCAAGCGGCCTTTTGCCGGAATCGCGAGCATGACGTTCGAATATGTGAGGACAATCACAACTGGAGTCATGCGGATGCTTTATGAACGGGACTCTAGACGAAGGTTCTTACCTAAAGACCACTGGCTAATGACTTCTCGATTTGACATGGAAGGATTCATTCCAGCCGTCGTCATGGAGGAAGAAAAGCGGCACGAGATACCTGAAGATGAGGATGAAGATGAAGGGATGGAAGATGAAATTGACGAATCTCGTAACGAGCGTTCAGGTCTTGTTGGGATGGGAAGACCTCGTCGAGCTCAGCAAATTGAGGCTATGAGGAAGACTCAACAACAAGCTGCCAGGCAAAAGGTTTTAGCGGCAGTTGGTCCGCGACTTGAGGTTTTACAAAATATGCCATTCGTAATTCCTTTCGAGACACGGGTACAAATCTTCCGACAGTTCGTTCTTCTCGATCAAATTCGCCGACGTGACGGTAATGTAGATCCCGATCACTGGCGAATGGCTGTCATGGAAGCCGCTCATCATGGCCCAAGACGTCGAAATGGTCACGAATTATTAGGTCGTCACCATGCTAAGATTAGGAGAGATCAGATTTTCGAGGATGCCTATGATCAATTCTACGAGCTCGGGGAGGGTTTGAAGGAACCTATTCAAATTACTTTTGTGGATCAATTCGACTCTGTTGAAGCTGGGATCGACGGAGGTGGTGTTACGAAGGAGTTTCTAACGAGTGTAACCAAGGAAGCATTTCACTCTGAAAGTTCGGGGAGTTTGTTCGTTGGAAATGACCAGAACTTGCTTTACCCGAACCCTTCAGCCCTAGATGAAAGACGGCAAATCCTAAAAGAGGCCGGGATTCTAGAGTCCGATTTTGAGTGGCGAGAGACCATTCGAGAGCTTTTGAAGCATTACGAGTTTCTGGGCAGGGTGGTTGGGAAATGTCTCTACGAAGGCATTCTTATCGACATCAGTTTTGCCGGTTTTTTCTTGCTCAAATGGGCAGCTTCAGGAGCCACTGGTGAGACAGGTTATAAAGCCAATATCAACGACCTTCGGGATCTCGACGAAAGTCTCTACCAAGGCCTGCTTCAAGTCAAAAATTATCCTGGCAATGTCGAAGATTTCTCTCTTGACTTCACTATCACTGACACAGTCTCCATCCCCGACTCGCCCACTGTAGCCATAACCCGCGAACTCATCCCTGACGGCTCTAACATCTCAGTCAACAACGAGAATCGCCCCTCTACATTTACAACGTCGCGCGTCACCGTCTCCAATCCCAACCCAAACAACAAACGGAAGCCTTCTTGCGCGGTCTCGGCGACATCATCAAACCCTCCTGGCTATCTATGTTCAACCAATCCGAGCTGCAAACCCTCATCGGTGGGGATTCCTCCGAAATCGACGTGGAAGACCTACGCCAGAACACGCTATATGGTGGCGTCTATCAGATTGGTGACGATGGCCAGGAACATGATACGGTGAAGTTGTTCTGGAAGGTTTTACAAGATCTTGATGATGAGGATAGGAGAAAGGTCTTGAAATACGTAACATCTACACCCAGAGCGCCGCTTTTAGGCTTCTCACAACTGAATCCGAGGTTTAGCATTCGGGACGCTGGGAGTGATGAGGAGAGATTGCCAAGTACGAGTACATGTGTTAATCTGTTGAAGCTGCCGAGGTACTCGACGGCGAGCGTCTTGAAGCAGAAGTTGTTGTATGCTGTCAATTCGGGTGCGGGTTTCGATCTCTCTTGAAGCTCTCTTGTATGCAAGGTTGCAGATAGAGGCACGGGGGCTGGAAAATGAAATGCAATGATATGGAAAGAATAGAATGGCGTTTGGTGTTGATGGAGTCGAATTGAACCCAATTGAATGGCGAACAACGACGATGATGAATGACGATGATCATTGGCGAAGATAGATGAGCATATATCATGAATTACAAGCATAGAACCTCCTCTGTGTCTGGAAATTTTCTGTCTCTCTCGAGTCTCAATAAATAGTCTTATCGAAATGATTTTTGCAGTCCCACGCCAAATCAACCCTATGCTACTTGTACACCCTCGCATCAGTAACAACTAGGTAAAATGCCGGGTCAAGCTGCTGTTGATGATATGGACTCTCGTGTAGATTGCACACGCCGGATGCTCGTGTTAAGAACAAAGAGAATCTCTCCTGCCTTCCTTCCTCCTTTGTTACTTCTATACAGAGTCTGCCCATGAAATCCTCTTGGACATTCACTACATGCGCTTCTCTTATATCTTTCGTTTCTTGTAGTCACACCACTGCCTGGTGAATTGCGACTCTTCTTGTCGTCACGAGAAAGGATATGAGCCCCTAGCTCTGATGTTTGAATTCTTGAGGATTCACGCTGTTTATTTGTAGGTGATAGGGAATTCCGCGGCCTTTAGCTACCTACCTAGGAATTTGGCCAGGTGGTGGGTTTAAGGAAGAAGGGTACGATTTTTTTGGGTCTTGGGTGAGAAGGGAGGCGCTACAGGAACTGGTAGTTGGATTGCTAGTGTGTCAAGCTGTGAAGTTGTGATACATGTTTACGCAATGCCAATCCGGTTACGTTAGAAGTCTGGCATGAAATTCTATAAATACAATCAATGGAAAGTTGTAGTTGAACTTAATCTGCTTGGTTGGCGTAAGAGAGCTGTG
The DNA here is from genome assembly GCA_031472005.1 of Tetracladium setigerum. NCBI lineage: Eukaryota > Fungi > Ascomycota > Leotiomycetes > Helotiales > Tetracladium > Tetracladium setigerum. The sequence continues at coordinate 2,700,115 of PZJY01000002.1, forward strand.
ATTGGGAGTTCTTGAGTGACTTGCACATATCGAAGCATGGGTCTGGCGATTTCGAGTTTGTTATAAATTGTGTTCAAATATGACAAGAATGATGTGTATGTACAAATTAACTCTTGGTTGGTAGGGTTTTATTCGATGAATTTTCCTCTACAAAACAACACATAACATGAAGCGAGAGCAGGCGTCTTGGCCTCCCGTCGACACTGGCACTGACTGATGTGGTGCTGAACAGCTTCTGAAGGATTCAACTTGGAATGACATGTTATTCAATGAACATTGAGTAAGTATCATTTCAACTTTTCAACAAGTACCGACTCAAGGTTATCAAGTACACCCAATAGGCGTTTCCAAGTTGTGCTCACGTGATCAAAAAACTAGGAAGGACTGGAAATCTCTCTCTCCGCTTCTCCCTCTCATCCGGCTCTATCCACCTGCTAACTAAAACGCCTGTGAATATGCACTAAATCTCATGGTTTCAGGCCAGTATAAACCATCTCGCAAGGTCAACCGCGAAAGTTGAACGGAGACTTCGATTCCGTAGAAACTTGACGGCTTTTTCCAGGGACATAAACTTCGTACTAGTACTGCAGGTCACGATCATTATACATACATCCCATTCCCTACTTCTCTCGGCACTTGGATATATACTTCAGCATTATCCTGGAGGCTGCTGTATGCGCAGGGCTTTTTAAAGTTCTTCTAACTCAAAACTAAGCATTTAATATTTCCTGTGCGGCCACTTGTCGTTGCTAATTGCGTAGGACGGCGCTGTCGAACTATCCTTTTTTTTTCCACGGTCGATGGGCCCATTTATCATTTATTCAAAGTACGAAAAGTTGATAGGTTATGAGTCCATCCAAGAAAGTGGATCGCTCGAGTCGAACCTTAGAAACGGCTCGGCCCGTACCTTGCTTGCACGTAGGAGGTCCTGCTTCCATGATAGTTCTGCGAATTTCTGCTTCTTCATATTGCTTTTTATCCTGCAATGCACGCCGGCAGATATCCCGCTCACCATGCAACCTTCTTCCAAAATTTTAACCAAAAGCCCCCATTCTATTCATTTTTTACACTACTGCAAATATCTTCATTTACTAGCGAGGGACGAAGGCGATGTGATGTGAAGTGACATCGGCACAAAGTCAAAACGCCCAACCACTAAATTATACTTTGCACTATCAGCCATCCTTGAAGCTGCATATGCAACTATCCACGACAACACACTCCCTCAGAACGATTTCTTCACTCTTTGCTCATCCTCCCATCTTTCCAGATACTTGAGGTTCCAAACGGCTCCCTTCCGTCTTTGCCGTCCATCAGTTACCGGGTTAGGCATCCTAAAAGCAGCATGCAATATGCAGGCATCTAAACCACCAGATTACTTCTGGAGCCCGCCAGAACTCCCCCATCTTTGTCCCCGAGCTTTGAAACTTCGAACCTCGGTCACACCGGCCAACGACTTCCTATTTAATATCCCAGTATCTTTCTCCGCGAGGGAGCTAAGCAAAATCATCCAAAATGACGCGCCAAACGCCACTGTTGAAACTCAGTAATGGGGTGGAAATACCTGCTTTGGGGTTTGGGACGTTTGCAAAAGAGGGAATTGAGGGGAAGACCTATGACGCCGTGATTACCGCTTTGGAGACGGGATATAGACATTTGGATTGTGCTTGGTAGTAAGTTATTACAATTGCTATGATACTTTGACACTCGAATGGTAACTAAGTCATATCTCTAGCTACGAAAATGAAGACGAAGTTGGAGCCGCTCTCAAAGCCTGGCTTGCTAACAACCCCTCTTTCAAACGTTCGGATATTTTCATCACCACTAAAGTCTGGCCACACCTCATGGAACCTGAAGACCTTGAGTGGAGTCTCAATGATTCGTTGAAAAAGTTAGGGGTTGATTATGTTGATTCTTTTTTGATTCATTGGCCTTTCGGTTGTGAAAGAACTGAAAGCCGGAGAGTGAAACTGGGGGAAGACGGAAAGGTAAGACCTCTGCCTCTTATTCTCATTTTTACTTAAGCAATCCGTCCGAAATACATGAATTGTGTTAACGAGAAAATCAAAAGTACATTCTTAAGGAACCGCTACCCCAGGATCTTTCTTCAGCCTGGAAAACCATGGAAAGCCTACAAAATCAAGGCAAAACGCGCTCGATAGGCGTATCGAACTTTACAATCGCTCACCTGGAGTCTCTCTTGACCTACGCCAAAATTGTTCCTGCAATCAACCAAGTAGAAATCCACCCTCTACTTCCCAATACCCCACTCATCAAATTTTGTTTTGCCCATTCCATCCTACCTGTCGCATACTCTCCACTAGGATCGCAACATCAATGCCCCACCACTGGCGAGAAGGTACTCGAAAATAGCGTCTTAAAGGATCTTGCAAAGGAGAAGAACGTAGATGTTGCACAGATTTGTATCTCATGGGGCTTACAGAGAGAGTTCGCGATAGGTGTTTTACCGAAGAGCGGGGATAGTGAGAGAATTAAGAGGAACTTTAAGACTGTCGACCTGAATGAGGGGGAGATGAACAGAGTTAATGCACTTGTAGAGGATGGACGGGAAGGAAAGAGATTCGTCGACTTGAAGGATACATTTGGGTTTAGTGTTTTTGGTGATAGGATTTGAGCAAAAGTCAGCGGCGGGATTTTTGGGTTTCGTGATTTTTGGTGATAGGATTTGACTGGGTCTAGAACTGGCTGTGGGATTTCTTTGGCTGATGCTGTTGCCACTAGATACTGAAGACAACAGACGACGCCCCTTCCCATGCATGCATACGTAGCTTCTCCATGATTTGACCCCACGGGAAGTCTCCCCTTGTAGCGAGCTGCATTGTTTTCTCGCTTAGCGATTTCCCTCGCAAGAAGTCCTCCCCGAGCTTGGCATAAAAATGGCCATCCACCCCTCTTTCAACTTTCAATTTCTACAACAACGAGTCATGATACCCAAAGATCCCGGAATACGAACGAGGTTGCACACATCCATAATCCATTGTTGGGAATTTGAACCCTCAAAGTTCTTAAGTTGCATCCTGGTCTATACGTGAAGTATCGTGCGTCGTGAACTTGACCAAGTCCGGTGCAAGCTGCAGTCACTCTTCCTATTCGAGTGCGCCTCCGACCTCCCCGTTTAGTACATCAATACATAACACAAATAGGCGGAAAAGAATGGGGAATGGGGCATTGATGGGAGGCATTTGTAAAACAACCCCCTTGGGTTTCACTACAGAACTTGTAACTGGTGGGCTAGTGGCATGTACGTTGTGTATGTAGGTGATTTTTGCAGATAGGTTTATGCAGGGTAGGTGGGACAAAGTAAGGTAGGTAGGCACAACGCACACGAGGGAAAGTCGTACATGGCCCAAAAGTCCCCACGCAGACACAAAATGACATGCTTTTGGGATCCGCGAATTTGCTCGTGCTACTAGCTATTGTGGCTTGGGGGAACAGAACTTTATGCAGGTAAGGAGGAAAATGTTTTCCCCGGGTTGCATATTCGCGCGCTTTGCTGCAGCTCGCTTCCAGACCAGGCGGCCAGCGGGATGCACCTTGATCTCAAAGAATCTCTTGCCGTGCCTCTTTCCAGGGAAAAAGGGCAACAGAAAGTCGTTCGTAAACGCACGTAAGGATATAGAAGGTGGGATGACCTGATTTGCTACCGCGGAATAGAATTACCCAAAACCCAACAGATCAGTTCCCCGAGGCACTGTACTGTTTTCCTAATTCAGGCACTACATCCGACTCGTGGGTTCTTACCATAGATACACCACCAACCCTACGACCAACATACTCGAGTACCTCGTCATACATGACCCGCGAAGCTGCAAGTTAAGTAATTCTACGGAACGCGGCCGTTGCTCTGCATTGCAGGGCATGGCATGTCCAGCTGAACTGCCCTGAACCTAAGAGCAATGGTACATGCTTCGTACAGCACCAAGCCGAAGCTGCTACCCACAGACAATATAAGGCCAGCCACCACCACGCTAAAAGCAGGTTAAATCATAGAAAGGTGTGGTACAAGTACATATCCGAGTACCACGTCAGCACCGTCCCTTGGTGGAATCCCCCCGTGGTGGAAATATAGAAAGGAATGGTGACACAACACGAACCTCTGAACTACCGTATGCGCAACAAGACTTGAAACTTTGTTTCGACTCCCGCAGTGGTGTGAGTATAGGTAGTGGCAGTGATACAAAGCTGGGGAGCTGGGAGAAGAAAATGCTGCATAGAATTATCGACTGCTAGTGCAAAACAAAAGGTTTGAACTATTCAAACTTAGAACTTGGGTGGACAAGGAGAAATTAGACGGCAAAATTCCTTGTGGTACTAGACAGGTCAGGCATTCTATGGTAAAGATCAGGCAAACCCACACACACAGCCTTTGCCGCATGCTATGAAGGGTAAGGAGCAACTAAAATTACACACAGACGTCAAGAGAAGGAAAAGACTTTACAAAGTCCTCGCATGCTTTGAAATCTGATATCAAATCTCCAATCTCCAATAAGTGACGCCTGAGATTCACCACCCAAGAAATCCAAAGATGAGCGTAGCATTCAACTTAGGACTGACGTTTCTCCCACTCGGTGACTGAGATGGGGAGTTCGGTCATAGCTGCAAGGCGGAAGAGGTGACGTGCTTGCAGGGAGCTGTCATAGTCAACTGTGCCGGTGTCTGCATTTAGAGGTCAGATTATTTCCTAGTTTAGGGCTACATAGCAACTAAAAAAAGGTGAACAACTTACGGAGAGTCTGGCGACCATCAAACATAACCACGGAGTGCTTCTCCCAATGGATTCTAGCTTGGAAATCATGACCCATGGACATGTGCTCCATCAAATAATTCGTAACAACTTCCGCCTCTCTGTCCTTCAATCCTAGAATCTCCTTTGGGAACTCCTTGTTGTAGAAGATCGCCTTCTCCCCAGTAACTGGATGAACTCTAACGAGAGGATGAGTGGAGGAGATCGGGTTGCTGCGAACGAGGTTGCCAATCGATTTGGCGAAGGCAATGAGGTTCTCGGACGTGTGCACTGCACTAACTTTTTGAAGCATCTCCTGCCAGGCGGGGGACAGACGCTTGTACGCCTCAACCGTGTCGGCAACTACTGTGTCACCCCCAACGTCAGGGCAAGCGAGAATGCCAAGCATGATGTATCCAGGTGGCTGGCGCTCATAGCTGACGTCGTGATGCCAAAGACAAGTGCTTGATTTTCTTGATAGAAATCTCGCAATGTCGGCCTCATTGTTGTCTCGGTGAATGATATGGAATTGGGAGAACCCTTTGATCGCAGCACTCACGGGTTGGTAGCTTAGCTTGCCGAAATAGGACATGAAGTCACTTTGGAACTGGGGACCAGATTTGAGAAAATCCAGTTGCTCCCGAAGGACAACAAATTTTCGTTCGCTAATGAGAAGAGCCAGCTCATCCTTGCCCTTTTGGCAAAGTTTCTCGAGTTTGAGGCCTGTCAAAATGGTTCCCATACGTGGTGTAACCGCCTTGGCAGTCACACCTGGTGTGAAAAGGTGAGGTTTCTTTGCGTCAGCTCTCAAGGCTGGGTCGGCGTATTCAAACTCAGGAAAGCTAGGATGAAAGACTTTCTCAAATACCGGGAGATATTCAGGGAACTCGGTTCTGTCTGCAGATGCTGTTGCAGAATCGAATGGGAGATTGATATCATATGAAATGATAGACTCCTTCTGGACCTCGTACTCATCATCATGATCAGTTCGACTTGGTGACATAATGCCGGTTCTGAGTGGGTATGGAAGAAGGGAGTGATGACGGGGTGAGCGCTGGCAACGGTGGCGAAAATAGAGGTGTATGTGTTGACAGGGGAGTAAGTCGGGTAGGGGACTTGAAAGGAAGATGGATGTTTGAGAGTAAGAGGATTCGGGGAGAAGAGGGCGCTTTTAAGCTCGTCTAGAAACATTCCTCCAGACCCACCAGGCTCGCCTTTATAAGAAGATGAGCTGTTCATATGTGAATGTGAGTGGATAAATCATTTTACACGTGATTCAACTCATAACTGAAAGTCGTACGTCGCGCACCTAAGCGATGTGAGTATGATGCGGATCATCCGCTAGGGTCGACATATAGACTACAAAGTGAGCTGGAACGGGTAGAAGGCAAAATCCAAAATCAGATGTCCTGCGCTCGCTGGGAGCATGCTGTGCTTTGTAAGACAATGTGGTTGAAATTGAACTGTGAGCTTTCAATATGAGGCAAAAGCATCCAGCAGCAGAGCCCGAGGGTGCGTCTCGATGGCGCACTTGAGTGTTCTGAATTGTCCCCCTGATGCCAGGGAAATGATGTATCATATTTTTTTTGACAACGCTGCGCAGAGCTATTGCTACAACGGGTGATGACAGCGGGAATGTTATCCGCCAATAGATCCCTCGGATTTACGGGCATAAATCCCCACAAAGAATGTTGGCTTTCTTATCAAGCAGCAAGCAAGAATGCTGGCCAGAACACATCGAGGGAAAAGCTGAGGTTGTCAATGGGGGGTTCATGGCGGAATTGACCAATGGGTTTTAACATGAATGTTCCGGTGGGTTGGGAAGGAGCCAGTGACAATTGCAGATTTAGCCGTTGTCAACGATGCAGTCTGAATTCAGTTGTGGATTTTTGAATAAACTTTCAGCCTTGTTTCACGGCCACATGGTCAAGCTAAAAGAGAATGTGAAAGGCGTGCAAATATTTTTCCACATGATGAGGAGGAACAATGTTTGTGAAATCCTAAATAGTTTCCTCTTGTTGCATGCAGGTGCCTGGTGCGCATGCTTAGGCTGATAGGTAGATCGCCGATCGAAACACGGAGGTATCTACGCGATTACGATAATACCTTGGCATTGCTCGTTTTCATTGATCGCATTGATAAGTATGAGGAACAAAATTGAGAACTTTGAGAATGGTATGAGAGTCGGAAAAGTATGATTTAATTTGTGAATCAGTGGGTAACCGACCAGAGGCCATCAACGTCAATATTCCCAACTCCAGTGAGTTGTACAGATAAAGCGAATTGAAGGGCTGGTTGGCATCCGAACCTTCGACCATTGATAGAAGATATTGCCGACGACAGAAGGTCCGAAATGCTTATTCGTATGTTTCTTGATGCCCATGTCGTTGTGGAATTCGGTCATCTTGAAAACATTTCTACACGCCTCAGCTTCTCTTGTTTTCGCAGTTCGTTCTTGTCCGGGCAATTTTTGACAACCTTTGCGTAAAACTGCTCAGGTTCTGCAAACAATCGAATTGATCCGACGAACCATGAGAGCGACAAAGCCTCAGAGCTCTAATTTGATGTTTTCGTCCTCTCATCTCTAACCAATGTTTCTAATAATCGTTTGGCGGTTGAATTCAGATTGAAGTTCAAGACAAGCGTATCGTCTTAAACTTGGCTTGGACTATTGGTGTCCAGACACACTAGCAGTGTTTCGACACGGTAGATGACTTCTCTTTGTACTTTGATTTGTGAAGATACGTAACGATATCTGTTTGTGACTTCTGCGTCGTGTGGTTGTCCATTCGCTTTTACTGGATACTGACAACCTTCGAGATTTGGTCATGCACGGAGGTGTCAATACAACCTATTGTGACAGGTAAGGCAGGAATCGAGCTTGTCTCAAGGGCTATCTTGTCGTGCTGTTGGCCGGAAGGCCCGGTAATATTTCTTCTCGATCGGTGAAGTCCATTAAGTCCAATTCGATGACGTTACTCATGACACAAGGAAGAAATACCAATTAATTCTTCCTATACACTCAAAAGCGTTCGCCGCGATGATTCTGGGGTGGCAATCAGCTGAAGGAGATTGTCCATGTGTATTCTTTACCTTCGAGCATAGTTTTTGTTGTCAGTAAAGTCGGAAAATCGGTTCCAAAACTGGTGATAAGAATTGCATAGATGAGATTCCTTGGAATCAAGGGGTTGTTCGTGGATAACAAGGCGCACAAGCTTTGAGCAATCGCTATGTATAGAACTGGCATCAAATCCCTAAAATTTAGTTAGCAAAATCGTTTCGTAAAGGAAGGATCACGCCTAACCATTTAGTTATGGTTTGTGGTTTCCTTAAAGGACGATAACAAGGAGATTTTCCCACCTGAGAAAAGAAATCCGGAAATTTTCTCTAGTGATTCGCATCAACTCAAGATCAGAGTTTCTTGATTCTGCGTCTCGAAACTTCCCAGTTTTGATGGGCTTTTACCGTCCACATACATCTTCGAGATCATATGAAATTATCTCTTTTCATGAGCTTCGATGATTGAGGAGTTGGAAGAGTCAACCACCATCAATATCTTGGTTGAGATTGTGTGGGTGTGTTGAAAGGAATTGCTGAATAGAAATGTGTAAGCTCCCTTGGCCGAAAATTCTGCCATCACATCCAGTCTGTCTCTGTCCGTTCAAAAATGCTCCTCTTCTGGCCTCTGTTGGCCTCTGTTGGCCCTGAAGTTTTGGGCCACCGAAAGTCTCTTTGGGCATCTTCTGGACCACCTCCGAACAACGGCTGACTGTGTTGTATGCATGGCGCTGCGAGAAGTCAAGGCGAAAATATGCTCGGCCCACCTTAATAGGGCAAGAGAGAAGAAAGAAGATGTTGGAACGTAAAATTGGGTGGTTAGTACACACAAATCGTGTGGAAAATCGTGTGGAAACAAAATAAGGTATTTTGCACGGATGGAAGTTCGTGTTACAGGATGTGATGAGGTTGTCGTCTATATCACGTGATGTGAATGACGTTGGAGCCACGAGGCTAATGGATTAAGGTTGGATCACTCGCCGATAGGCATCTTCAACTCCCCACGTTTCTTCCCAAAATCTCCCAGAACCAGCACGCCCACCATGAACGTGAGTGATCCCCAGTTTCCCGACAGACTTCTCCATTAACATGCAGTCATTAGGTCATAGAATGGGCCTTCGGCAAGCGCATGACCCCAGCAGAGAAACTCCGCAAACATAAGAATTCGCTCAAGAAGACGGTCCGCGAACTAGAGAGAGAGCAGACGAAACTCACCAACCAGGAGAAAAAGTTAAAGGAGGAGATCAGGAAGAGTGCTAAGGATGGGCATATGGGCGCTGCCAAAATCCAGGCGAAGGATCTTGTGCGGACTAGGAAGAACATCGAGAAGTTCGCTGGCATGAAAATCCAAGTTCAGACACTGGCCCTTCGATTAGAGGTATGCTCTCTCTCCCCTCTCTCCTTCTCCGGAAGAGAATTCAGGTGCGATAAGCGACTAATTTGGGATGTTGTAGTCATTGGGCACAAACTATTCTATGGCAACAGCGATGAAAGGCGCAAGCGAGGTTCTTGGTCAAATGAACAGAAATATAAGTCTCCCAGGGCTGCAGCGGATAGCGATGGATTTCGAGCGAGAAAACGACATCATGGAGCAGAGACAGGATATTATGGAGGATGCCATGGATGAAGTTACTGGTATTGACGAAGAGGAGGCGGAAGACGAGATTCTGGATCAGGTGTTGGAGGAGATTGGTGTCAATCTGAAGCATTCGGTAAGTAATCTGGCTGCCAGGATGTACCTTTATACGGCTTCTAATGGATTGCAGATGGGAGAGACTCCTCAAGGACTGCAAGGAACTGCTGTTGCTGAGAACAAGGTTGCGCAAGCAATTGGTGGTGGTGACCCTGGCGATGATGATCTACAAGCCAGGCTAAACAGCTTGAGACGGTAGGTTTGGACAGACAGCGGTTTGATTTACTGGCGTTCTTGGGACAGCGAGGCTTGGGTTCGTTTACAATGGCGGCAATTAAATCTATCGATGCATGCAGATTTGTTACTTGGATTGCCATTTGACCTTGTGCGCCAAGTGAGGTATGTAATGATATAGGAAAAGTACAAGTACCTAATACCTAGTATACGGCGTAAACGGAAATGCTTGCTTCATCCCCACATGCGGCATTCCATGGCACTTCTTTTCTACTATTACGCTGGTCCGAAAACTGGGGACCGTGAATCTGGCCGCAAGATCGACGGCGCTAAGGTATATGAGTTGACAATCTTCTCTTTTCTCTTGAAAGGCGCCTTGAATGGCCGAGAGCGTAATTATTGATTAGGCACTTCGATACCATTCAGTCCCAAAATCTGCCTAGCTGTAACCCTTCCAAATCCCTCCGTGTTTTGAGACGCGGAGCCTCAATCATTCATCATCCCTCGGCCACAGTATCATGAACATTCAGATCTCGCCAAGATAACCTCAACTTCACCTTCATCTGCAAATCTACCTTACCCACGACAATTAAAGGCGCAAAAGGAAGACTTGCCAACTCTGCTATCATCTAAGATACATAGACAGTCAGAAGTTACGAGGCTTCCTTTCCCTTCTACCGCTGCTCCGTCCCTTCGGCCCTTCAAAAGTCCGGGCTCTCGAATCCTCCCCTCGTCCGCCACGCTCTATCTAGCAATTTGTCTGCTGCCTGTCATCACATCAACCAGCAAATTCACAAACTCCTGAAACTCTCCCTCTACTACGAGCGAGGACCGCGACAAAGATTTTATTCTATCAGCTCTGCGTGCGAACACTCTAGGCTGTGCTACAGTCGCCGTGTATGTACCCCACCTCCCTTCAACGTCGTCATGGGCGCGAAGCTAATAATACCCAGGTCAGCCGAGCACAACCATCTTACTCTGTCTACTGTACATTTCTCTCCCCCAGAGAAGACTGGTAAACATTACGAAACAAACAGTCCGATCTTCCGGTCGCCTTTCCCCTATAAATTCGCATTGAACCATCCCCAAACGACCTACAATTCAAGCCGCAACCTCCAACCCCACGCGACTCTTCTCACCGGTCTCTTTGCGAGACGTTCAAAGCAAAACCAACAAGCTGGCAGGAAACAAGCGGAGGAGCTTTTCCTCCCAAGGTGGAGGTCTGCTAAACAGGATGTTTGGCTCATCGCCGAAAGAGACGGGAGTGGAGGGAATCCCTGAATCCGCAGATACGAACTCAACGTCAAACTCCAAGGAGGATGGTCCCAGCGGGGAGAAGCGCGGCAAGAATGAGAGTCCTCAGGGCAGATCGCCAGACAATGGCGAGAAGAAGCGCAGAAGTAGCGGGGTAGGCGGCAAAGCCAGCTCGTTTCTTCACAGCGCAAAGAGCTCGCTTCATTTCAGTCAGAATCCGAACTCCTCTGGTTACGGAAGGGGCTCGGATGATTCAAAGGCGCAAACACCTTTGCAAAAATTGGGAAAGCAGGATCCGGCATTGAGTGTTCCCCAAGGCCAGCATAACAACTCTGCTGGAGAGTCTGTTCCGGGACCGCGGTCTACGTTCACCGTTGGAGTTTGGGAAGACAGAAACAAGAAATGTCGTCGAACAATGGAAGATACGCATGCCTTCCTCTACAACTTCCTCAATACGCCAGCTCCGGCAATAGGAGTAGACAGCGCATCTAAAACCAGTAAATCCAACGAAGACCTCACAACCTCCACACCAAGCCTCGCCACATCCACCTCCTCCACCACAACCGAAATGATGGAAACTGACAACGGCTACTTCGCCATCTTTGACGGTCACGCAGGAACCTTCGCCGCCGATTGGTGTGGCAAGAAATTGCACCTCATCCTCGAAGAAACCATCCGCAAAAACCCCAACACCCCCATTCCGGAACTACTCGATCAAACCTTTACAACCGTTGACCAACAGCTCGAGAAACTCCCTCTCAAAAACAGTGGCTGCACGGCTGTGACCGCCGTCTTGCGCTGGGAGGATCGGATACCCAACGCACAATCCGCCACCGGAAGTACAGCTATTGCTCCAGCCACTGCGGCTGCTGTTGAAGCTGAGAAAAACGCTTCTACTTCTTCCACTTCTAACGCCACAAGTGAAGCCATATCAAATAAACTCAAAACCGCAGCCACCCGCCAACGAGTTCTGTACACCGCAAATGTAGGCGATGCGCGTATTGTCTTGTGCCGAAATGGGAAGGCTTTGCGACTCTCATACGATCACAAAGGGAGCGATGAGAATGAAGGAAAGCGCGTGCATAACGCTGGTGGATTGATTCTCAATAATCGAGTCAATGGTGTGTTGGCGGTTACGAGAGCATTGGGAGATGCTTATATGAAAGAACTGGTCACAGGTCATCCGTATACGACTGAGACGGTTGTACAGGCAGATTTGGATGAGTTTATCATTTTGGCTTGTGATGGTGTATGTACCCCTCCCTTCCTTCTCCAACTTTCCCCAGCTTTCCCCCAAAGAACAAACAGAAGCGGTAGCTTCTGGAAATCCTTCAAAATATACAGTGGCAAATGGCTGATTTATGAATGAACACAACAGCTCTGGGACGTCTGCACAGATCAAGAAGCAGTCGACCTCATCCGTAACACGCCCTCCCCCTCCGTAGCATCCAAACTCCTCGTCGACCACGCCCTCGCCCGTTTCAGCACCGATAACCTCTCCGTCATGGTCGTCCGCTTCAATCGACCTGCCTCTAACACCTCCACCACCGCTAACAACAACACCACCTCCTCCACCAGCAAAGCTGGTAGTACCACGCTTATTGGTGTAGAAGGTGACCTACCTGTTGTAGGAGGCAAAAAGGTCGTATCTGAAGCAGAGAAAATCGTGGAGGAGGCGAGGCGGAAGGTTGAGGCTGAGGGAGGCGTGGGGGTGGGCGTTAGCGGCAGTAATAGCGGTAGGGGACACGATCCCGTTGCAGTTCCTGAGGATGACGTTGCTAAGCCCGAGGCGTCGAGTGTTGATGACAAGGAGAGTGAGGGAATAGAGAAACGAGATGAGCAGGAGGATTTGAAGAAAGTCGAGAAGGAGGCTGGATCGACGGAGTCAAAGGAGGATAGCGATGGGAAAGTAAAGAGTGAGAAGGAGGGAACCGCCGTATCGAAATAAGCTGGATTCTGTCTTGCGAGGAGGTGGGGTGGGGTGGGGTGGTTCTAGTGTTGGAGTTTTTGTTTTCTTCTGGCGAGTTGGGGGATGGTAGGCGGTGGGAATGTGCTCTGCGTGTGTATGGCGGGAGGGAGGGAGAACTGGAGGAGGTGTTTACGTCGTCGATTTTTTTCACATTCATATTGCGGGGTGAGCAGCCAGCACGGAAAACTTGTCGATATTTTATTGTATACACAGAAAGAGAGAGAGAGAGAGAGAGAGAAAGAAAGAAAGAAAGAGGAAAATTCTGAGAAAATCCTCGTCCTACCATACATACATCTGTCATCAAGTAAGGAGGAGAAGAAGTGAATGGTAAACTTTTTGATGATGATGATGATGGCGAGAGCGATAGCAATATACGTGGTCGTTTGTGGTGGGTGGGGGTTTCGTTTGCTTTTACCTCTACTTCTAGATTGTTGAGATTGAAGAACATTTTCGTATTTGAGTGTATTACCCAGTGAGCCTCTTGTGACGTAGGTATATTGCAATGAACATTCGAGCACATGTAAGTAGAAGGAGGAGCGACTGGATGAATGTGGAGAAGGAGAGTTGGTATTGATTTTCGTTTCACCACCACTGCTTGCCTTCCTCGTAAGAATACGAGAATACAAGTAACGGCATTTGTGTTATCCCAGCCCGACCTAGAAAGATACCCCTCCTCGGGGTGGGTAGCTACTGAACAAAAAAAGAAGAAAAATATGATAAAAACCCTCCTACGCTAAGGCGCTTGCTTGCTCCTCTATTTCAAGAGACCTTGGGAAATAACGCTCGCTAAAAGAACCTCCAAAAAGCAAAAGAACAATTCCCTTTCCCACTGAAAAGAAAGTCACGGGTAGGCTTGAGAGCCAGGGCAAAAGAACAAAAAAGGAGTTGGCGGTTGAGGAGCGCTTTTCATCCATGAAGGATGAAGACGCTTGGAGAGGGGAGATGGCCACCGGGTTTGGTGAGATGTTTGCTGATAGTTCGTCGCGTTCCAGGCAGAGGCGAGAGGGCCAAGGAAGTGAAGAAAGATATTGAAATTGTTGAAGTGTTGCGGTATTGAAGAGTAGTGGGGAAATATTCCGGAATCCATTTATTCGGATTGGGCGTAAAGGTGTGGTTGTTTGTAGTATCATGGCATGCTTCAGCCACGTTGACCGATCTTCACCAGACTTATTCCTCGTTGCCAGCAGCAATCATAGTCTTGACGGCCGCATTCGCCAAGTTATTAGCATGCTGCGTCTCTGTTCTCTTGAACTTCCTTTTATTGTGCAGCTTCTTCCTCGCGACCATAACTGGAACCGAAGATTTGGTGACCAGATAGTTGGAGAAAGATCCGAGGATAACTCTAGAGATAGAATGTCAGCGATCGTTCTTTCGGTTCTCTCGTTTCTTTCCAAAAGCGGCTTTTCATTTTGGTTCAAATATGAGAGAGGTGAAAACTTGCCCTTTCAAAGCACTCCTTCCTCTACTCCCCAAAACGACCAAAGTGGGCGAGACCAAATCAATGACCTCGGTAATCAAATGCTTTGGGCTCTTGCAATGGATAACCTCAATCACGACCTTGACCTGCAACTTTGTCTTTCGAAGCAGTTTTTCCACACGCTCCGTGATATCTCGAACAGCGCGCCATCGTTCAGCCTCTTCCTTGGGCTTGGTACCAACTGGACTTGCCTGGCCACTCACTGTACCAGGATCTAACTTAGTAAGACCTGATGCCACGGGAAGAGAAGGAGTCGTAGCACCAAAGATAGGTGTGGCAGTTGACTGAGCGATGGCTCGCGCATGTACTTGGATATCGTCGTCAGCATCCACGATGCCGAGTTCCTCATCGACACAGTAGACGGCAAGAAGTGTATCGCCATCTCGGAGAACAGTACCCACACACCACTCAAGAGCATGAGTGGCTTCGGAACTCAAGTCAGTAGCAACCAAATATTTTCTTAGTCTCCTTGGATGAGGATTCTCAGGGTCTTTGGCGTCCTTTTGTATTCCAAGAAAGTCGCCGCGGAAAATTTGGCGTACTGAGCGACTTGGATGGGGTGTGGTGATGGGGGTTTTCTTAATCGAAAGTTTTTGAGCATGTACAATATCCCGGACATCTGCCTGTGCGTCTGGATTGTTAATTTGTGCCTCGTTGACCTCTCGCTTTCCTGCTGACTTGCACATCGATTTAGAAGATTGACCCAAGCTTGGAGTTGACTTTTTGTGTTCGTAACTCGTGATGGGACGACACTTTGGTCTGCTAGACTTTGATCTCTCTCCAGCAGGCGACGTGACAGTGATTTCTGGATCCGAAAGTGATCGTGATTGTGGAAGACTCAGTGATGAACTTCGCGGGGATGCACTATTGCCTAAATATTGTCGTTCCTTCCTTTCTGCAATGGTGACTATTGCATCGCCTGTCTCATGTCAGAACACGCCATAAACCTTGCGAGGCTTACTTACGTTCTTGGTCTATAGCTTCAAACATGTTAAGCGGAGCTCTGTACTTCTTAGACTCCTGCTTGATCTCCTCCATCGTTACCACATGACTGTACGGAGCTGCAGGCTTCTTCTTCCTGCCGCGCTGATCTTCATCAGAGCTATTCGTCTCATCAGTGCTGTCCTCCATGACTTTTTTTCCATCCTTCATTACTTGGCTCGTCTTTAACCTAGGTCCATTTGGACCCTGGTTATCAACAGAGCTTGTACTGCCCGCTCTCGCGCGGGATGTGCTCAAGATGGAGTTTCCAGGTCTTGCCTTTGGATCACTTGGTCGACGAGCTAATTGTTTTCCTTTTGCTCCTCCGGGTGATATGGATCGAAGTCCCCATCCTCCTGGAGACCTAGACTTTGACAGTCTAGCCCCAGCACTTCCAACCGAATGATTCCGTCCTCTATCTCCTGCTCCAAAGACACTCAAATCTCCTCCCCTGACCACCTCTGCCATAGCGCTTGGGACCAGCTTCTTGGCCCATCCACCCTGTGTACTCCTCTTCGGTACCACAGGTCCACCAAAGTTACTTGGCGAGTTCCCAGATATGTGGTTATACGACTCGGGAGCATTGCTTGATCCCGCCCTCGGGCCAAAGGATGCAGGGTGGTTACTCGCATCAGATGCAGTTCTATGCCTCCCGCTACCTGAGAGAGAGACTCTGTGATGCGCTTCTGTGGGTGAAGTAGCAGCACTCTTCGATATTTTAGCAGCCACTACAGTGGTGGTGTCGAGCACACGGTAAGGGGCCATGTGAGCATTCGACAGTCGCGGAGAGGAGTGAGGAGAATGGGGGATGTAGCTTGTCGAAAAGCCCATCAATGCCCTTCGAGACCCATCATATTCTGCATCTAGAAGAGCCCTCGTTGGCGACCGTGGCCCACGAGATGGCGAAGGTGCCCTTCCAATCCTTCCTGCCTCGGAGCTTGTAGAATTTCTCGCCCTCTCTTTGAGCTCGCGACGCTGCGCGGCCAAAACCTCCTTGTTGTCCTCCAGCAGGGCTGCTTCCAGTGGACCCATCTCCATGTATATTATGGTGCTCGTGAGTGCTGTCGCCACGGCAGGTCTTTTGTGTTTGATGTTCTCTCGGCGTATGTCCTTGTGCTCCAAGTTGCGTTGCTGCCAAGAGGGTGTTGGTTGCGATCGAGGTATCGTAGTCGTATGATTGTGTTTATGATTCGTGGATGGGAATAGAGCTTTCAATGAACTCAGGTCGAAAAATGTTATCTGTTGATGAACTTGCGGGTTAGTTGCCAGAGGAGTTCAAATAACTGCATTGTGGTGGAAGAGGCTGCGTTTTGGTAATGTTGAAATGGCACTCAGGTCATTGCCACAGTCTTCTAGTGCCTGGTGTGACGATTATTGGGAGGACGGCGTTGCTATTTCGAGGTTTGCACTTGACTACGATCAAGGTATCACAGAGCTGCTGTTGATGCTTGGCTAGTGGGAGCAGGCTCGTGTGGTTGGGAGTGAAGGTGGCGGGGAGATGAAGAGGGAATCGTGACCTCGTCGTAGATGGCTTTTTTGGGTTTTGGAGTCGCGAATGGAGTCTGAGAAAAGAGTTTCTGGGAGCACTACTGACGCCGAGGTGCAGGAGCAGGAGGAGAAAGGGGGAGGAGGCACGTGGTCGCGGACCTGGTTCGGCTAGCTGAATAGGCAAATATCAGACAGAGCAAGTGACTCTCTTTGTCGTTTGTTTGAGACGAATCTTTTATCGAGGTGTTCCGAGGAGAAGAGGCGTTTGTTTTTGTTTTTGGTGTTCTCGGAAGTTTGTTTTTTGTAGGATGGGGGGAGAGAGAGAGATAGAGAGTGAGAGAGAGGAGGTCGGGGAGTTCCAGCTTCCCCAGAATAAATGCTGTCCGGACAATAGCAGCAGGTGCAGCGTTTTGTGATAAGGATCTTCTTGCAGGTCGTCTGGCTTTCGACCTGCCTCCTGGGTGGTCCCCTTCTAATATCTCACCGTAGCGTGGAAATGCCACGCAAAAGGACCCTCTTTCCTCCCTCCCTTGAATCCCTTCCATGGGCTCCAACTTTCTAAAAAAGAAGAAATATGGGCCCGGGAGCTCTTCCACCCATGCCGGGTCTTGTCCTAGTCCTGGTCTTTTCAAAATGTGGTCTGAGTAATCTTGAAAGGCCTAGAATTTCGTTGTGACGGACCCAGTTGACTGGTAGCCGAGAGAAGCCATTTGCGATTGTTTACTTTCTCGCCGGCATCACGAGGGACTTGGACATGCACTTCTACTGCACAAGCAAGCAAATCGCCGTTATTGAACTCTTTCCCCGCCATCTTTAACCGCCCCTGAACGGTATTCTGACGGAGAAATCTTCAAATCGAGGAATGACGATCATCACGAGTTCTCTTTGGTACCTATGGATGGCTGTGGTCCTTCATCTACTTGTGCCAAGCTGCGCCAATTGCTCTCCGCACAACACGAAGTACCAATCAATACTTTCCTTAGTTGCCGTCTATCCAAGAATTAGTGTCGTCTCTGTCTCTCATGAGTCTCTTCTCGCCGGTTTTCCATTATCATTATTCTCTTTGTGTGTCTAGCTCTGTCCTCGTTACCGCTCCATTGCATTCACCCCCTCTTGGCCCCCTCTCATCCATCAAGCTGACGGGGAATATCTCACCTCTCCATCACCAAATATCCAACCAACCAACACACTCACAAACACCCACAAACATACACTCTCCCTCCACCTTTAACCCAATCCAGGCAACCAGCGTCGAAACTTCCAAACCCCCTCCCCTTACCTACCTACCAACCTACCTTACTAACACACCCAAGAAACCCAGCCAAAACGCATCCAAGAAGGAAAAGCTTACACCCTCCCGACCAAGCAAAATTAGCCAACACCAACCCTCCACCATGCCTCTTGGCTGCGATAATCCAGCTGAAACCGACATTTCCTAGGATTGCTTGGGATTGCTTGGGACTTCTTGGGTGGTCTTGGTGGCCTTGGTATTCAAAGGACCACGGCCCATCTTCCGACTTGGAGACACTAAAAATCGGTGTGAGGTGCCGAGACGTAGAGTGATAGCAGCATAAGGTGCTTACTTACTCGTTACCTACTAATCACAACTTGCCAATGTACACGTCAAGAACAAGCGTACAAGCAAAAAGTGTACGTACGTATGTATGCACACTTCAACCGGTCTTGGAAAGGAAAAATACAGCCTCGGAGTGAGAGAATAATGAGGGGGAGAACAAGAACAAGAAAATGGAAGGTCTCGATCCGAAAAGGAACTATATCCCTATTTGTAACGTCACATAACAGAGGATAAACTACTGGCAGAGCAGAAGATTATAGTGATTTTGGGAGTAAATAATGATATCCTATAACAAAGACTTTCGGTATGGAGGAAAGAAGAAATTGCCGATCAAGAAGTGGTCGGGGTCGGATAATTATAAGTTGTACACTCCGAAGTGTACAAATCCGTCGCCAGTCTTCATACCAAGGCCTCTGAACAGGAGCAGGCGGAAGCCAAAAATAAGGTGCACACCATCCTGATGCCGAACCTAGGTACTCAGAAACTTTATCCTAACCACTCCAATTCTCTTTGGGGGGTGGTCACATGTTCTACACGCGTTTGAAATGCTTCATGGCCATGACGCCTGTAATGTGTATTTATTCAAAATTTTATGCTTATAGTTTCATGAAAAAGAGAAATTCTTTCATTGCGTATTGTAATTGTCAGGATAACAATGCTCCAGTCGTACGGAGTAGAGTAAGAGGACTTGGCATGTTCACTAGCCACATCAGGAGAGAGAGACGCTCTTTTCTGATTCTGTACCTACCTCCTAGGTATCTAGGTACTCAATTTAAGCTATGTTCAGCATTTCCTATTCTGTGCAGTTGGCCGTACAAACGATGTTGATTTGCCTTTTATCATTGTATGCTCTCAATTCAGCAGACGTCTTAAACAGTCAGAATACTCTATGAATGAATCTTTTCTGTTCTCATATAAAGGTTAAAAGGCAGGAAAGCAAGGATAGCAAGGATAGCAAGTAGATCGAATAGTTTGTGAGATTTATGGTCAAACTAATCGATAATCAGTAGCGAAAGCCCGTTGCTACAACCAATGTTCTGTTGCCAAGATCACATGCGACTCCTGAGCGAGCCTCTAAACCGACAACCTAAATTCTACCTATGACATCTCTTTTGCAAAATAATGCTCCTCACATCATGTATCTCTCAGTAGGTGGCCCATTTAGTGTCTATGCCAAACCCAACATTGCATTTCATCCGGCCTGCCGCACCCACCCTACCCGACCACTGAAACCTATTGATCGAACTGCGAATAAGATCATAGCCATCGTCCGAACCAACATAATACTCGAACACAACCGGATCAGCCCATATAGCGAATTCACAGGTGCCCTTTGTCCTTACCGTGCACCATTTGTTGGCTCCGCACACGCTCCAAAGCTGGGAGCCAATGTATGCTCCGGCATTTGCGCGAAAGAAGTCCGCAAGGGCTCAACAATCCGACACTCAGAGGGCGCCAATAGATGACTTATTGATGAAGCTGTTATCTCCGCAGATGTTTCTCACTCCCGGCGAGCTTAGGCCGAAGCCCTGGCGCTTGTTGACGGAGGTCATAGGCGCTGCTGCTACTGCCGCGTCAACATCGGTTGATCGTTCCTTCTGCAGCATGTAAAATAGGGTCAGAGTATATTCTATCATCGGCAGCTGCTCAATCCACTGTTGGAGAAGTTGTGATACTGAAAGTAGCTTTGATGGCTGAAATCTGGAGGGATACGAAAGCCTCGCTTTAGCCAACATTGACAGTACTTGGAGCTGAGATTGGTTCACGCTTTTGAATCGACACGCTTGCTGCAAGAGTGGAGGCACCCAAAAGGGAGATGAGTTATATGAGAAGCTTCATGATGATAGGCTTGTCTTTGAAGAAACAAGATAGCGGGAACAAAGTGTTGATGAAGAGTACTCGAGAATTCTCTTTGACTTCGAACAAACTTGTGCGACCAGTACATAACCTTTTCTTTTACATCGCTCAGCTCATAACCTAGTCTGAGAAATATGTCATAGAGTACTTTTCCATGCTTGCAGATATTTGCATAGCAAGGTTAATCGAGTGGATGCAATGTCAATCTCATTATCTATACTGAACAAATTCACTTAAGCTGGTGGAGAACAGTCCGGCTTGCTTACTTCATAAGTACGAACAAGTGGATTACAGTAGGCAGAGAGCGGAAGGCAGAAGGCATACCAACTTCTGGAATTAGGTGTGCACACTTCAACCGGCCTTGCAAAGCAATAACAGAACCTTGGAATTGAGGGCGAGGGAAAGACAAGGAAAGTGGAGGGTGTCAATCCGAAGAACTTGCTTCGTTCCTTTGGAAAACCACACATTAAATTTTTTTTAAAAGGCAAGTGCCCTCAGACGACTATGCTCGGTGCAACGTTTTGGCCTGTTGTTTGGTACGGCTAAAGTAGAGGGGAGAAGAAAGATGCAATCACGTCTTTACGAGAGTCATGGAGATCTTAAGTTGGCAATCAGATCTGTCATGCAAGTGTGATTAGCCAGCTATGTCACAATCACACTCACATGCATACATCACTTGAGGTAGAGTAACGTGCAATGCACGCAAAAGGATAAACTCGCAGGGAAAAAAAAACCACGCCTCCAATAATCTCCTAATCAGATAACCAGTCGATCCAGATCCAGATCACACCACAGCAAAACTTGGACTGATAGTCGGACAAAAAAAGCGATCATCGTTCCTTCTTCACGTCCCGTTTACTTCCTGACGGACCGGGACTTCCCTTTCCTTCGCACTAGCGCAGAAGTAGCTACTTGTATGTACTATACCTCCACAACCCACTTCCCCCGGACAGCTAAGACGTAACGCACATGCTTTTTTCCTTTTTTCGAACATGATCATGACATGTATGGGCAATGGTAAAAAGTCGGTGAGATATTCATTCCTACATACCTAGGTAGATACAGCAACACAAAATATTTCTACTTTTCCCTATCTATTTAGCTTTTCGGCTATAAGCCATGGCGGTCATGGCGGTGAGGAAGAACGAACCGTTTTTGACCTTTCGTACTCCGTCCTGTACCTAGAGACGGACACACCCGCCCCCATCTTTGGCCCTAGGTTGGTAAGGTAAGCAGTTCTTGCGGGACTCGTGGAGTGTGAGTATGGGCAACTGGATTGGAGGATGGAAGTGAACCTGATTGGATATGCTTGTCCCGAGTAGAAAGACTGACTGATGTGGTGTAAGTATATCCGTCATTATCTTTTTTTATATTCCTACAAAAACCCGAACATCATTGTACAATCGAGCCACACGTATTTCTTACAGCTAGTAATAACACACATAATCATGTCGGTTGCATCTCACCGCCTCTTAAAACTCGTCTTGTTCAAATTAGCTCTCGCGCCTGTTCCCGTTTTATGAGCCAACTGCCTGCGATCCCACACAACACTCTTTCCCTCAACCACACTAATAATCTCGTCCGCGAATCTTTGCGCAAACATAGTTTTTCCACTTCCTCGGCCCTGCTTCTTGTCGACGACAGCGAGGATCCATTGCACGGCTTGTCGGCGTCGTTGTTTGATGCCGAGGGGGACGGGAATCTGGAGGGCTGCACCTCCTCCTGCAGCGCCTTTTTGGGAGCGTACACGAATGATGGGGGCGACAGAGTCGATGGCGAGGCCGAGGTAGCCAATTGGATCAAGAGGGAGGTGGGTGGATGGGATGGTGCTAGGGAGGAGGGGGCGAGTAGCGGAAAAGACGGGGGTGGTGATGTGCGTAGGTGGTTTAAAATGAAGGACATATGCTAGATCAAAACCACAGTTAACATTGAATTCCATGTATACTTTCCAAAGATGTCAACAGCCAATCTGCGAGGGAGAGCAGAAGAATACATCAACAAGAGACCGAGTGATTTGACACATACCCTTTGTGCGACACTCTTCTTTCCATCCTTCATGAGCAGATTCGTAATTTGTGTAACCAGCGGATCGTATCTGTGCTTCATATGGTTCTCTGAAGGTATTGGAAGAACAGGCAGGCCGAATTTATGTCCGACCGTAACAATATCATCGCCATGCCCACCTGCTGCTATATTTTCCATTTGACCCATAGCGAGGAGACTGGCGAAACTAGTTGAATCCGCCGCATCTGCCTTTGCACCACCGTCGATTTCCTCCTTGATTATTCCAGGAGCTTTATCTTTGCCTTCTTCGGTACGTTCAAGGATCTGGGAATAGGGTTACTGGGATGTACAAAAGGGGAATGATATCATTATATATTGCCATTTCACAATATCGGCGACGAAACATACCTCTTTAACGGGAGTTCCTTGTCCCAAATCTGGTTTCGTTTCTCCAGTCACATCTGCCACCTGTGCTGCCTCTTCACTGACATGTGGCATGGCACCATCCTTCGAAGTAGGTCCTTTCTCCTCTGCATACGCTCTGCGTGCAACGACCGGTGCAAATCGAGGCTGGCGAGAAGCAATTGATGGCCGCGACCGTAGGGCCAGCGATCGGCTCGCGCCATACAAATTCATTCGTGGTGGCATGTTGATGGTTGTTTGGATTGAGGGGAGAGTTGTGGTGCCGTCATGAAAATTAACATCGACTTGATATTGCGGCCTCAATTATGAGGCACCAACATTAGTGACATCGACATTGAAGATCGAGGTGCACGGCAGTAGGGATCTTGAGACTTTACAACGTTCTTCTCTAGGATTATCAATGTTACGCATCGCCTTCACGGGTACCAGGAAACTGTAATGCCTATGCTAACGTGTGCATCCTGATTGAGTCGATCCTTCTATACTTCGCGACTCTCACTGTCTTTTTGGCCTCGATGTCTCAGCTGTTCGTCCAATTGATTTTAGAGGCACGCCATTAAAAACAAACAAAATCACATTCAACAATAGTCTGACAAGCTACCTAACACCACCATCATCGACACACAGGACCGCAAACGAAAACACTTCCCACGATTCTAAAACTTTTCCGTCCCAAATATCTGAGGAAAAGATCGGAGGGTAGACGAATCGAGAAACAGGTGAATATTCAAACAACAAGAATCAGAGATCTTTCCAGCTCAAGAACGCCCTTCCATATCATACCCCCAACAATAACCCCGACACCTGAAGCAAACTCTGTTGCGCCGAACCATGCTTTGCCATATCCCATGGAAAATCCCCTTTATAACTCCGTATCCTACAGGCTGTATTCTGGTGCATGTGTTTTGTTGCTGTATGCGCTGAATGTGTGTTCCTCGCTCGCTGTTTCGGGCGATACTGTCTTTCGATTCGAAGGGGAGATGCTTTACCATCCCTTGCGATTGCTGCTGGAATCGAGATGCTTCAAGGCAACCTCGGCGGCGTCTTCTTTCGCATTGTTGACATTTTCGCCGTCGTACCAGAATCGAGCTGAGATGGCTTGTCCTTGGATTGTGACGACGCTGGACCATGCGGTTCGTCCGCCTACCAGAAAACCAGTCAATTGATCCTGGGGACGTTCAATTGCATGCGAAAAAAAACTTACCTCGTCTATCAGACATGATTTGGAAGACAGGAGGATGGAGCTGAGCCTCTCGGCACTTTTCTATTGTGGTCTCAGCGGGGTAGTACAGCGGTGAGTGTGGACTGACTGACCTTCAAGCTTCTCTTGCCATGTTGCGACTCCTGAGTTGTAACTCGAATAAGACATGATTGCTGAGGATTTTGACTAAAGTTGTGAAAGAGGAAAACGAGGCAAGGAAGTGCGAGCTTTGAACTTTAAGAGAGGTGGCAGTAGTAGGAGAATAAGCAAGTTCAGGTTGGGATGGGGTATGCTTTGCAGAAAACGGCTGGATCGACGGGGTCCCTACACACATATATATATACTCGGTATGGGTTACAGAAATCTCCAATGAGTAACCTGGGAGGTGTCTGGTGTGGCATCTGTACCAGACATGGAATTCGAGAGACAAATTTGGCCAAAGTCTGGATGGAGGATATCCTTCCCCCATGCCACAAACGGAAGCTAAAAATGTGGTTTCGGCTTGGTGCAGTATGAATTGAGGTAAAGCCATTGAAAGAAGTAACGTCGATCACC
This sequence comes from Tetracladium setigerum, assembly GCA_031472005.1. Classification (NCBI taxonomy): domain Eukaryota; kingdom Fungi; phylum Ascomycota; class Leotiomycetes; order Helotiales; genus Tetracladium; species Tetracladium setigerum. The sequence continues at coordinate 2,724,568 of PZJY01000002.1, forward strand.
CGTGAAAAAGATAGGGCTTGTGTGCTGTCTCCATCAGAAGCATACCAAATTTCTGTACGACGTCCGAGTGACCTCTGCCCGGCATGAGGACAAAAGCAATATGATGGGCCTGACATGAGAACAGCTAGCGAGGACGAACGTACTGCAGCGCCAGCACGCGCTTCTTACCCTACATTGCTTGCGACTTGCAGATAGAAGAAGTAATCGTGGGGCAAAGGAAGGGGGGAAAAAGGGAAAAAGGGATAGTTTGGGCATTCGCGTCAAGAAGTAAGGCGCTGCTTAGTTCAGGGCTGGTTGGGAGACGCGAACTCCAGCAGATTCGAGCCCAATGAGATTAGACGTCTCAAGACTTGACATTTGGCCTGCATACACACCATAGTAGGACAAGAACCACGCAGGCCGACCACCGATAGACTTGTGGCAAGTCGTTTTTTTTTTTGCGCGTTTGGATCTTGAGGATAATTCTCGTTAGAGTACGTCCGTCCGGACTGAGCTCGCTCAGACCTGAATGCTCCTGGTCATCTTTTGCTTTTGCGGTGAGGAAGTCCAGCAGCAGACCATCATATTACTTTGTTTGCACATCCTAGAATATAATAAAAAAGTATCAACCCACCATCACCTCCACCACACCCCACGGATGACGGGAACGAAGCGAAGCCGTGTTGCAGAATAGCCGGTTCCAATGGCCTCCTACCGAGTATACCGAGTCACCAATCATTAGACTTTGATGAGGAGACGGGGGCCAGTTCCGGGCGCTCTTCAACGGAAGGCGGTGCTGTGCTGTGTTGTACATCCACTATTTCTTGGTGTCGTTCTGTCCAGATCCGAGATTTCGATCCAGCTGTTGTCGTACAACCCAGCGGGCAATTACTGTTTACAGATTGGATGATTTGAAAGACAGACGTCAAGACAACCGCTGCTCGAGGAAGCTCCTTGATTTGAGAGATTGGCGTCGACTTCACAGTGGTGGTCCTTGCAGTAGCCAGACCAGACTCTCTCCTGTACGAAGTCTCTCCTGCATCCGCGGGGGAGCAAGCAGCCTTGCGACTTGCATCCCTTGCTCTGATATACAAGCACTGATCTGAGAGAAATCATGGCGAGCGACGGCGAGCTACGGCCTCACCGCTCTGTATTCTGCAGCTTGGACCCGATAGAATGGTTCAGTGGCATATTCGATCCAAGGAGAAAGTCCAGTGGCACGACCCGAGAGGGGGTCTGGTGAGGTACAAGATACAAGAATCCGTTGGGAATTGACACTTCTGGTACCTTGTCTCGGGAGAGGCGCCCTCATCGTATGGAATTAATTATTGACCACAAGCAAGAGAGTCGAGATCAGGAGGCCGGCATCATCGATCGATATTGGCTGAAGGGCGAGAAGCCAGTCGGATCATCCGCAATATCGAGGCAAGAGCCGAAGATAGCTGATGGATGACAAAAGCACGGTGTGTCGTCGTCGCAGATGACGATGAAGTAGCTGTGCGAGATCGATGATACACAACCTTCAGGATACTATTGAAGCCGCCGAAGTGGGGTGGGACCCTTTTGGAAATGAAAAGAAGTAAGATAGGTAGGTAGGTAGGTATTATTGCAGCATTCTGCGTTGGCGGTTGGCATCGTCGTCGTTCGCACAATACTCTCGGACAGTGAGCCAAGTTCAGAAATCGGGACCGCCTCGTTTGTAGACCAGCGCATCAACCAATTCATACAGCATACATAACATTGCATTGATGCCCAAGAGAATACTGTAAGAATCCCTCCCGCCTTCCCTTCGGAATTTTGAGGGGTCGTGGCTTGCATGTACAATGCAAGCAATCGATCGTATAGAGAAAGAAGATCAAGGCGAATTTAACGTGGTGTTGTCAAGACATGAACGGGACCTTCATAGTCCTCGCATAGTGGGGGTTGGGTGGTTGAGAGTACTTGCTGTACGTAGTTGGTTGTCGGGCAATCATTTCTAGAAAGCCTCCTCCACGTGGATGAGCGCGCAAGTAATCTGCTTGACATTCATTACAGTATTATTGATGAGAGACGGGAGACAGGTCATTTCCCAGATAAGCTTCACAGGATTTGAGTTTCTGCCGGATCGAACGCTTTTCGGTTTACATTTGCGCAACGGCGATATGACGCTAGTCCGGGAGACTGCTGGTGATGGGCGTGTTCGCATAGGTTGGGATAATGCCTTTTTCAAACGATCAAAAACCAAAGGAAAAGGGAAAACAAATATAGATGAGCAGATGAACAATCACCTAAATAACTATGGTGCCAGCACACTTTTCACGCCGAAATTTATGAACAGATTCATGATAGGAAGCTCGGCTCGAAGTCACATCTCACGAGCGAAGCGGTTCCAAGCGAGTTCAACTCCTGCGCTCTCAATCATTTAAATTAGCAAAACTAATTGATCTAATCTTAGAAAATACTAATCATCAACTAGTTTGCTTCCTTCTCCGAACTTCCACAGACCCTCCCTTCCTTCTCACGAACAAGTCGACAATTTGAAAAATCCAGCAACATAGCAGCACAGCGATGATCGATCAAAGCTCTCTACGAATCGGGCCGTTCCGTATCAATTACCAAACCATGCTACTCATCAGAAGTAGATCAGTGGTTCCAGCTCCGCACGTCTATGCCGTCTATACTATGGTATCATTGGAACAAAAAACAAATATATCATAAGGAGTACATCGATGGCAATGCCTCGAGTTTCTAGTGGGAATTGCTGTGTGAGAGACAAAAGGAAGAAGGTAGTTCTGGACAACCGCATTGCTACTCGGGTCATCAATGTCGCATTTGCTATCAAGAGTATAACAGTAGTATTTGCATTGCGAAAGATTCTGAACTCTCTTCTAAATGAGTCTTCTTGGAAATAGAGCTTTCCCTTGAGCGCTGTGTCGTTGATTATCGGCGACTATACATACTTTTCAGTGGTTGTGCCAATGCAATTGGATGGTTACGCATTCACGTTTGAGCGTATACCTAGGTACCCTGGATAGGGTAGTCATTGAGTCAGTTTGACTCGAGAATAGCTAAAGAATCATAATGGCACTATTACTTGGGTAGTCTCCTGTTAAATTCGCAAGAGTTCACAACGTCTATACAGGGAATTGGGAATAGTAGCTGGCCAGTATGAGTGAGAATCCACTACCAATTTGAAGAACAAGATGAAATGACTGAGTTAGAGTAACATTATCCTCGAAGCTGAATGGAATCAGATATGTTTGTGTATAGGGATTGTGTAACTGCAAGTCTATTTTTATCAATAGGAAGCCTGCTTCTGTTCGTTCTTCACTAGATAGAACCCCACCCACATTCATCACTTCTTCCCCAGATTATTAGTTAAAGTGCACTTCAACCTTTATCCTTCCTTTGTCCTTGAGCCACCATACTGAATGTCGCAAATGGGCTCATTATTTCCATTATTGGCCAAATAATAATTCAGAAATTCAGCACAAGATCCGATCTGTAAGTTGTATTTCGTAAGGAACATGTGAAAGCCGTCCACAGTGGATGAGTAATCAATGCGGCCGCTGAAGCTCGGTGTTTTGACTGCGGTCACGTCGTGCCTCGGCTGCTGGTTTGTGGGGAAGCTGGACTGAAATGTCTAGAATGACCAGCCAGCAGAAACCAAATCCTACCTAGACAAAAGAGCAGTAGACACTCCTTGCAAAATCCATGACCATCATCTCCAACAAACCGAAGTTAACAGCCGCTTCTATATCATCGCCATGCCTTTTAACACCAAGCTCACCCGCGCCCTGGGTATCAAGAGTGAGCTCAAGACATCCTCTCCTTCTTCCCACGCGGCACTCATGCTGACCTGTCATGAATAGTCCCAATTGTACAAGGTGGCATGCAGTGGGTTGGATATGCGGAACTTGCATCTGCAGTCTCCAACGCAGGAGGACTCGGTATTCTCACAGCTCTCACACAACCTACGCCCGAAGACCTTCGAAAAGAGATTCGAAAATGCAGGACCATGACGGATAAGCCTTTCGGCGTCAACATTACCCTCCTTCCTTCAATAAACCCACCAGATTATGGTGCATACGCACAAGTCGTTATAGATGAGGGGATCAAGATCGTAGAGACTGCTGGAAATAGTCCTGGCCCGGTCATCAAGATGTTGAAGGCGGTCGGAACCATCATTCTTCACAAGTGTACCACCATTCGCCATGCGCAGAGTGCTATCAAGCTTGGTGTCGATTTCCTGAGTATTGATGGCTTTGAGTGTGCTGGCCATGTTGGCGAGACAGATATCACCAACTTCATCCTTCTCAGCCGGGCCCGTCAATCTCTCAGTATTCCATTTATTGCCTCGGGAGGATTTGCCGATGGCCAGGGACTTGCGGCTGCGTTGAGTCTGGGAGCTGAGGGAATCAATATGGGCACTCGATTTATGTGTACCGTTGAGGCTCCCATCCACATTAAGATCAAGGAGGAAATTGTCAAGGCTCAGGAGACTGATACCCAACTTGTCCTTCGAAGATGGAAGAACACCAGCCGTCTTTATAAGAATAAAATCACTGCTGAGGTTACGAAGATTGAGCAGGAGAGCACGACTGGCAAATTCGAGGAGGTTGCACCATTGATGAGTGGCAAGCGAGGAAGGGAGGTCTTTACAACTGGAGATCCTGAGTTCGGGGTATGTATTGTCTTGCAATTCGATGATAGGGTCGTACTGACATTTCGTAGGTTTGGACTGCCGGCCAGGTCATTGGATTGATTCATGACATCCCTACATGTGATGAGTTAGTCAAGAGAATCGAGAAAGATGCCGAGGATACATTGAACTTAGCTTCATCCCTCATTGTGCCTCAGAGCAAGCTATAATGCGCATTCCGCTGTACAATTAGATCTGCTTCTAGAAAGATATTCGCGCTGAAGGATACGTTGTTAGATGCTCGAGTTGTTGCCCTCTGTGATTTAACCCATGTAGGTGCTACTTTGCGTTACTTTGCTTAGATCTTTCTGTTGCAGAAGAACATTCCAGAAGGGCTGTCAGTGTGGGTACTTTCAGAGCCTATTGTGCTGCTGCATTGTCCTGGACAACGAAAGGCGACCCTTGAAGGCATCTGCCGTCCTCTGCCTTCATGGAAGGAGATGTGTGCAAGTTGCAATCTTCTTTTTTTTTTTTTTTTGGAATATATCCACAGACTTGGGCGAGGGTGCAAAGAAAGAGGAGAGTTTAGGATGTATTTTCTTTTCGAAATGCAGCCGCTCCTCAGGAAGTTCCGGAGAGCTCCCCTCGTGGCACGAGGTTGCTGCTAAACAATGTCAACTCGGCAGACCCGTTATATCTCTCTCTCACAGTCACTTTCCTCCACCCAACAACCCCCAACTTTCATGCAGTCCAACAACTCCTAAAACTTTGTCTGTCCTTCCCACCTGATAGCATGCCACCAAATCACACCATCCCCTCTCCTCGCAATCCCAAATCAATTTCTGCCAACAACGATGGCGAAGAGAGATCCTCCTATCTCTTTGAAAACCAATCCTGGCTTCCTGCAACGGACGCTGCCTCGTCGATCTCCTGCAGATGCTTCAATTGTCCTTGAAGGAGGGGGCGATTGACAGAGAACCAGCATCGCCGACAAGACAATGGGAATGCCATGATTGCCCTGCTGTTTGATCTCTACTGCTCATCGCCTAAGCCTCAAGAGTCAAGACCTTCTCCGAGTTTGCCTCCGGCTCTTTCGTAAATACTTCCTGACACTTCTAACCAGTTCAAACAGCACAATTCTGCATTCGACCTCGAAACTCAGTAGCTTACATCAATTCCAGCCTACAAAGTAGCGTGAGTAAGTTGGCAGATGAATACTTTGCACTCATACAACAATCTGCGGCCCAGTTGCTGACACAATCTTGTTGGTTCAGCCACTTCTCAAGTCCAGGCAAAGCCTTTACTGTTGACCGTGTTTCAAGAGACCAGCAAGAACTACCCAGCCTCGGATCTTTCAACCCTTGCTGCTATGCAACCATTGATACATGATCACCAACGAGGTCTGAGGACTCCAGTATCCAATTCTGCAGAGGAATAAAATTCACCGACAGAAGTTCTTTCCCAAACTCTCTACGCAAATTCGGATCAACTGCCTGTATACGAGATTCGTGGAATCAGAGGACAAGTTTATCACTCGTTTGTACTGTATGTTGCTGATTAGCTGCAAACATCGTGTCAGTGGAATATTTCAAATCAGAATTTTCAGACACAAGTCAGTTCATGTATTAATACGGAACCTCAGATAAACGTGGAGAATGGATCAATTACATGCTTTTGTCCAGCTGATTGACTTCCAAAATCATGTCAGTGGAATATTTCATGATTCGCCGTTTCCTAGACCCCGCTGCGACGGGCAGGAAAGAGAAGTACCGATTTGACTGACATAAGGGAGGAAGATCTCGCCTCTCCCACCTGCGAGCACTTGCATTCCCGGACTCGCACTACTTACCATCGACGACTTTCCAGCCCTGCCCTTGGTCGATACCACTGTATAATTAATTTGGGAATGTCGCAATGGATGATAACCCCATCTTCGCTCGAGATTTAGAAAAGAAAAGGTTGTGCCAATTGCCTTTTGGTAGTCTCTTTTCTGGATCATGCCAATATTGAGGCTGGTCTGGATGGGTTTGACTAAGCTCTGATGGAGCGTTCTGCTGGGGGGAACCTCAATCTGGGGATCTCTTTTGCTCGAGCAATAGAGATATTATCTGGTCGGGAAGCCATTCGCTAAGTAGTAGCTGAGACGAGATCAATCAGGAAACATGTACCAAAGAGGAAATTACTAGATTGAGAGTGGTGCTATCACTGACAATCCATTTTCTTTTCCGTGGGTTCTCCAAATTTTTAGGCCGAAGTCGTGTGGTCACCACAAGAACAAGGAATGTTTGCCCTGAAGGGAAGATAGATGTGACGCTAACAAGCCACCTATACACCGGCCTACGAATTGATGAAAAGCTCGATTACCGTGCTTGCTGGAACGGACGGATTTTATTTTGAAACTTGGCATTTGCATCGATTAATGTATTAATTTAGTCTTATATTACCCCGGACGGAAAAATAACAGTTTCCTTCCAATATTCAAGTTCCCATGTCGAAACTCAAGTGCCCAGTATTATTGAGGATAGTGATATATCTCAGGATGGCCGAAGTGTTTTTTTCCCTCTTTCTCTCGACCCTTATTGTTCGCTACCGGTTTTCCCATTACTAGTTGCTCTCAGCTCAGTGCTGTGTCAGTTGGTTTTGCCTAAAATCTAAAAAGCACCAACCCTACCTAGTTCGAATCTTTCAAGGTGGTGGCGCCCTCAACGTTCCTTCGTGTTGTTTCAGCCTAAAATTGAAATTTTCCGATGCTACTGCGACCATATATCATGTATAACAAGTGTTTGATATTGTTTTATATGCATCGAGCATGAAAATATCCGGTACTGTAGCCTAGAATGCGTTTTCGATTGAGGCAGCTGATTAAACTGTTGACAACGGCCAACACTTGACCCTCTTTCGACTCTCCCTTGTCCATCGGATCATTTTCCATAACAGTGTCTACTATGACTGAACAATTTATCCTCGGATTTGAATTTACATCTGGAAGCCGAGTCAATGGCCTTGGCAAGTATTCGTTTTCTTCTTCCATGTTGTTGTTGCATGTCACTTTGACCGAGACATTCCTTAAGCGAGATTCCCCACATTTCTGTCAATAATCGAACACAACCGATATCTCCATGACTTGTTGTGACAGTTGACAAAGTAACTTGGAAAGGTACAGTGATGAGGTGTTGAAGTGTTATCCAACTTCGAGCACAGCTCGAAGAGTATGTAGGTGTTGTTATATATTACTTATAAACGCTTGCTGCAAAATTGGGTGTATCTATCCTATCCAATGCATTCCCAAGAATTCGGTATATATGTTTACAGTGCGCATACTGCCCGTATTCAATAGTTTTCCTTCTTTTTTCCCTTTCTCAAATAGTTTGCTTGCGCGTGTGTTTTGAGACCTGATTTTTCTTCCGCACCAACGAGTTCCCAAGTCAACTCGCTTGCTCGTTTCCTCTGGCGTTCTATTTCCCCACCCTATTCCAATTCCAGAAGTGTTCCAAATGCCGAATTATTACCCATCCCGTCTATAGACGCTCTATATCCCATCCGATGTTTGTTTTTCCAAGTACAATCCCCTCATTCATTCAGTTTTCAGTCCTCAGATTATATTCGTAATGCTCATCCTCTCGTTCCCGGATCTCCTGCTCGTTGGCGCTTTGCCACCTCCCGAGCCACCACTTGGATCACCATATCTCGGTGGATGTTGTTGATTGTGTTGTGGCCCGGTACCATATGCACCCACCGGCTCCCTCGCCAACACTCCAACCAGATATTCAACTCTCTCCCATCCGCCCCAATCCCTCGCTTCTGAATCTGTTAGAACAGTTGTTCCATCCTCTCTACCTCCCCCGAGCAAAGTTGGACTCGTTATTCCCGAGCCAGAAGCACCACCACCCCCGCTACTAACACTGGCAGCGATATTCATCCCGGTCTCACTCCCTGTCCACACCCAGCTATTTTCGGTACTAGCCTGCATATCTCCGCTTACGTAAGCCAGAATTTCTTCATCCAAGTCGCGATCCACATGGTAGGATGGACCTCCCGCCGAGGAGCCCGCACGACGTTTGTCGATGAGAACGGTGAGAAAGAAAGAAAGATGGCGACCACAGGCTACATTTACGTCGCGGAGAGCGCCAACACTGGTGGAGGCACGTATGAATGTCATTGCGGCGTCAAAATGTCCGGCATAGAGAAGGAATAGTGTACAGCGCCACATGTGCGTGCAAGTCATCGCGTTGGCGGTGGATCCAAATGGAGAAGGAGATGTTATTCGCGCGAAGAGGAGACTCGAGTCTAGAGCTGCGTGGATGCATTGGTCTAAGGCAATAATGCGCACTTCTGGCGGACAGGACGTGCTGAGGTTGTGTCGGTGTAGAACGAGTCGTGCATTCATGAGATGGCATGCTGGGGCGAGTGTGCGAGGGTCGAGAGATTCGCGTGAAGTCGGTTGACAAGAGGGTGGGAAGGCTGTCAGACATGAGTTGAAGTGTGTTTCGAAGGTTGTGAGGGTTGAAGGGGAGATGATCGGTGTTTTAAGAGTTTTAATGAGTTGCGAGACGGCGCGAACGACGTGGATGATAGGGAGGATGAAGTTGGTAAGGGGAGTAACGCCGGATGGGACCATCATGCCTGTATCGTGAATGTAATGATCATCAATCGCTGCGGGGAGGCTAACATCACAGTCTCCATCTTCGATTAGGAGCGGCCGACCGAGCTCGAGAGACATGTGCCGGTCCCAGACGTAGATCCCCCACCAGACTCGGCGGCGCATTTCTCCTTCAATTATCGGCCATGGCCCAGTCTCGCAGTGAAGGCCGATGTCTTGTGAGATTCGGACTGCAGAGGCAAGCCAAGTCCACGCGGCGGATTTGAGGTTCATCTCGGTTAAGAAGATGCTCATCAACAAAGCGGTTCTAGCGTGGTCGATCACAAACTCGTCGTTCCAAAGGTCAATTAGCATGCAAGATATCTCGATGAATTTCTTTCCTTGGTGTGGGCGATTGGCGGCTGGATCACTGCTAAAAAGGACTCCTACAGCTAAGACGGCGAAGAACAGAGAGCTCCAGACTGGTGGAACGCCTTGTAAGGTGCCTGCCTTGTATACTGCCTGGCATTCTTGCTCAAAGGTTGTCCAATGCAGTATTGGCACTATCAGATGAACTGACGAGTAGTAGGCGCCCATCAGATGGTCGACGATTTGCTTCGGTGGAAGTTCAGGTCGAGGAGGGTTGAAATGGGCTTGGGTGCCTATCTGCCGGTACGGCGCTGGGGGTTTGAAGATCCCTCGACCAAAATTTCTGATGTTTGAGCGAACTCTAAGGAGGTCGTCGGAAGTGGAGGAATTTGTCTTCTTTTCGGATGTGATCCTATTTCCGGAAGTTGCAAGGGAGTTTGATGAGGCCCATCGTCAACGTCCATTCCTTCCCTTACATTCAACATGGACCGTAGCTGCGCATTTTCTCGCTTGACTTGACTGATTTGCTTCTCAAGATCCTGAACTTGCTTGATTGATGACATGCGACGGTTGGTTTCCTTTGTAAATTGACACTTTACGTTCCTACTCGAGCATTCCGAACAGCTCTTCGTTTCAGTTGCGTCGCATTTGACCTTTCTCTCTCGACACGCATCGCAACTGGGATCTTTTCTTCGTTGCCTGTAGGCCCTCTTCTGCGCTTGAATACTCGCTGATGATAAATGGCCAGCTCCAGAGGCATTCGGTGTTCCGCTTGAAGATGTGGTGGTTAGCGTATCCATGCTTGGTGGGGCTGGAGATGTTGTATTCGATCCATATGGGTTTTGAAAAGGGTTGTGTCCCATTGAGGAACTCGTAGGCATGTTGAGCATGGGAAGATTGTGCCCGCTCATGGGCCGAGGTGACATTCCCATCCTTCCGCCACCATCATACAGCCCGTGTGGTCTAGGCGAGGCAGCAGAGGAGACCGACTCCGAGTCGTAAGATGTTGTAGATGGTATGGGGGACCTAGTATAAGAGCCAGCCATTATCTACAGATCAGAGTCGGCTTCCGGGAGTGATCTTGCGACGGATGCCAGGGCCCTAGAACTTGAAAATGAGTTGGTTGTTATTGATGCTCTGTTGCCTCCATCCAGATGAGTTGTCAGAGTGCGGAAGACCTCACGACTTCACAATTGTTTTGTCGACAAGGTGTTGGCTATTTATGATTTGCAGGCGGGAAAGGTTTGTTGGTCCGAGGCTGCTAGTTCTAGTGGCCTGCTCAACGATATCAACCACAGGGATCTGTGCTAATGCTGATAGGTGGCTCAAGTGATGTTCGGTGCAACGTCAGGGCTAACTTCCGATCCGAGTTCTCAAAACAACGATTGGGTAAATGTCTCTTCCGTGAAGCCCAAGGTACCAAACGTCGGCAGCTGATCCGTACGGCGAATACTTCTAAACTGGAGCAGGGTGTGTGTCAGTGAGGTGTTCTGAAGATGGTTATCGTTGGCTAAGAACAGCGACGTGTGGGTGCGGAGAACACATTGGCGCGTTAATGGGTTCTTATGAGGGAAAACATTGCCGAGCAAGTAGTGGGAGGATCGAGGTGACATGGGGTACTTAAAGAAACGAGGGAAATAATGCAGACGACTACTTGGGCACTGGCCACCTGCTTTAAGGCTGATTGGAAATTCGAAGAGTAACTTCGCCAAGCACCACCATTGAAGTTGACGAGACTCCATTATTGCATCCAGATCCTGATATGCGTTTAGGGAGGGATGGGACCCACCCTCCCCCGTGAGTTGTAAGAGGATTCGCCGTTGAGCTTGACCTTTCCCATGCCTCGCTTATCATTGACAGGGGCAAAAGGAGGGGAAATCTCACAAAACAGGAATCTAGATCTTAGATTTCTTGTCTCGTGGACTTTGGTCTCGGGCGTTTGACGGCGCAGGTGGCTTGAGCTCATCTTCCTGAACATATAAGCGCTCTGGTGATCGGAAGAACCCAGCTATGAGGTCTTCTCGGCACACAGGATCTGTGATACTCCGGGATGATGTGCATTACTATTTGTGTAGGATTCAAACTTTTGCTTCGGTAAACAGGCAGCTCGGTACTGGCGAGCCGCCTCGATTACTACTTATATCAGGGGTAGATATCTTAAGTAAATTGTAAACATACCGGAGGTTTTTTGTTTGACACCAAGTTACACTTTCAGCAGACAAGTGTAGATGACGTCCTGCGGTTTTCTTCGGGTGTTGACATGCAACTTTCACTGCATATGTTTCGTGGATTCCAGTCTCTTTCCGGAAGCTTGTTACCGAATGGTTCGGGCCGGGGATAGGCTCAACGAGGGAGGTGAAGTTTCGACTCGACAATGCGTTAAGAAGCGAGAGGGGTGATCTCGATACAGCCAGTACTCTTGTGATCGTGGGTTCAGACTTTCTGGTGTCTCTCAGCATATGCAATAAAACATGCGGAAGCGTGGGCGTAAGTGTTTGGTTGACGCCGGGAAATGGGCATGTATGAATGCGACCGTACTGTGTTCTTGTTGAATTAAATGAACGATTGTCGGTTCTCGACCAAATAGCGGCCCCGGAAATGAGAATCGAAGGTCGGTGGCTTCTAGATTCTTGTCGTCCGGTGAGAACTACTCGAATGATCCAGGATTCAAATTGAGAGATGTAGTTGGGTTAGAGTAGCGCCTTGCATCCCTGCTGAGGATATCTGGTTCTTGTGGTGACCCGAACGACGTTTCCAAAATTTCCATGAGATTTCGGAGAATCGAACGGACGTTGATCGCGTTTGTGCTTATTAAAGATCAGGAATCCTTGTACTTCGGAACGCATGACAATTCGAATGCAAGGTTTGAGCCATCGAAAGAGAACATCCTTGAGACGAGGAGGTAGAGGAGGTGTTGGGGTGTCACGGAGTGATGGAGGTTTGTTTTAGTGTCTTGGGGAAAGATGTACGCGTTGTATAGACCAAGGAAAACCCTGGAATATATGGGGACTTTAGAAGATCCCGCTGTCTCATCCGATGGCCGCTCCGGCGAGTCGGTTGATACGACTTGCCCGAAGTGGAAATCGGCCTGTCCTCTGAATGATTTAGAGCCGTTTCATCTGATTTCGTATTTCGAATTCCTTAACTTCAATGGAAGATTTGGGATCCCATTCGATTCATACTAGTGCATGGCCGATATATAAAACCGAGAACTTTGTGCCATTGATTGCCAGACTAAGTCGGGAACTCAGGCCATGTATACTTTGTAGCCTCTGGAGTCTAAACGGAAGGGGAACAGTTCACTGCGGCAGCTGGAACGGTGCGTAGCGTAGCGAAAAGGGGCGCTGGTCGTATCGGAAATACTTCGAATCTCTCTTAGATTAGGAAACCGAAAATTTGAAGTCGAAGAGATTGAGTTCATCCTGCTTCCAATTTTCTCTAATTAGCAGAGGTTAATTCTTAGCATCCGTAGAGAGAGTGGAGGCGAGAATTCGCCCACAAAAGCATCCCATCTTGTTTCGAAACAAGCCGTGAGGACAGGGCTGCAGGGGGCATGTACCATGTAAACTTTTCTACAAGGGGTCGATTTCCCGATGTGGGGTGGCCGCCAAATTCCAATTAGCGTCTTATGCATGGAGATCTTGCGCCGAAAGGCCTGTTGTCCGGGCACTTGATCCAAAGAGCATTTAATCTCGAAACTGCCCGAAGAACACATTAACACTCTGGTAGTCAGCCCAGATATGCAAATGTGCAGCATTAGTACTGTGTAAGGAACTAGATTCCTGCCCACAGTATCATTGATGATGATGATGATGATTATGAGGAGTTGTTTTCATGTGGATTGGCTTAACTCAACAAGTATTTGATGGCAATATCAACAATATTGAAGTGATTGCTTGCGTGGTCCAGTACACTTCATCAAAGTTATGAAGATGCAAACGCTTCACGCTTGAATAGAGAGTTGACCCTAGGTCGTATTTACCTCCAGCAATATAGTAGCAGGACGATCAAGGTGATCATTTAGGCATATACAGTATTTCCGGAACATTCCCGCGTTACACAGCCTGCGTCTAACCGCCTGTAGCATTTTCTCCCGCGAAGGTTTTGTCGAGAAGTCTCGGTACGTAGCCCGTCGTCGGGATGGAAAATCCTTCGATTCTTTTTTCTTTTCATCGTTCCTCGCCTCGTGGTCTAACCGAGTCTTGAGCCGAGAATTGCAGCGAACTGATTGATGGGCTGCAAGTTGGAACGCCATCGCCGAGGTTAGGGCATTAAGCGATCTGATATCGGAAGGCCACGCTAAATACGAACACAGATCCTATCATAGCTCGAGCGTAGGAACGCCTGCTCTTCGGATGAACGGTAGCCGAGTTTTGATGGTCAAAGGCATGAATTGAAGGTGGTGAATCCAAACTCTTGAATCGAGAATGCTGTTGTTCATGTTGCGCGTTGCGCAGTTTCGAAATAATGGGTTTGGTGGGTTTGCACTCCGCCGTATACGAGTAGAGGGTAGCATGCATCGGCAGGCTTCTCTTTCCAGACTGTTCCAATGAGTTTCTTGTTGGTAGATCTGTATTTTGATGTCGTCCTGAAGTGAATGGGTTGACACCAACTACACCAAATGCGGGAGGGCTAACGGCGGTTATGGAGGAGACTGGGGGGCGAGGTCCTGCAACGTTCCTCAGTTTGGGAGAGGTTCAGATTTGACACTTCAACTGTGGACCGCATTATTGGTTACAAAAATGTGTAGCAAGGAGGGCATTTCCAACGCGATACCGTCAAACATTTGTCGGTGACTGACGCGAGAGGCCACCGCCGTTCTGAGTGGTGGTTGGCATGTGAATATTCTCAAATAATAGGCTCAGAAAGGTCATACGAGCATATGTGCCAAGCTGGAAACTCTCTGGGGTCGAAATCCACGAAGAAGTGACTGGGTAGATTAAAACCTTCACCGAGCACTACCAACTGCCGTGCTGGCGCCATGAAGAGCTTGACTCGCGAGAGAATCTATTGCGTTGCAAAGGGGTCTTTTTCGCCTCCCAAATGCAAATCTTTTCTCTCAAGGGGAGGCTGGAAAGTTCAGAAGCATGCGATGGAAACCTCGTGAAATGTCAGGCTCAAGCTGACCTCCCTTGGGGCTTTTTGTCTTCTGGACGATCCAAGTTTGATAGACCGGCGTGAGACGGCGGCGACAACGTCACCCCCCAAAAGAGTGTCGATCACTCCGGCCTTGTCCCGGTTTTGGGGAATTATCATGCGCCTCCATCACCCTAACACACTGCCGGCAGAGTAACCCGAAGGGGGAACCTGGTGAAAGGATGGAGAAACTTCCCCAACTAACGTTGCGACTTCTGCAACTTAAAAAGCCAATAATCCTGAATCGTAGTGCTCGAAAAATTCATCGGCAGGGGACAAAATCGGAAATTGATGATCGGTTGGCCCTCCAAATTTCTCTGATCATGGAAGCTTTTACAGGGTGCAGCACATTCCAGCTGAGATCTTCTCTACTAGTGCCCTTTCGACGCAGGTTTGGCATGGGCAGGATGGGATTCCCGCATGGGAAAAAATGTGAAACCTGACGGCGCACAGATTGGTCTCGGCCGTGGTTGTGGCTGGCTGTCGACAGGAGTCCGGAATCCGGATGACCTTCTAGAATAATGCCTGACTGTACCTAATGGCCGTCGTTAGTGAGCGATCAGTAATAAGAACAACGGGTGCGGAGTAGAAGCGAAATTATAGGTACCAAAACGAGATCGTCAAGCAATCTTTCACTTTGGAAAAATATACTTCCACAAGATTTGGTCCAGGATGTAAAGACTTGAAACAAGACTCCAAATTATTCCACAAGTGTTCACAACAACAATGACAACAACAACAACATAATCAATGGCGATGTGACACAGGCAACCGACCGAAGAATGCCCAATAATGGAAAGATATCTCTTGCATCTTCCTTGTCAGATGGTAATCTGCAATTGTTGACAAGCCTTGTCGTTTGATATTGACCTTTGTACGGAGGTACTGTCTTGCTGCCAAAAGTTCGGATTATTGATCGTCTCAAAATCTCACGCACAGCGAAGGAAATCTGCCATGGAGCCTGGAGGAGGTATTTGGGAGATTGGGAAAGACAGGAGGCTTTCTGCGCACCACAGTGACCACACACACAAAACACAAAACACAGGATTCACCCCCGCCATGCCATCCGATTCGCAAGTTTGCGGCGGCGGTCTTTCGGTATCACCCTCTGGTTCGGGAGCATCTTGCATAATCAGCATGGCGAGATTGAAGCCAAATAACATGAAACCGATAAAACTTCCGAATCTGCGCCAAGATATATATAACCGTTGAGAAGTTGAGATACGGGGCCGACGCCCCTTCATGCTGTGACTGTGACACTTGAAAGGTTTGGCGGCGCTGAGGTGGTACAGTACTGTAGCGACGACGACAACGACGACATGTTCATGTGTTGGATGGAGATGCGATGGAGAGAGAATGAATGACAAGCTTTGCCATTTGGCGATGGCAGCTGCGACTCGGAAGGCGCCGAGATCCGCTAGATGAGAGCCGAATGCTTCTGTCACAATCCACATTTTCAACCTCATTTTTTCGCTTTTCAATGGGTCTGGATGAGGAATACTGCCAAATCGACTCCAAGACTCCGCGATCTGGAAGACAAGCCTCATTTCGAGACTCCTTTTCTGGCAATACTGTTATTGCTTGGTGGATATGGGAAATTTCTTTAAAAGAACATCAATTCCAGATACATTTCATACTTTTAAAGAAAAAGAAATTTTGGCAATCACAAACACTATTCTTGTACGATTTGATTTGCTGCCTCAAGATTCAACGATTAATCGTGTAGCAGTTGAACCAGATCGAAGCCAACGTCAATTGGTCCTACATCCCTTCGTGCAAACAGTTCTTCAAAACCATTCACATTCTCAACCTCATTTCCGACATTTCTTAAATCGACGGCTCGAACACGTCTTTCAATATGTGTAAATCAACCACCCGTCATGAGTTCCTACAATCTCTCCAAAATGCGAGCATCACCTTCACATTGAAGGCTCCCTCTCGCCTTCCCTACTCTTCCAACTTGCCGCCTCCAACAATATCACTCTCCCAAGCGATGACCCATCTTTTGCATCCATCGAGGCTCTTGAAGCACGATATGAGAATTTCACATCTTTGGATGATTTCCTTCATTACTGTAAGACTTCTCTGACACAATTTCTCCCCATCTTCCGCAAATCTTCACTAACACACTCCAGATTATATCGGAATGTCTGCCCTAATCACCACATCTGACTTTGAAGCCCTCGCCTACGCATATTTCACACGTGCCCACGCCGACGGCGTTCAACACGCTGAAATCTTCTTTGATCCCAAGCGCACACCTCACGCTCCATTCCCTACTCCACCGTCGTCGCCGGCCTCGCCGCAGCCCAAGCTCGCGCCTTCAAAGACTTCTCTCTCACCTCCAAGCTGATCCTCTGCTTCCTCCGCCACCTACCAGCATCCGAGGCCGTTTCCACCTTTGAGGAAGCTAATGTCCTAGGCCATTTCTCTGATGGAACGGTGGCGGGTGTGGGATTGGATAGCAGCGAGTTGCCTTTCCCGCCGGAGATATTCAGGGAGGTTTTTGCATTGGCGAAACAGAGCGGCGTGAACCGTACGGCACATGCTGGCGAGGAGGGCGACGCGACTTACGTCTCAGGCGCGCTAAACCATCTCTCGACTCAGCGAATTGATCACGGGATTCGTCTCGTGGAAGATGCTGCTCTGATTCGCAAAGTCGCAGACGAGAAGATCCTCGTGACGGTCTGCCCGCTCAGTAATGTTCGTCTCCGTTGCGTGAAGCAGGTGTCTGAACTTCCTATTCGCAAGTTTTTGGAGGAGGGTGTCAGGTTTAGCATTAATAGTGATGACCCCGCCTATTTCGGAGGCTATATTTTGGATAATTATTGTGCGGTGCAAGAGTCTTTTGGATTGAATTTGAAGGAGTGGAGGTGGATTGCCGAAGGTGCTGTTGAGGGAAGCGTAAGTTCCTTCTCTTCATTCTTGCCTCTTCATTTGTTATTTCTGGAGCTTTCGGTAGGATGAGCTGGGAATCCAGCGGCGATAATATAGAGAGAGACAGAGAGAGAGAGGCAGACGTAAAAGATTTACGAAACATTTACTGACCAAAAACTTGAATTAGTGGTGCGATGCAGGCCGCAAGACCGAACTCCTCGCCAAAATCAGCGAATGGGCAGATCAGAACAAAGATTTCGACACCACTCTCCTATAAACGAGAAAAGATTCAGTCACACACACACGCTTCACTTGGTTTCACTCCCACAGCCTACCTATCTAGCCCATTTATCACCAAACCAAACTCACTCACCAAAAAAGCTTTTTACCCGAAAAGTCTCTCTCCCTGACACCAACTGACACGACAACAACTCGAGAAGATTACTGATTAAGGTCTTCAACCCCAACCACTCAAACTCAAACAAGCCAAGAGATCTCGGATAGAAACCACTTGAGAAGCCTCGGGCTTTTCAATTTTCTCCTTCGACAGAACTGATCTCAGATGGACCACTTCTTCCTATCAGCATTCTGGGGGGCGCATTTTTATACAAAGGATTTACATTCATTTCTTATTGCATTAGCATGGTTCGGTTGGTTGCATTGCATTAGCTAAGAGGGGGAAGGAAAGGGAGGGTTGGAAAATGGGTTTGGGAAAAAGCATTGGCTGGATGGGATAGAGAGAGGGGAGAGAGAAATGGAAGTGAAAATGAGACTGAAAATGAAAATGAAAAATACATTTACTCTCGTCCCATAAAAAATTGAAACTCTTTTCAAAAAGTTTTTATGTTATGAAGAATAATGGCCCTCTCATTCTCCTAATCCTCGAAAACTCACACTACAGAGTGCAACATGAACTCTTCGTCTCAATCTAGGTATACTCACACCTCACCACTAAAAGGAGGCACTCGTTGAAAATCCAATTCAGTACATGCATGCAAGCGTCCATCTATCTATCCTCAATTCCCTATCAATCAAATCAAGTTCATCCATGTATTCATTGGGGTATATAATCTATTCGGCTAAAAAAAAGTCTTTCCCCCCTCTTCACCGTGCCTCAAAGCCCCATCCATCCCTCCCATGGTATAATAATAAAGAACCTATTCTCACACGCCGCCGCCCCAGGATGATTACATACCTATATAAATTCATTCTTTTATGCATGCCATGTGTGTCATCTCCATCTAATCATTAGCCCTCGATATATATCAACTCGACATGTATCAACCCAACACACAATGACTTCCAACCAACACAACAAGATACAACCAAACCAACCACTTTTCCCCGCCCTTTTATCTCGATCTGATGCCAAAGAAACACCCAACACCCCCTCCATGCAAAACACCAAATAACTACTGCATACAAAAATGAAAACAAAACGACATTGCCTCTACGCAAGTTCCAGGCCTAAACCTAAGCAACCCCCCCCCCCCCCCCCCCCCCTGGCCTATAACATGTACAACGCCGCATTCCGTACGTATATGCAACCTTCTCTATGCTCCAAAACCAGAAGCAGAAGCACCAACGTCCCTCTCGCGATTCGCCTCCCAATTATCCAACAACCTACCAACTTCTTTGAACGAGACCGGCTTGGTGAGGAAGATATCGATCCCCACGCTAGCGGCTTCTTGTTGGTCTCTACCGCTCGCGAGGCCGGTTAGAGCAATGACTAGACTTGGTTGCCTGCCAGCTCCGTCTGACCCACTCTGTGTAGCACTGCTACCGGGTTTCACTCCATCCTCAACAGCTTGCAAATTACTCAAATCAGACAACTTTGCATTCCTCGCAGCCTCCTTCATTCTCCTAGATTTCTCAATCGTCCTAATCTGCTCCGTTGCATCAAAACCATTTAGAATTGGCATACTAATATCCATAAAGATGATATCATACCCTTCCTCTCGTGTAGCAAATTTATGGACCGCTTCAAGACCGTTCTCGGCCTCGTGAATGATGGGGTATTTCTTCTTGCGCATGTAAGTGTTGAGAAGTTTCAGATTAATCTTGTTATCATCGACAAGGAGCATGCTGGGTGCGTGTGGTCTTTCTGCAGTGGGACTTATATTTTTGATCGCTGCTGGACCGACGACGGTGGCGTCAACGTAGTTTTCCATAGTGGCGAGGGCCCCTGGTGCCATGGTAGTAGGAATGCAGGTACCTGCAACAGGTTTTGATCCCTCTTTGCTTCCTGCCATTGATTGGGCTTTTGATCGTGGGTCGAGGAAGGGGAAGGGGAACTCGATGTTCTTGTCTGTGTGGGCGTTGGGGGTAGGGCTTTCGATTGCTTTGCGAGCGTTGTCGCTATCTGCTGCCATCCGACTATTGTCTAGCAATTCACCGCGATGAGGGGATACAGAGAGTTCTTCAAAGACATTGGTAAGATCGCTGGAGGTTGTCAGGCTTGGGGAATGGTATGGAGGATCGAGTGGTCCTGGTGTTAGAAGCAACGGTGGGGCACCGTCAATACACTGCGCGATGGCCTTTGCGAGTTTGAGTGGACCAACTGGTTTTGCGACATATCCAATATTGCATTTGGTGTCTGAAGGCGAGATGTTGCGATCGAATCTCGTGTTTTGAGAGCAGAGAACTAAAATCGCGGGACTATTTCGATGAATCAAAGATGCTTGTCGAGCCAGCTTTGAGATCGTCGCTGGATCGGCCTCGTTTGATATGATGATGTTTGTGCGTGTACCCAGAGGAACCACCTGA
The DNA here is from genome assembly GCA_031472005.1 of Tetracladium setigerum. NCBI lineage: Eukaryota > Fungi > Ascomycota > Leotiomycetes > Helotiales > Tetracladium > Tetracladium setigerum. The sequence goes on from PZJY01000002.1 coordinate 2,744,895, forward strand.
AATCCGTACCAGTTCGTGAGGAAGTTTGTAATAGAAGCTTTTAGTAAAGTATGCAGCTCGCGGATGATAGGGTCAGGGGTTTCAACGTCAAACCCGTGCAGTGCTACTTTTCGACCAACGACATTAGCCCGTAGATTTTTGATCGGATCGTCCGTTTCTCGGGAGCCGGATATTGTTGACCTTGAATTCGAAGAACCTGAGTCGGCAGTCTTGGGCATGTCGTGCAGAAGAGGTAGGCTGACTCGGACATCTAAACCAGATTAGCAACCAGGATAAGGAGCTTCCACACACACACACAAAGTGAGAGGCCTACCTGTTCCACGTCCTACCTCACTGTCAATTATGATCTCGCCTTCAAGAAGAGCTACTATGCTTCGAACAATCGATAGACCAAGACCCGTTCCACTGGACAATGAGTTCTCCTGTGCGAAGGGAGTAAAGACTTTCGATCGAAGGAATTCTGATGCTATGCCTCGTCCAGTATCTCTAATGCTTATGTTGATTAGCGAGCGAGCAACGAGTTCGCCCGCGGTCTGCAACGGTTCCATCGGAGAGGCGTGTAATTTCATGCACACATATCCATGCGATGTATATTTCAGAGCGTTGCCAAGTAGATTCATGATAACTCTTCGAAATGCGCCGGGCTGTGTGACAAAATTGTAGCTTTGTAAGTCAAGGTCGAATACGACCTGCACCTGTGAGCTAGGAAGTGACTCTTTGTTTCCTACGATGGGTTCCGATGTAAGCGAGGCTTTGTTTGTATCGACCATCTTGCCACCCAGTGCCGGGACTATATCGAATGATGATGCGGTGAGATTCTGAAAAACATGACCTGCAAAGACACCCTCGACTATTTCTTCGCAAACAACTGATACGTCGACTTCAGTGAAAAGATTGACCATTGGGAGGTCTGACTTCCTCAGGGACAAGCCACCATCGCCTGGGCCGGTTCGTGCTCCTCTCTTGTTCCGACGCCATACTTTTTCAAATTGATTGATCTTGGAGAAATCAAGAATGTGGTTCTATGATCATTAATTAGTTCTCATTTGACGGTAATTCAGCAGCACTTACAATGGTATCTAAGAGTGTACGACCACAACTATCGATGGTTTCCACAAGCCCTTTTGAGAAGCTCGAGAGATCTTCCTCGCCCAGAAATTCTGCACTAGCTAAGATTCCATGCAGAGGAGATCTTAACTCATGAGATATACTTCCAATGAAATCACCTTTTTTTTGATCCGCAATCTCCGTGTCTATACGAGAGCACTCAGCCATGACAGAGTTACCAAATGCTGACAAGAATGCAAGCTCGCTTTGTTTCGATAGCACTCGAGTTGCTTCTGTCGACCATACAAAACACCCACTTAACCAGTGTGAACGACCAGCATCCCAGAGAGGGACAAACAGTAGCTGACGAACGCCAGGAAAATGTCGAGATAAGTATCTAGCATCGGACTTGTGTCTTGCTTCGCGCAATTTTCGCCTACGAACTTCTCCCATCTTCTGCGCTGAATCTTTCCGCACTCGCTTGTAGGGTCCATCTTCCGACGAAGAGGACACACCTCCATCCGAGTCAAATGTCCAAAGCTTTCCACGAGGGTAGTGTTGTAAGAGGGAGCTTAAAGCTTTCTTCTCAATGATCTTTAACGCATGTGTTCCAGGCAATTTATCTCCGTGAATTGATGAAGCCTCGGGGGTCGAAAACCCCAAGACATCCAGCGTTGTGTCGGTATCGCTGGAGGAGGGTGTAAAGTGGCGTTCCCCAAAGCTGGGTGATTGAGTGGGTGGAGGGACTGATGAGGTGGTTGGACTCAAGGGTAGCTCTTCTGAAACATTGGCAACTGGAGGCATATCTTCACCACTTGTTTGACTTTCCATGGGATCTTGTTCCCTGAATTTTCTTCCCCCAACTGGCTTGTCCTGGAATGTACCACTTGCAAAACCCCTTTGGGCATCATAAAAAACTGCACCGCCATCTACTTCAAAGGCTTCTCGGATCAGATTAGCAGCACGAGAAAAGAGCATTCGCATCGTGGAGTCCTCCGAGGAGTCTCCGCCGGGAGTTGAGGTAGGCTTGTCATCCCGTGGCGAAGACATGCTTGCGATTGTTTCGTCAAACGATGGCATTCGACTCGTGTCCCCCATATCGATATGCTCGGTTGTTGAGGGCGTAATGCTTGTGCTTGTGGCTTCTTGTATTGCTTCCTCTGTTTTTGAAAGTGCCCTCGAGTAATCATGTTCCTTCCTTTCCACGCTAGAGACAGAGGCGCCGCGAGACTTCGGTGAAGTCCTTGTCGACCCTTTGGATTTTGACCTGGTGACGCTTGGATCGGTTTCAAATTGGCCAGCTATTATGTTCCCTTCGCCATCCTCGGCCTCGGTTTCTGCTTCGACCAACTCTGCTCGCCCTTCCACGAAAGAGGCGAGTCCACGGCTCATTTTCATGCCTCGACGATGCTCCTCAACCTCTCTGACCATTTCCAAGTGCTTCATAATAGTGACGGCCATTGTGCCCATGAAATGCACTTGATCTTCAGTCAATCCATCCCAGACGCGGTTGTCAACAACGAATAGGCTTCCTATAGGGATTCCACGCTTCGTTATGAGAGGAACACCAGCGTAAAATCTTAAGAAAGGAGAGCCCGTGACGAATGAGAGTTCATTAAACCGGTCGTCAGCTCGGAGGTCATTGACGACGAAGCTCGGATATTTCCCAGGCCCGACAGCTGCCTGCTCAATAGTTCTGGACGAGTTAGCGTGTAATACATCCGAAACAGTGATCCTACCTCTCACACAGCCTGCCAGCTTTAGAGACACTGCCGCAACCCATCCATATCTCGTCTCCGGGGTCGTGCTTGGTGTTATTGACCAAGTCGACCGTTTTTGTGCTCTCGGCAATGAAATACTGGGTTTCTGCGTCGATCAAACTACATAGCGTTAGTTGAGTAGAAGATGAACTATATCAACAAACTGTATATAAACCCACCTTATCATGGCCCTTTGCGCTCCAGTGCGCCATGCTACTAGCTGGCAAAAGGCAGTGAGAGCAGTGTCGGGAGATGATATCTTGGATGAAGTGACATTGGATTGGACGTGCCCATCTTTCTTGTCGTCAGGCTCACGCGGCAATGCATCGGAATCGAGGGGAGGGAAGCAGGTATCTTGATTGACAGGTTCACTCGGCTGGTAGTATCTGGACAGTAGTTAGGTACAAGTGATCCAGGAAGTGCAGTTGAAGACGCACTTGTATAACTCCCGTGCTCTAGCCCCGTCCGAAATTCCCTCGATATGGGACAATGCAACAGTGTTGCTTATTGGCGCCATTGCCCTACTGCTTAAACCACCCGAAGGCAGACTCTTCGGTTGTGGAAAAGCGAGGTATGATGTGAATGCTGTGTGACAATCGTGGGGAAAATTTGAGGCATCCAACAGCCAGCCTCTCTGGAACCGGTGCTAAAGAGAGCTATCCCTAGAGATGTGTCTCTCCTTCTTCGGTATAACCAACAGTAGAAAGAGAATGCGCGTGGCACAGCCAAGCAAGCGTTGGCTGGGGGTTGTGGGAGAGGAAGATGAGAATGGGTGGTTTTTGGTGGGAAGCAAGAGAGAGAGCGAGTAGGAAGAGAAGGACGTTTGGAGTGAGGATATAAATAAAAATCATGTAATATCAAGGGGCGTCCTGCCTGTGTACTGTACTGCCAGGTAAGCCAATGTGTTATCGCGCAGCGGTCGTGATTATGTCCCAACTGCTGCTGAAAGAAGTAATAATTCTTCGGAGGGGGGAAGAAGGAGAGTGGAAATGTGAAGCGGCCTGGCGCAGGCGATGCGGTCATAGTTCAGTTCGCCTAGGACCCTGCCCTTTCCCAGCCCTGCAGAGTCCAACACTCGACAGGCCTGCCTTACCTTACAGTAAGTACCATTAAGGGGGGAGAGAGTAGCGAGTTAGAAGAGGAGGAGGTGGAGGAGGAGGAAGAAGAGAAGCAATTTAAGAGGGGCCCAGACTGTTATTTCCGTCGATCGATTTACCGAAGGCAGGTCTGGATTGTGTAAACAAAACAATTACACATGACATATGGATATCGAGAGTAAATAAATAGGTGGTCATCTTGCATATGGCCAGATTCTTGTGCTGATGATCTCAATCAGACCTTGGACTGTTAATTAAACTGGAAGTAAAAAGTACCGAGTCGATTTTGTACGGCCAAAAGAGGATGATAAAGAGACATAGAGACAATGGAATGAAGAGACCATCATAGGAACAAAGCGATATGAAGCATTGTTCGAAGAGATAGACGCGTTGAGTACCAGAACTAGCAAAGCTTCTGTGATCTTCAGTTGTCTTTGCCTCCAGCGCCAACGCGCCGCTTCCGATCAGCCTGTGAGACATCGACATCCGTCATTGCTTGTCAGCTGGCGAACTTTGTCCTGGTGTACTGTACTGCACTTCACTGCTACGAAGTCGGCTGGAAAGCTTTAAACAAAGTACTTGCACTTGCAATTGCCTAGAACACAGCGTTGGAGGAGGAAAGCGAGGCTGACATTACTTCGTCACCTTAACTCCGGTCTAAAACCACCACGATCCTGTATTATTCAGCAGGATTTCAACGGCTTTGCGACAACGACAACGACAACCACCACCACCACAACCCTCGACACTTCAAGCATTTGCGAAGTCTTCCTGAGCGGCAGTACTTCATATAGCATTCGACGAATAAAACAGTCCCTTGTGGACATTGACGTCCAACTCGCGACCCCCCGAAAAAAATCGAGACTCCATCCTCGCCCGCCACATATTTATATACCTACCTACCTATCCACCTCAATGGATTCGTCCGCAGACCAAGCCACTCCACCATCCATTCCTACAAAAATCCCCCGGAAAAGGAAAAGAATTGTGATCTCTTGCACAGAATGTCACAGAAGAAAACAACGAGTGAGGTGCCCCGCCATGGTTCGCCCATGGCTCACAAGATGACTGGCTAACTTCCAACAGTGTGATCGCGGCTCTCCTTGTACGAACTGCATTACCCGCGAAAAAGAGAGTATCTGCCGATATGAAAACGAGGCGGCCCGAAAGCAACAGTTACTGGAGGAGAGTGGGAACGCCTCAGAAGATGGCAATCGAATTTCCAAAGTTATGAAAAGGAGCGAAGCGCAGTCGCAGGTCAGCGCTTTTGGTTACACAAATTCGAATGGAAACAATAATACCACCCTTGGAATCTTCAACAAGATTGAGAGCCACGATACTGATCCTGCTTTGCTGACTGGTCCGTCAGCCAATGCTACAGGAGTAACGGGTTTAAAAGAGAAATACAAAAGTTGCATTCGACAGCTCCCTTCCAAAGCGAACGTCGAAATTCTTGTAAAAACATACTTCCAGGAATCGAACTGTCAATACTTTCCTCTGGACGAGAGCATTCTTCGAGATCAGATGAAAAAATGGTACAGCCTTCCATTTGCGACGCTGAACAAGGGCCCACTCGAGCTCCCTGGAGATATGCAATTCTTCCCAGCTCTGCTCTTTCAAATTTTAGCATCGGCACTCCAATTCCAGCCTCCAGGTTATGATCCAGCGCTCGATTCGCTTAAGTACGCCCAAGGCATGACATTTGATGATCTTGCGAGCGACTACAGCGAATCTGGACAGCAAATTTTGCTACTCCTTGGAAAACGTCAAACAACTCTGGTGACGGTCCAGGCCGGGTTTCTCAGAACTCAATACATGAAGAATTGTGGAATGGTCCCTGAGAGTTGGCATCACCTGTCGCAAACAATCAGAGATGCTCAGGAAATCGGCTTGCATAAAGACAGCATTGACCAACGCTCAAGAAGACCAGATGAGAAGCCACACGATGTGTTGGAAATGCTTTGGATTCAGCAGCTAAGACGACGTATGTGGTTGATTTTGTGTCTCTGGGATGTTCATATGGGCATTGTTTTGGACGACCTCGCAGTGTGGATAGCCGAGATGGCAGACCTCCCTTCCCGATCGATGCTCCGTTACCCAAAAATCATCGAGAAGAGGCGCCCATGGCACGGAGAGAAACCGACCCACCAACGCCGTTGACAAAGCTTCTTTGGAACGCTGAAATTGGGGCCCCGCTCTGGGATATATACAATTGTAAGTTATTCTAGTTGTGTTTCATACAAGAAACATCAACCATCAGCGAAAATGAAGCCATGAAATTACCTACCGAGAAAGTACTGACTGGAATGCAGTGGAAAAGGAAGATCCTTTACAAAATAACTCTGCTCGAGTCGAGACAATGCATAAGCTGATCAATCAGATTGCTCTCCATTGTCCACCCTTCTTCCGTGCGGAGAATCCTGATACTACCTTTGATCATTTGGAGGAATGCCACTGGCTGCCTCAAGCCCGCGCCTATTTTGCTTCAAATTCTGCTTTCACTATCATGGCTCTTCACCGACCATATATATTCACGAATTCCAGCAGCCGCACGGCCGCGTTGAAAGCCGCTTTGGATGTGCTTCAAGCTCAACGCACGATGTTTAACTTCATGACTGCAAAGCACTACAAACTCTTTACGCTAGTACTCAGCACGTTTGATGCTATCATTCTTGTAGCAGCCATTTTCATCCTCCATCCTTACGAGAATCCAGACCACGTGGATGATGCGGTTCAACATTTAGAATGGGGGATGGAGCGATTTGAGACAATGAGCGACCGAAACTCCATGGCAAAGTCTGCTCTAGGAGTATTGAAGGCCATTCGGGTCAGATTGGAGAAAGCTTTGAAACACCCTGACAAGCCGGCCTCAATTGTCATACCTCCTCCATCGTCAAGCGCTTCCCAATCAACACGACTACCTCCGTCTCAAGGCTATAGCTCTCATACGCCCGCCTCAGATATCCTGTCAAAGCACCCGTCAATATCCTCTACCTCGACATCAGACAGTCCCATCAACAACGCATACGGCGTCCCTGCCATCCCTGATCTGGCACAGATAAACACAGCACCTCCCAACTGGGACGCATTTAACAATGCCATAGGACTACCACCAAACTTCAATTATAATATAGCACCGCTTCAACCTACACACGACCTAGTCTATAACGATTTGGGTGGCATCGGAGGTGCTGGTATGAATTTCAACCCTGGCAATGGGCTTGACCTACCACAATTAGGTGGGCAGTGGCAGTTTGAAGGGGATTTCGGGAATGACAGTTTCTGGGAGTTTATGAACAACTATAGTGGTTGAAAGGCGCTTGCTCAGTCAGTGCTTCTTCAAAACTTGAAATGTTTTGTGCACACTTATGAAAAAGTAAATACAATCTCTTTCTGCTTTTGCAGGGCTACTACGCTGAATTTCGACTATGATCGTGGGACTTCCGAGAACCTAGATCTGCTGTGCCCAAACTGGAGAAGACTTATTCCATTTTTCTCTCTTCTCTTTACATACGAACCCTATTTTCATGTACTGCGTTCATTTGATGTTGGTACAAGAGTGAGGTGAAATCTCGAGGTTGAAGACCAGGTATAGTCATATGACATACACATTTGTCTACGACCTACCCAGGTCCTTGAAGGTCAGAGAAAGAAACATCATCACCTTCCAAACAAGCAACCCAAATACAAAGTATGTATAAGCTCATTTTATCGATCCATCTGCTAATAATTGAGTAGAAGCCAGCTGATCTCATCTACCATGTCGGCATCGCCTGAAGCTCAGATCGATGATCCATCCGAGGATTCACCTCAGTCTTCCCAGCCAAATTCTCGACAACCATCCCAAGAAAGCAATGACATTCCTGCAACACACACGGTGGCTCAGATCGATGGTGTTAATACTGGTGATCTTCCACGGCTCATTGGCAGAAGAGTCGGCCGAAAGCGTCGTATTGTCCGGTCCAGAACCACGGCTCCAAAGAGAGGTCGCAAAGCAAGTAAGTCTTGTTTTATTCCAACTCTCTTGGTCATCAAAATGGTTAATCGAGTCTTGTAGGGAACGCTCTTCGCGAAATCAAACGCTATTTGAAGAACCATCAACTGTTGATGAATAAAGCTGCGTTCAGGCGACTCGTCGAGGAAATGATGAGCGAGTTATCCACAACGGTCGATAGTTGGCAACCCTCGGCCATCGAAGCCTGTCAAGAAGTTGCAGAGGCTTTCTTAGCAGGTGTATTCGAGGGTGAATTTCTAAAAATCGAATTCCAACGGACATTTTGCTAATCACTCGACACAGCGACCAACCACTTCGCTAAGAGAGCAAGCGGGTTACGATTCAAGCAAAAGACATGCAGCGTGTTCTAAAGGTCATGAAAACCATGGCTGGTGACAAGGAATTAATCAATACGAGCGAACGATGATAGCTGCTGGTGGAAATGCAAGCATACGGACATGTTAGACTAATTTCTGGAGATGGGGGAAATGGGGGCGTGCGATGGTGACTAGCGAAGTGTTCCTGGTTTTCATTTTCTCCAATATTGATGCCCAATAACGCGAGACATTAAAAGCAATGCCATAACTTTATAACCTACGAATATGAATTGTCATCACAGCCAGAAGTTTCGGTAAGTCATAATATCTCATGATGGCACGAGAAAAGCTAGGACTCCTTTGCCTTGGCATCACGGCAGACAAACACACACACGCACCTTGCAGCTCCTTTGTACCATAAATGGCTTTGTTAGACGCCCGAATCGCATGTTATCATCGGAAGAAGCTAGCGTCCGGTGGAAATGTTTGCAAGTTGCAACCCTTTTTCCAACTCGCAAATGCAGTGTACCCCAACCTATCACCAACAACATCCAACATCACAAACCTATCGCCCATAATCCAACCCTAAGCACAGTCACCACCCTATCACCAAAAACAAAACCAACCACAGGTAGAGTCACTTGCATGAGGTTACTCAGTAGGTAATCAGTCAGCTGGCAATCCCTTTGCTCTCAAGAGAGGAGATGGAAATTTTGGGTTTCTCTTTTCTGGCTTTTTTTTTTTTTTTTTGGAAAAAGTGCGGGTTTTCTGATTGAAGAATTTGTTGCGATTTTAGAGACTCAAGACTGTCTTCACCTACTTTATTGGCTCTCTATTATCTTTGAGGCAGTATAGGGAGGTTCGAGACTTGCCCTTTCCCCTTCCCGTATCTTCGTCCCCTGCGCCTCCCTTTCGTCGCCAGTTTGCTGTCTCCGTCGTTTGAACTTTATCTGGACTTTTCTCCCTTATTTGGCTGTCAGTGTCACAGCTTTGATTTTCAAAATCACATCCAGAGAGAGACAAGAGATAGGCATTACTTTTAGCAGACGATTGCGTTCTGCCTTCATCATGGCTCACACATCAACAGACACGGTCAAGACTGTTGTCGGATTGCTACTAGCTTTTTGCTGGTACATTGTGAGTTATTTCACATCTATCCAGCCTCGAAATAAGTTCCTGGCTAACAGGTTAATCTCAGAAATTTATCGGATCGAGATTCGAGCATCCATTGTTCTGGGCTACAGTTCACGTACCTTCTCCTCCTTTTCTCCAGAAACCTAAACATAAATCCAACTAAATTGTCAACAGCTAGCGTCAATCCCCATCGCCATATCAATCCTGCGAAGAAGCTACCATGGCCTCTCCCAGTTCCCTGGTCCGTGGCTCTGGAGTGTCACTCGCTTGCCGATGTTCTGGTATCTCTGCAAAGGAGAGTTGCCACAGAAAATTGCACAGCTGCACGAGAAGTATGGAGAAGTGGTAAGAATTGCGCCTACAGAGTTATCTTTCACGTGTGAGGAGGCTTGGGCTCCGATTTACAACAAGCCGGTCAACAAGCCGCAGCTGAGGAAGGATCCCAGTGAGTTCTCGCCCTTGGTCTCCCACACACTTCATGAAGTATTCTGACCGATTCGTTTTATTACTAGCTCAATTCCTACGCTCTACTTCTGGGGTGGGTGGATTACATCATGAACATTCTGATTCGGCTCATGGGCATGTTAGGTACGTGATACTTTTATGGGAGCAGGTTTTAATGCAACTAATATGCAGCAGACGGAATTTCTCACACGCCTTTGCAGAAAAGACCATGTTGGAACAAGAGCGCATTATTCAGTCCTACATTTCCCACTTCATCACTCGCATCCAACATCTAGATGGTAAAGCTGCTGATGTGTGTAATCTCTACAACTGTTTGACGTTTGACATCATTGGAGATCTTGTCTTCGGGAATCTTTTGGCTCTCTAGAGGATTCCACCCTACATGTAAGTTTTCTCCTCTTTCGAACCATTCAATTGTGGCTTACTATGCTGACTTTGGAGTAGCCGTGGATCAGGAATATATTTACCCACGTTGCGGCCATGATTGTTGTTGGGATGATCCAAAAGTTTACCTTTGTCTTCTCAGTTCTTTCCACGCTGATGCGGAGGAAGATGAGAGAGGCGGAGTATAAACATCACGCTTTTGTTTTGGAGAAGTTAAACAGACGTTTAGAGCTTGAAACTGAAAGGCCAGACTTGTAGGTAAATTTCCCATTATGCTGGGGAACTACTGACACGCAGAGTAAACAGTATCACGCATGTTCAGAAATCTCTTAACACGCCATCTGGTATCAATCTTACTCAACTTGAGGAGACAGTGAACCAGCTTATCATTGGTGGCTCAGTAAGCTTCGATTTCTCTTCGTGTCACAAATTTCATTACCTAACACTAACAAACAAAAAGGAAACCACGGCCACTGTTCTCTCCTGCTGTACCCACCTCCTTCTCACCAACCCCAACACCATCACCCAACTCAAAAGCCTCATCCGTCCCTCCTTTCCTACGTCATCATCTATTACAATGAAGAACTTGAACCATCTCTCCTCCCTCAATGAACTCAACTACCTCCACGCCGTCCTCTCTGAGACACTTCGGCTTTTCCCTCCAACTCCAGGGAATTTGACTAGACTTACGCCCTCCGGTGGTTGTGAGATTGCTGGTAGGACAGTAGCAGGTGACATGTTGGTTGGTGTCAATTTGTATGCAGCGGGGAGGTCTGAGGAGAATTTTAAAGACGCGGGGATGTTCAAGCCGGAAAGGTGGTTGGGTGGGGAGGAGTATGAGAGTGATAAGTTGAAGAGTGTTCAATCTGTACCTTTCCCCTGGTTATTATATTCTTCTTCTATTCTAGTTTGCTCTCTGGTACGATAAAACTAACGATTTTGGGGTGTGTAGTTCTCAATTGGTCCACGAAGTTGCATGTACGTCTTCTCCTTCTAGCTCTTCCCCCCTTCTTTCCAATCCCGAAGTTTTCAAGAGAACACCGCTGACGGACTACCCCAGCGGCAAAAATCTAGCAAACATGGAACTGTGTCTCGTACTTACCCGTTTGATCTTCGAGTTTGATCTTGAGCTTCAACCAGAGAGCCAGAAGTGGAGTAAGGGCATGAAGATTTGGGGTTTCTTTGATAAACCACCTTTGATGGTTAAATTCGTTCCTGTTCAGAGGGAACCTGATTCAGTGATGGAATTTTAGACGTTGAGATTATTGTGGTAGTATTGATTGGGGTGGAGTTTGAGTGTTCTGAATCGCGAAGAAAAGGGGAGGAGGGGTGATAGGGACATTGCCTGTGGATGGGTGGTACGTTTGGCGCATGAAGTGGGTCGTTTTTGTCGTGACGGGTAGAATTTTCTTACCACTGTGAATTGTAGAATATAGCTCTATATTCTTTTGGAAGTGATTGGGAGTGATGTTGAAGAGATTAGTAAGTTGAAGAATGTGGGGTGCGTGTAAGCGACTAAGCGAAATTCAAAATCAACAACTTGTTGCTGACGTGAAAGATCGCAGTATCAATCAATCACAATACTCATCGCAAAAGGCTCTCGGAGTCAAGAGCAAAAACCACGAGATTAGTTGTGATTGTGTATTTAGCTAATAGTGAAAGAATCCAATACGTGATTCGTCATCTTCAACTTATTGACTCGAACCCAACAACACTTCGTCCCATCGCAAATGAATCATGTTGTTATATCATGTAAATTAACAAATCTAATCAGAGATTCTGATGCAATTATGAAGTATAATAACCCAGGTAGAATTTCCTAGAATTCCCCTCTTTCACTAAACACATACTCTATCTCTCATCAACCCCGACCCTCAGCATTTCTACATCTTTATAACCAGCTCTACCACTACCAGCTTTTCAAAACCAGGGAAGGAAATCCAGAAAAAGAAGAACAATCACAAAATGTGTAAATACAAACCAATCCGCCACGCCCAGTGCAACCACTTGTCATACTGGCTAGAAGGCCGCTGTTGGTCATCGCGCGGTAGGGATTTGTGCCCAGCAAAAGAGTATGACAGCACACTACAAAGCAATAACTCTACCGGATACGATAAAATCTATACAATGAACGATAAATGTTCAAGTTGTGTGGAGCATGAGGAAGCCGAGAGGAAACGATTGGAGGAAGTGGATCGATTGGAGCGGGATAGAATCGAGAATGAACGATTGGAGCGGGAGAGAGCTGAGGATGAACGACAATTGGAGTGGGAGAGAGCCGGAAATGACCGAATATCTTGGGTGAGACTTGATGAGGAATATAGGGAGCGATGCGACAGAAACCCTGGCAGTGACGGTGACGGCGACGGTGGGTTCTTTTAGGGGGAGGGGTTCCTTCTCCTCTCTCCCTTCCCCCTACTGACTCAATGCTTGCTTTGTGTTTTTAGCGTACTCATATATTTCGTTACATCACGCAGTCCCCAAAAGCCACGAAACCCCCGGGTATACAGGAGGAGGTCTCGAAAGATGGGAGAAAGAAGGCATAGCCCAAAAAGCGGCAGAGAGACGACTTTTGGAACAACAGAAAAAAGAAGCGGAAAGACTGCTTGCAGCCTCAAAACAACAAAATGCAGCAGCGGAGGAGAAAAAGGCGACAGAAGGACAAATGTTGGCACAACGGAAAAAAGAAGCGAAAAGACTGCTTGCCTCGAAACACAATGACAAGGCAGCAGCGGAGGAGAAAAATGCGGCAGAGAACGCAAAGACGAATGTTGATGTTCACGCAAAGGTTAAGAAGGAGAAGAGAGACAAATCACCACCTCTGGCGTCGGTGATGAGTGGTATGCATAGCAGAGTGGGTAGGTCGAGTTTACCGGATCCTGGTTTGCGCCCTGTTGTTGCTGTGGAGAAGGATGGGAAGTGGTCGAGGAGAACTTGGTATGGTGGTGGGGAGAGGGAGGGTAAGAAGAAGGAAAGTGAAGGTGGAAGGGGGAAAGAAAAAATGGAGGGACAAAGTAGTTGTGTGGTGATGTGATGAAGTATCAAGTGGGAGGGGAGTTGGTCGAAATGCTTGGCGCACTGCAAGATTGGTACCTACCTACCGAGATAGACAGGGTTTAGGACTCAAAATCGAAGGTTTCTCTAATATACCTCTTGATCGAGCTGAAAAGCTGTAACCTGCCGTGGGTATATTCTTGGATAAATGCGTCGTCCTGGACAACTATGCAAGTGTTTTTGGGCCTGTCCTCCAATCAAATTGTTTGGCACCTCCACTTAGTTATAAATATTCTGTCGTGAGGAAGAGACAATGATATAAAAGCACTTCACTTGAGTATAACGTAACAATTGTAGAGGAGCAAAGATTAGGAAAGGGTAAAATAAACGCTGATGTAGAATATATACCCGCCTTCCTTCTCCTATAAAGATGCAAAACTGCCTTAACACACACGTAGCACCCCCCTCAACACGGTAACAAGTCTCAAAACCTCCACATCACGCATCTCATAATCAATCGGCAAATAAACAACCTTCTTCATCATCTCCCTCGCTCTCACCGATTGCCCCTCCCCCACAACAGCCAAACTCGTTCCCCCATCCGCACAATCATACCCCCGCTCATACAAAACCCTCGCAAACACCTCCGGATCCTCCACCCTCACAGGACAAAGCCAGTAATGATGATCCCTCAGATCAAATCCAATCGGCCGCACCTTCTCCAAAGCAAGCAATTCAAAAATCCTGTTTACTCTCTGCCTCCTCCGCTTCAAGATCTCCTCATCAAAACGCTCTATCCGTCTACGCAACAGCGTCTGCAGCAAGAACGACGGCTGGTATTTAATCTTCACCAAGAGCGTACTCGGCTCAAAACTCCTGCTCAGCTTCCTTATCAAGACATGATGATCCATTCGCAACACCCTCTCGACTAGGATCAAAAAGATGCCATACGCCCACAAACTATCCGTCAGGGCTTTGAAAACGGCACACTTCACCACCTTCAGCACAAACGCACTCTCCTTCTGTCGCGGGTACAGCGCTTGCAATCTCGCGACGTCCGCGCGCAGAATTGGATCCCAAATCATGAGAATTCCACCGCCGAAAGCTGTGCATGTTTTGATCAGTCCGAAGGAAAACATGCTCACGTCCGCACCTTCACAACCGACATACTCCCTCCCAGCAAACGCCTCAGCACAATCCTCAAAAATCACAATCCTCTCTCCCCCAGCATCATCCTCCCCCCTCTCTCCCCTTCAGCCCTCCTCACCACCTCAACAATCTCCTCAAATCCCTCCATCCTCCCCCCGAAAAGATGCGCTATCAACACCGCTCTCGTGCGTGGTGTGATGAGCGCGTAGACGTCAGAAGCTGAAACTGTACCGTCAGGTTGGACATCTATTGCGATGGGAATGAGTCCGTGGGCCTGGATGATGCGTATCATATCTGGGATTGTGATGGCGGAGATGAGAATTTCACTTCCGGGTGGGAGGGAGAGGGAGTGGAGGCAGAGGTCGAAACCGCTGCGGACGGTGAGGGTGGTGAGAGTCGTGAGGGCGCTGGATGGAGACCATGGTGAGGATGGGAGGAGGGTGGTGGTTTGGTGGGAGGGGCTTTGAGAGGAGGTTTGAGAGGGCGTGACGATGGTGGTGGTTGTGGTGGTGGTAATCTTTGTGAACGTCTTGAAGAAGGTATGAAAGGCGGTCCAGAGGATGGAGATGATATCAGACCAGCTGATGTCGATTTTTTTGCGGGCGTATGTTGCAATCATTTTTTATTTTTCTATTGAAAGAAAGATAGATTTGAAAAATCTCATCTGATGTTTGTCGTTCTATATGTGTGTGTTTCTTCTTTGAGTCCTCTAATAACCATTAAGAATCAGTAAAGGAAAAAGGATACACAGATAGATAGCAATGAGATATGTACCTAGAGGAAAGACGTGTAGAAAGTCATCTATGTGTGACTACCTCATGTATCACGAGCAAGAAATCCAGTCCCCTCAGTCCTGTGAAAGGGGAGAAAAAAAAAGACTAACTAACCTCGGACTTTGACTTTTATATTTCTGCAATGTCATCAACTCTTCCCCTGTTCCCAAACTGTGGGAAAGTCTCGAATTGGTTCTCAGCCGTTAAAGAACCGGGATGGTATCGATGTGTGGCTTGATATCGATATTGAATGAGCCCACTCGGGGGATTTTTTTTCCACAGCTGGCCTGCATGGTCTGGCTTGGTAGGTATTTAGCCGGCGCAGGTGCACACGCAAACAGCAAGCAAGTAGACGGACGAGGACGGATTTTCGGCGGTACATACATAATAACATTTAGCTTATTTAAGTAAGGTAGTACTTGTACGGACTTCCAGCTGAAAACACAACATCTCTCAGTTCTCTTTGCTCGTGTGATCTTTTTTTGCATTGTTTTGAATTTTTTTACCTGGGCTTAGGTAGGAAGGAGGTAAGTACTTGTTTAAATCTTCGATTTCTGTTTGTTTTGAAAAGTCGGCTAACCAAAGGGGAAAAAAGGCAAGAATCAACAAAAATATAAGGACAAGAGGAGAGAGAGAGAGAGATCAGAACAGGAAAAATGTCGAACCTTTTCTGGTCACTTCTTGGTTACACCACCATTCCAACCAGCACCGCCTTTCCTCCTCCACCAACAGAAACCAGCAGTTCTAAACTCATCATCCCAACCCCAAGAATCCCTCCTCCCTCCAAAGACGATAAAGACAAAAACAAAAACAAAGATCAAGTAGACGACGACACACCCCGCCTCGACGTCTGGGGCTTCACCGACACGCAATTCACCACAACACCCACAGGTGAGACCACGGTGACAGGCACACGCTACCCCCTCTCCGGCCAAACGCTACCCTCTCTCCTCCCCTGGATCAGCAGTATTCTCCAAGTCACCGTGCCATCCAATCTCGCCTTCCCATCCACCTACCCACCCAAAAACATTTCTCAAAATGAAGTGATCCATCATGATTTCATTAGAGAACTACAGAGGCGATTACCGGATGTTGAGGTCTCTCGTGATGAGGAGGAGAGGTTACGACGGGGTCATGGACACACGCAGGAGGAGATGTTCAGTATCAAACATGAAAGCGGAAGCGGAAGCGAAAGCGGTATCTCTCGAGTTCCAGACGCCGTCATCTTCCCCCGCAGCGAAAACGACATTATAACCCTCGTACAGCTCTCCTTGGAAGCGCAATACAAACATAAGATCTCGCTCATCCCCTACGGCGGCGGCACAAACGTCAGTAACGCACTCACCTGCCCTCCCTCAGAACACCGCATGATCCTCTCCATCGACATGTCGCGCATGTCACAAATCCTCTGGATCGACCCCGTGAATCACACAGCTTGTATCCAAGCCGGTGCCATCGGAAGACATCTCACTCGAGAGCTGGCCGTGCATGGCTTCACCATGGGACATGAACCGGATAGCATTGAATTCTCCACGCTGGGCGGCTGGATCGCCACGAACGCGAGTGGGATGAAGAAGAACAAATACGGCAACATTGAGGATTTGCTCGTTGATGTGTCGGTGGTCACTAGTGCGGCCAAAGTCTTAAAGAGAGAGTTTGCGCTGCCGAGGGAATCGCTTGGACCGGATGTGAGGAGGTTGATCTTGGGATCTGAAGGGACATTGGGCATCATCACCGAAGCTGTGGTGAAGATCTTTCCGCTGCCGGAGGTGCAACGGTATGGATCGGTGTTATTTCCTTCGTTTGAAGAAGGCGTGGCGTTTATGTATGCCTTGACGCGCAAGAATGCGCAACCTGCGAGTGCGAGGTTGGTGGATAATTTGCAGTTCCAGCTCAGCATGGCTTTGAAGCCCGCTGCGGCGAGCGCGGTGGCGGCGTGGAAGAGTAAGTTGCAAAAGGCGTATGTGACGGGTTGGAAGGGCTTCGATCCCAATAAGATGGTGGCGTGTACGTTGGTGTTTGAAGGCACGAGGAAATACGTCGATGGACAGGAGAGGAGCGTCTATGCCATTGCCGGCCAACACCGCGGCATGAGAGCCGGTGCGGAGAATGGGGAGAGAGGGTATCTCTTGACGTATAATATTGCGTATATTCGCGATTTCGGGATTGAGCATTTCGTTCTTGCGGAATCTTTCGAGACTTCGGTTGCCTGGTCCGGTGTGTTGGAACTCTGTGAGAGGGTGAAGGCGAGAGTGCATCGTGAACATGCCGAGAGAAAGCTACCGGGGAAACCATTCGTGACGTGTAGAGTCACGCAGGTATATGATACGGGCTGTGCGGTGTACTTTTACTTTGCCCTTTTCTTTGAGGGCGTCGAAAGGCCGTCGGAGGTGTATGCGGAGATTGAAAGGGCTGCGAGAGATGAGATCTTGCTGTGTGGTGGCTCGTTATCGCATCATCATGGCGTGGGGAAATTGAGGAAGGAGTTTTTGGATAGAGTGATGTCGGAGGAGGCGTTGGAATGGAGAAGTAAAATGAAGAATGCGCTGGATCCGGATAACATTTTTGGATCTGGGAATGTGGTTTGAAGGTCGGGCTGGAATGTGTAGAGGGGAGCTAGCACGTTGCGAAATCGATTACCTAGAAATGATGTTGTCAGATTTAAATCCATCTTGAGGTTGCCAAGAAGTTGGAATGCTGTCATACCTGTCAAGACGAAGATGATCATGTAGGGTCATTACCAATATGAAAGTCTAGAACGGCAAAGAAAAAAGTTGAACAAAGAGAAAATACAAATAGAAGTTTCCCTCTAAAAAGAAAGTACAGCTAGCAGATTGCTTGCCCATTCAATCACGAGAAGTCAAGAACTGATTGTATAGTATTTTGTTTTTTTCATTGAAGACGTATCTTTCTGATTCTATATAACTGACACAAGAAAATATCGCTGATGATTGAGCAACGTCGTTAAAACACCAAACCCATTGAATGATCCCAATTTGAGAAGTGTGTTCTTATACATACACAGACAGCCCTGATTGATGTCCTCCACTCCCACCATCTTTGAAAAATAATAGCAGACAACCACTATACATGACACAGTGATGTGATAAAACGCCCAAGTGTGATCCCATGACAAATTGAAACGCTAAAACGCAGCAACCAATTCCAAAATAAGCAAGTCAATATTGACCAAGCTATAGACCCATAGTCAAGGCACTCAATCTCTCGCTCACGGCTTCTAAGCTCTCGAATATCCTCTCAGCACGTCTCATCGCAGCTTCGGATGTGGCATCGTCAACTGGAGTTTGAACGTTAAGGTTGTATTGCATTGGCTTTGAGACGGGGATGGCAAGGACGAGAGCGGTGATGTCGAGTTCCTTGGAAGGTTCCTCAACATCCTCAACGGTGGAAGTGTAAAGAGCGAAGCGAGGATCAGAGTCAAACTCCTCGTCGACGATTGGAACGACTGGGGCTTGAACTTCCTTCTCGGGATTGGAGGCTGGGATGCGCTCGACGACTGGAATCTCAACCTTTTCATCTTCGCTTGGGAGAGAAGTGAAGGAGGATGAAGACTTGCCAGAGAGGATCTCAGCGTCGATGACGGTTTCTGGGAGGCTCAAGACGGAGTAGACTTGGGGTTGGTAGGTTGAGAAGCCATCGTTACCGAGATCGAGCATGGAGAAATCCATGGTGTGTTCTGGAATCATGGTCATGCCGATGTGCTGTGTTTGCATTTGTTGTTGGGCTGTGTATGGGTTGACATCCTTTCGGACTTGGCGAGGTTGCTCGACTTGCTGTTGGGGTTGGGTGACCGCCTGAGCGGTTTGGGCGGCGGCTGGGTTCGATGCAAGTGTATCGAGGAAACCGGAGAAGGATGGCGAAGAGAGGAGCATGCGGGTGAGATCCGATAGACGGGTGTTCTCCTCCAACAAAGCTCTGTTTTGCGAACGGAGATCTTGGTTCTCGTTGACCTTTTGTGCAATCTCGCCTTCAAGTTGGCCAATATATTCTAGTTGGGTATGTTAGCTAATGGTATTGGATCACGATTACAATCATGTTCTTACCCTTTCTCCTGGATCGGAATGCACGGGCGGAAACCTTGTTTCGGAGTTGTCGTCGCTCCTTGCTGCTGAGCTTTTTGCCCTCTTCGCTGGCCAACAATCGCTCGTCCTCATCCATCTCCTCCTCGTCCTTTCGGCTGCGGGGGAGGGTTGGGCTCTTGTCATCGTTGTCTTCGGTAGAAACGCTGTTGTGTCTCATCGAGTTCAACAACTGCGAGATCTTCTCCTCGACAATGGGGTCGGTTGGTGGGTGCGATGCTCTTGGGCGTTGAGATGTGGCTCTGGCTTGTCCTCCTCCCATGGCTGCCTGTCTTTGCTGCTGGATGATTTGTTGTTGTTGCTTCTGTTGAGCTTGTGCCTTTGCCAATGCGGCTTGCTGTTGATGCATACCAGGCCACAGGCGACCGACATTGTTTGTGCTCTGGGTGGGGACGACTTGTGGGAGAGTTTGCGATGTGCCGATGGCGCTGGGATCGATGAATTCGGTGGTCGTCGATTGCTCGGGGTAGAAGAAGGCCGGCTCGACATCCTGAGAATCAAAGTCCATGTCATCCTTGAAGTCCTTGGATCCGCCGAAGTCGATAAAGTCTTCGGTTGGGCTCAGGCTCGAGAGGTAGCTATCGTTGAAGGCATATTGGTTGATGTGGCTATTGTTCATGTTGATGGCCAGAGTGTTGGCGATGGCACCTTGAGGAATGCCGGTTTGTTGACGATAGAGATCGTAGTTGTGACTTGGACCGCTGAGGGTGGGTTGTTGCGATGGTAGGGTGGAAGGCGTGTTGGAGACGGCTCTGGTCGAGAATTGCTGCTTCTGTTGTCCGCCACCGGGCGAGAGGGAGGGCGAGTTGTAGGAGACTTGCTCGTACTCGGAGAAATCGATGAGGGAGTCCAAGGGATCCAAACAATTCGAGTTGTTGTTGGAGGTTGCCATGGTCGACGACGATTGCATCGAAGAAGAGCTCATGTCCAGTGATGAGTGTTTGCTTCGGTAGAATTGGAGATGCGGCGATCGATCTCTATTTGGGTTTATCTGTGTTTTGTGTTTGTGGTGGTGGTGGTGGTGGGAGGTTTTGTTGTGAAGGAGAGAAAAAAAAGGGAGGGAGTAGCAGGTGGAAAAGTGTGGAGGACTGAGGTGTTGATGAGAGAGAGGAGGGAGATTCGGGTGCCTGAAGGGAGAGCGGAGCAGTGCACAGGGCAAAAGGACGACGCGTGGCCTCCGAGCGCCGAGAGGTGGTCGAGTGAAGGAAGGGAGAGTACGCTAAACCAGATCGGGGCGGGGGAGATGGATGTGGTGGATGCGCAGCAGCAGCAGCAGCAGAGTTTGGGAGGGATATGGGTATGTATGTATGTATGGGTATGATGTGATATGAAATGAAATGAAATAATGATAATGAAATGAGAAGATACAAAGTCAGTCGTGAAGAAGGGCACTGTACTGTAATAACAACGAAATAAGAATGAAATGAGGATGTTCTGTTGTTAGGTAGGCCCATGAAGGAGAAGAGGCAAAAGGAGGCCGGAGCAGAGCAGCAGAATGAATGGAAACGATGGTGGTTTGATATGGGCACTGCGTCCACACTCGGCGGGTGCTTACTCCCTCCCCAGTAGGTACAGTCCAGTCCTAGAAATAACAGATGGGATATAATATAATATACCTCCGTACGCTGTATAGTAAATATTACTTGGGTCCTATTACTTCTTATTTTTCATCTTGCTATTGTTTTGATTTCATTAATCTACCATCTACTACTGTATTCCTCATTCTCTCGGTCTCTTCATCAATAATGATGAGTTCTCTCACTCTCATTCCCGCTCTCTCTCTCCTGAATCCATCCCCAAACACACACACAGCAGCACAGCACAGCCCAGCACCACCTGCAACCCAGCCAACCAGCATATCCTCTCTGACAGCTTGCGTGGCAAGAACAGCCCACTCCCTGCACATACCCCGTTAGGACTAGACGAGTGGATGGATCTTTCTCCACAGGCATCTCATCTCACATCTCTGATTGGATCGGCAGGGTGAACGAACGGGCTAAAAGGCTTGATCATTGGCAATTTGGACGGAGTATATACATACGGAGTATGGCATCGCACGGAAGACCGGCTTTTAGCCGCTGCCCAATGCGGCAACCCCATCGTGCCTTCTCTTCCTTCCAGAAAAGTTAGAATGAGGCTAGCGTGCCTTCATTTAGGGCTCGTCCACCTCTTCTCTTTCGCTCGCTCTCCACTTACTGTATCCTCTCGTCCACTCTCACCTTCTCCTGTACGGAGGTTATGACGTGGGGCAGATGGAAATAGAAACATCGCCCTCGCCGGGGAGAGAGGAGAGGATCGACAACGTGAGTGACATTTGAGGTCTGACCGGTCTGAGTGCATGTATGCTTCACGCAAGAAATAGATCATATCATCAGGTGAAACAGACGACTTAGCAGCTGTGAAAAAGGGATAGATAGAATTGTTTGTACGCTGGACTACTGTACGTCCGTAAGGTGTAGGGGATGGTATGTATGGTGAGCACATATTCCTCCCTACGTAAACATCCATCTCGGGCCCGAGAAGATCGAAATTTCCGTTGTCGCCGACACCGACTACTGAGGAAGACGAGAAGTGCAAACCTCTCCTTCCCCCCATCGGATAAAGCACCAATCAATAATGCTCCGTGCTTCAAAGTCTAACCTAAACCTCCGTAAACAAAGAAAGGAAGGAGCGAATGTCATCCAATCATTCCAACCATAAAATCACTTTTTGGATCAACAATGTCTACAAACTGACACAGCCCCAAAATGCAATTCCATCCCACCCACCAATCACCGCCAAGGCTTAACGACACTCAGTTCGGATACGACGACGATTGATGGTCGCTTACTCACTGTCACTCACTTGACAGCAGCAACAAACCACCACCGCCGTTACAGACTTACAAAGTAGGTACTGGAACATGTTATTTAACGCTTCCCACCACCACCACCACCCACCAGCCTCAAGAGCAACGTCTTTTTCGCCTGAAGCACCCCACACACACACACATGAACAAACACACAATAATACCGTCATTTTAGCATATGAACATGGCTGGCTCTCACATCTCAAGAGTCCACCTCGCCTGGTCAAAATAATGCCTTGCAAGTTGCAACACAGCATCAACAAACACAGCATCACCACTTCAGCTGAACCCCCCGTAAGCAAACCAACAGACAAGCAATGCAATGCAATGCAAGCAATGCCCTCTTCTTGCAACGACCACCTGATGAGGCATCTGCCGCATTGATATCAAGTCAAATCAAATCCACCATCATGAAAAGCATCTCCATCCATTCTTCTAACTTCCACCTCATGGCTTGCTTCTAACTTCTCTTGGAAGAAATAGCCAGCCAGGACAAACAACAACCGGAGGATCTCCTTCTTCGTATTTCCCACTTCCTCCCATCTCCAGTAGTGCTCCATACCAGCAGCCAACAACGGTTCGATCCGGCTGACATTGTTTCACGTACATGAATCCCGACAACAAATAATCATGCATGAAAACCTTAACTTTTTACAGTCGCCGTTACGGAGGACAAGGGTAGGTAAGTAATCTTCCTTCCTCTCCTTTCCTACTTCGTACCTCGTACAACATGTGTCAAAGGCTCAAAAGCCGCGAGCAGGGGGGGCTGAGAAAGTGAAAGAGAAGCAGTGAAGCTCCGACATGCCGTGTTTCTATTTCAAGATCCTTCCCTGTTATGCACGAAAGTTTAAGCCTCGCCGATGGTGATCGAAGGAGAAAAAGGTTATCGTGATTCCTGCAGCAAGGCTCATTATTCATATTATTCATGCTTGACATCGGTCATTCTTGAATGGTACAGGACAAGGCTGAGAAATACTGTAGGTGCACTTCCTCTTGATTCCAGCTAGGTGGCTTATCCTCAGCCAGTGCTCCCATTATTGTTATGGCCATTCATTCTTTGGAATTATTCCTCCTTCCTTCGACGCGCTGGGCTTCTTCTTCTTCTTCTTCTTCTCCTCCTGTCTTGACGTTTGTTTTATCTCATTATTTCAAAACACCCTTCCTTTTCCCAGGCACCTGTCACAGCAAGCACGGAGGAGTATCACTTGCAGACGGACGGATTAACCGCCTTCATCCCCCTTACGTTCCTAACGCCCATCCATACCGGCTCTGACCCAAAAACCCACCTCCCGGGTCCTTCCCTAGCTTGGGTTCTTTTCTTTTCCTCCGACTCTCCGACTCCATCTCCATACTGTACCCACACAGTTCGATACCATACAAACCCACAATAATACAACAACAACAACAACAACAATATCACAATAAACTTCCTCCATATTATTCCTACTACCCAGTTCCTAGCATCATTACTCGACAATCTCAATACCCACTCACTACTACCACGGACAAAGTCTTACCCTACCAAAACACTTCAATGCTCTCTGGTCTAGGCTCTTCTCCTCTTCCCTCCCCATACTCATCCATACCTACCGATCCGTCCATCCATCCATCCATCCATCCACAACCCAAGGGAAAAGTTCATGCACTTCCCCGATGCTTGCAGAACCACCGATCGACATCGGTCTCTCTTCTTTTCCAACACTTTCTTCCTCTCTTTCTCCACCTCACTTTGCCTCCGTCCACTTTGTTTCAACTTTCAAGGCATCCTTTCTTAGAGTATTTTTTTTTAAGCTGGGGGTAGCCCCTCCTCTACATGTACCAATGTACCATGTACCCATGTACCTTCTGTTTCCCGTTTCTTTGCTTTGATTTGCTTTGGTCCGGTCTTGTCTCGTTGGAACAGCCTCATATGGTCGGGTCTAACCGCCTCTCCCCCTTTTTCTTGCGACCCTGCCTGCGACTACAGTACTTTGCGACGAAACTGTAACAGAGCCAGATGGATACCTAGATACATGAATGCACCGTCGATCGTTCCTTCCCAAGAGTCAAGACTGCTTCAGAATCTCGAATTGGGATGATAATCACAGAAAGAGATGCATGGTCGGTTCGACTTGCCGCCACTGCTCATCAGACAGAATCTGAGAAGTTCAGGTTCAAGTTCAGATTCAGATTTAGCCTAGGTGCTGCATTTGTTGGTTACCTAGATCGAGGAGTCCGTAAATATCTGGTGTGGGCATAAGTCGCTCGCTTCGTCTGATGTGTGTTTAACGTCGAAAAAGGCATGAGTAGGGGGGGATGGATTCAATTCAGCAATTATTTAGTGATTTGATTCTATTTCGCACCATTGTACAAGATTAGCTAAATCAGGTCAGTAGCCTTTCCTTTTCTTCTCTTCTCTTCTCTTTCCCAACCAGGACTACTTGCGACGAACCTGCAACAGAGACAGATAGATACGGAGTAGATGCACTGTCGATCATTCCTTCCCAAGACAGCATCACAGATGCATGGTCGGTCGGTTGGACTTGCCATCCTCTCACCACCTGAGGCAGCGAGGAGTGCTAGGCGGCTAGCTAGCTTTATCATTAGGTGCTGGAGTCTGGATGGGTTGCATCGAATGTTTGGTAGGGATGGTCTTAAGTCGTCTGATGTGTGTTTTCGAAAGGATGAGAAGGGGGGGCGGATTTGGTTCAGTGATTGAGTATGAGTAATTACTGCCATGTAATCTTACTGTACTACCACCAGTTCATCTTATCTCATCTCCTCTCCTCTTCTCTCATCTTATTTCATCCAACATCAATTCCAACCTCAAAATATTGTCTATCATTTTAGCGAAAGCTTTGGTTTTTCTCTTCCTTTTTTTTCGCGCAGGCTTTCCTTTTTCTTGAGGCACCAGTATCTATTTCTAACTAATCTCTAAATTCGCACAAGAGTGACAAGAGGCAGGGACAGAGAGTGTGTGGGAGATGGTTTCCTTTCTCTTCCTTTCCATCTTCAGAATGAATGCATGATCTTCGTACCCCTTCCCTCCTTTAGTAACCTAATTCACATAAATCCTTTCACTAATCCCCTTCTTTCTTTCTTCTCCTTCCCCATTATTCTCCCTACAATCCTGACAAAAAAAAGATTCATCTGTTAACCTCACCTTTATTTTCTTCCCCGATCCAAAAAAATAAAAGTAAAATACATATACAAGTTCATCGCCTTGCCTTTGATCTATTATCTGTTTGTTGGATCTTGTAAAAGTACCATACCTACCTACTCGAGCACGTAAATCACACTTTTCGAGCTAAAGGGAGATTGATAGATAGATAGTTATATATCTAGACAAAAACTATACAATTAATAATTAATCTCTCTAGCGTTATGCCTGGGTATGAGAAACTTAAGAAGGCACATAATAAAAGTTGGTTGAAGTCCATTTGAGCTGAGTTTGAGGAATAGGCACTGTGCTTTCAATTACTTATATATATGGCTCTCAAAGGTTCAAACGATGTCCTACTTTGTACCATCGATGTCACTCACTCGGGCCTTTTGCCCTTTGGGAAGGTGGGTTAGGTAAGTAGATTATAGATAGGTGGTGTGGATCTTTTACTTTTATTTACTCGGTGAGAGAACAAGTGTATATATATCTCTAATCGGAGATTCCGACGGAATTGGAAATGCACAATACGGAGAAACAAAGTCTTCTTTTCTCATGAACTCGGAAAACAGTTCCTCCTTCCTTCTTCTCCTCCCGCCTTCTCCCCTTCCCAGTATGGCAATATCTGTCCTATAAAGTCTCGAGCCTTTTTGGACAGTTGCTAGATGTTGTCCAGTCGTGCACATAAGTCGTTGTTGTAAACGTTGTAAACGTTGTGAGAGAGCTTGGATAGCACCTACCTACCAAGGTACCTTGGTTGTTGGTGGTCGCCAAGGAAATTCACTTTGATATAGATCAATTTGCTTCAATTTTATCTGTCGTGATTACGATATATGCAGATTATGGCATTTGGAAATGAGGAAGACCTTGAGTGAGAACTGAAAAACCTGTTCATATTGTCTTTTTTCAAATCTAGGAATTGGATTTCTTTGAAGTGTTTACACGATGCAAAGGACGCTCTTGGGTTAAATTCATTCGCCTATAATATCAGAACACCAAAATAATGACTCCCCTCACGCTCCCCAACATCTTTGAAATAAATTAATTAGTGTGCGAACTCTTACCTACAATATCAACCAGCCAAGAACAGCGTACCATATCATCCACCGTCCCAAAATCAAATACGCATAATACCCTCCAATTATACTCGCCACCCAAAGCCAAGAATACTTCCCCCTCAAATGTGTCTTCTTGAACCGCGCCCGTTGCTCCCTCTCCCGCTTAATCCAAAACACCAATCTCTCAATCAACCCCGGCCTAGTCCACTCACCCCACCAGATATCACCTGCATTTTCTCTGGCCTTCTCAACCTTCCAGCGCCAAAACCCCGTCAGGCTACCGTCGTCATGGAAAGGTTTCTCATTGATGATCCACGAGCGCCAGAATTGCACTTCTTCCAGAGCCTCCTCGTCGGAAATCCTGTACCACTCTTCGTGCATTACATGCGGCTTTCCCACTCGACGACATGATGTGCACTTGTACTGCATGCGCTGGTTGTGGAGCACTATCTTGATCATGCTCTCCAAGTACGCAAAGTGCTTGAAAGCGTTGAAATAGGGATCTCTGATCGCCGTGTGCTCCAAGCCGCACTTGGTCCCGATGCTATGCTGTCGTGATGATGGATCCGTTTTTGTCCGGCCAATCTTGACGTGGCCTGGTGCCTGGTCGAGCTCTTTGAATAGATAAATATATCCAACGGCGACTTTAGAAACATCTGTAATCTTTCGGAGGGCTTCCTTGTCTTTCCGGAGAAGATATTCTATGATTCCTAGGCTGAGGGTTCTTGTTTCAGCTTTCTTGCCGTACTTTTTGGTGTATTTTTGAAAAGGGAAGGGAGACCTGTGGACTGCGTGTGCATCACTCATAGAGTCCGGACCAAAGCTACGTTCAGATTCAGAGCCGAATGCTATATTTGAGTCTGGTTGTAAACTTTCTTCTGCTCCAGAGTCGGATTGTAGACTTTCTTCTTCTTCTTCTTCTTCTTCATCAGAATCTGATTGTAGATATTCTTCTGCTTCAGAGTCTGATTGATCTGAATCCAGTTGTTCTTCGTATGGGTTTTGTACCAGGGATGCAGATGCTACATCATCCTCGTCGCTGTCGCTAGCCTCTGAACTTGATGAATAAATGCTCATCTTGTCGATTTCTAGCTGCTGCTCATTCTCTTCTTCACTATCAAGTTCTCTTCTCGATCGTAACCAAGGGGGCCTTATTTTTGAGCGGGCGAAGAGAACTTCTTCGTCCTCCGAAGCTGAGCTCTCAATTTCCACGACGCCTTTCTGCAAATAGTCCGTCATCATATTCACGTTACTTGTGCTACCTTCTCCCCGATTGTGTTTCCTCTTGGCGGGTGTTTCATTGGAAGCTGCTATTTGTGCTGCTGGTACAGCAAACTTGTCGGTGCTGTCGACATGCGGGGTCTCAAGCGGAGCAGTATCTGGAGTTACCACAGCACCGAATACGTCCGTTTTCGTGTCTACATCAAAGATGGGGCTTATTGTTGGAGAATTGCTTGATGTGGAGAAGGCATTGCTGTGCCTGCGGCTCTTCCGTCTTTGGAAGTAACTGGTTTGCTTGCCTCTTCTTCGGCTGCTGCTTGGTGTTGGGAACGAGGTGATTTGGCTTGATGACATGACTTGGAAGATGCGAAAGCTGTTCTCGCTGTTAGAATGGGCAAAATGTTGCTTGGGTAGAGTGCTGACTGAATTACCGAACCTACGTATAAGATGTTCAGGAACTGTTGAACATCGACTCAAATTTCCCAATAGTGAATGATCAAGCAGGTGAGGGCTTTGCCAGCCTGCGATAGATCTCAAGGCTTATAAGACTAATTCTTTGTTGAATTTGAAAAAAAATTGATTCGGTAATGTATATACTGGTGTATTGAAGTCGATTAAATACTAATTTTGAGTGAGCATTTTGCAACTTGGTAAACCGCAATCAAGAAAATAAGGTGCATACCAATATCTGATATTCGGGAATGAACCTACGAGATGTCAATGAATAAGTGTACAGGTAGTGGCATCTTACCTGGGCAGCCCACCCCAAGGTAAACCAGCCCCCTCTTCAAGGGGGAGATCCGGAACAGATCCGGTCAAGGGGGTGGCCTCCGCCCCCTTGTCCCCCAAGAAGAGGGGCTGTAACTATTATAAGACGCCTTGCAAATGGGCTCTCTCTGGGAAACTATAAGTTTGATTTCATCAGCTGTTGGTATTTAGACTTCTTGATCTTTCTGGTGCAATTCTCACTACAACCTGGCCGGGTCTTGTATCAACATCAGTTTTTTGAAGCATCAGCGCCTCGCTGGCCATTTTGAGGACCAACAGGACCACTTCTGCGGCCTTACCACCAATCTCATTTGACGAACCCCTTCTCTTTGAGTCTTTGGGTAGCTTACTGTTTGTTGCTCTACTACCATTATCCTAACGACAAAAAAAGTGCGTTGCTCAAATTTCCAATTGTCGATCCCACCTAATAGCGAAAATAGCATGTCGACACATCGACCGACAATTGTGTCACGCTATGATCTGTCGGGGCTAGCCAACGCTCCAAAATCCAGTAACCTATCAAGCATAACCCGTACGCTGAACCGTCCTATTCTGAACCGCGACCAAACTGAGGCATCCTTGTCAAGCGCAACCGCGTCAAGCGGATATTCCACGCCATCTAAAACCGAACTCGCTCCTTCTTCTCTATCAGCAGAATCGCTGAGAGCTGG
The DNA here is from genome assembly GCA_031472005.1 of Tetracladium setigerum. Classification (NCBI taxonomy): domain Eukaryota; kingdom Fungi; phylum Ascomycota; class Leotiomycetes; order Helotiales; genus Tetracladium; species Tetracladium setigerum. The sequence goes on from PZJY01000002.1 coordinate 2,773,814, forward strand.
GGTCCAAAGCAATCCATCTGGCTCCAAAGTGTGGAAATTCGTGGAAGAAAACCCCAGTATTCCAAAAGCCAAAAGTAGGCGATCTTCCAATCCAATACCAGAGTCGCCTCTAGCCTACAAACGTCGGCCCGCTCGAGTTAGTAATATAACGCCAGCAGAAACTGTATCACAGCATGAGGATTTGAACGAACAATCACCAAGCCTTCCTCCGATTTCTCCCAGCTCAGGCACTTCTCTATCCAGCTCATCAACAGGTTTACAACTTCATAGTGAAGGTGATACACCTGAAGCATATGAAGAAGCATCTTTTCGCAATATCGAGATACTGGGCACGACTGCAAGAGTGGCACAGAATGCCCAAGAAAAGCGAGCCGAAGGTGAGCGAGGAAGTGTCGCTGCCCACGAACTTGGATCATCGCATATCTCCGACTTGGAACATCTTGAAAAAGGTCAAGAAGTACAAGGCAACTCGGATCTGGAGACAGAGGCACTACTGCAAACTGGTGAGAGCAATCAAAAACTGAGTGGCCCTATGATTATGAAGTTCATCCAATACGGCAAAAACACAAACGCTCATGCCCTTAAAAACAAAATTCGTAAGTATATCATTAGCAAGCGCAACAAAAGCGTCAACAAGACTGCCAACAAAAGCGTCAACACGACTACCAACAAAACCGCCGAGCGAGTATCAAACCCGAATTGGGCTGGGTATACATATTCAGATCACCCGAAAATGGGCCAGGTCATGTCAAGATTGGATGGACAAAGGACCATCCCACAGAGCGAATGAAAAACCTTGAGAGTAAGTGCAAAATAAAACTCGAGCACGTCAAGGACGCCCATCTAGGTGCACTTTTACATTTCAAGTATTTGGAACATATCGTGCATACCGCCCTACATTCGGACAGAAAGACGTACATCTGCCCACACAGCGAGCCAAAACCCTGCACGCACGAAGAATGGTTCGAGCTGGCAGAGGAGAGAGCGTTGGATGAAGTTAGATTGTGGAGGGATTGGATACTGTTGCAGGCCCCTTTCAACGATGATGGGACCTTAACGGATTACTGGTTCTGGCGAGCGGCGAAGTTATCAGCCTCCTTGAGCACATTGAAATGGGAGGAGTGGACTCAGCCCGTGGGATGGACCGGGCGAATTGACTACTTGGACTTCCTTATCGAGCAGTGGCAGAGGGATTATTGGATTGGTTTCAAGAAACACATGGGTAGAAAGGACATTTGGTTTTGGCAGACGGCTATGATTTTATCGCTGCTGGCTTGTTTGCGGTTTGGGAGGGTGGGCATGTTTTACGCTGTTCTGGCCATCCTTTGGCTCTGAATGGATGAGTTGTGATTTGCCACTATGTCCGAGAGTTGCGGAATAGAATCAGATACCAGCCAAGCCTTCCCACTTTACTCCCAACTACCTCAAATCCACGTGTAGACATCATAAGGCTTCGCAATCAGCATGGCCCTCGAGCAATTTTTGCTCTCTTTTTGAACAGATGGCCCATTACCTCGGGAGTAGGGTCCCAAACTTGCTCTCACTGTAGCTGTTTTGTCTCCACACACACATACTTATATGCCTGTCCTGCATAGTGCATCATGGGTTCTGACTCAGGAGGCTGCATTTGCATGCATGTAAAGAACTACTCCGTATCATGCGACCTTTATTTTCACCCTTCCGTACTCGTGCTTCTTTTGAAACCTTTCGAATATTCCCGCCAATTCCCCAGCCGGTGACCCGTCAATAACAGGCGAAGTTCCTGCAGATCTAAAGTATGAATTGATAACTGGAATAATGAGCCTCGAATGGGTAACATGCAAGATGAGTCCAATGAGTGGTGGGGTGCTTTTCAAGGAAATTGCAAAGTATTGCAATATTGAATACGTTTACTGACTGCGTAATGGATTTGCTCTTTCGTAACCGAACTTGCTCTTGTTGGTTTCCATGGCCATCCTAAACGTGTTTCTATTCCTGCAAGCCTAACCTTCCTCTACCATGCCTGCAAGGGGAAATTGTCTGTTGGTTTGTTGTGTAACCTTCCTCATCGGGAATCCGGCGACGACTTATTGGACAATTAGTCGATGCGCCACTTAGCGTCCCTAATTCGCGACCCAACAAATGTAACATCTACAACAAATGCATCAACTAAAATGAAATCCTTTTGAAAGTGCAGCGTTTGATCTAATGCATGTAAGGCGATACGACCTTGCGCCTCGCGATTGTGGCTGTTTTGATATTTCCCAAGCGGCCATTTGTCTCAGAGAGTGCTCAACCTCGCGCGAGTATAGGCGGTGACTGCAAAATAACTTGAACAAGCCTTGCTTGTACTGTAATAAGAAAAGAAACGACTTGAATGAGGGGAAGACACTTGACCACGCAAGGTGGATGGATGTGTGTGGACAAGCGCAACCAGGAACGGCTTTGCCTAATAACTGATAAGAATGAAGTTAAGCAATCAGAGCGAGTGTTCAGAGAAGTCAAGCTGTGATATTTGCAAATGAACCATCCGTACTCAAGCAAACTTGCAAAGGAAGTCGATATGATCAAGTTCGCGTGCGTCTTGGCCTAGCCTAGCTCACAAAGCTTTATGGTCACATGACGAATAATCTTGGCATCTTTCTCCGCAAAAGCATCAATGACGAATTGGTAATCCGGAAAAGCTGTTTGGAGAAAGCATCACATCTCCAGAACTTCACAATCCATGAACTTGCTACAAATCACAAGATCAATCACCTCACGGCCAGTACGAAATCTAGCTGCCAGTGTAAGTTTGCAATCCCCGACTTTCCCGCATCAAGCCAGCAACTAATTTTGTCTCAGCTTGCCTTCTCACGATTCGCTCGCGCCATGCATATTCAATCGATTCCTATGTGTATGTCCACTTCTTCCTTAATATCTAGATGTTTCTGACTGGATCTTTTGATAGGGACGGGGACTGGTGATAACTACGCGTATCTAGTCGTTGACGACAAATCAAAGGATGCAGTCATCATTGATCCAGCAAATCCAGAAGAGTGAGTACCAACCCCACCAGATGATACCGGAAGCAGCGGTACTGATGTTATGCCGAAACAGAGTTGCACCTGTGTTGAAAGAGCTGATAAAATCCGGAAAGATAAATCTGACTGCTATTGTCAATACACATCATCATGGAGATCATGCTGGTGGAAACAACAAGCTGGTAAGTCAGGTTATGATTCTGTCTTACGTGGACCTCTTTGTACCAACATATTCTTTAGTTGAAAACTCCTGAATTTGCAGGCAAACCTATTATTGGTGGCAAAGACTGCCAGAGTGTTACCAAAACCCCAAAGGATGGAGAAACCTTCAAGATTGGTGATATTTCTGTCAAGGCTCTGTATACTCCTTGTCACACACAAGACAGTATTTGTTGGCTCATGGAAGATACTACTGGAAGGGTGATCTTTACCGGAGATACACTTTTCCACGGCGGTATGATGATTTTCCTCTCCCCTTCTCCAGATAGGGCCATGTTGACGAGTCTTGATTATGTAGGTTGTGGAAGATTCTTCGAAGGAACCGCTGCGGAGATGCACACAGCCTTAAACAAAACTCTCTCTGCGGTGCCAGATGATACGAAAGTCTACGTAGGTGTCCATGTTGTTTCTTAACGTCTTCAAAAATACTGACTGATTTGACTAGCCTGGACACGAGTACACCAAGTCGAACGTCAAATTTGGAATCTCGGTTCTTCAAAGTGAAGCAGTCAAGAAACTCCAATCGTTTGCTGAGAACAATAAGGAAACACAGGGGAAATTCACCATTGCCGATGAGAAGGTTTGGCACTTACTCCGATCCATACAGAGCGCATACACTAACTTTATAACTCAGCAACACAATGTTTTCATGAGAGTTGATGTGAGCATTCTCTTTCAGCCAACTTCAGTGGGTGACTAACAGTATACAGGATCCTATCATTCAAAAGGCTACAGGAAAGACTGACCCGGTTGAAGTTATGGCCAAACTCCGAGAGATGAAGAACAACTTCAAGTGAGTGAGTACAGCACTGCCTCCTTTCTGCTGTTTCATTATTGATTGTTTACAGTCCAACTATATCTAAGATATAAAAAGAATAAGACAGCGTATTTCAATGTATACTATCAATCTTGTCCGCGAACAGTTATCCAAAAGATTTCGGAGCAGGTACGGAGTAGTCCTGCCTCGTTTTACCGGAATGGGATGATTTTGGCATTCACTGTACATGTCGTGAACTGGCATCAGAGTTGAACCATCCTTCATGCTTGCTCTCTTGTCCTTCCTCTCGTGAACAGTGACATTGAGAAAAAGCGAAATCACTGTCAAGTATCACTCAAGAATCTCAGGCGAACAAGTTGTGTTGTGAAGTAAAAATTCATTTCCACGTTATCTAACAATCTCCAACACGACTAACCCCCAGCTCACTAAAGAGAAATCGCCCAATAATAAATGTTACCCCCAAGCAACCAAGTCCCAAGAGTGGGAAAGAGAAATGGTGTCTATGCTCAAGGGTGAGGTCTCGAAGAATCAAAATCGTGACCTCTGTTTTCAATCTTGCTTCATTGTCCACACTCGCTCGTCCTGTAGGGAACTATGGCGGGCTCTAGCATTTATATTTGAAGCTGCTCCTCTTTCTTTCTTTCCGTCTCGCGAGAGAGAATTTGAAGAAAGGGATGGGGGGATGGGTGTATGTGTTGGGGGGAACAAAGGAAATTTCGAAATATGTACGGCACTTAGAGCTTGAGCAAACCGACCACTATATTTGTAGAGGTCAGGTTAGAGATGTCAATTGATCAAATCAGATGAGTTTCAATCGATTGGATCGATCCATCTCTGCATTCTCGTTGTGCGTCGAAGTTGTTGTGACTGTGAAAATGTTAGGAAGGAGCAAAGCATCACGGTTGCGAAAAGTTTCTTAAACGTGAATTTATCTTGGCACGCTTGCACTAGCGCACTAGTCTCTCATTGGGCCACCTCCTACGCCCGCTCTGCAGCCTCGTTAGACAAGGCGCGTCTTCCTCTCAAAAATCCAACCCACTACATCATCACCTCTAAACATCCTCTCCCTACATCTTCACCAGAGACTCCGACAAAATGGTAACCAAACCTCTCCTTCCACACATCTAAATAATTCTAATCTTTCCTCACTAGTCAAGCAAACGCAAAGCCGCCGCATCCTCCTCCTCAACCACCACCGTCACGACCAACACGCCCAAACCCCGCGCCTCCAAACTCGCCAAAGAAAACAACCTCACAGCAGCGCAAGAACTCGAAATCCGCGAATCCTTCTCTCTCTTCTCCGTACCCCCGACCTCAAAATCCGCTTCCTCAAAAGAAGGACTCCTGCCTACCCCCGACATCCGTCGCGCACTCATCGCATTGAACCTACCTCCTTCACCAAGCGAGCTAACGGAGTTCGTCAGTATCTTAGATCCGGACTCGGAGGGCTTTTGCGAATATGCGGAATTTGTGGCCGTCGCGGCGTTGAAGATGCATGCGAGGGTGGAGGATGGGGATAGTAGACAACGAGAGGTTGATGAGGCGTGGGGTTTGTTCACTGCGGGTGGTGGGGGCGAGGAGAGGATTACATTGCAGACTTTGAAGAGGGTTGCGAGGGCGTTGAAGGAGGATGTTGATGAGGTAGTTTTGAGGGATATGATATTGGAGGCCAATGGGGGTGGAGGTGTTAGTAAAGGGGTGGAGAGGGGGGAGTTTGAGGTGGTTATGAGACGAGCAGGTGTTTTTAGGTGAGCGGAGAAGAGTGAAGGCTTTGGTATTTTGAGTGATGGGAAGTTGATGATTGATAATGTACATGAATGATGGGATGGGAAATTTCCTGGAGTTTTGGGGAGTGGAGTTATGGAATGCGTTGTAGGGGAAAACGAATGTCAGATGCTTGAGATGCCAACGATATCCTCTTTTGTCTTTGGAATTTCTAATTTCTTCATTCTTTATGAATAGCAGACGCCAGATAAATATGCAAAACTTGAAACCTATATATATCCCGGTCTTCGACTGGTCGAAGTTCTGAGTTTGTCCGTGCCCAGGCTGGTGGCAAACGTCGTATTGAACGCCTTTTCTGAAATTTCGGGTCCAGAGGTCTTCCACATTGCCAATTCCTCTCTTTCTCCCCATTCTAGTAACGATGAGAATTTCACTCTAACTCCAAGCTCCATTTAATGAACTAGGAGTTCTACAACTTTGTCACGCCACTGTCCTCAATCCCCTATGACCCATCAGACTTAGGAGGCTCAACAGCGACCACTGGGACCGGAATAGTCTTCGCGGCTGGGACCGGTACGGCAGGAGCCTTGAAACCAGCATGGTCCGAATGCTTTTTATAAAAGTAATTATCCGGCTTGGGCTTCAGCTCATCTGGAAGTTCATCCAATACCAAGGCAAGAATAGCATCAATCGATTTCTGTTTCGAAGACTCCCGATGCCAGATGGAGATCAAGTGGGAATTGAATCTCACAGATAGCCCTACACCACAGAGCTGATCGCCTAGAATATGGGCTCAGAATTTAACTTGTTAAGACGAGAGAGAGAAGACTAACCCTGGTCCAGACATGACTGAAGCTTCTCCCCAATAGCCATCAATTGAACCCGCGTCCAAAAATCAGGCCCACTGGCTTTTGGCACTCGGAAGGTCCAACTACCTCCATTCACATTTCTCCTATCCTCCCACACGGGCATGAATCCTTGCTTGAACAAGTATATAGATTCGCGCATCTTGATCTGGTCGACAGGTGTGTTATTATTGTAGCGCCAGAAATCCTGGACTGATTCAAGTTGCGTGCCGATTCTTTCTAGGGTAGCGGTATATGTGCCATCTGCAGCGGGTTTGGCAGCTTCTTTCTGTTGTCTGAAAGAGGAGGTGTCAGGGAGGATTGTTGAAATGGTGAGAGGAAAGGAGGGGTACTTACCGGTCAAAGTATACGTCCCAATAATGTTGAGTGGGTAGTGCTCGCATGGACTTCAACATATTCCTCTTTGCATCGTCACGAGAATCAGATGCTGAGGAGGCCGGGTCGTTTGGTGTCGAGGAGTTGGCCAAGCGCGAGGAGGGAACTGGTGTGGTGGTAGACATGTTGAATATGGTGGTAGGTAGGTAGCCTTGAGCCTTGCGTGAGTTCTCTGGTATGGCCTGAAGAAACAGTTGTGGGAGAGTCCTAGAGTGCGACAGGAATAAGGGAAGACAAAGAACGGGTGGGAACGAAGGGTCAAGGAGGTCAAGGAGGTTGGAGAAGGATCCCAGCTCCAGGCCGTTGTCCTTTGAGGTGGGGTGCTTGCTGCTGCTACACCGCCAAGACAAGCTAAAACGCGACTCCGTAAACCACAAGGTGTAAACCACGGAAAGCCGCATTAGCGCGGCTCCTGTTAAGGGGACAAGCGAGTTTTGATATCCTTATCCTTGCCCTTGCTCAGAATCTTCATACCTATGAAGAAACACAACAACGGAAAATTCAAAATTCAAAGCACGAAGAACTTTTCCCTCAAGGTATCCTCTTTCAGGCTCTCTTCGATATTCAAAGTCTCAAGTCAAAGTGTGTCGAGAACAAAAGAGATTCGATCGACAAACCTGTCTCAAGCCTCGGTCAAATCTCTTCACCCGGGTTTTCTCTCTGCAACTCAACCCATTTCAACTCTCAACCACAACTCAAAGCAACTCGACTAGGAACCATTCACAATCAAAAAATAAAGCACGCTTTCAAATCTCATTAAAATGAAAGAAAACCAAACCCCCGCTGAGATCAAGTCTCAAGATCTACCGACCCGCAAAAAGAATACCGAACAGCTAGTATCCAACTCAACACCCCTACTACAACAAAAACAGCAACAAAAAAAGAAGCCGAAGAAAAGACCCAGGACTCAGAGATCATAAATTTCCAACCTCTCAACCAAAAACCCACATTCCAATTCCGCCCATCAAATCTAGCGTCTTCTCTTCCAGATTTTCTCAAGGCGATGAAGATGGAAAATGAAAAACTGGCTTTAGACAGAGCTAATGGGAAGGATGGTAGTGTGGGGTTTGAGATTATTGACTCTGATTCTGATTCTTCGGATGAAGAGGACGAAGAGATGAAGGATGGTGAGGATGCTGGAAAGGGAAAGGGCAAAGCTACAAATAGTGGGAAAGAGAAAGAGGAAGAGGAAGAGGAAGAGAAAGTGTATATTGAGATGGAATTGGGTTTGGGGTTTTGGAGGAGAAGAAGGTGAAAACAAAGAAAGGGGCGGCTGATGGAGTGGATATTGGTGGTCAGAGTAGTAGCGAAGAGAGTGATAGTAGCAGTGAGGAAGGGGAGGGGGCGAGGAAGAGGGAGATGAGGAGAATGAGAATGAGAGCAGTAGTGATGAGGAAAGTAGCAGTGAGAGCGAGGGCGAGGACGAGGGTGAGGGTGCGAATAAGATAAAGGGAGTTGTCAAGAAATAGGCTAGTCGGGCGCGGAGACTAAGAACATTCAATGGCGTTTGAGGAATTGCATGGCTTGGGTTATGGGTTATGGGTGGACTGGGTGGCTCGGTTAGCTTGCTTTTATTTTTCTGAACGAATCAAGATAATTTTACCGAGAGGCGTCAGATTCTGATTGTTGGCTAAAATGCAGCAGCTTTGGTTCAGCTTTGAGCTGCACTTCTCAGTACTTTCGGCGTCACAATCAACAACTCAAAGGGAAACCGACTGATCATTCAATACATAATTTTATTTTTCTCTAATAAGCCCATCATAGGTAATGACTACCAACACAGCAGTCAAATTTAGTACTCCAAACACCAACGCTGATAACCTCCGTAACCACACAAATACGTATGCTCCACCAACAATCCATCAACGCCATTTTCACATCCAACTCGCTGATTAAAAAGCATTAACTCTCTCACCCAAAGGCTTCCCCATGAAACGCGTCTTATCATCAAAGACCTTCTTCTTAAACATCCCCACATCCCTCAGCAAATCCTTCATAAAGCTTTGCATCTCATCGGCTCGTTCTTCATGGACTGCATAATTGATCTCCTCGTCGTCATCATAGGACTCCTCGCCATCATCCTCTTGTTGTTCGGGCGTGCGAATATTCTCTTTGTCTTCGTCAGCGGTATGTGCAAATCCCTTCTGTGTCTCCTTTTCTGGATTCACAAAAGTTGTATCACGACCTTCGTTCCTGCTGCCTCCACCGTTGATGCTGTTTCGCGAGCTTCTGGTGCCCATCAGGATAGGATTTTTGAGCGAGTCCAACGCTAGCTTCAAGTGCAATCTCAAGGCCTCATTCTCCGTTGTCAAGCTGCGGATCTTTCCTTCGGAAACCATGCTCTTCTCTTCCATCAGTCGCTGCATCGTTACAACCATATTTTGATACTCCTCCAACTTCTCCTCCTGTTCTCTGCCCTTACTCTCGTTTTGTCGGCTATCCGAAACTCGAAGCTGAAGAATTCGAATCTCTTCGGCCATAGACGCAATTTGGGCATCTCGTTCGGCGGCAGAGACGTGGTCTTGATTCACCACAGCACGTGTGCGGATGCGCTTTGCTTGGTCGGCGTAGCGGAGTGTTGACAAGGTTTCGTCGTAGTCAGAGGGACCGATGCAGGCAATCATTGCGGTCTTACTATTGCCGCCCAAAGAATCTTTCAATAACCATGTCAATATTGAATCTCGGTAGGGAACCACGTCCTTGTTTCGCTTTCCGGGTCGGTGTTGTTTAGGATCTGCTAAGGCGGCTATGACACGACCGAGGGTGGTAAGGGATTTGTTGATGTTGCTTCCTTCACGAAGACGAGCTCCAGTTGCTTCTGTTGCTTTAGCTCGTTCGCTGCCTGCTAAATCTACCAGTCGGATGCGGGCCATTCGTTCGGTAGTTTCGTCGGTGTCCATGTCATGGTGAATTTGCTTCAGCATGATGGTGAAGACCGCGTGGGATCGAGAACTCGTATCGTTCATTTTAGTGCTAGCAGTTGTACGGTTCGCATCTCCAGTCTTCATGTACCGCATAATCTCAGTGATATTTTTTACCGGTGCGTCGGTCAAGTCTTTAATGTATGGGCCTTCTGTAGGCGATTCGCGGATTTTGAGGTAGTGTGGAGCTTGGTTGGAGTGTACAGGCATAAGCAAATCCCGCACATGTTCGTTGTAGACTTCGAAGTAGGAAACTCGTACATTGTAGGATATGTTTGGAGTTTCGTTATGGGCAGCTTCAATTCGCTGGAAAAGATCTTCGCAGGTTCGAGGAATGAGACCTGGTGCATCAGGTTTACCCATCATCGTATAGCTCTTTCCTGAACCCGTCTGACCATATGCAAAGATACACGTGTGATAGCCTTCAAAGTTGTGATCAAGGAATTCTTCCCCAGGCAGTTGTAAACATCTTCTTGGTGTGCGTAGTGATGATCTTTCTTGTCGAAACTCCAGAAGGAATTGTCGAACGTAAAGGACTTCTCTTCAATAACCTTTCGAGTTTTGGATCTTGAGTTCGAAGGGTCGGTATCCTCTGGGACGAGAAGTGTGGTAGCTTGTGTAATTGGGTTCATCTCGACAAGACAGTCTGCTCCCCTCTCGATTTCTGCACCAAAAATTGTCAGCCAAAATAAAACCGCATACTTTCAAAGTGCCTTACCTCTGGGAAGAAAACCTCTAACTCTCACCACCACCTTCACATTCCCCCCGGCGCATCCAGTCTCCCCATGATGCTCCCGTCCCTCGAACGTAGCGAAGGTGTAGATGCAGATGATCTGAGCGAGGCCACACTAGGCATTAATCGCGGATCAAGAGCCATTCCAAGCAATGTGTCATTAACGTCGTAAATAGTTGTGCGAAAGCGATGTTGCAAGATGTGGAACATGGAAAGTCGAGCTCGGCTGAGCTCTGTCAATGTTGACGTTATCGCGTTGTTGGGTGAACGTGTTGCAGGGGTCCGCTTTGGCTGCGTGGCGGGCCTGGTCGACGACGTGTCGTGGGAAGCGATCGAGAATTAAAATCACGAAGAAACTAAAGAACGAGCGTTGGGAGCATTCAATGTACAAATAGTGACAGACTGAAGAAAATAGATGTGGTGGTAGATTTTTGGAAAGTTTTGTTTTTGTTTTGGTGACGGAAGATCATTCATTCCCTTTGACGCGTTGGTGGTTCACTCATCCCAATCAGAGTTTTACGTTGGTACTCGAGTACTACTTTTATTAACCTTCTTCTAGTACACATCGGTGTTTATTTGCTTCTTGTTGTACGCTTTTGTGACGGTAGTTTCCCCTTAAACGGTAATACACTCAGCAGATGACATACATATCCGTGCCAAACGCCTACATTTCGCTGGTCGTTTTTGCGTTCATTTGCTCTTTCGTACATTTGACTGATCACTGCCTTGAGATCATCTATGCCAACCTAATCCGTCTTAAGTCTGGTTGCCTCCCAGTGCTTTGATTTCTACCAATATGAAATAGTCGAGTCTTCAATCCCTTTTGTGCATTGGGATTCAGGGACCCTTCTCATTTTGTCATCATGCATTGAACAAACATCTTTCATCACCAGCTTGTGTAGAAGAGGAGTAGAATCGAGAAAAGAACCCAAATTCTGCTCATACCGAATCCTCTTTTCTGCTTCTACCGGCTCGATAGAACTACAGCCAACTCCAAGACTTGTTGCAAGATCTCTCGCCAAGATGAGATATCCATCCCAGTTATGAACCCCGGACAACTTTGTCACACAATTGCCAGCCATTTGTAGATATCGAGCACAAGTAAGTGTCACATCGCACAAAGAAACAAAATTTTGAATTTGAATTCAATTATTTAGCAAAGTAGCAAGCCATTATAGTGTGTACCCATCATGCGACCGTCATCATCGTATCATCCACCCAAATCAACACCATAGACGTCGTCTTATCATCAAATTTTGTGAACCCCCGCAAGATCAAAAAGCAAAATATAAATACAAATAGAGACATATACAAAGCCCTTCTGAATCAAGAACAAGAGACCCAAGCCGCCAAACAACTTTCAAAATGAAAGCAATAGCGAGGAAGAAGCTCAGACTTGAAAACCGTCGGAGGCCAGTAGTAGGTGGAGGAAATGCGTGAGAGCAATCAGAGATCAACCATCTCGCTGTCGATGTCAAAGTCATTCATTTCGATGACGTAATAATCAGTGTTGACAATGATGTTCGAGGGAATGTGATTGCAGTTGCGAGTGAGGAAATCCAGGGTGTACCACATGCGGTGAATTCTATCGAGCTCATGATCAGGAGCGATTTCATGGATGAGTAGAAGGGCAGGTCCCCCACAAATTCTACGCCATGCAGGTACATGACGGGATCGAAGAGTGGCAAGTCATCTGGTCGGTCCTCCTTGGGAACGCGGTCGCGAATCCAGTCCATGGTCCACTTCTTAGCGTAGCCAGGCTTTGGGTAGATGACAGACTCGGTGCCTCGGATGTTCAGAGTCTCCAATTCAGTCATCGAGAGGATGTTGGAAAGGAGCCACTCCTCTTGATCCTTGTGCATCAATGCACTATCAAGTTCGAGATAACGGATGCCCTGAACGATCTTCGGGTCGATGGCATCTGCCAAGAGCAACTCGGTGCGTGGTCCACCCTCGAGACGGATCATGTCTGTGTGGGAACAGAAGAGACCAGATGAGCTGCTGCCAGTGACTTGGAGGACTTGACAGATCTCCTCACGAAGAGCAACACCAGTCAATTCCTTCGACTCAGTGAAGCGGAATGCCTTGAGTCCAGTCACGTGGTAGTCGAAACGACTGCCAGTAGATCGATCCATGACAATGTTTTGGGCTTCATCATGCTCAGTCTCATACTCAATTGCCTGGATCGTAATTGTTTGGCTACGAATAGTACCCCGAATGTGTTGCTCCCAAATCTTGTCTTGAAGCTCCTTTGGGAAGTTGGTGAACAAGACCATGTCAACAGCAGCCGCACCTGGGAACAACTGTCCTCGTTGAAAGGTCTTGATCTTTCCATAGGGAACTGAGACCATGTGGGAGAGGGTTGGGATGGCGGTGATGGAGCAGTCAGAGCGATCAGGCAATTGAAGACCCAGAGTGGAAAACAATGCGACAGCCGAAGCGGGAGTCGAGGAACCGATCTTGTGTCGTGGGAAGGTCTTGCCAGTGGCAATAGTGTTGTCGCAGATAACAAGAAGTTCTGTCTCCTTGAATCTCGAGTGACTGACCAGCTTACCAGAAGCAAGGTCAAGGGCAACGATACCACACTCAGTCAATCGCGCAGCAACCTCTTGGATAGAGATGCGTTCGATCTTTGTTTTTGTCTTTGTGAAAGTCATGATGACGGATTTGACTTGTTTGTGATAGTGAGAGCTATGAAAATACTGTTAGTTTCATCCCGGTAAAAGATATATTGAAAGTTGTAGGTTAAGCAGAGATGGCGTGCCGAGGCTCGCTTGGACAACAACAAACAGAAAGTTAAGAGAAAAGGAGGAAGACTCACATTTTAGAGTGTGGGAAGATCTTTTTCAGTCAAAAGATATCTGGTGGAGTGAGGAAACGCAGACTGTAAGTCACTGTGAAGAGTTAGCATTGGTTGTGGTTGTTGTTATGTTGTGGTGGAGGGGATGTAACCCGGAAGGGACTTGAGCGCTGAAGTTAAGGTTGAAGTTGAACATCAAACCGAGGGACTTCAACATCCGACCGCGTATATTCGCGTCATGTTGGTGTCAACTTACACGTAGTGTTTGAGAAGAAGTGAGTCTTGTATGCAGTCAGAAATTACTCAGATCGGTGAACTCTGTGGAGTCTGCGAGGGGGTGGAGCTGTGTTGGATGCATGGATGTATTGGAAAAGAAAGAGGACATGAAGGAGGAGGATGAAAGGGGCTTTATGTACCTGAAGAAGAAAGCTGCGAGGCTAGAGGGAAGAGTTGGCTTGTTTGTTTCTGTTGATATTGTTAGCGACAATTGTTGTGAAAACAATAGCAGACATCAATAGGAGAGTGTTCCCATTGTAAGGACATGTTAACTTGAGAGAGATGAAGAGGTAACATACCTGCACGTGTGAAAGATAGTAGAAGGCAATTAAACGAAAGTACGGGACCGAAGTGTGATGCTGTTGGCAGGAAAAAGGTTGAAATCCGGGGAGGGGAGGGGGGCGATGATCCTTAAGTAGTTCTCTGAGAGGCGCTAGAAGATTGCAAACTTTTTCTTGGCCTGAGGCTCTCGATCATCACTTTCGAATTGTTTGTTGTGAAGTTTACAAAAAAAGTATCATGCCGAAGGTCAAGAGGACGACCGGCCATGATGGCTTAAGGCAGTGTGAAGACATCTCAGCGCATGATCAATCCAGGTTCTCTCCCAGCACAAAGTGCTTATGATGAAGCTTCCCAAGTTCAATAGTAAATTTACAGATTTGCATTGAAGTACTGCAGTGCTTTGAGCTGTGTTCCATCTCAAGAGTTTGGAGGGAGATGTGAAGGGCGTTGGCGGGGGCACAACCAAAAAAATACTCATCAGAACAAAAGCCTAGCGGATATTCACGAACCAATTCAATTTATTAATTAAGAATCTTCAGGTATATAAACACGAGCGTAATCAGAAGATATTGACCTCTTAAAGAACTTACTCAGCTTCTGCAAAGTGTTGTTGAGAATCTTGACAATCCCTTCGCCAATTCTCTCTCACCAATAATTCGTTCAATTGACCCATACACACATTGAAAAAATATCTAAATCCATTATATCTCAAAATTTCAGGCGAGACAGCAAAGATAATGAAATCGATCTGCCAAAAGTGGATGCATCGTCTCGCGTTGTTGTTGTTTTGGAAACGAATAACTTCACGATCTTAGAACAGCCACCGCTTCGATCAGCACCAAAAGAATTTTCTAATGCTCTTGAAGCACCATTGAATACTCTGCAATCCTTGGATTACCGATGTTGTTAATGTATTGATCCTGAACGATGAAGTGTTATCCCCATACCTCGCTTGCCAAGCGATCATAAGCTAGACCATGCGGCATCGACCCAACCAACCAAGAGTTTGAAAGGATCGAAAGGCTGACCAAAATTTAAACCTTCGACCCATTAATCCGCAGATGAGAACCCTTCTAGAAAAAGCAAATAATTCAATTTTGAAATTCTTATCAGGAAGAGTTCTGCAAATACTCTGGACCTCCATCCTTGAGTTCCAGCATGGAAAATAATCCTCACTCGAAGATTCCCATTTGCGCTCTACCTATATATCTACATCTTTCTATCTCTATCCAAACGCCTCTTACGCCCCCCAAGCCCAAGCCCAAGCCAAACAACCTCCCATTCAATTGATCACCCCCCTTCTACGCATTCCCCATCAAGCCTCCAACAATCTCTCCAATCAAAGCCTCTTTAGGAAACCCTTCCTTCTTCCCGGCCACCGTCGCTTTTGCGTCCAAACTCTCCAACAAATCCATCATTCCACCTTCTTCATCTTCGCCCTTGGGCACACAATAGATCAAAAATGCAAGCGCCAGCAAAAAGCCCTTCATAGCTTCCGCGCTCTCTGTTTCCTCTTTCACTGCTTCTAGGAGGGAGGCAGCAAGCTCGATCTGTTGGTCTGAAGGTAGTAAGTCTATTTTCTGCTCTATACGAGAAGTGGAATTTGCAGTAGCAATATTAAAGGCGAGAGACGCGGCGGCGATGCGGACATTGGTGTGTGTGAAATCGAGGAGAGATGATGTGATTAGGTTTATAATTGGCGTGTTGAGCGCTGAGCAACTGAGGATGTGTTCAGAATATAGCGGAGAGGAGAAGAGGTTACACGCCATTTGCAAGGTTACGATTCTTAAGGAGTATGGGCAGGATTCGAGATCGTTGATGTACTCGATCAGAGGAGCGATGGTTTTGTGCTCTTTTTCTTCGGCGTAGTAGCCGCTGAATCGGGGATCTACAAGAGCAACTCGAAGGAGGTCGACAATGGTGAAGAGAATATCTATGGGCAGTTTGGTAGGTGCTGCGCGGACAAAGCGGGAAAATGCGTTGAGGTCAGGAAGAGTGGCTTCTGCTGGACCGCTTTCAGCGCGGATGGAGGCGAAATTTAGGATACTGAGGACAGAGGCATCTTCTGAGACTGATGGGCCCATTTTGGCTTTGAGTTTGCCGAGGGGTGGGAGTTTGCTGTATAGGACTGGGTTGGTGCTTGCGCCTCGGAAAGTAGGGAGGGGGAGGGAAGCATGTGGGTGTGGTGGCCATGCCATGCGAAGGAGCAAGTCTACGTTTCCTCTCAGTTTGGCGGCGTCTGCGCCAGACCAACTATCTTCTGGTGCACCGTGGATGAATGTCTGGAAAGTTGGTGTTGCGCGAATGGCGTATTTGGTTGCCACGTCGTGGGCGCGAGCTATGTCTACTTTGATGAATACTGCTTTGTGGCCAGCGGAATGAGCGAGTTCCTCAAAGATCGGGTATAGTGGACGGCATGGGCCGCAAGTTTCGGAGGTAAAAAATATGATGGCGCATGATTTCTCAGCTTCCTCAAGTTGCTTTTCCAACTCAATATTCGTAGTCACTGACCGGACTAAAGAAGTGTGCTTTGGGCCTTGGGTACTCTCCCCGATTCCAACCAGACCATTTTGGCGGTTCTTCGCTACCATGCGGTTTATTTCTGGCTGGATGGCTCGACCAAAGGGAGTATTGAGAACTGTCTGAGGGAGGTTGACGATATGGTCTGGAATTCCTCTACCAAGCATAAATGTGGCGAGGTCATTGGAGAAGTTATTACAGTTGTGAGTGAAGACATCGTAAGCCTAATAAAACCAGTTAGATAGTTTGCGCCAGGGAAGGGAGAATGACTTGCTTCGAGAGTATAGATCTGCTTCAGTGATTCTATGTAGTCCAAAATGACGTCGAATGGCAATTCGGTCTGACCCAATGGTATTACCTGCAAAGGGGGCCCTAAGTGTGTGCGACCTGGATCTACCATCTTGATTCCGCCATCGTAGACATATTCTACTCTTTCCATCACAATCGAGGTGTGGTAAACCGCATCAATCTGGACGCCGAGAAGCGGTTTTGAGAATGCCATCGCCATGCCATTTGACAGGTCATAGACATAGAGTTGTACTTCCATTGTATGGATATTTGGGGGTTAGGTCGCGTGGACAATCTTCTCTGTGGTGGTGTCGAGGTAGGAAGACGCAATGCGCCGGATCTGTTCAGTTGGGATAGGGAAATGGGAAAGGAAAGTGAGAGAGTGTAAAAGATGCACGAGTTCTAAGGGTATCGCAAGCACATATTTGAGAGAAGAAAGACACGAGGTTGAAGGAGCGCTTGCGTAGGATGTTCTTCGTCTCTATTCTGCAGCATTCTATGCGATTGGATACTGACCGGACTTTTGGTGTTGTCGTATATCCGAGCGAGGCAAACATCAGTGACGACTGTGATCTGTGGCTGACCCGCCCGCATTTGCCGCATTTTAGTGGTAACGTCCCAAATACAGCACAACTAAGCCTTATCGGTAAAATGGCCCTTGTTTACGCCACATATCCAATAATTGGTGGGCAAAGGCGAGATTGATCAGATCTCTCCTTTTTTCCCCCAAACTCAACACAACCACCACGTCTATTTCCCATCGCTCCTTTCGTTTGACCCCTTTCTTGTCCCTTTCCGTTTCGCTTTCCCTTCCATTGATATTCTGTCCTTCGATTGTGTGTCTGCACAGTTGGTGGATTTGCGATATCTTCGATAAGTCATTCCTTCATGAGACGCACATCAGTCTCGCTGCCCACGAGCAAAGCACCAGTCCACGATCCTCACGAGAAAGCAAATCGATATTCTACCAGAGGCGCAAGGGATAGCGCTGTCGGCACGCTGGAGAAAGTAAAAGACGCCTGGATGACGCAAAGTCAGCGATCAAGATACCTGAAGACAGGGGGATCTTGTTCTTTGTGATATTCTTGTTCTACTATCTTTCGCCCTCTGGAGGAAGCTCATATGATGGAGGGGGTAATTTCTCTTCGGGTTAATGCTAGATAGGCAACATGCTGACAAGATGCAGTGAAACCTGATATTGGAGGAAATTCTGGAGGCCAGACCCCCACCGACTCTTCATATGGAACCACCAAGTGCACCCAGTCTAGTGATAAGTCGAAGCCTATCATTCAGTATGCCTTGATGGTTGATGCAGGAAGCACTGGCTCCAGAATTCATGTTTACCGATTCAACAACTGCGGTCCTACCCCCGAACTCGAGAGCGAAGATTTCATGATGACAGCCCAGAAGAAAGGAGGTTCAGGGCTCAGCTCCTTCAAGACCGATGCTGAGGGTGCCGCAAAGAGTCTGGATATTCTTTTGGATTTGGCAGTGGAAAAGGTTCCAGACAGTCTCAAGTCATGCACACCAATTGCCGTAAAGGCAACTGCTGGACTCCGAAAGCTCGGCCCTGAAATGAGCCAGAAGATTTTGGATGCTGTTCGTACTCGATTGGAGACCGTATATCCATTCCCAGTTGTTTCCAAGGAAGAGGGTGGTGTGGAAGTTATGGATGGAAAGGATGAAGGTGTTTACGCCTGGATTACCACAAACTACCTCCTCGGCAAAATTGGCGGACCAGATCATTCACCAACCGCAGCAGTTTTCGATCTTGGTGGTGGCTCTACACAAGTTGTTTTTGAACCAACATTCGATGGCAAGAATGGAGGGATGCCCGAAGTTATGGCTGAAGGCGATCACAAGTACAAGCTCAACTTTGGAGGCAGAAAGTTTGAACTCTACCAGCATTCGCATCTTGGCTATGGTCTCATGTCCGCTCGCGAGACTATTCACAAAACCCTTATTGACGACATGCATGCGCAATTCCCCGAAGATCAGTCATGGTCTAAGAAGGCAATTGTCAACCCATGTATTGCGCCTGGTATGACCCGCGAAGTGAACGTCACACTTAGTGAGACGCATGTTTTGGGCCCGCTTCTCACTGTCAACATGACGGGTCCATCCACAGCATCTGCTCCTCAATGTCGCGCACTTGCGGAAAGAATCTTGGTCAAGGACGCCAAGTGCGCACTTGCTCCGTGCTCTTTCAACGGTATCCATCAACCATCCCTAGAGAAGACCTTTGCCAAAGAGGACATCTATACTTTCTCATACTTCTTCGACCGTACTAAGCCTCTTGGTATGCCCGACTCATTCACTCTACGCGAACTTCACAACTTGACAGCCCAAGTCTGTGGTGGTGAAAAAACATGGGATGTGTTCCAGGCCATTCCGGGCGCCCTCGACCAGCTTAGGGATCGTCCTGAGCACTGTCTTGATCTTAATTTCATGATGGCTCTCTTGCACACTGGATATGAGATGCCAATTGACCGAGAGGTGAAGATCGCAAAGAAGATCAAGGGTAATGAGCTAGGATGGTGCTTAGGAGCAAGGTAATTCTTCCCACTTGTATAACATGAGGACTCCCACTAACATGAGACAGTTTGCCATTATTGAGCAAAGGATCAGGCTGGACATGCCGCGTGAAACAGGTCGTATAATATCACCAAGTCATTCAATGAGTTTGCAGCATTGCAGGCGTTTTATGGACAAGGACATATATACATACACCAATATGTAAAAATTTTGCTTTTAATGAAGGATAGAGGACTCATATCATGACCATAGTATTATTTCTTGTACAAAAATGTATCACGTTCTTCTTCGCTACGTACTATATCCGTGTAAATGCTTTAATTTCATCGGACCAGAGACGAGCTATAGTCAAAACGGAACGGTTCGTCTCATGCTCTGAAGTCTTCTATTCCACCACGCGCCCTGTACATACTGTAGGCCTGAAACAAAGGAGCTTCGTCTACCTATTAATTACCCTTCCAGAGTCGGCCGTTCTTCAGGGATCGTGTTCTGCCAGCCTCTACCTTAAATTGTCATCTAGGATACCACCTTTCTATTCACGACTTATCAGAAGCAGAGACAATGGAATTACTCAGATGGTTCCAGAAAATGTTCTTTTTGATATACAACACAAAGTAATACAAATACTATACAGCCAACCATACAAAACTCGTCTATCAATCCATCCTTCCCCTCCTGAAAGTCTTGATGTTGTACTTCGCCTTGGCGTGCTTTGCATCCCAACCCCTCGCCTTCTCCTTTGGCTTGAGCGCCGGAATTCTATATCTCTTGAACTGTACATTCGCACCCTCGATGTTGTTTCTGGCCATCACACCCGCAGTTCCCTCATCCCAGATGCTGCGGAAGAGACTCATGCCGATCGGCTTGAACTTGAACCTGTTCACGAAGCCGGAAAGCTTGAATCCGTCTCGGGCAACCTTCTCTTGCATTTCCTTGATATCAAAAGTTTTGTTTGGAGGTTGTTCGAGAACAAAAACGGAGTAACGGTGGTAAGGAGTTCCCATTTGGGCGAATGGTGGCAGCCATTTGTGGACGAGTTGTGCCTCTGTGGCGAAGGAGAGAGGGAGGGAGTTGATTTCTGGCGAGAGAGGAATGTTCATCGCCAGGTAGTGACAGCGGGTTGTGAAGTCATCAGTCGTCAAATTTGGCACATCGGAATCAACCACCACGATCGAAACCAGTCTTTCCCCTTTATCAAAAACTTGCACTCTCAATCTCGGCTCGACTTCGCTGACTCTCGAGTCGACGAACTCTCCCGCTTGAACGGCGCGGGTTCGGAATGCCAACTTCACTTCTGCGGTTGGTTCGAAATGTGGAAGGACATCGGGTACGATATGTAGTTGTTCTATACGTTGGACAGTCAGGAGGCGTGCATAGGATCGCCATTTCTTGTCTGCCAAATAGCGGTAAATTGGTTTGCTCATATCACCTAAAAATAATCAGCCATGGCCACAGATTTGAACAAGAAACTTTGTTATACCAAGTCCATCCTCAAAACGTTTCTTGATCATAGGATCGTTGATGTCCGCTTGTATCTTCAGGTATTCCAGATGCCTCCTCATGCTATCCAATCTCCTCTGCTTCATCTGCTCCCCTCCCTTGAGATTCGACGCATCGAGAGACAACAGATTCGAGATCTTCGCCCTTTCCTTTTTAATGAGTTCAATCTTCTCTTCCCTATCCGCCTGAAGGACCTTTCGTGCCTCTTGGAAAGCATGGTATGGCAATTGCTCGAAAGGGATGTTGTCGGTCGTTCTGATGGCAGCACGTCGTCGTCTTGATCCAATTGGGTGTATTCCTTGTTCCATCAAAATTCTCTCTCCTTTAGGGGATGATACGGTCAAGGGATTCGGCGTGAATGCTTTGAATTCAGCGGTAGGCTCTGCCTCCACATTCGACCTAGCAGAGCTCGTAAATGTTCGCACTGCTCTCAAAGAGTGACTCGGGGCCTGAGGATTCCGTAGGCATCGCGCCAACGGCTTTGCAGCCTTCTGACAGGAGGCCATTGTTGTGGTGATGGTTCGATGTTTGATGTTCCAAAAAAGTTGAAGCCATCAGGAGCTGGGCGGAATGGCCCGTGAAATTTTTGAGCTAACGTCCCCTGCATCAATTTCTCGACGACGAGCTCACGAACGATCACAACCAAACATCAACAATGGCGTCGAAAGGATTGCAGAGCTTCTCGCGGAGCCTGAAAACTCTGCGGACATTTAATTCGGGATTCAAAGACCCCCTAACAGTATGAGAAGACCTTTTATTGCGAGGAGTAGGACTGACTTCGGAACAGCAATGCCTCGCACCACGCCTCTCGAGGTCAATGGCCACAGAGACAGCTCTCCCAGCTGGCCTCTCGTCGGACTATGATGCAAGTTTTATCCAGAACATTGCAGATGGAACCTTAGATTCAGCGCGTCAGTCTCAGTAATTCTTATTCCAGAAGCCAGCTCTAACAGCATAGCAGCCCCTACAGTTCTTACAACCATCTACCAATTCCCATCCATGGAACCCCTACGATTTGAGTCCTACGATAGCAAACACCTACACCTGCCTCTCCGTCGAGACATCCTCCATCGTGCCGTAATTTTCGAGGGAGACGCCACCCGCCAAGGAACTGCAAGCACCAAGAACAGATGGGAGGTCCACGGTTCCCATCGAAAGGTTCGCCCACAAAAGGGAAGTGGTAAAGCGCGTTTGGGAACGAGACAATCGCCCATGTTGAAGGGAGGAGGAAAGTCGTTCGGTCCTAAACCGCGTGATTTCTCGACGGATTTGCCAAAGAAAATGTATGATCTTGCGTGGAGGACTGCCCTGAGCTGGAGATATAGAAGGGGGGAATTGATTGTATGCGAGGATGGTATGGATATTGAATATCCTAAGACTCGATACGTCAAGTCTATTTTTGATCATAATAGTTGGGGCAAGGACGATGGGAGGACACTGGTTATTACACAAGGATTCAGAAAGAATCTGTTCAGAGCATTGAGACACGCTGGTGAGGACGGAAGGGTGCAAATTAAGGATGAGGTTGACGTGAAGGACCTGTTAGAATTGGGGAGAGTTGTCATCGAGAAGTCCGCTTTGGATGAGATTTTGGAGGAGCATCAGAGCGATTTGATGTCCAAAGTCAGAATTGTGGTGTAAGAGATATGAGACTGTACGAGAAGGATTGTGTATTATTTGTAGAAATAAATCTTGATGGTTGCAGTTTCCTTTTTGTTCGTTGTAATCGTTTATACACTAGTCTCGTAGTCGAGGCTCATTGCCACGTAGTTTTTGTCCTCGTTATTAGCATACGAAGTTGATATTCAGCTCGAAACTTCTAGCGTTTGTTTCGACTCTACACAGTACTTCTATTCATTATCAATTCTTTCGTTACATAGACACAAAGTACATCGGCAACTTTTTGAACTTAAGACCTGCTAGTTCACTCCTATGCCATGCTATCATCTGTATCGCACGAATAACCTTTGATTGTTTCATGAGATGATGTCGAAAATTGCATTATTCATTTATTCCTCCCTTTATCTCCTTTTAATATCAATACCTACCTCTGCCGTACATTACTATTATTTTTAACGCAACTTCAGGTTTGTCTTAGCCTTCAAATCCCTTGAACTAAATCCGACCTGAACATCAAAGTTGCCACTGGGCAAAACCCAGGTTTGGCTGACCACATCCCAGTAACTCAAATCTCTTCTCTTCAACACAAATTCGACCTTACGCTCTTCACCCTTCTTCAAGAAAATCTTTTCGAACCCTCGGAGCGAACGAACGGGCGAGCCGGCTGGGACAGATTTGTCCTTTGGTAGAGTGAGGTACAGCTGGACAACGGTTCCACCAGATACAGATCCTGTGTTCTTCAGTGTGGTTGAAACACGGACGATATCGGTCCACAAATCAGGATTGCCACCCTGTTCAATTGCAAGCTCTGAATTGGCTGTTGCGGACGGATTTTTGACGATTTTTGAGATCTTCAGATCTTTTGCGAGTGTGAAGGTGGTGTAGCTGAGACCGAAGCCGAACTCATAGAGAGGCTCGATATTCTTGGAGTCGAAGTGGCGGTAGTCAGTCATTTGGCCTTCAGTAAAGTCGGCTTGCCATCCAGTGGGCGAAGAGATATCAGTGAAATTTACGATGGGAATGTCGAAGTCCGACTCGTTCTTTGGGATGGTGTATGGTAGCTTCCCGGAAGGGTTGAAGTCGCCCCAAAGGATGTCGACGATCGAATTTCCAGTTTGCTCTCCTGGCAAATGAGCTGCGATGATGGCGGTAACGTTTTCGTGGTTAGCCCATGGCATCGTATTTATGCCTGCAGAGTGGGTAATCACGATTGTGTTGGAACATCTTGCTGCGACGTTGTTGACGACCACGGTTGAGTTCCAATCCGCTTCCCATTGGGAACGATCAAAACCTTCACTGGCAAAGGTTTTTAGGAACACGAAGCAAACATCTGGGTTGGGATACACGCTCATGAACTCGTTCGAAGCCAAGACACGGTTATTTGTAATGTACTGTACTCGAGCATTGGTTCTTTGCGCACGGGCTTTGATGGCATCCAGAGGAGATACTGCAGATTGTGACGTTAGAAAAACCTATGATAGCAAGACCCAGCTTTGTACGAAACCCATGTAAAAACCAACAACTCGAGAGGCGCCAGCAGGGAAATTAGTCAATTGATACGTACCAATAGAAGCATGTCTTCCTGTACCAGATCCTCCGCCAATGTCCAGCGTACCTATCTCCGGGCCAAATAGAGAGGAATCTCCCTCAGGGAACGACAATCCAGATGTTAAGTCGGCAGCATCACCGCCAAAGACACCGATGTTTTTGATTTTCTTCGGGTCGATGGGCAGTGCCGATTTGGTGTTCTTGAGAAGAACGCTTCCAGCAGAACCCAACTTTCGGATGACGTCCGCATGGTTTCTTCGAACGTCACGGGCAATTGGCTGTTGTCCTTGAGGGCCTTTGATGTAAATGTTTGCAAGGACAGCGAAATTCGAGGGATCAATCGTTGGGAAATCCTTATCCTGCCCAAGCAAGTAATATGGTAGCATTACACGACGAACCATGTCTTCAAGTCGTGCAAGTGGCAAGGACCCGTTGTTTACCGCTGCGGTAAGGTTGCCTCCAAAGTAAGATGTACCATCTCCGATTGTAGCTTGATTGATTGCTCCGGGCATATTTAAATCCAGTCCTCTCGCTGCAGAAGCGATGCCTGAATGAACAGCAAAGTAATCCGAACTGACGTAACCCTGGAATCCGAGCTCTTTTTTCAGTAATCCATTTAGGAGCTTGTCATTCTCACAAGCATATGTTTGATTGATGCGGTTGTAAGAGCACATGAGAGAGACTGTACCGGCCTTCACGGCGTCAGCAAACGGCCAAAGATACAGTTCGTGCATGGTACGATCGTCAACGTTAGCGGAGATGGCCTCAATCTCGGTTCCGTTTGGGAGAAAAGTATTGCTTCTGTGGGTCTCTTGTTCGTTGGCGATGAAGTGCTTGGAAACGGATTGGACACCCGCATCCTGGATCCCGCGAACCGTGTAGTCCATGGATACGCCTGACAAGAAAGGATCGGGAGAGAAGCCTTCCCAGTTTCGGCCACCTAGTGCATGGCGACCCATTGGACCAGCAGAAGGACTATCCATTTGTTAGCCCACGGACTTTGTGTTTTGGTATGTGATATCAACCTACCCAAGAAGAACGTGGACACCTTTGTCCCGGAACTCATTAGCCAGGGCGTTTGCTCGCTCATAGATGAGATCTCTGTCCCAACTTGCGGCGGCTGTCAATCCAGCAGGGAAAATACTGATGAGATCGGCACGATTCAAGGCTGTAGGTCCGTCCATCGAACAGATACCGCCAAAGCCCAAGGCTGGAATCGCAGCCACATTTCCAATGCAATTTCCGGTTGCACCAGTTACCAATTGAGATTTCTGTTCCAGTGAGAGTTGAGCAATGAATTTGTTTGCCTTGTCTGTGGCTGCTCGCAATGCTTTCTCTGTCGCAAATGTCAGTCAGTCATTCTTTCTCATCAACTAGCATTTAGTGTTGAAAGAGTTTACATACTGGAAGTGTAGTCCCTTGTAGTTCGGCGAGCAAGATCATCCTCGCAGCGCACTGAACCCAGGAGTTGAGAAGCTGCGAGAGCCAAAGGTAATGCGGAAGAGAAGTGCATGATGACTGTATCGAGAGTCTTCAACTCTTATCAATTAAGAATATGAGAGCGCTGGGATTGAAGTAACTCTACCTCGAGGGAACATGAGCTCCTTTATACCTATTCGCCAAATGTCACCTCGTCACTTCTCCCATCTTTGAAAGCCACTTCCATGGCCGCCAATACACTTCAAAAGTATCTTGAAAACTATCACCGAGTTCACCGCCGACTTTGACTCCGAAGAAGCACCGTCACTAGGGCTCCCTAGGGAGTTTTTCAAGTATATGTTGAAGCCACGAGAGATGTCGGGCCCGCTTTTACCTTCCAAGAGGTGAAAAGCTATCCCCGCATCTGATTATTGCGTGGAGGAGGAGCGACTGTCATCACCCCATGGGCCGAGCTGTGGGGAAATTCCAAGACTCTTTTAGTAAGTGGGGTAATAATACTATATGGCCTTGAAGAAAATGATCGGGGTGCTGATGCTCCAAAACCGAGGACCTAGAACCCAGGACCTAGCACCCAGGACCGAAGTCATAGCTACCGTTACTCATCAGCCTAGCCGATAAGTTACTCACGACGAGCCTGCCTGCCAGTTTAATATGATTGGCCCTCTGTCCGGCAAGTACCTGAAGATGATAAGTCCAGGTTCGATATCCAGACACTAAAGTTTCGGCTGGCACCAGCATTCGCATCGCGGCATCGGAAGTTGTCATGTTCAGAGACTTTAAAATTACGATGAAGATTTCTCTACCAAATTGTGCTCTTTCGAGTCATAACGTAAGTCCCACCAATGAAGAAGGCGTATGATACATCAGGGGTCGTGAAAGAGAGGTGTTCAAAATCCCAGGGAGGTGTTTTTGTCGTCGAAGCGGACAGCCTCATTCGCTCGCTTAATCCCAGACGGCTTCCGAGTACGAACACCACGTACTCGGGCCGTATTTCGATCGCGAGTACGCCGGGTAGTGAAGAGAAGCTTGCGAATGGAACGGGTCTATATCTCTACCTACAGTAGTTCCTGCTTTGTGGGATCATTCTATCGCTTTGCTCCGCTCACTCCAGCCAAACAGTCGGGCCGAGGCAAACGTGGCGGCTTGAGTGTGGAAATATTAAGGTCAACCTGTTAAACCTACGAGGATGAGTACGAGTCCTCTTAGCGCACCGAGAAAGGAAGTCCAAAATGTACATTCTTCCAACCGGCAGCTCTAAATCTGTTTAGTTTGGAATGTCTTATTAAGCTATTACATCTATTGAGTAGCTGTCCAACCTCAATTTGGGACTTTAAAACTTGAAATTTAGGAGTTGTGCAATACCTTTGATACGTAGACTCATTCCAGAAGGTTTGACACTCACCGGTGCACTACAAGAAGAGTCATGTTTTTCTGATAATAGTTCATTAAGTATAATAAGTATAAACAATCTTGTCAATACCAGGAGGGTCGACTACAAAGACTTGGTCCAGCAACAAACACAGACCTGCCCTACAACATCTAAACCGTTTCGAGACGAAAGAACAACCCACGAATCAGCCCGAGCCCAATCTCACCTGCGCGTAAGAAAGTCATCCACCATTTTGCCCTCACGACTCAGGGGTTACGAGTCACTACAATGCCTTAGCCATCTCAACATATGAACAAATAAAGAAAACAAAACAAAACATAGGATGCCCAATTCTCTTCTCTCTTGAGACGCTGTGGTGTCAGTAGGTGTCATACTTGGCGAAATGTAACAATCTCTCATTTCCTGCTTCTCTCTAGCCCATACTGGTATGATTTGCCGGAGGGGAGGAGAAGGGACGAAGGATTTCGGTTCCCTTTGCTACGCGCACTTTTATGAGGTCGTCCAGCACCTGTTAATTATCCGATGAGAAATCGAAAATCGACATGATACCTAGATGTAAAAATGGGATTTTCGATAGGGACCTCTAGACAAATGTTCCAATTTGTAGCATTTAATGCTTCCCAATCGTGCCTGGGGGTGCATGTTGTACACTATTCATATTATTCGGAATATGCATGCTACCCGTGTGGAATGGTTGCTGAGCAGGCTCACGTGCTTGACCAAAATAATTTAGCATGTTTTGCGCATTCGTACCTCCAGTAGAGAATGGTGCCTGGGGGTGCTGAGGATGAAGCTGAGGTGCTGGGGTAGGTCTATTCGGCGAGAAGATCATGTTATTCAGATTATGCATGCCTCCAACAGGAATTTGTTGCTGGGCAAACCGGGGAGGTTGCCCATGAACTCCAGACACATTTGACGCATAATGCATATCGTCATCATGCACATCTTCATCGTGTATGCCTCCGTCGGGGAATTGTTGCTTGGCTTGTTGAGGAGGCTGAATTTGTCTACTTGGATCAAAGTAATTGATGTACCTTGGCCCATAGTGAATAAATTGAAGGGTTTGTGGTCGTGAAACATGCTGAGGGTTCATGTTTGATGATCCACCATGGCCCTCGTCATTCAATGACATGCCAGTTTGGTTTGGTGTTCCATCGATGTTGTATATTTGACCAAATTTCGTGTCCATATCTTTATGTGGTTGACTCGGAACTTGAGATTTGTCTACTTCAACGTCCACACCCAAAACGATCTGATCCCCAAAGTAAAACATGCATTCTTTCCTTCGAGAGTTTTCCTTCCCTGTCCGGCACATGCAGCACTTGAGGACTTCATACCGTCCAATCGAGTTGAGCTGAAGTGAACCAATCAACCCTTGGGAGCTGCACCCCCTTTTGGCCTTTCTTGGTGGATGCTCGAAGGTGGCTGCATTATCTTTCTGTGGCCGTGGGCAACGCTTGAGAGCGCCCTGTTGCTTGTGCTCGGAGGATGTCGCTGATCTTGGACTTGTGTTACTCTGCGAAGATGTGGACGCAGGTGACCTGTCCATTGCAGGGCGTGGTAATCCAGATTGGTGGAATTGGGTGCCCATTGCCATGTGTGGGTTGAAAGCAGCGGCGGCACCATGTCCAGGTGCCTGTACTTCATATTTTGGATGGTACTGAGGCTCCATTGCCAAATTTTGGGGAGCCATAGGAGCAAAGCTAAAAGTAGAGGGGTGTGCCTGAGATTGCGGGTAATACTGATTGTGCATTGCCATATTTGTGCCAGGTGCAGTAGTAACATCAATTCTGAAGGGTTGTGCGGCAAAGTCGTGTTGATTTCGAGGTTCCATTATCAAATCTGGGGGAACTAAATTTACAGAAGTTAGTTCGTCAAATTGGGCGTTGGATTGAGCTTCCAGAGGCTGCTGATATTGATACTTTTCGTCTTGAGGCTGCTCCATATGAGGCTGCTCGAGGTCGTCTTGACTATGGAATTGATCGATATTCCGGAGAAAATTTTGGAAGCCCTCAAGAATTCCACTGGGGGGGAGACCTAGAGCTAGAGACTGATGCTCTTCCATTTGGAGAGGAGGCGCAGGTTGTAGAAGGGCAGGATCGATGAGGGCCGCGTTGGAGCCGACGGCTTCCACTTGAAGAATTTGTCTGGCAGTCATTCTGTCGTCTGTTACTTGAAGTGCTTTCTGATTAAAGCATTATGGGAATAGTATTGCCGGATTCGGGATATTGAAGAGGATTATTACTGAGTGAAAAGCATGGCTGATAACGAGTATTGTTGCTGTTATTGTTGTTGAAAGAGTGTTCAAGAAGAAGGAAAAAGTAAATAATTAAAAGAGTGTAGAAAATCGCAGAAAGAAACTATCGAATCTGTTTTTCATGTATGAAGGGGAAGAAAAGAAACAACGAAAGCTGGGGGAGGGGGGATAGTGAAGATATAGGATGCGGAAACAAACCAAGCAGTCTGAACTGGAATCCATTCAGAGTAGGCCGCAATATCCATGGTTCAAATTAAAATCTAGCTCAATTGTAAAATAGAGGTTGGAACTAAGGGTGACTATGTTGGGTCGAGAAACTCAAATTATAGGACACATTAGGTATTTTAGCGCTTGATGCAGCTTGCCAAGCGCGACAACGAAGTGAAGAAGTTCTAGATTTGTACCAACTAAAAGAAATAGTGAGAATATCAGTATATATCAGTGAGTATGGCTTCTTGACTATACCAAGCAGGAACTGATTAAGTGATGAATTGGACTCAAAATCACCGGATGCCCGCCAAGAGATATATTCGCTTAGAAAGAAGTCCGGACGACAATTCAACCTCAAGTCTGCAAGATGGAGCGAGTGACGAGTAATATGAATATGAAAGACCATTGGTATTCCCCATATACCCTTTCTGATCCTGTAAGTTCGAATATCCCCACTGCCGTTTTCCTCCCGGAGCCTCCTTCCTTTGAGTTCGTCCCTGCATTACCCCACAAGGAAATTCCCGACCAGTCAAACATATCACGTGATCAGGCGACATGCTCCATTTTCGCGTCACTCCAACCTCACCTTCGCATTTCCCCTCCGCCGCCAACATAAACCGACAACCACCACTCCAAACTAGGAACCAAACCACGCTCTTCTGCGACCAACCTTCCAACATCGACTCGATCTTCAGTCCTACACATCAGACATCGCGCTACCCCTAAAGAAATGGCCGAATCCATCTCAACCCCACGCATCACCGCCCCCCACCTCGACGCTTTCCGCGCACGCACCGTCCGCATCACAGGTCGCGTCTCCCAGCTTCGCGGTGAGACGGCCACAATTGAGTCGCAGGGTGTTATTACTGTTCATTTGGGCCATGATACGCATTTGACGGTGGGGAATGCGGTTGAGATTGTGGGAAAGGTGAATCAGGATTTGAGTGTGAAGGTTTTGAGGGCGACGGATATGGGAGGGATTGTAAGTTTTATTTTGATTCGTTTTGAGGGATGGGGGAGGGTTTTATGGTATGGAAAAGGCTAATGTTATGTGTTTTTTGTGCCGGATAGTGGATTTTACGTCGGCAGAAGCTGTGGTTGATGCTACGCATCGGTACAAGGAAATTTTCTATAATTGAGAAGCAGGATTAATCGATAATGAGGAGTCTGCTGGGAATGGTTGTGGATTTGCAGAAAAGCAGACCTACTTGATGCCCCAAGCGATGTTTTACGGATTAATGATATGGCATGGAAATGTTAAAATGGGTGGGATGTGTATGGAGAAAGATCACTACACCTTTTAAGCCCCCTTCTCTAATATACGAGGGATAGATTTGGGTCTATAGATGCTAAAAAGCTTCTCTCTTATTTATACACCACTTGGCAAAATTCCAAGTTTAAGTCTTCACTGCTAGATCATTACAATCAAGTGTGGGAAATCTGTATTCTGTATTCTTTAAATTTAATTATCGGTCTCTATATACCTATCTAGTGCTGTTACGATGTCTTGGTAAAGGCAGCAATGCCGCTCGCTAATGGGGCCAAAGAGTGCTCAAAAAACTCCATGCCAATGTCATGATATCTCCGGAACCACAAAAATCCAAACACCTCGCTATGCAAATGATTGACACCAAGCTGACAATCAACACTATGCGCTCTCTTTCTCTGGACCCACCTCCACCGCACTGTGCTCCTTTTCAAGGACCTTTGCCACAACATTAACCTCTGCCTGCTCATGCTCTGTCCCAGTGACCGCTTCTCCAACATCTGTCTCTGTTCCACTTTGCTCCTTCTTCGGAGCATCTGCTCCGAACTCCTTCTCCATGTCATCTTGGGGTTCATCTTTAATCACAAACTCCCCAGGCACACCGGCCCCCAAGTGCTGCTCATTGTAACTCTTGTTGAATTCATCCCAATTGATACTATTCAATGAGATTGGGTCTTCATACAAGCGGAATGCTCGTGGGGGAGAGCTTGGCATAGGGACATCTGTCGAGAAGAAGTCTTCGAGGCTGAAGTTGGGGTCTATGCCATCATGAGGCAAGACCGGCAGATTATCGAAATCAATCGCAGCTCCGTTTCGGGATGGAGAGGAATTTGCAAGTGCAGCATTGTTCGCTTCTGACATCAATAGATTCATGGTTGATGTGAATGGTGATGGAAATCCAGGGGGTCAGTGTTGTGATTTCGAGGTGATCGACGAGGGGTCTGTGTTGGTGTTGCCCGAAAAAGACTGCCGGGTGAGCGACGCGGGGTTCTTGTAGGTGTTAGATGAACAGATTTGGATGCACTTCCATGAACCCCTCGTCCCCTTGGAGTGGGCCGAACTGGAGTTTTGAAGGGATCTTCCGAAACGGGCTTTTGGACGGGCGTGGTCGGACGAGCCATTTCTTCTTCAAATAATTTCATAAAGTCATCGTCATCATCGAAATTGATCGGAGGGCAATTTTCCTTGTTTGGTGCCTCAACCATGTCTTCTTTATCGAAGGTCGTCGACAATTGAACCGTATTCGTCACCACTTCAGTCATTTCGCCCAAAAGTATGGGTGAACCATCTTTTCTCGGAGAAGGAAACAGCACTCTGCAAGCCGAATCTTCGTCTTCGAGCTCGATAGGTCGGTGCTTCGTACCATTCCACCGAGCCGGACTGGATTGAATTGCTCGTCGTAATGCAGCGGATGCAGCATTGGATGTCATGGGATTTAGTCTTTTGTTCGTGGATCCAGATCTTGGTCGGGCCTGGGGTGGTTGAGTACCGCTTGTTCGAGAGGAATCATCGGTCGTTTCTTGGGTATCGAACATAACCGGCGGCTCTGAACCTGCTGCCGCGGTCCTCTTGGGTGGCCTCGAACCTCTTGGCTTTGGGGGTATCTTTTCAGGCAGCTTCCTTACCGGGGCACTATAAGCAGATTGCCATTTCTCAGGAGGCCTCTGCGTCTTGTATTTCGACATCCAAATGCCGCAAGCTACGAATGTTAGTGAACCCCCAAAACTGCAAACGACTAAACTTACGATTGCAAAGCATGTATGGGTTGTAGTCCGAGGTAATGTCTTCATGATTCAATGATTTCTTGATCATCAGAAACGAAGTTGGCTCTTTCTCAGCATTCCGCGTCAAAACAACAATTGATGTTACTCTTCCTGGCTCGTCGGAATATTCGTAATAACCCGGAGCTCCCTGGCACTCTCGAGACCATGACCTCCTCCAAGTAGGCGTTTCTATCGCGCCACAGTTATTGCAGAATGGGGGCATTTCGCCATTCATGATTGCCATTTCTAATCTTTGCTTGATACCCGCCTTCTTTGCATTCCAACTTCTGTTGTAGGGAACACCATTTGAACTTGGTGGATGAGGTGCCGGTACGAGTGCAGGGCCGGGTTGGTTCATATCGGGCATCATTGGCATGGGGCCTTCTGTCATAGCACATGGTACTTCAGACCATGTTTGTGATCGATGGAGACTAGATGGTGGCAAAACTGGATCACTAGCTGGGATCTGTGGAAGATTGAGAGAACCCAAAGATGCGGTTCGAACCATCATTTGACGCCGTTCTGGGGGCGCATTGACAGCGTTCCACGACGGTTGTTTTGCTACATTTTGGGTCCTCTTTGGATGTGTTGCTGATGATTCATTTACCTGTCCTAGGGTCTGGATTGGTTGCTGAGGGGGCAATTGCCGAGTTTGAGGTAGCGAAGTTCCATTTTGAGGGGTTGGAATTCTCGGCTGGCCTTGATTAACGTCGTGACTTGGTTGCTGAGGTGATGATTGGTGTAGCTGAGTTTGCTCGATTGTCGACTGCTGAAGTTGAGGTCCTATCATTGGATCTTGAGCAGGAAAGATTTGTCGAGAAGTGGCAAGTGGCTGTTGAGTCACGGCAGATGCGGGCATAGCCGAGGGCGGAATGGACCCAGGAAGAGGAGACCTGGACTTGGATGCAGGTTGTGGCTGGCTGATTTGCTGCTGTGGCAATGTTGGAGAAGGGGAAAAGGGAGTTGACTGTTGAATTGGCTGGTCAAAAGGGACCATCTCAGGTCCTTGAGATACCCCTCTAGCATTTAAAGGTTGAGAAATCGACAATCCTGATGGCAACGGCTGGTTTCTAGGTAAAGCTGGCAGACTTTGTCCTCCGTCTTCAGAAACGACACTTCCTCCACGGGACTGAGAAAAGAATTGAGGTGTCCCAGATTTTGGTTTTGTAGTCTTGACCTTTGATGCCTTCGGTGGTTCAGGCACAGGCATTCTTGTAGGTAAAAGCTCTACAGGTCCAGGACATTCGGCATGGAAGATTTGTTGAGTAGGTTCGGTTCTCGCAATGCTCGGTTGGCGCGACGGAACCTTTTCAGGTTCGAGACCTGCGACACTTGGTTGACGGGATGGAACCTTCTCTGCTGCGGGAATGAGATCAACCTCATCATCGTCATCAATCAAGTATACTCCTTGATCGTCATCATCATCCTCGCCAAACAAATCCTCCAGCGAACCACTCATAAATCCAGAATCGGTCCTGGGCATTGGAGGCAGGCAAGGGCTGGTTGGACAAGGTGGACTTGATCGGAGGCTAGGAGGTCGGGTTCTCATGACGGGTGGCGATGAATTAAATTCCAAAGGGGATTCAGCAGGGCTACCGTGTTGTTCAGGTGAAGGACCGACAGATTCGATGGAAAATTGCAACTCTTCTTGTTGTGACGCTGGTGGTAGAGGGGAAGCGACTCGGGAGGGAGAAAGACTACTCTCTTGGTTAAAGGAGTCTCGTCGTAATCCAGTTTGAGTGGGCTGGCGCAAATTGTTCTGAATAACTTTGGGGATAGGTGTTGGTGCTCTAGGACCTTCTTGCAAAATTTTGCCTCCATTCATTGCAGGACTCATGGCAATCGGTCTAAAAAGTCGTAACGACCCTGCAGTACTAGCAGCTACCCGGAGGGATTCAGATCCAGTCGCAAAAGCATTTCCCTGGTTCCATGCCGTAGCTTTTGTAGTCTTAGCTCGTTTCTTTGGCGCCGGACCGTCATCGCCGTCTGTACATTCCTCATACCCAGAAGTGTTCCCCCCAGCTGATTGAGATGCAGGTGCCTTTGCCTTTCTAGGCCGTTTCGTAGTCGCTCTGGACGCGGGTCTTGATGCTGGCTTCTTTGCTTTTGCACCCTTTGTTGTAGCTGAAGGTGCGGCTTGAGTTACCGGAACGTTATCTGTCGGCTCTTGTGAAGGTATTTGTTGAGTTGAAGAGATATTGGGTTGTTCCTGAAAGCTAGGACTTTGACCCTGCCCACCAGCTTCAATATTTGTTCCATCACGCGGGTGGGGGCTTGGATTGTGGCTAGAGTTCGGGCGGGTGTGTGAATCTTGGGGTTGAAAACCTGGGTGCGGAGAATTAGAGTGCTGGAGAGTTGGGTATTGAGGTTCTGGATATTGAGGGTTCGGGTATTGAGGATTTGAGTGCTGAGAATTCGAGTGTTGATGATGCGGGTGCTGAGGATATGAGTGATGAGGATGTGTGTGCTGAGGATTTGGGTACTGAGAATTTGAGTTCTGCGGATTGGGATGTTGGTGTGAGTTGTGCTGGTTTAGGTTCGAGTTCGAGAATAATTGCTGGCTTTGCTGAGGATTCGGGGGCTGCGAATTCCTGGCAGAAGCTTGGCCAAAACTTGGAGTCGACTGAATCAAAGAATTCCACTCCTTAGGATCATAACCAGGTGGCGGCACCGATCTACTTTGCTCCCTGTACTTGTCCATCGTGCTTTGGTACTCATTTTGCATGGATGTTGGAACCGGAATAAGTCTCAGCTTGACTTCCAAAGTCTCCTTAACCCCGTTGTTGAAGATTCCCAAAATATTCTTACACACTCTCCCAGTAACGAGCTGCTGCGATTCCTCGGCTGGTACATCTGGCGTGGGAGAGGTAGCCTGTAATACTCTCGAAAGCATGCCTTGCCCAACCAGGGGATTGTCGTACTCGGAAAAGTCGTATGCGTAAACGGTGTAGTCCTGGCCCATTCGATTTACAAGTTCCGGACTGCATTGGATGATTGCCTGAATACATGTCTTCAGCTCGATTACCCCGATCGTTCCACCCTCCTCCATCATGACCGTTTGTATGTCCAGAACATGAGGCCATCGTGCCAAGCAGTTCGTCTTGTTCTGATCGTCGAAGGTATACAGTACTTTGACTGGAGAGCAAATAAATCAGTACGCAGCCCACCAGTCTACTCAATTCCATAATACATACGTCTCATAGGCTTGATCATGACCCCATCGTCGCTCGCATTGTTGTGGGTAGGAGGAGGCGGTGGAGGGTGAGATTGCATTCCCTGGCCATGACCGTGCCATTGACCGAAGGCGGCTGGAGACGACATTATGATCCTTCACTGGCCATGCAGCAGGATAAAGGTCCCCTCAATTATCGTGAAGCTCGTCGTGGGTTAGGAATATGGTTTGGGAGGCATTGAAGGGCGAGGGTCGAGGTTCGCGAGTTTTGGCGTCAATGCTGGCTGTAGAAACTCAGTGGCTAGGTCTGCAAGGTACCATGCGCGTTTGCAGCCGGTCGCGAGAATGGCGACGCGTTGAAATGGCCCAAAGAATTAAACTAGAGCACGGAAGTTGAGAAATTGATGGTGAGTAGATACAATAAGCCAAGCAAGAACATAACCTGGCTGATTACCCAGTACAGCTTCTGAGGAATTGGTACTCAATTACTGTATACAGAGATGAGCATTTGTGGTTGTTCTGGGGACGTCGATATGTGAAGGAGCCCAGACCAGGAAGTTATTGACAGCGGGGGACAGTGGCCAATGAGCAAAGTTGTGATGACTCAGCTCGGTTGAGATTTAACCTATTAGCCGAAGAAAATGGCTGCGTCTGTTGTCGCTATCGCCTGACGTGATCTTTGAGATGTGAGAATCCTAATAAATCCAGCACACCAAGTTCAAGAAACAATGTGAATCATCGCTTTTTGGAGCGGGGTAAGCTGGTTTTATACCCTGATATTGGATTCTATTCCCCCGCGCTTAACAAATGACTCAACCATTCTACGGCATTGCATTTCTCGGTCTCTCGTCACATGATATAACTTCCTCTCTCCTTCTTTCACGTATCACATCTCAGCCTTTGTCTTCCCTTGAGCCACACCTTATTAATGTTCACAAAATAGTACATGTTCCAACACCTATGACCACACAACTATCATACATTTTATCCTCGCTACCTAAATCTTCGCCGCCTGGACCTCATCCTCCCAGATAAGCCCATTCTCCGTGCCTTTCGTTTTCCTGTCCAGAATTTCTGTGACAACCTCTTTCACACCTTGCTTGTTCTTCCTTAAATCCACAAAATGTTTGAGAGTGCTCTTGAACGTCTGGCCACCACGCTTCACAAATGCCTCGACATGCTGCTCTTGTGGAATACTGAACTTCAGATGAGGATATGTCATATAGTCCACCGTGTTCAACAGCGCCAATCTATCTCCCCCCTCAACTTGGAAGAACGGATCGGCGATATTATCTCCGGGCTTGATCTCATCCAATGAGGCCGGTTTCCACTGGGGCTTGCCATCCTTTCGGATCAGCAGGGCGTGTACTCCTTCGGTGAAATCCGGATGTTGCATGAATTTTCCAGCCATTTGGTGCTCCCTCTGGAATGTTTCTGCGATGGTCCATCTTCGACCAAGTTGCATTTGCCTCAGCGTAACGTAAACACTTGTCGGTGATCGTTGGCGAATGGTTTTCAGCGTATCTCTCGCCCAGGTTCTCGTCAACTTTGGATTTCTTCTTATGTCTTGATTGGCGACACCTCCAGTTTCGATTCGTTGATACTCCTGTGTTCCTTCATTGCTGACTTTGTTCTTTGCGGCATTTTCTTCTTTGATTTCTTCCTGAGCTTGCTCTTCCAAGGCAGCAATAATATCAGGCACGGTCTTCTGTCCGAAAATTCTATCAATGTCCCGTCGTAGCCTCTTTGCCAGCAGCATCGGTTCATCATACGGCAGTCCGGTGCAAAATTCTTCGATTGTGCTGTCGATAAGCTCCAACCTGGTCTCCAGCGTATCGTAATCTTTGAATCTCAACTCGGCCAAACGACGCTCGAGAGCTGGCAAAGATGTGGAGTGAAGATAATGTGTGGCGATACCAGAGTAGAAGACGTTGGCGCCCTTGAGTTTCTCACTCGTGAGAGCAAGATAGGTACCCACGGCTCCAGGCATCCTTGGCAAGAAGAATGAAGCTCCAACATCGGGGAAGAATCCGATCGTCGTTTCGGGCATCGCGAATACCGTCCTCTCCGTAGCTATCCTGAATGGAGCATGGATACTCAGGCCAACTCCACCACCCATCGTAATTCCATCCAAAAAGGCGACATATGGTTTCGTGTACGTCGCTATCAGATGATCAAGCTGATACTCCTGACCAAAGTAATCCGTTGACCGCTTAATCCCCTCTTCTCCCTTCGTGTTGTCGATTGCAAGAGCCGATACATCACCTCCCGCACAGAAAGCCTTTGGCCCTACCCCCTTAATGACCACCACGTTCGCCATATCGGACTTCTCCCATTCCTGCAGACGTAGTATCGTCTTTCTCACCATCGAGCCATTGAGCGAATGGAGTTTCTTAGGTCGGTTGAGTTCGATCGTTCGTAGCCCGAATAGTGTGTCAAAAAGCACATCTTCTGGATCGTCCGTTGCCCTTATTCGTATCTTCGGGGTACTGGTATCCTTCTTCTCCCCGGCAAGTTTCGCCGATGGTGATGCCTCTGTAGCCATCTAAATACCGATTAGATTTAACATCCACAATCCAGCTGCCTAACCCACCTGTGCTCTTCCTGCAAAGGCAGGATTTGTGATCTTCGCTCTCAACGGCATCGTACGTCTCGCGCTGCACCTCGTTGCTGCCGTCCTGGCACTGCCGCGTAGAGACCTTGCAAACATCAAGAACAGCGAATAAAAAAGTACACTCAAAGGAAAAGAAATGAATGAATCGGTGTTTTTACAGTTCCATCGAACTCGTTCCAAAACAGGGTAAGTTCAGCAGACAGGCGCGGTTGTCACCCTCTCACCTCGGGTTTTAAAATTCTAAAGCTCGGTTCCACGGCTGCCAAATAAGGTTTCTGCGCTAAGCCCGATCGGACCGTATCGAATGCAAGTCTTCAACGACAAGCTCCATCGATCACCAAAAAAAGGGCACAAGAATTAATTCGTTCCTTGACAAACACCCTCACACATCATGGCGGACGCAAAAATCACGTATGTCCCCTTTCCGCAGAAGATGCGTTTGTAGAAATGCTAATCGAAAATCCGCAGAGAATTGCTCGCAAAGCCGCGAAACGAACTCACGTATGCCTGTTTCCTCCCCTCACAACCCCACCAACAGAATTAGCCAGCCTTCCCTAGACAAGCAGGCAGGTTACAACAGAATAGCTGATGCTGACTTGCGCGTAGTGAGTTTGAGATCGCTCAGCTTGAGGAACACGAGTTCACGTCCGGACCGCTCTCAATCCTGCAAACTGCCGTGCGATCACACACCCAGGTTCTGATCTCGTGCCGTAACAATCGCAAATTGTTGGCTAGAGTCAAGGCGTTCGATAGGCATTGTAATATGGTGCTGGAAAATGTGAAGGAGATGTGGACGGAGACACCAAGGACGACTGCGGGCAAGAAGGGTAGACCGGTCAACAAGGATCGTTTTATTAGCAAGATGTAAGATGATCTTCTTATTGTGTACAGAATTTGGATCGGCATTTAAGGCGGTAGCTGTGGGGGACGTCTGAAGTTGGATGAACGTATGTGCTAACGGGTTCATGGTATCTAGGTTCTTGAGAGGCGATTCGGTTATTCTGGTTTTGCTCAGTTGAGCTTTCGTTGCGATAGGTGTACAGGGATGGATCTTGGTAGTAACGAAAGGAAGGATCACAATAACGGTTTTGCTAAATACATCAACGGCGTCGAAAAGTGGCGGAATATACTAAGGTTCTCTTGTCAAAGCAGGCCTGTTAATGGTGTGGCCAGGTTCATGCGAAGGGGCCAAGCTGGGTTCGCGATT
The DNA here is from genome assembly GCA_031472005.1 of Tetracladium setigerum. Classification (NCBI taxonomy): domain Eukaryota; kingdom Fungi; phylum Ascomycota; class Leotiomycetes; order Helotiales; genus Tetracladium; species Tetracladium setigerum. The sequence goes on from PZJY01000002.1 coordinate 2,813,122, forward strand.
GTGAGAGTAACGATCAAGTCGGCCGTCACTCTCCTTCGTGCAATATCAAGGGCCTTGAGCGTCAGCATACCGTTCTAGATGAAGGTGAAGAAATATTGAAAATGACTTGCCTATCTTCTATTTGCTTGGTACTTTTACTCATCTTTTCCATCTGGTCACTAGGAGTTCACCTGTGTTCCTCTCAAAAATTTGCACAATGAATTCCAGGAAAAATGAATGAAGTAAAAAGTTACGACTTTCCATAGAGGTTCTAATCTAGTGAATGGAGAAAAGTCTCTCAAGGTCATGGATAAAGGGACAAATTGGTGTTGAGAAATGAAGAGTTGTGTATTTGGCTCTCAAAACCATGACGGGAGGAAGTTAAGAAAGCACTCGCAAGAGTTTCCACGTTCAGAATATCGACTCAATACCACTCCCAACTCAAACAATCTCATACTCCTCACCCTCTCCCTCCTTAGCCTTTACCCCGGCCAATCCCAAGAAAAACTCGCTTAGTCCCCAGGCTCCAGGATCGGGTACCTCCTCAAACCCAGTTCCTCCAATGTACACCGTCCTTCCCAAAGAAGCCTTCATTCCCTTTGTCCCTTCTGCGCCCTTCCTTGATGCCTCTGCTGCTTTTGTCAAATCTCCAGTAGTATTGAGACTTTCAACAAACGGGTGCAAGGCATCGATAAGAGTTCGGTCGCCTGGTTGAGCCGGTGTGTAGTTCGCAAGGGATCTGGAAGCAGATTGAAGAGCGGTGGCCCATGTTTGGGGTGTTGCTTCTCCTGCGGTGGATTGCCGGAGAGAGTGTGTTAGAGCATTGAGAAAGATGGCGAAGAGTGCTCCGGAGGTGCCGTCCATCGTGCTTTCGACTGTGTGGACAATTTTGGTGAGGTCGACTACAATGTCGCCAGAAAATTCGGTAGTGTTGACGAGTTTGAGAACAGCTGTTTGTGTTAATTATGTGTTTTCCAAAGAAGTGAAGCACTGATGTGAAAGTGTTTCAGGAGAACTGACCTTCGGCTCCTCGCTTCAAACCAATGCCACAATCACCATCACCAACCACAGTATCAAATCTTGTGATATCAGGCTCGGCCAGAATCACTCGCTCCAAGCCTCCTGTGAGGGCAGATCTCGTGACTTTCGGGTCAACTTTCAAACCACTAGGTTTTATTTCTTCTTCCGAGACGGCTGATGACTTTCTCGTTTGTTGTGACTTTGCTTCCCATGTTTCCTTTCTAATTGGCGCTGCCCATCCAACAGCCTCGGAAGATGCATCCAACAGCTGGATCATGCTCGGTCCGCCAATATCTGTGTTCACAACATTGAGTAGAGAAATGCTGAAACCCAGGCCGTTGAGACTGGTCATATATGTTCCAGCCAGTATTCGAACTGGCTTGATGTTGTATGTCGCGCTAAGTTGCTCAACAACTTCAGTTGTAATGCCTCCAAGTTCCAAGACACTAACTGCTCCCAAGTTATTGACCAAAAGAACCACTTCGTTGGAGTTGACATTCAAAAATGCTCGGTCTTTGTCGTTAGGATCCAGCATCTGCTTTAACATTGTAGCAACCAACTCGGGTAGCTCAAGCTTTGCTCTGCCACTTCCAGCTTCGTTATGAATTCCCATTCCAACCTCAACCTCACCAGTTCCTAAATTGTCCTTCGAGGCCAAATCAGGAAGAGCCCTTCCCGGTACATGGACGTGATCCAACGAAGCTCCCACGCTCACGATATTATCAGTCGTCAATTTTCCAACCTTGAAGACATCCTCCAGACTCGCGCCAGTGGCGGCCAATGCTCCAGTAATCTTATGCACCAAAACAGTGCCAGCAATACCTCTCCTCCCAACCTTCCCAGCAGCTTTTCTTCCAACTCCAACATCATCTCCCACAACTAACATTTCCACTTTCAAGCCGGCGGCCTTTGCTTTCTCAACGGCCATCCCAAAATTCAAAATGTCACCGGTGTAGTTCATAACGGTGACAAGGATTCCCTTTTCGCCATCGACTCTCGACATAACTGCTTTACGGACTTGTTCTGCGCTTGGCGAGGCGAAGATAGTTCCCGCTACTGCGGCACTGAGGAGACCTTCTCCCACGAGAGCACCGAAACTCGGTTCATGGCCACTACCACCGCCGGAGATGAGAGAGACTTGCGAGGCATGGCCTGGTCTGCGATAGACAATTTTGTTTTCGGCATCGAGAGCAATAGAAGGATTGGTCAAGGTGAGAGATTGCAGAGCTGTGTTTACCAGATGCGTAGGGTCGTTGATAAAGTGTTTGGCGGACATTTTGGAGTATCGTTACTGTACAAGATTGTGTTGAGAGATCTGATTCTGCAATGTCAAATTCTGCTCAAATGAAGAGGAGAAAAAGAATTGGGGAGGGATGAGGGGAGGGGAGATGGGGGGAAACATACGATCATATATACCAGACTCCTTGTCCTCAAATTGAAGTCCCGCTGAAAGCTGGAGGACGGTTTCGATGTAAGTTTTGGTCCAATCTGAACTCAAATGATGACTTTCTCCGATGCAGAAGTGGTCGAGAGTTTGTAAGATTATATCAACACCCTAAATTCTATTCTTCCCGTGAATAATGACACGATAGCTTCAGATAATGTAAACTTGAATACCCACCTCCAGGTGTATCCGATGCGGGGAGCTTCACAAGCTTGGGGCGTCATGCCAAGAGTGGTGGTGGGGACCCCTGCAACAATTTTCGATGACAAGAGACGACAGCTCTAAAATGTCGACGAAAAGAAACAAACAACTCCACGCTTTCTACCTCCTTTCCTACCACCAACAGACTCCTAGAATAGAATTTCGTGATCTGTGTTCCAGCTCAAGGTATGTATTACTTAATACAGCATTCAATTCATGTATTCACTGTGTAGTGATAATGTTAACAAGCAAATAGATCTCCTCTAATCGCCAAATCCTCACAATGGCACAACCCATACCCATCGCCGTCCCCGGCCAACTTCTCGGCTCCACAACCTCCTACCTCCCAGGCCCAGGCACACACACTCTTGCCTCCTCGATATACGCCTCAATCCTCGGTTGTATCCTGACCACCACGCCCCCCAAACCCGCCGGGCCCCAAAAACGCCTTACCAAGATCACTCCCGCAGTTCCCACAGCCCTCCCCACCATCTCAATCGAACGCAGCATCTCCAAAACCGGCAAAGTAGAGGTCATACCAGAAGTAAACAGCACAGTGCTGTGTAAAGTGACGAGGATCGCGGCGCGACAGGCTACGGTGGCTATTTTGGTGGTGGGGGAGACGGTGCTGGAAGGGGAGTGGCAGGGTCTTATTAGGGTGCAAGATGTGAGGGCGACGGAGAAGGATAAGGTTAAGATATTTGAGAGTTTCAGACCAGGTGATATTGTGAGAGCTGTGGTTGTGAGTTATACTATCTCCCTCTCTTTTTCTCTTTCTTTCTATATCCCATGTCCAGGACTAACAATACCTCTAGATATCCCTTGGAGATCAAGCTAATTACTATCTCACCACGGCAACAAACGAGTTAGGTGTCATTATGGCTACGAGCGAAGCGGGTAACGCGATGTATCCTGTAAGTTGGAAGGAGTACAGGGACCCAGAAACGGGAGTGAGCGAGAATAGGAAGGTTGCGAAGCCATTCTAGACGGAAGGGATGGAACGGAGAAGATTATGTTTTGAGTTTGTGTTTGCACATAGCGTCGGCGTTGGGATATACCAAAATACATGGTTCAGCTCTTATCCCCGAAACTCCGTTTCAGTGCGATTAGGTGCCTACGGAATATCAATAATCTCCTCGACATGAAGTTTTTTGAGCTGAGTAGTTGGGTATGTTTAATTTTAATCTAAAGCAACTAAAGCAAATCGGCAAACCTCGGCAGCTCCTACGAGGATGTCTCATATCTTCGTTGCCGGCGACACTCAACGCATCAATCCCTTTGTTTCCCCCAAAAAAGACTCGCAAAATCCATCACTCTAACACATATTCGCCCTCAAAGTTCCTCGGCTTTCCTCAAAATCATCCATCTACTGCTCTCCCTTCATAGCTCTCCTTCCTAGACTCCTTCCGGGCTTCAAAGGAGGAATGCTATCTGGATCAATAACCGCCTTTCCAATCTCCTCTCTCATCTCTCTTCTTCCCGCACCATTGCCCGTCACATTGCTCCCGGCCAAATCTTCTTCATCAACAACAACAACAGCGCTAGCTGGACGAAACCTCCTTCTCACAACGCTTGATGAGATTGTTGCATTCTCCTCACTATCCTCCTCCTCTAATTTTTCATGACGAGAAGAATCTGCATCAGCGACTCTCACTTCACTCGCTTCACGAAGAAGTTGATCCCGAACCTAAAGTAACGACCAAACCCCCATCATCAGCAACAACCCAGCAAAACAACCTCATCTACCTTACTCAAGGTACCCATCCACTACTGGAAAAAGAAAGAAAGAAAAGAAAAAGAAGAAAAAAACACACACCTCACCCATCCAAACCCTCTCACGCTCCGCCTCCAACCACTTCACAACACCATCCCAATGCCTCATCTCACTCTCCCACCGCTCCTCCTCATTCAATTGCTTTCCCCAGGCCACCACAAGAATAATGTTGATACTGACGAAAATTCCGCGCGAGAACATGATGCCGGATGGACAGCGCATAATCTTTTCGTAGCCGATGTGGGAAATTATGGCTTTGTTGGTATGGGTTATGAGGAGGGCGAGGGGGATGATGATAAAGATGTGGTAGAGGACTAGAAGGGAGAGAGGGAGGTGTTGTTAGCATGGTTTGATGTGTAGGAAGGTGGGTGGGATAGTTGGTGTTAGAAGAAGTATCTCATCGTTCCAATACAGCCAACTCCATCAAATTTTAGGCAAGGAAGGGAAAATAAACACATACCCAAAGTCAAACCAACACTCAATCTCCACCCTCTCAATCTCCCTCTCAATCTCATAGCTGGAGAACTCATCTTCTCCGATCTGTCCCTCTGCTTTTCCGTTTTTTTATGTTGCGTGTGTTACTTTTTTGCGTTTGTTCCTCTCTGATCGCCGTGAGCTGTTCCAAAGATCGTTGATGGTATCTCTCGTAGTGGGGCGACGAATTCGAGGTTATCGTAACGCGTCGCAAAGACTTCTATCACCTCGTCGCTCCTCTCAAAAGTCTCAGAGATGCGTAGATGCTGAGGTACGCATAGAGGTGCCCAAGGAGGCTGTATTAGTAAGGAGTTTATCGAATTTGAAAAGTGACGTTGGTATTTCAAATTCACTTCACTCTCTAGGGTACCTACCTAGAGATAGTGCACTGAAGGTGAGGTGCAAGAAGTGATAGAACCCTCTAACTCAGAAGTTAAAAAAAATCGTCCTCTCTTGTTTGGAGCTCACTGTCTGAAATTTGGTTTTTTGTTCTTTGAGAGAAAAGGGGATTTTTGAATTAAGCGAAGCCAGGCAGGTAAGTGTCAATATCAAAAGGGTGGATTTTCTTGTCTAAGCCAACGCAAGGGCCTTCTCTATTCGATATAAAGAGGGGAAAGGGGGGGGTTCATTTTCGAGAAAGACAGACGTAGCAGGAAATTCTGAAATAAATGCATGCAAATAATCATGAAAGCGAAAACTTGCATGGGGCGAAACGTGTGCTTGCGTTGTTCATTGTCACAAAGGACAATCTTTCCCAACACCACACACAATGAGACCCCGCCAAACGAGACAAAGAAAAAGTTTCGTAGCAAACCAAACAAAATTAGGTAATAATCAGGTTTGTTTACATTTTAGTGAATACGAAAGAATTCTCTATTGCACTACAAAAAGAATACAGTGTTTAAAATTCCTTCTCATTGCCACACTCACCATGAGCATCTGCATCTAACATACATCCGCTTCATCCCATAATCGCATGAAACACTATCATACCATAAGCCTATAACTTCCTAATAATTTCAAGCCATCTCATGAGGACTTTCCAGTGCATTCAGAGTCTGGTGCACCCAAGATGAATACTCGCTACGAGCGGGCACCTCTCTGATAACAGTATCAGTAGTCTCATCTGAATTACAGACTCTCGAGTCCCCAGGACCATCCATTCCATGCGCCGCCCGCCGGGTTTTTCCAGGTTCTTTGAAACCATCTTCATTGCATTTGACGGATGATTCTGACCGTCTGCCTGGAAGCGCTCTCAATGAGATGCTTCTGGCAATCGTCCTCTTGGAGAGCATTTCCACCTGCATCTCGGATATCTCAGCTCTAGCTTTCCATGCCGCACTATCCTTTTTCGCTTCTCGCAGCTGCTCGCTCAATGTTCCAATGTCCAAATTGGCGCGAGCATCTAGTTGTTGGCGCAAGCGACGAACCTCGTCCGATTTGGCAGCCAACTGTTTTTGCAAATCTTGGACTTTAACATGAAGAATCGAGCTGCTATGTGTGACTGGGGTTCCAGAAGTTGTTAAAGATGGAAATGGTGAGTCTGACACTGTGGTGTTCAGATGAATAGTGCTCTTAACGTCGCAACCTGAGTCATAGCTGCTTTTGAATTCGGCAGAGGCAAAATGAACATGCGGAGATTTAATCGGCTGGATATCAGCAACGTCGATAAGTTTTGTAGACTCAAATTCGTTTTCTTGATGTTCAATAGAGCCCCCGTGAGTCACCGTAATGGAGGAGCTTGATACTTGCCTGTCAGTCTGAATCGAAGCATGACCGTCAAAAGTTCTAGAAATGATGTCCATATTGCTAGCAGGACTGGAATTTTGGTGATCAAAATTCTGATTCAATTTGATGGACGTGTATTGTTCGGCCGACAAAGGTTGTAATAATTCGGTCTCGTTGGCGGGCTTTTTGATCATCGAATTCTTCCATGTTTTACCAGGTCGCGAAGTTGGCCATAGATCGTCAAAAGGCATTCGGTTCAGCTGAGGAGTTCTCTCAGAAAGACTAGACTTTTGCGATCTTGTTGGAGATGGTGTATTAGTTGTGTACTTGGCCACCACGCTATCTCGACTTGATGGAGCTGGCAGAGCGACTTTGCCAAAATTCTTCATTAGCGATAGCTTGGTTGGAGATTCAGACATGATTGTAGATTCTGCAGTGTTAAACCTAGCTGCAAGAGCTCGCACGTTACTTGCGGGGCTAGGAAACTGCTTGACAGAGCTGCTGCCGGTCGTCACATGTTTAGGAGTTGTGCTGCGAGGCGGAGGGCTTCTGGTAATAGTATCAAAAGATGATGTTTTAGTTCCTCCGGGCACAGACTCGTTGATTGAGTCGGCTAAACCCGCCTTATCCAATTGCCTCTTAAGAGAATGAATCTTTGATTTCGTGGACGATGTAGTTTTTGAAAGCTTGAAATCTCCGAAATGTTGCAAGTCAATAGCGTTCTGTGGAAGGGTTAAAGCGGGCGATCCGCCTCCAACTGAAGAAGCAGATGTCCCATCAAGAGCCTTACCATTGGATCCCTGTTTGGCGTCTTCATTATTGATAACTCGAGAAAGCGCTTTCAAAGACCTAAGGTCTTCCTCATGGGAAACTAAACTGAGAGGATCTTTTGCTCGACCCATCGAATCCACAAAAAGAGACTTCGAAACAATTCTGCGAGGAGACCCAAGGGAAACGTTATTCTTGGATGGCTCACTGGCAGCAATGCGACGAATTCGACGAGAAATCACACCCTCCGGAACACGAGCATCTGTGGAAAACTTAGATCCATGATTTGATTGAAGTAACTTGGAAGTCACGTTCAATCGTCCCGGCTTCACAAAATTTTGTAAGCGCTTCTGGTTGAAGAGCGTTTCTTGAAAGGTCTTGTTGGAGCTTGATTTGACATGGTCATTAGTTGTTTGCTCTTTTGGACTCTTGCTTGATTTTGGAAGGTGCAATTCTTTCCCTCGGGATTTTTGTATGGAGATGCTGCCATCTTTGGTACCGTGCGGTGGGCGAGGCTTGCGAAGTTTGGACGGGGTTTCAGCAGAAGCATCATTTCTTGAAAGTTTTGAATGGCGAGAAGAAACGGAGCTTTCTTCCTTTCCCTTTCTTTTCCCTACAAGCGCCATTTCTGGTGATGGTTCAACATTGTCGGTTTCTCCGAAATCTTCTCTTGACTTTTCTTCTGTAGTTGGTGATAGTATACTCATGGAACGTCTTCCAGTAAGCATCTGACCAGAGACTGGCCTGCTTTTGGATCTTTGTTTTCGCGGGTTGAGGAATTCATGATTTTGAATCTTTAGATCATTGATGGACTGGCTGTGATGACTGTTTGCACCTGTAATACAGTTAGCAATTTGGAACATTTTTGTTGCAGGGCATCTCACGTCCTGCCGGAGTTGGTGAAGCGCTTCCATCATTTAGTCTACGGGATTTCATACCATCCCAGTCGGGAGGCTGGCGGATTGCAAAGGTATCTGAAGCTGAAGGTCGAAGAATTGGACGAGTGGTGGTAATGAGCGCAAGACTCTTGTGGCTGGTGAGGGGTTTTAATCCTTTTAGATCCTTCATATTTCGGACAACATCGCGCCAATGAGTGATTAACATCTCGGTGACACCATTGGCGACCTTGATTTTATCAACAAATGTGTTGAAGGAAGCGCTGTTATCCTCAATCTTTACTTTCTTTTGCTTCTCCTTCTGCCTCTCTTTTCGAGACTTTGGGGGACTTATCGGAAGAAGGATGAGTCCTCCGTGTGGGTTGGCGAGACGCATTTTATATGTTTCCAACAAGTCCCCAACCAACAACGGACCAAAAATAATACCCAAAGGTCCATATCCCATGAGGTCGGAGGTTGGGAGGGGTCGACCACGATCATCTTCCCGCTGATAGGTTTCTGCTGCCCGGCCGATCATACAAAGCAGACCGAATACAGCGCAGATGAGCTCACGTCGATATTGCGATTTCAAGGTAAAAATGACAAGCGCGATAAGCCTGGCTCTGACTTTGCTTTGCTTGGTCCTTGTAAGCTCCGGGTCTGTGTGGAGTTGTGTTTGGATGGATACTAGCGCGTCGAATAGTCGTAAAGAACCTAGAATTCCACCTGGAAGACCCGAAATAAACTTTTTGAAGGCTGATGCGACATCGTGAACATCGCATGGAATATGATCCGGAAGTGTTGGACACCGAACTGTCCCAGATATTACGTCCCCTCCCTCATCCAACGCGCAGAAATGATTGTACAACAAACCGACCGTACCGTGCGATCCAGGAACACGGAAGACGCCTCTGGTAGTAGGAGCTGGATATTATTAGTTCCATTCATATACAGGAAGGGAAAAACATTACCATGTTGTACAAGGTACTGCGCCGTAGCACGAAAGCATGTTGGCACAGCCAAACTCCCAGTGGCATACTCTGGAGGGAGATATAACAAACTCGAGCCGCAGAGCCGAGCTAGCTCTCGTAGGTCTTTGTCTTTCAATTTGTCATTCTTTGATTTTAATCGCAATGAAAGATCACTGATGCTCCGCTTATGTCGCATTGGACGATCGGTCTTCAGCCTGATGCTTTGGCTAGATGAGGTCCTCCGAAGAATTTTGCGGGAAAACCAACTCCCTGCTTTGCCATATGGATCCAGTGCATCCTACCCAATCATTAACACATATATAGCTGCTTGATTGCATATAACGTACGTTTGGAAAGTCTTCGACAACCATGCTTCGAACACCATGCTTTGGGCACTGGATTAGCCGTGTCTTTCAACATATTAATGCTACCAACCTTTTTCGCCAATCGGTTATACTCCTGTACGAAAACGACCCGATCATCAATGTCATCCTGCTCCGAAAGCATTTCTCCACTTGATGAGGTCCAAGTGTTGCTTGTGCCAAAGGGCCTGCGATTCCGAACATCAAAAGGAACCTGGTTCTGTGAATTGGAGCTATCGTCTGGCCCCACCGAGCCATCGAAGCTGAATACTCCCGCAGGCACCTCATGAAACGATATACTTTTTTCGATGTTCTTGGAGCCATCTAGAAGAGCTTGGGTGATGACTAGATCGTCGAGAGATCCGTCGGGGACGTATGAAGGACGCTCTGCCAACGATAATGATGCTGAAGATGATCGAGTGATAAGACCATGATTCGGCGCCTGCATTTTGCTTCTTGGGATGATGTTTTCAAGAAGTTCCAGGCTGTGATGTGTATTAGGAGATGGAGATCACAACTCTGCTTGCGATTCTATGATGACAATGAGTGCAGATCGGGGAATTCCTTCCTGAACTACCTACCACTTGGCCACTATCTACCTACCTACCTAGCCAACGCTGCATTTCCCTGAGAAGCAATGACGATAGAAGTGTTCTGATATTTTGTAAATTTGCATTTCGTCTGCTCAAGGCAAAGTTATGAACACATGGCCAGGCCAGTCCGGGTGAAATCTGGTTTGTCTGTATTGGTCATTCTACTCTCACATTTAGCTCCATTACAGAAGTACCGCCCTTGGTTTTGAAATGGCAGCATTGGTATTTTTGAAACCTGAAAAAAAAGACGAGATCTATAAACCCCCAAGAGTCGCGAAATCTGATATCCCATTCCGTGACGCCTTCTCGCTATGCAGATCTCCTGAACATGACATTACATCGTGACAACTACCATCATCTAGTTCTCACTCTTCATCATCGGCTCCATGCAGAAGAACGTATTGCAGAATATCAGAAAGAGATATTACTCCCTTCAGCTTATTGTCGTCATCGATCACAACCAATCGATGAACTCGAGATTTGCGAATGGTATCAAAGATAGAATCCAGTCTATCGTCCTCGCTGCAAGTGTAGATCCCTGCGAAATCCTCGGCTCGCTTCAACAACGCTTCGCCGACGCTTGTTGTCAGCTCGTCATACGCACCACCTTTGATGATGGAGATGACATCTACAGCCTCGAACACATTGAGGACTCGTCTTTTTTCGTCGACAATCGGAACGCTCGAGATGCTGCACTTGACCATCATGTGAATCACATCAATTACCATGGTATCCATGGTTGCCGTTTGCAGGTCGCCGTAGTTGCCCAGGCCGATTTCCGAGACACTTTTCTTCAGCATCTCCGTCTCGGTGACATTGACTGCGATGAACTTCAAGATTCTGTATTGTGTGATCACACTGACCACCATCTCCCTGCCCGTCTCGTCGTCGACATCGACCAGCGGAATTCGACGTGCCCTCGTCTTGAGCATTTGCCGACAGGCATCATAGAGAGGTCGGGATGGGTGGACTGATATAGTCTCAAGCGGCAAGACATTGATCGCCTTCTCAATATCTAAACAAAATTCAGCCTACGTTTCATACTGGGCGCGCAGGGAGAGCAGTATCTTACCTCGCAGACTGCTCAAACGGAACTGGTCTATCTGGTCAAGGGCGGCCGGATTCTGCCAGTAGTACTGAACAACATTGATGTAATCCGCGGTTGTGAGAAGACCGGCGAAGGTAGACGTGTGTGAATCCCAGAGCGGGGCCGAGACAATTCCTGCGCCTCTGGTCAGCAAGTTAGTCCGCTTGGGTGGTATGACGGGAGTGTTACCATTCTGGAGGAGGATCATCAAGCTCTTCTTGACGAGGAGATCGGTGTTGAGAATGATGAGCCGGTACGAGAGAGGGAGCACATCGTAACTCGTTCGAATTCTGAGGAAGTTCCTAATCGCAAGCTGCAGCAGAGCACCATTCGTCAGCCTCGAAAGAACATTTCTATGGATGGATGGATAGACGGGCGGTAGTACGACGGCGGGTTTAGTCAGAATGGGGAGAGGCTCGCATCGCTACCTACCAGGCCACTCTGTTGGTCCTTGTCGACGCCGGTCAACGGGATCTCCTTCTCCTTCTCTTGCATCGCGCGGTTATTACCTCGGGGAAGCAGAAAAGTCGAAGGCGTGGCAAACGGCGGAGGCTCGTGACCAGAGCGAGGGGTGTTTGTTGTTGATGGTACAGCAGAGGCAGAGTTGTCGACGGAAACGGGTAGAGGATTGGGCGCCGCTGGCCTGTCTTCAGCCGCGGTGGTATCAGACATTTTCGGGGGAGGTTGAGAGAGCGAGGAAGGGTCGATGGGAGTTAGGGTGGGAGATGAGTGGTTTGGTTGGTTGGGTTGTGCGATGGATGATGGCTATGAGGATGGCAGCATCGATGGTGTTTTGACGGGGTGGGATTGAAGGGACTTCACAACGCTGCAGTCCTTTCGGACCAAAATTGGGAGAGAGAGGGAAAGCTCGAAGATGATTTTTTTGAGTGCAATATATGCCGACACGACGGGAGCTTGGTCGAGCTTTTGCAAGTGGTTGAGAGAGAGATCGACGTGGGGTGGAATTTCACGTGCGATAAAGGAGCGGAGCGGATGTTTCCCCACCGCACTTTGAGGTCCGGCGACCGTAGTAGCGTGGTCAAGGGCAGGAGAGGCTCAAGTCACCGTTGGTTGAGGTGAGATATCTCCAACGGCAGGGCAGGCAGGTACCTATACCTATAGTATATTATAGTACATATGGTGGATCTGGAACAATTGGATTTTGATTAAAAACCGACTGACCGTCCATCTACTCGGGAGATTCTATTTTCCCTTTTCTGAAATTATAGGTCACGTGCTCTTCTCACACAGGTTGGATCTCCAGAGACTTACGGAGTATATCCTCAACAACAACGAGTAACGAGGTAATCTTTGTCGATAACTATCCGCTATAGCCATCTAATAAGCACTAGGTAGTTGGGCAGTGCTGTGTAACTATTTGGATGGTATATCGAGTATGTCTCTATATTTTCATTCATTATATGCTGTGGTGCAAGACAAAAAGGAAACTGCCGTCCCTAGACTCTAATCAAATCCTCCGTCTCACGCTACCAAACACAAACCCAAGCACAAGCACAAGCACAAGCAAAAACCCAAACGACTTTGACTCGGAGACATCTCGTCCTCTTCCCAGTAGTTTTGTTGCTGGCCTGCTGTGGTTGCTGACCATGGAACGGTAGCTAGTGACGAATAAAAAAGAAGCTTTCAAGGGAGCAAGTGAGACCTCCAGGGTCGAAGTGGAAGAAGGTCGATGATGTCGCTCGAGGAGAGTTCAGCATCCCCTCCCTAAGATAGAGTGAGTCTTGTGATATATCACAATCATCACCACCATCCATCCCGCGGGATGAAGGCATCTGATGACCTCAGAGACTGTAATGTTATACTGTATCGTAGTCTCTCTTGTTTACTTTCCGTCTCATCTGCACTTCTGCACACTTCCACCACCAACCCAAGCCAAAGCCTTAGCGAGTGCAGTGCAGGGCAGAGCCGGGTCTTGGCGCGGTGACTTCCCATTCCCAGTCCCATTCCCATTCCGTGCCCCGGGCGACAGGCGCAGACGCACGCATCACCCCAAAGGTTCGAGGGTTCCATCCAAAGCTTCTTCGACTCGCCGCAAGCTCGAAGATTCAACGACGACTCCTCCCCCCCCGTCTCTCACCACAACACCCACCTCCCCCGATTCCCATCGCCTGCCATCAACCTCATCGCTCACTCGCTTCTTTGCATCATCTCAAACTCTACCCCGAGTCTCCGCGGAACAGAGTTATTGCAGCAACAGGTGGTTTGGGCTTTGTCTAACGTTCGGCGGCCTCGCATTCCAACACAGCAACAATTGACCTCGACTAATACGCACCGCAAGTCCTGCGGGACCGTCCCCTGGAGATGGGTGCCGCCTGCTCTTCCTTCTGTGGAGGTATGCTGCCAGCGATTTATCTGGAATGGAATCCAGCTTTTACTGACAACCTACACAGGGAAGTCTCGAGATGGCCTATACGAACCTGTGTTGGCCGAGAGTGAAAGGGAAGCCGTTGCAGATCTTCTGCAATACCTCGAAAACGTATGCGAATCCTCCCTTCCTCTCCTGAACATGCCTCCTGATACCTTTCTAGCGAGGAGAGACCGACTTCTTCTCTGGCGATCCGCTGCGAGCGCTGACCACGCTCGTATTCTCCGATAATGTCGACCTTCAACGAAGCGCAAGCTTAACCTTCGCTGAGATCACTGAAAGAGGTACGTTGATATCATATCTGTGGCGTACAACATGGAAACCGAAGTCTGGAATGGGCTTGGGATCTTCGCGACCAGTTCCCCCATTCATGATGCCAGCATTTGATTTAGGGTTCAGGCGGATATAATGATGCAAACATCTAACAACGCTCCAGATGTCCGAGAAGTGGATGGCCACACCCTTGAACCCATACTTTTCCTCCTGCAAAGCCCAGATATCGAAGTGCAACGTGCAGCCAGTGCAGCTCTCGGAAACCTTGCTGTGAACAGTAAGTCGCATGGTTAGATTGAGATATCTGGATACCTCTAATACTGTGATAGCGGAAAACAAGGTTGCCATTGTATTATTGGGTGGACTCACACCTCTCATTCGTCAAATGATGTCTCCAAATGTCGAGGTACAATGCAACGCGGTTGGATGCATTACGAATTTGGCAACCCACGAAGACAACAAGGCCAAAATTGCAAGGTCTGGCGCATTGGGGCCCCTGACGAGGCTAGCTAAATCGAAGGACATGCGAGTTCAGAGAAACGCCACCGGAGCATTGCTCAACATGACACATTCTGGTGCGTTCGAAGCAGCTTTGGGTATTTGGACATTACTAACATCATGCAGATGAGAACAGGCAACAGCTTGTAAACGCCGGGGCCATTCCTGTGCTTGTCCAGCTTCTTTCATCATCTGATGTCGACGTACAATACTACTGCACAACCGCACTTAGCAATATTGCCGTGGATGCTACTAACCGAAAGAAGCTTGCCCAAAATGAGAACAGGCTCATCCAGTCCTTGGTAAATCTTATGGACTCAACATCTCCTAAAGTTCAATGCCAAGCAGCGCTCGCTCTTCGAAATCTTGCCTCGGACGAAAAATATCAGCTTGAGATTGTTCGTGCACGTGGTCTTGCCCCATTGTTACGACTCCTACAATCCTCGTACTTGCCTCTCATTCTTTCCGCTGTTGCTTGCATTCGCAATATCTCAATCCATCCCTTGAATGAATCACCCATAATTGATGCTGGCTTCCTAAAGCCACTCGTAGACCTTTTAGGATCGACCGACAACGAGGAAATCCAATGCCATGCCATCTCCA
Source organism: Tetracladium setigerum (assembly GCA_031472005.1). Classification (NCBI taxonomy): domain Eukaryota; kingdom Fungi; phylum Ascomycota; class Leotiomycetes; order Helotiales; genus Tetracladium; species Tetracladium setigerum. Next base: position 2,828,158 of record PZJY01000002.1, read on the forward strand.
CCCTTCGAAATCTCGCCGCTAGCTCCGATAGGAACAAGTCTTTGGTACTGGAAGCAGGGGCCGTCCAGAAGTGCAAGCAGTTAGTCCTTGATGTGCCTTTGAGCGTTCAATCAGAGATGACAGCGGCAATCGCTGTCTTGGCTTTGAGTGACGACTTGAAAACACATCTACTTAATCTGGGTGTGTTTGATGTCCTCATTCCTTTGACCGACTCGCAGAGCATCGAGGTTCAAGGAAACAGTGCCGCTGCGCTAGGAAACCTCTCCTCGAAAGGTATGTTGATCACAAATAGTCGTTATCCATCATGCTGATTTCATATAGTTGGTGATTATTCAATTTTCATCCAAGATTGGACGGAGCCAAACGGAGGAATTCACGGCTATTTGAGTCGCTTCTTGGCAAGCGGAGATGCTACTTTCCAACACATTGCCATCTGGACACTGCTCCAACTATTGGAATCAGAGGATAAGAAATTAATCAGCCTTATTGGAAAATCCGAGGATATCGTCCAAATGATCAAGCGTATTGCAGATACGCAAATTGAATCCGACGACGAAGGCGAGGAAGATGGAGAGGGAGAAGTCGTTCAGCTTGCTCAGCGGTGCTTGGGACTCCTTGGACAAGTTCCAAAGGTTTCTCACATTGAAGGTTAATTAGGGGGTTCAACTCTACACAGATTTTCCTCGGCATCATTGCATCTTTGGACTGGAACGGGCGTGGTGTTAAAGGCGTATTTACTAAACTGGACTATCTTTTACCTTAGTAGCGTGCATGGATGGAGCTGCTGGAAATAGTGGGCTTTTACTTTTCTTATTATTTGTTATTATTCCTCCCCTTGTGGTCTGACTGAAGCCAAAAACCGGGAGGCACTGTTTTTCTTTTTTTGTCTCCTTTTTTTGAAGTCGCGTGGTCAGAACTTCTTTCTCCTTCCCGACATTCTCCTTGAAATTGTTGAAACCTTTTCACTTGGACTTTCAAGGTGTCATTACTACATGTAATTAAATAGATATTTTATAAAGTCAGAGACTTTTTTGGCTTTAATATCTGCTTTTATGCTATTGGTGACGTTGGTCTTGGGATGTTTCGTTACCAGCGGGACTTCTGATGACTTTCAAGGGAGGCGTGCAACGAAACTACGTGGACTTGAGCATTGCGGTAGAAGAGAGTTCAGGTTCGAGTGCTGTCTTTGAGCCCTCTATTGTTTGTTCCCACCTCGAAGAGAGAAAATGCTATCATTTATCGCCCCTACTCCCCAATACTCAACGAAGCCTTGAGCGTTAAGTTCCCGTCGTTATCATACAGATTTTACAATGCCAATCGTGACATATTGGCTCCCAAGTGTTGTTACAACAGTCAAAATAATCTTACATATCAGTCCACAAGTTGCAGGCCATCTTCTATCCACCTCCGTTCCCCCATGGCAAAACCTTAGCTACAACTTTGCCTCTGATTAAAGCCATAGGCATCGGACCAAAATGTCTTGAATCTCGCGAGAAGGGTAAATTGTCACCCACAACCCAGCAATGGCCTTCTGGAATCTGCAAACGCCCAAAACAAGCCCCTCAGTCAGCAAACACACCTACTTCAAAAACAACCCAGAACCAACCCAAGGTCCTCGAAAAAAGAGGAGATCACAGTTGTTTGCTTACCTGGATCATATTATCACTCCTTCCCCCGGGCGTATCTCTCAAAACATAATCCCCCTCTATTCCCAAAACGCGCTTTACAGCTGATTCATCCGAATTAACGACCGAATTGAAGGCAACCATGTCGCCAACTTTCACCCCCCTTCCTCGCCGGTAAGCTTTTGAGATGAGAACGCAGTCGCCGAGTACCTCTAGAGTGGGGAGCATAGAGGCTCCTCGGCAGGGCTCAATACTGTAGAAGTATTCATTGACGACATGACCGAGAAAGATAACTTGAAGGGGGATTGCGGCGAGGCGAAGGTAATGGCCGCGGTTGGGGTGCTTCCATATGCTCGCTAGGCGGTTGAAGATACGAAGTGGCATGATAATGGCATTTTCTTGTTAAATAGAAAATGTTTTGTGTCTTTGTTGAGATATTTTTCTGCTTGTGAGAGGGTGGGTTGATGTCACGAGAAGTTTGAAGGAGAGAGAAGACGTTCGGAGGGCCTTGGCAAAAGCTATATGTGGATATCCCCAACCTCAAGCTTCAACCATCCACATCATACTGTAATAACAGTCAACACACCATCGACTGAATCCAATTTTAAAAAACAAAATGCGCACCACGAAATGTCTATTCAGCACAGCTACAGCTCTACAACGAGTATTTGTCTCGCCAATTGAACCCCTCAAACTACGCTCCAGCCAACGACTCCTCTTGTTCACTTCACCCACGTTCTCGCACAATGCCACTACCTCCCTCCTCCACCGCCGAAGCGTAGTCACCTCCGCCCCAGCAGACAAACGCCGCTCACCCCGAGACGAAGAGATCACATCCCGCTACATCGTCGTCGTCGGCTCCGATAACACCCTCTCCCCACCCCAATCCGTCCGCAACGTCCTATCGCGGATCGACCGCGAACAATACACACTCGTTCAAGTAAACCCCTCCAGAGACGGCGAACCCGCACTCTGTAAACTCGTCGACAAGAAAAAGCAATATGCCGATAGCAAATTACGAGCCAAGAATGCGAAGAAGTCCGCAGCTGCGCCGACGAAGGAGATGGAGTTGAATTGGGCGATTGAGGGAGGCGATTTTGAGCATAGGATGAGGAAGTTTAAGGGGTTTTTGGAGAAGGGAATGAAGGTTGACATTACGATTGCGCCGAAGAGGAGGGGCAAACAGGCGACGCATGATCAGGCCGTCGACATGTTGAAGGCTATGAAGAAGGTTGTGGAGGAGGTGGAGGGGGCGAGACAGACTCATCCGATGACTGGAGTGGTGGGGAAGGAGGTTAGGCTTTCTTTTGAAGGAAAGGTACCAAAGGAGGTCAAGCCGAAGGATGAAGGTGCCGCAGGGGATGTTGTTGCGAAGGCTGCCGGTGCTGGTGCTTAATTTGCAGCTCTTTCGGATGGATTCAAACCTTCGTCAAACTCATCATTGTGTATCATTATCTCGGACATGGGAGCGGCATGATCAAATTTCTATTTAGCCTCGGAGGTACCGCGAGCCACTTGGACACAAAACAGGCGAGCTCTAGGGATTCGTTATGTCACACTTTTGGCTATATTGGTGAAAGAAGCGAGATTCTGCCAAACGCAACCATTTTCAAGCGGAAGCTTCAGACTAATCAACGCAATTAGCATATCGCTAATACAGATTCTGTAAGGCTCCGTAGCCTCAAATCTTCTCGCTGTGCACTTCTCATTTTCGATAGCTGCCCGTCCTTAAGGTGTTTCTCAAATGGTTGACGAGAGATTTAGGAATCTCCTTCTGTTTTCCTCTTTTCTCTATCCAGGCGGCCTTGGAAACGTTCTAGCGAGTTTCGAGAGTGGCATATGCATCTCATGGTTGGAGGGTAGTTTGCTTAGAAGAGGTAGTTTTTGGGAATAAGTAGTCTTACCTACTGGTCTGATACTCTGATACCACGTGCCCCTGGTTGGCCATGCTTATCAAGTAGCAGCATATCTTCACTCCTGCCTGAACTCTTAGCTACCTAGCTTGCCTACTCACAAGCATAGCTCCATGACGGTGCGACACTCAAACCTTTGCTGTGGGATTATATAATCTTGGCTCACGATAATAAGTTCAATCGCACTTCGCACTTATGCTAGATGACTGGACGTGATGTCGGCTTCCAGTTGACAGACCACTTCCTTTCGATTTGCAGTACGACGAAGATGCAGGAGGCTTTGGGCAATATAATTAAGCAAAATCTTGGAGGGAGACAGTGAAAAGAATTACTCTCAGTGGTGGATATCTGAAATCTAGAATTTTGATACATCATGAGGTGCGAGTCGACTCGGTGTCTTCGAGAGACATTTTCTCACCTCATCGTACCCCCCGCAACCGAGCCCCAAACTTCCACAATACCCAAGGCGCTCCACTTGCCATTACCAAAAACAAAAATGCTAACAGGCTGTTTCCCCATCCATACCCTAAAGCATCATACATCTTCGGTGCGAAGATAGGGAAAGCGAAGCCGGCTATGCTTCGGAGGAGTTGGCTTGCAGCGCTTGCGCTTGCAACTGTCGGGGATGGAGTCAGTGATTTTCTTTCTGTCTTCTGTTTGGAAAGGCGTGGTGGTTCAGAGGAGAGTCAAAGTGATGCGGGAATTTTATATCACGTACCGTGGGTGGGGAAGGAGTCCATTATGTAGGCTTGCATTGCTTGGGTTGAGATGATGATGCCAAAGCCAAATAGGGCGATGGAGAGATCTGGAAGAATCCACTGCGCAATAGTCAGTAACGTATGCTCCTGAATAATAGCCTTGATTATTACAGAGTTTGGGAAGGCAATGACATGGAGGAGGATCATCATACATGCAAATGCTTCTCAGCAGTCCAACCATATAAAAACAGAGCAATCGGGATGATAACAGCACCAGGAACCATAAGCGGGACGCGAAATTCTGGTTGGGTTTCTCCTCTAGCGCGAGCTTTCAATCGTTTCCAGACCTTGTCCATCAATAATCCTCCTAGCACGGAAGCGAGTATACATCCAAGCGCCAAGGCGATGTAATGTAGTCCAGACACTGACACGGATTGCTGGTACCTTTTGATCCAGAGTGTAGCAAAAGTGGAGTGTACGATGAAGAGAACGCCGTAGTTGTAAGCTAGGAAGAGGGACATGATTTGAATTAGAGGCTGGGTAAGGAGAAGACGGACAGGACGACCTAGGCTGACGAGAAGGAGGTTAGATAGTGATGAGCTTTCTCTTTCAAAGGTGGTGTAGTATTTCAGGCCCGTTTTCTTGCGTAGTGACTTGGCCTTGCGGTGCAAGATTGCCGGAGCGTATGTTTCGGGGAAGATAAGGAATGCGGTGATGATGAGGACACCGTCGAAGATTGAAAGAACCCAGAAGAGCCAGCGCCAACCGATTGAGCCGGATAGTACCCCTCCTATAATGGGACCGATGGCAGGACCCAGGAGAGGGAGAAAGGTTGCTATTGCGAGGGATTGTCCTCGTTGCTCAGGTCGCCAACAGTCAGCTAGAACGGGACTTCCAATCTAAAAAGTTTGAATTAGTTCTCTCAATTTTAGAATTCTACAGTGATATACTGACGGCAAATTCAGCGCTACCTCCCAGCCCAGCCAAAAGTCGAGCTGCAACCATCATACCGTTGTTTTTCGAAAACCCACAAACAGTGTTCCATATAAGATAGAAAGAAGAAGTCAAAAGCCAGACTGGCTTTCGACCAAAAACTTCTGTCATGGGTGCTAATACCATAGGACCGACGGCATAACTGAGAACAAAGATTGACATGGTCAATTGAGTTTTCGCGTCGTTTATGTGAAGGTCGTGGGAGATAGAGGGGAGGGCTGGGGCCATCATATTGGAAGACATGAGGGTTACCATGCCGCCGAGGGAGGTGAGGAGGGTGACGGCCCATTTTACTGTGAGAGACCAATTGTAAGGATTGGAAGGGTCGTCGGGGCCATCCCAGGTTACCTGTAGTGGAGCGTTAGCGGATCTGTACTGGAGTTGTGAATCGTGAGAAAATCCAAGGCAGAAAAGAGGCGATTTGCTCACGAGAAGCAGGTCCACGGGGACGTGGTCATTTTGTGCCGGATTTTCGACAACATCAACGTCGTGAGTTTTGTTCTTTTCGACATCTAATTTTGTAACAGGGCTAGATATGAAAGTTTTCGTGTCTACTTCATCTAAGGAGTTGGTTGAAGCGGCTTTTGATGTCATTTTTCGAACAGGTGATCATGACAACAAGAGGACTTCCTGAGCAGGTTCACTTTCTGGAATAGAGGAGGGGAGGTCTTTATAAGGACGACGGTATGAGAAAATTACCTTGTATGATCAGGCTTCTGATTTGAGAATTACGATGAAGTAGGGTTGCATGGCTCGTCAGATGTGGCCATTCAGATGTCCGTCCAACTCTAGAGTACGGCGTTCGGAGTTGGAAATCTCAATCGAGTTGCTACATGCTACAGGCCTTGACTAGAGCATAGCCCATTCCTTGCACTGTAGGATCAAGAACTGTCTCAAACGGGAAGGTGAGCTAGATTAGCCTCCACTGGGAGGTTTTGAGAATCTATGTTTTCTATGGTGCCAACAACACTCGTACTTATTGGTGTCCCGAAGCGCTGGCCAAAACAACCGCGATAGCACGTATCGCAAACAATTGATTCAAAGTTGCTTAAAACATATGACGAAAATGGGTTGGGTCTGCTCAGAATCACTTGGCTTATTTGCAGCATTGTATTTTCTGTCCATGAAGCTCTGGCACAAAGCAACAAGGAACTTAGAGCTCGGCAGACAAGGCTTTCAACGACCTCTTGCACAATATTGTTGTGAAATCAAATAAAACTTGAAGAAAATTGTGTAAACCCAAAATTCAATGCGCTTTCATTCCTGAAATCAAGGCGATAAGTCCAGCTCCTTCCTTTTTATCAAATACCTCGTCGGCGGGCATGAGAGTGCTGATGCAACCATCTCGGGCTAGCATAACTATCGCCAGCGTTGCTGTGTGTCGCATCATTCAAACTCGAAGTAATTGTCGGTATGAACATATTGCGGAGAGGTAATTTCCCCATTGGAATCTTAGGATACGGCCTGTCGTTCATATGGAAGCTCTCCATGGTCACATTGGTTTGAGCTGGTGAGTTCCACAATTTTAGCTAAATGCCACCTTCCAGCATCTCTTCTTCCAGTATTGGAGACTCTGAAAGCTGCGGCACAACTGCCATACTGTTTGTGTAAGCGGCATCGTGATCAGAAGCCATGCCGAACGAGTCGGTACTCATGTAGCCGTATGAAGCCAGTGTGAAGGCTCCAAAAGCCGATGTGACTTTCGGAGAGACGGCGAGACACTCTATTAAGCAAGAATTGCACTCGTGGTGATTCATTCGACATTTTCTGGAGCATGAGGCGCTGCTGTGGCCATGGATCCCATTTGAAGCTCTCAAGATTAGCGATCCACACACCGACTGCTGAAAGCTTCTGTCGATTATTCTCTCCGCATTTTTTCATCTATTCATCATATTCAGCAGAACCCACATCCCAAGTCACCTCCACAGGATTCAAATTCAGTTTTTCAATCCTCTGGCGCCAATTACTTCTGGACGTTTCACTCTTAGTGACAATTTCCTGGACCTCGTTTTTGGCCTGGCGACTCTCTGAAGCTCAGACGAACGGTTGTATGATCATTCCGTACTCGACTAACTTTTCATCTGCACCCACTTGTGGCCCTTGAATCCAGATATGTCGGGGCGATATTGGAAACATTATTTCAGGTCTATGCATCATGAATCGGAGGCCAGGAGTAAGTCCAAAACGATCCCAAGTTCTTTATTAATGGGATGCTCGAAACTGAAAGTGAAGATCATAATTATTGTATCATAAAACTCTGGCCCAGATGGAGGGTTAAAAGTGAAAAAAGGCGTGAGGGCTTGTTTCTTGTATCCCCAGGGCCTCAAAATAAGCAGAATATCAATCGGATTTTAAAATGCTTCGAGTAATGCCACATCGCGCCAGGCTATGATCTTGTCAGCTCTAAATCGGACCAATAGGGACGTCTAAATGTATTATATATAGACTTACAATCGATAAAGAGAATCAATTCAGGATCATGAGTATTTCGTCCACAGGATATAAACTGGTAGCCTGGAGCTCCAAGCAGGTGACGAAGGGGAATCCGCCACCCTCCTGCGGCGTCAACGTCCGAGTAATCAAGATCGAAAGGAAGCGGTCTATCGACTGGGATTCTACATCGCGTCCAGCTTTGCGCATCCTCTAAGGATATTGTTGACTTGAGAATGTTGGTTGAGAGGGCAGAAGGTGATTTTAAAGGTGCATCACTGGATGACACGCCAGGTAAAGTTACATAATTAGGAGAGAAAGACTTGACACGGCGTTTATATCAAGCATACTCTTGGGGACTCCCAAGCTGAAGCTAGGTACATATAGCAAAATTTTATATATTCGACCATAGTTTGTTGTTGTGGTTTTGAAGAAGCGTGTAACGTGGGCATGTACCTGGAATGTATCACGAGCTTTCTTGGCGCGCCATCAAACATGCTTGGCAGGATTGAATGCAACGACAGGTGAAAGCAGAGAAAGACTCACTTTATTCTAAATTGTCGCATACAACATAACTCGTCATTTTGGGACCCGAACTCCCAAGAAAGCCTCCAGGAACCCCCGCAATTACCTTTGTTCTCAAACGTTGGGTCAAATTCGACTTTGAAATATCGCAAAACACCAAAGTGACTCACGAAAGTTCAACGTCTTTTTCACAAAACCCCACACTGTACCACAACACGTTGAGTCTCCCTCTTGGATGAAAACAACGGAGAAGGCGAATCATTATTGTCACAAAGACCCAAAGGGTACCGGTTCCGATCCGATAAGTAGGTTCTAGGCGACTCGCAAATATTCTTCAAGATGCCTTCTTCCGACTCCCCCCAAACGAAGCTAGAACCTCTTCCTGAAGCACAAGCTTCTGTACAAACAAAGCCACAACCCGATTCAAAACCAAACGGCGACTCTGCGGCCACAACGAAGTCATTGGAAATAGTTGTGCCAGTAGAGGAGAAGAAGCTCACGAATGCGGAATTGAAAGCCAAGCAGAAGGCCGAGAAAGCAGCAAAAAGGGCGGCCGCGAAGGCAGAGAAGTCGGGAAATGTCGATTTACCTGTAGCCACGGAACAATTCCCAGTCAAAGGAGGAGCCGCAGGCGCTGCATCAGAGGCAACAATTGAGACAACTCTACCCAAAAATATCGAAGCTCCAAAAGCATGGCAGACACAACAGAAGAAATCGGGCGGAGCTGCTGGCGAGACCAGAGGTCACCCACACCGAGGGCAGCAGAAACCTGCAATGCATGCACCACCGCCCTCTTTACCAGCTGTGCCTAAGAAGGAAGACAAGACGGTGGAACTTTTCAGACATTTGTACAAGACCAGAGCAACCACAATCGCAGGGCAGAATAAAGATGTTCATCCAGCGGTACTGGCTCTGGGGCTACAGATGAGCAATTATACGATATGTGGAAGCTGTGCCAGACTGGTCGCGACAATGCAAGCTTTCAAGAGAGTAGGTTATCTAGAAAGTGATGTAGAAAAGTGCTAATCAGGAATAGGTCATCGAATCTTATACTACACCTCCAGGAAACACCCTTACTCGCCATCTTACTTCACATGTTCTCTCCCCACAAATTGAATATCTTGCGTCGTGTCGGCCTATATCCATATCCATGGGCAATGCAATACGCTGGCTAAAGCTTGAGATCTCAAGAGTCGATATTGATGTTCCCGATGCTGAGGCGAAGGAGTATCTTTGTGAAGCTATTGATGTTTTCATTCGTGAACGAATCACATTTTCAGACCAAGTCATTGCGCAGAGTGCAGCCGAGAGGATTAAGGACGGAGATGTCATCATGACATATGCGAAGAGCAGCATCGTTCAACGATCACTTGTTCAAGCCCACGAGGAGGGAAAGAAATTTAAAGTCATCGTGGTAGACTCAAGACCTTTGCACGAAGGCAGGCATCTAGCAGCAGCTTTGGTCGATCTGGGATTGGAGGTGAAATATTGCTTGATCAACGGTCTCAGTCACAGCATGCAAGACGTTACGAAAGTGTTATTAGGTGCACATGCCATGATGAGTAACGGAAGGTTATTCTCACGTGTGGGCACAGCAATTGTGGCGATGGAGGCAAATGAGTCGGATAAGCCAGTGATCGTACTCTGCGAAACTATTAAATTCACGGAGAGGGTTGCTCTAGACTCAATCGTTCACAATGAGATAGCCCCAGCAGAGGAGCTGATCATTCCCGGGGGCTTCTTGGAGAAATGGGAGGACATCAAGAGGCTGCAACTCTTCAATCCGATGTATGATGTTACGCCAGCCGATTATATTCAGATGATCATCACAGAGTCTGGAAACGTACCGCCAACTTCAGTACCAGTGCTCCATAGGTTGGGGAATGAAGGCCACTAGATGGCTTGGAATCTAGTCGAGCAGAACAGCTATTTGAGCGAACCATTTCTTACTCGTTGGAATTTTCCTTTGGCGGCATTGCTATCTAGCTCAGACCATGCAGCGGCGTTGTATGATTAGTGTACTCCAAGTAGTAACCACGCGCTGCCTTGAGACCAATCTAAAATAACATTATTGACCTTCAACAATGCTCCGGCCAATTGGTTCACAACTTTCATTCCGTTGATTTTGTTCAATGCCTCTAATACACATTCCACCCCATCACTTTAAAAACATTCATTCCTTTTCCATGCAGAACCCGAGAAGTTTGTACAAATCCATCTATCTCCTGGCCGTCAACCACACAACCATCAACTCATTGCTCACTCGGCAAGTGCACCAGCCTCCTCCCTCTCTGCCCTCCGCGCCCTCTTCTCCAATAGCCTATCCTTTCTCATCTGCAAAACAGCTTTCTGCCTCTTGTTCACATCCTCCATCCAATATCCAAAACTAGCTCCTGTTCCTCCGAAGATGGGCCATACCCAGAGAGATTCCTTGTTGAACATGGGACGCATCTCAATGCCGATTTGCCACGCGCGTACTCCAAGACCTATTCATGCAGTTCCCGTTAGCATTGATAACCCATAGCCTAGAATTGAAGAGGGAGAGGAGAGGCAGGAGGGGGGGCAGAGAGAAGGACCATACCAAAGAAGGTCCAAAAAATGACTTTGCCGACCATTGTTAAAGGGCCCTGAGACGGGGATGTTGTTGAGAGAGTGGAGAGATGCCGTTTTCTCGGTCTTGAGGGTTGCAGAGGCTTGGGGTGGACGCAATGGCGTGGGATGTCGGGTGGTTTGCAGTGGTACTGGTGATGTGAGGTTGAAGCTTCATGATAGTTGTGAGCCAATCATCAGATTGAGTTACAAAGCTCACGTGACCACCGTCTCGGAGCGCGGTGTCAAAATGTTATCTCGAACTTCTTGTGTATTTAATTAACTAAGATCATTACATTCAATTTGAGTACATTCCTATGTAATCTATCCTACTCTCCACCTAACTCCCCTCGAACTTTTCTCAAACGACCACCAGCATTTCACAAATCGATCTTCAATCTTCATTCCCGTTTCGCACGTGCATCTGCACTACTTTAAATCGCGTCTTCCGTCGAGCTAAGGACAAGGGTTCCGTTTGAACGTTCCTCCAACCCCTACCAATCTTTCCCTTCCGACATACTACAACGACATCGCCATTCGTCGCACATAAGACATGGCAAGCACAGCAATGGCGTATACGAAAGACTCTACAGCCCAAGGAGGAGGAGCGCCACCACTACGCAAGAAACTCAAGACATCCGATCTTCCACTCGCCTCTGCGACCCGAGGAGCGATCGATGCATTGGCGCTTGCCTTTAAGAAGAAGGGCGGCTATGATGCTCTCAGGAAACAGGCTTGGGAGGACTTAGAAGCTAGCGTGAGTTTGTATTTGGGTAACAGGGGAAAATAGAAAACGTATAACTAATTGGGGATGTGTTCCAGAACTTCGAGGCGGAATTCACACGGGACTTGTTGAGGGTTGCAGAGGCGCAGATTGAAAAGGATCCAGCGCAGTTGCTTAAACTGGACCGTGGAAAGGCCGCTTTACTGATTGAAGGTGCTGTTGATCGAGCGGGTGTGTACCAGATTGCCGAAGCACGAATTAATACCCTGATCGATGCGCATATTGAGGAAATCGAAGCCGGTGTTCGACGACTGCGGAGAGGTGATATTGGCGAGGTAGCTGCGGATGCGGAAGAGCAGAGAGGTGGGAAGACAGATGAGCAGTATGAGGAGGAGGCTAATTTGAGGAGGGCTGCGAGGGAAAAGATTAGACAGGATGCAAACGCTGCGCAGAAGGCCGCTGCGGATGAGAAGAGGAGACTTGAGCGAGCTGCTAGGAAGGAGGCCGAAGCTGAGCTGGAGCAGAGGAGAGCTGCTAGAGAGGCTAGGCATAAATTGGAGAGGGAGAGGGAGGAGGAGAGACAGAAGGAAAGAGAGAAGGAGAGAGAGAAGGAGAGGGAATTGCGAGATCGCGAAAGAGATCGTGATCGTGAGAGAGATAGGGACAGGGACCGCACCAGTCGCCGTGATCGCCCTAGATCTCGTTCTCGTTCTCGTTCCCGAGACCGAAGAGATCGCGACCGGGATGATAGGTACAGCAGCAGAAGATACGATGATTCTTCAAGCCGCAGAGACTCGGTCAGAGACACGAAGGATCCAATTTCTAAAAAAGAGTTGGAAGTCAAGAAAGAGGACACAAAGAAGAAGGAAGGTGTAATTAAGAAGGAGGACATGACCAAGGATGCTATTGAGACAAAGGTCGATTTGTCGAAGGAGGAACAGGAACATCTTGAGCAGGAAGCTCTCAAAGATTTGCTTCAGGACAGTAAAAGAATATCTTCTCATCGTCCAAGATACCAGCTCGACATCGAAGTCGACAAAAGTTTAGCGCCACCACCACGAAAATCGGCCCCTGCCTCAGCGATCCAACCCATTGACACAGTCAAGCCCGAAGCAAAAAAGATTCCTACTGGACCCAAGGCCGATTCAAAGGAATTCAAAGCACCGGCAAAGCCAGGAGATGATAGAAGTAGGAGGGATAGTCGCCGAAGCCGAAGCCGGGATCGGGAATCATCTCGTCGATCAAGAAGTCGAAGTCGAAGACGTCGGGATAGCAGGGATGGTAGAAGAGATAGCCGTGACAGAGATAGTCGATCAAGAAGAGACACTCGAGACCGCGATGATCGAAGACGACGGGATAGTAGAGGCAGAGACGACCGCCGAAGCCGAAGAGACAGTCCCGACAGACGGAGAGACCGCTCCCGCTCTCGATCTCGTGACAGGCGGAGAAGCTATCGCGACCGTTCAAGAACTCGCAGTCGTGATAGACGAGACCGAGACCGCAGCCCTGTAATCCGGGATATGAGCACCATAGAAGCCAAAGAGGCCTGGAAACAATCGGAAGTCAAGAAACGTGAGGAAGACGCGAGAGTTTACCTAGCTGCCCGACAGGAAGCAATTGCCAAAGGCCTACCGATTCCTGGATGGGTAGAGCGAGATTCCAGAGCCCCAACATCCTCCAGGCGTGAACCCAATCCTACCAGTCCTACTTCTGAGCGCAAGCGAGACACCTCCCGTGAGAGAGATCGCGATTCGAAAATTACTCGCGAGAGAACAAGGTCCAGGTCGCCCGGTGGACGCAGAGGTAGCAGAATTGAAAGGTCAACCAGTCCAATCAATATCGACCGATATGTCCCAGGCGCCTCGGGCAGAAGATCTAGCATAGTCGCGCGCAGCCCTCCATCGCGGAAACGTGAACGAAGTCGAAGTCGCTCCAAGGATCGCCATTCCCGAGAGGAAGAGAAGTCATCACGCCGTAGATCTAGGAGTCGCAGTCGGCGACGGGAACGGTCTACAGACCGTGACAGGACTAAAGGTAGGAGTAGAAGCAGGGAATCAGTAGCGAGGAAGGATAGGGATGGGAGGAGAGAGAGGAGTAGAAGTAGGAGAAGAGATAGAAGTAGAGATAGGAGTAGAGACAGAAGGAGGAGTAGAAGTCGAGGCAGCAGGAGGGATTCTAGGAGGGATTAGTTTGTTGCGCTTTCAGGTTGTAATTTTAGGAGGTGAGATCCTGCAGGTTGAGACTTACACATATTTGGGAGGTTTTACAAAGTCATATCAATAACAGCATGGGCGCCTGGAAAGGTGTTTTGATAATCAATGTATACCTACTTACCTACTTGAATGACAACTGTGCCACATTCCATTATTGAAATCTCTAAAATTATCAAGTCTTTACGATACCCTTCCACCGCTTGCTCGAAGTGAGGACGACTCAAAAGATATTTCTAAAAGATTAAAAAAAGGTTGAAACTGAATGTGTCTTCAGTTTTAAAACCGCTATATGCTCACGAGATCGCTAGCAATACATCTTTCCCTATTCTTTGGTAAGCTTCGTGGTGCAATCCTCTATCCATGAAGCCCCTCAACTATCTCCAATACAAACCTAATATCCCAAATTTTTATGTTACCTTACATACACAACTAGCCATCCTCCGTCCACTGCCTATTGTCACCACCGCCTCTTCCTTGTAACCTCTCCCCAAAAAGCAATGAAGAATAACATAATCTTTTGTATCATACTTTATTAAGGGGTAAGAGTGACTGGCCGGAAAAAGTAAGCGATGGACTTTGGACTTGAGAAACGGTGGGTGATGTGTTCGACTTGGAAGACGAATGAGTGGGAGAGAAAAAAAGAACGAAGTATACATAAGAGAGAAAAGGATCGCTGCTTTTTTGGCATGACTGTTGGGCTAGCTTAGATTGGGAGATGAGTGAATGAAATGTAGTCTCAACTCTGCTCTTTGGGATTCAGCTGTACGCGGTGTGAATTTTCTTGGACAGTGATCACGAATTGAAGTCGGCATCACCCTTCTTCTATCCTCCATTTTGCTTTGCGAGACAAGAAATAAAGACGGCAGACTAATATCATTCTGATGCAATATTATTCTGGTCTAGGCTGGCTGAACCACTACAGATTTGCTCCTCCATCTACGGATAATGAAGCACCAGTGATATAGGAGCTACGGGGATGAGGAGAAAGTACAAAGCTGCCAGGTTCATCGAGTACGCCGGGCTTTAAAGATCCTGCAAGCAGTGGAAGACACTTCTGCAGTTGATATCCATGAATTTATAGTACTCAGCATCGTCCCACTGCCAGACTCCATCGTGGCCAAGATTATTCCCTGCAGTGCTAGCAACATTTGCAACGCCATCGATCCTGCCAATTTTCTCCTTGACTTTTTGCAGGAAGGATGTTATGTCGGAACGCTTCGTCACATCGACTATATCCCAGGCGACCCTATCCTTTTATTCCTCTGACAGACCCTCGAATACCTTAAGCAGGTCTTCTTTGTTCACATCGCACAATCCAATTTGGGGATCTTGTCTAAGTAGTAGAGCACTCGTTTCCCAGCCAATACCTGATGCGCCGCCAGTGATAACGAAGACTTTATCTTTGAGAGAGTTGTCTTCCATGATTGAGCTGGAATATGTTGGATGATTGGAGACGACGAAGAAAGTATAACGGTAACACGAGTAAACTTGCCTGCCATAAATGCACCTACCAAGTCAGTCCTCGCGTCAATCAGAGCCCTCGAGCAAAGGAGGATGAACTGGCTATTATATTGAATGACCCAAAAGTACTGCAACGAGGAAAGTCCAAGGAGTATCTGTCAGACCGCCACGTGCGTTACAATGCGTTCTAATGTAATTCATTGGATTTAACTTGAAAGATGATCCACTCTCGACCGTAAGTCAGTTGCATTAGCTTAGATTTAAAAATTGTTGATTGAAAGGCTCGAGGGGTCTGTCGATAGTAGGCCATTGGCAAGTGACTCTGAGGGATCGAGGGATATGAAGAGGATAAACTTATTGGTATTGATTTATCCAAGGTCGGACATTTGTAGCAAATACTTAACGCCCTTGTTCTGTATCCGTCCCTTTAACAAACACAACGCCTCGCTATGCTATGCTTAAATTCTACACGTTGCTTCTTGATTCCCGACCAAACTCCATCCACCAATACCAGCAAGTCATTATACTATCACAAGCGATCTAGCGGCTCCTATTCCTTGATGTCCAACACCTTTTGCATTCTTTTCCGTGCCTGGTTGATGGATGTATTGAGGAACAACTATCGCCTTTGTAGGTTCGTAATTTGGACGGCGATTATCGTCATCATTTTTGTTGTCTTCTTCATCGCCGTAGTCAGAAATGGTGGTTGCGATGCTCTGTTCTCGCGTGGTGTGCATGGAATCCTGGTATTCGCTGTCCGAGAGTTCGTCGTCGTCCAAATCCGGGAGTGGAATGCTAGCAGCAACGGCGATCTCCACGGGTTGCAAACTCAGAGGTGCTTTGGCGGGTATTTCGGATTCCGTGGATGCTGCCTGCTCTTCGACACTCTCTACGAATTTCGGCGTCGAGACAGTTTCTGGTTCGGGGTTGCTGAGCACAACTTGCGAGGCAGGTTCAATACAATCATAAAATAGCATGAAGACTCCTCCTTGACCAAGAACATTCTCCTCGCTGACTTTCGTGACCTCATCATCACTCAAACGCCACCATTGCTGTTTTGGAGTACCTCCCTCAACATACACAGGATGCTTTCTGTAGCAAACATAGTGACCGTTCTCGTGTCGCCCATAATGTGTCACTACACCACGAATCTCGTACAAGGGACCTCGAGTTTTCGACCGGAATCGAGAGCTCGCAATCATAGGTTTATCTGGATTCAAGATCCACTCTTCGGTATTGTCATCATCGTTCGCACCAGAGCTTCCCAAACACCATGAAGCGAGATCGAGGATTTTCGGAAATTTGACTGCTGAATAGTTTTTCTTGAGTTCTCCTGTATTCTCGTCGAAGAGGCTTCGGTTGATATGGACAACAAGAGATTTTGGAGGTCGTGCAATAACGGCCTGCCGAGATTTTGTAGATGAGACTCGGGCTTTGGAAGGAAGGTTGCACTTGAGCAGTGTCTTATCTTCGTAGTCATCATCTTCTAATGCCTCGTTCACAAGATCCAACCTGCTCTGGCTTGCTGCATGTGCTATCTCGTTCGTTGGAGAGTCTTTGGTTCGCTCAATGACCATAGTGAGCAACCTCTGCATCTTGAGAAGTGTACATTTGCCACACTCTACGCCTTCGATAAACTCAAGCTTGGTGTATTCGTCTAGGCATTCTGCAATGTCATGTTCCCAGGCTTTACCTAGCGGTACGGTCAAGCAGTTGAAAGGGATCATAGAAAGTCCCTCCGAAAAGCCACATTTTGTACATCCAACCCGCTGGGCAATGAGACCTTCGAGGGGATTCCTGAACGTCGATATCGGTAGACTCTGAGAAAGTTTGGTGCTTGGTGAAGTAGAATCATCTGCTTCGAGGCCTTGGAAGATTTGCACACGATTCGCAACCTTCCCAATCTCTTTGTCAATCTCGTCTAACACCTTCGAAAAGTATTCTTGTGCATCCTGTTGTTGCCAACTACTCATGTTCTTTAGAGCCGCCGGCGTCCAGATTCTGCGACCATTGTTTTCTGGGTCGTTCAATGTGGCGAGTAGCCCCTTCAGTGCACCCGCCATTCTCATCTCTGAATTCTCCACCTCGGCACCTACGATCTCGATTTTAGGGTTTGTGAGATAATTTGCCAGAGAGTCAAGCGACGCCAGCCCTTGGAGAACGCTATTCTGATAACAGGAATTATCCCAATTTCCCAAGCCAGCTGGCCTTCCTTCATCTACTTGCGACACTGTATTTAGTCCTGGTAAAGTCGACAACTTCGATGCCCCCACCCGCGCCACTGATCCTATGATTCCTCCTGGTTTGTCCATTCCCAGTACGCGCCTCATTATTTCACTCTTGGCCGCATGCGTGTAAGGAATGGCAGCGAGCTCGGGGTTCGTGATCCGCAATGGATTTTGGTAGTTATCGATCGTATTGAGGAGCCGCGAAGGCGTAACGTAGACAAGAACGTTCCAAAGCAACTCGGGAAGAGGTAGGAGATCGTAGTCAAGGAGGAAGAAGATGTGGTAGATGATCGGGAGAGCGCAGAAGAGGAGAGGTATGAGTGTTCCTGCCCCTGTGAATGTAGATTGTATTCCTTCACGATAGTCTTGATGGTAGTCTTGCGGGTCACCGTCGAAGAGATTGTCCATTTTGAGGTTGTAGGGATTCATCGCAAGGCATAATAAGGTCTTTCTAGCAAGGAATGTTGTCTTCCAGAACCAAATTCACTTATTTGTCTTTTGTCAAAGGTGCCCTTTGAAGTGTTTTTGATTCTGCGGCTCTGTTGAAAGGAACAGAAACAGCAGGACTCGGAGCCTGTCTGCAGGGAGAAGTCGCCGTCGCACACGCCAAACTGGTTGAATGCATGTGAGCAAAGCGATATTAGCCAATTAACCGTTTTGCCGATTATTATCTAAATTTATTTCGAACCCCACCAAGACAACACCGTCAAAACAAAGACACAACCAAATCCAATCTCTCGAAATCACAATGGGCAAGACAGCCCCTCCAAAGAAGGGAAAGAGCGGTAAGTCACTGTGATGGCTTTTGTTGCGATTTAAACACTAAAATATCATCAGCTCCCTCAGTACACTCCCGCGCTGTACGAAGAGCAACATCACCAGGAATCGATACGGACAAGTCCTTGAAAGATATCAAGCCACCCACAGATGACAAAATCCGCCGTCCGTCGATTCTAGCCGCTGTACAAGGAGCGGGGGTCACAAAAAAGTCAAAGAATGGCAGAAAGGCTGTACTCAGTGCTAAGGCCAGAAGACGACACGAGAAGGGCTTAGATCGAGCAGAAGCTGTGATGGACCAGAAAGAGGCAAGGATTGGAAAGAGCAAGAACCGGGCCAGAAATGTCCAAGAGAGAGCTAAGGCTTGGGAAGAACAGAACAAGAAGATACTGGAGAGAAAGGAGAAGGAGGAAGCAGAGCGATTAAAAAAGGAGGGTTGGGAGGATGTCGAGGACCAGATGGACGAGGACGCCGAGGTTGTGGATACAGGGGTCATTGCTGCTGAGCCAGCACCACAATCAATTCCATTGCCAGCGGAGGACGAGGAAGAGTTATGATCACAAGGAACTGGCGTTTAGGTTGGTGCTTTGGCGTTCGTCGCAACAAAAATGGGAAGGCTTGATACCATAACGGCAACAATATCATTCGAATAGACTTAAAATTTGGAAGTTTGACCCAGCAACTCGAACGTCATAATCTCTCATCTGTGAGAGCCGTTGACTAAGATACCAGGATAAATTCCCAGCCAATGTTCACGTCAGGACCAAGACGCCTACCTCAATTGATATACTGGAAGCGTCAGGTGCCGAGCATATTTTCGTGTGATCCAGTGTGGAAGTTTGCTGGAGATTCTCGTTTAGAATTGGAGGGGGAAACTGGAATTCATAGAAGTGATGGGCAGTCAACTGTCCATGGAGCGCGCATAGCAATTGGGGAACTGCTGATCTTGAGTGGCAAACCTAGAGAATTCAGTCTGCTAGACTTAAGTTTCTTTTGTTCAACACTGAAAGATTTACAGCTAGTGGAAGTTGGCAGTGCTCCAGATTTGCATCAAGCGATTGGGGGAACCTGATACTGGACTGGGCATTTCGAAACAGTTCCCTCATACAAATCCCTCTATCACCATTGCGATTGCCCGATATCGAAACAGCTGAATGAAAGTGTAGGTAAACGACCCAAGTTGCAGCCCCGCTCATATCTTTGCATTTCTTCTTTCAATTTGTGGACATCTATGATATGAGGGTCGAACCCCGGTCAGACACGATAGTCTAAACTACCTAACGCTAGCTAAAAGGAGGTATTCGAGGCTCTGTGCACTCCCCAAATTACCTTGATACGGAGTTGACGCAAGTAGGGGAATGGAATTCAGCAAGATTATGGTTCTTAATCCAAAAGTTGTGTTTTGACCTGTGTTCTCTTCCCCTCTCCACCTGACCTTAATGTCAATGCCTGCTCCTTTCATCCCAACCAACTTAAAATTCTACACCATCACAGGTATTGATGATTGATTGCTAACACATGCTACTTTCGTCATATTCTTTTTCATTTTCACCTTCAATCGTCTTTCAAGTGTCTTTTGGAAGTCATTTCATCAAGACCGCCCAAATCTGGATCTTCTTGATTTGATAACCTCACAACTTGAAGTTCTCTGGAGACTTTGACGCGCTTACTCGTCCATATTTGTTCAGCAAACAAAAGTCTTTCACCATCTATCACATACAGCAAGCTCAATCTTTCATACTGAACAACTGCGAGTGAAGCATCCTTTGCCAAGACTCCTCGCTTGAAGTTACCATTCGGTCATCGTCTCAACAGCAACAATCGTGGCGGCGAGAGTGATAAAGCTTTCAACTTTTTCATTAATGAATTTATCGTCCGTCATTAACTACCAAGATTTATGCCTATCCTTATCTTTCATCTTCCATTAGCCCATTCACCATTCTAGCCAGCCTCGAAATATATTGGCATTGTCCTTGGTCAACGGTCATTCTCACCTTGAAAAATTCACCCCTCGCCAGAGATTCGGCTCAATTTTCTAACTACCGCTTTGACTTCAGCTTTCGAAAAGATTAAGAGAAGGTGCTTCCTATTGTTACTCCTCCAGCCGGGGCCAGACGCCTATTTAAGGACAACTTCTAGGCTCTTCAACGAACCTTCCGACACTTGATCCATATCCGACATCCAGCCCTCCAGTCCAGACAACAAGTTTACACAAGTGGCATCCATCCAAAATCTGCTACTCAAGGCACTCAATCCAATTGCCGGTTGCCATATGCTTGTCAAAACCTTGGGCTTTTGCAACAATGCCTCCACCCGAACCTATCCTTTGCTGTGGCGATTCGACTCCAGTCCTCTCACATGGCTCGTACAAAGTTCACAATGATCCAAATCGCGAACTTCATGAGAACATCTTCACCTCTTTCCAGCATTTCGTCCTACGCACACATAAACGCGCAGTGTTGCTCCAGATTGCCTTGACTCAGATACCAGATATTGGAGAGCCACCTGTTCCAGGTTTTGGCAATTGCTTAACATCTGCTCCCAATGCAGGCTGGGCCTCGGTGACAGATATCTCAACAGTTTCCGCCAATGAATATGCTCTCCCCGATGTTCAAGCTGGAAACACCGTATTGCAATCTCTGTCTGAGGACACTAGATCATTCATTTCCGGTCTCCCTGCTGCTTCTCCTCCTCCCGGTTCTCATGAACTGTTTGACACCAACGTTTCTTCAGCTTTATTCCACAATTTTACACCAGCCCTTCCGTCAGACAACCTGCAGAAATTCTCGTCGTCGTATCCAACAGACTGCGTGTCAGGCCTGTCATCGGATGGCACACCACTTTCCAATTCCAGTCTCTCTTCTACCCAATGCTGTGAGCAGGTGCCAGTCACTTCACCCGGCAACAATGGCTTGTTCCCCTTAACGCCGCCAAATTATGCCAAACCTAATTCCACTCGTCTCTCAAGCGCTGCTCCGGTTTTTGTTCCTGGCATGTTCCGAGGCTCACTCCCAGCTGGACTCGCTGAAGCATTGGCTCAGACCACCGTATTGACGACACATCAATCGTTCATCAACGAGTGGCAAGAGGGCTGGTTGGATGGTGGAAGTTCAACTCGGGAGGTAGCAGAACAATCTTCGGTCACATTTCAAGAAGCCTCCCATGTCTCAGCAAAATTGCCTCACACGCTCATATCACCGTTCGACTGCGCTCAAAACTTTGAGAGATCGAAGGCTAGGGAGCACCGTCTTCTAGACGTGGGCTCAACTCACCCTGAGAAGATCATAGGTGTTCTAGAACTCGAAAAACATGTTGCTCCTACCGTCTCTTCACATGCTCCATCGTTCGGATGGACTCGAGACGCTGCAAAATCAGAGTCCCGGGATGAATGTCACCATGGTCTGACTTTTCCCATGGGTACTCTTCAGAAATTTCCACTCTCTGGAAATGACATTACTCCAAGGGATAACTTGAGATCTTTTGTCAATGAAGCTCAAGCTCTGCAATATACACCTCAAACTACCCCAGTCCCAGCAAATACAATCTCATCACCACCCAATACCTTGGTTAAGAATTCTACTCGAGCTCCATTATTTGGACCAGTTCCTAACGAGTCGCCAT
Organism: Tetracladium setigerum; assembly: GCA_031472005.1. Taxonomy (NCBI): domain Eukaryota; kingdom Fungi; phylum Ascomycota; class Leotiomycetes; order Helotiales; genus Tetracladium; species Tetracladium setigerum. The sequence goes on from PZJY01000002.1 coordinate 2,849,955, forward strand.
CAAACTTTCTGCCTGTGCTCGTTGATGACTTCAACGGTCAGCCTCCGGTCACTTCAACGCCAGGTCGCACTCAATCGGATGCAATGTCACTAGTCAACACGGTCACCCCTATGGCACCATTGAGACAGCCCATTAGATCTCGCATAAACTCTATGGCATCGGTCTCCTCAACTTGCAGGACATTCTCACCACCTCCCCGAGCCAATCCAGCCGCATCAAGATGGCGACGCCAACCTCAAGTTCCCATTACTTCTTCTACCCCGACCTCAGTCCTGTACTCCGAAGAAATCCGAAATAATCCACTCACAGACAAATCCTCCTATGTCATTCACGTCTCCTCTCGTCTAGACTACGGTCCCGGTCTATCTCACCGATACTTCCTCGCCCCAGAAGACTTATATGACGATTGGATTGAGATCACTCATGCGCAATGGTTTGCTACCGGTCACCCGTTCCAGATGCAGGCCGAGAAGTGGGATGTGAAGTGTTCGACTCATGGAAAATTCTTCCGCATGGTTCTGCGTCCGAACTTATTGATGAGAAATGAGCCACGTCCAAGTTTTGGAAAGTTGGGCAGAATTTCTTATGCCGGAGAGCGATAATCGATAGAAGGATAGAGCTTCTCTAGGGCGGGGGCCTCGGTCAGTCTGACCATCTGGAATGGAGGACAAATACACCAGCATCAGTATCATCCATTTCAACAGAAACAGAAACAAAACCACAACAACCGGCTACATTTCCGCTATTTAGATATCAAATAAACTCACACTACGTCGATTTTGCGCCTTTTGGACATCGAAATCATCATGAGCAACCTTGAAATTTCAGACTTCGGATATTACACACTCGCGTTCAACGTCGTTGATTTTTCTTTCTTGGCATGTACGAGATGGCATGGCCGGCCGTGGAGAGGAAAAATAGATTGTTTTGATATCTGGAGCATCCCTTAAAGCACGCATACCTTTAGTCCTTCATTTTAGATAGATCGTTAATGCCTCTCATTTGCATGGAACAGAAAGGAAACTAGATGACGGAATATCCTGCAATGAAGTTAAATCTGATGGAGGAACAAAGAGTTGGTGGAATAGTGGCGCTGATGGAAATTATATCGCTCGATGATGTCCTATACCCCCCTTTTTATACTATAACAGTAAAAGCTTCGGTGTTTAGGCATGAATTAAAGAAAAATCTCAACCAAAACTTGGTTTTAACTCTTACGTGATTGTGGAGTTGACACAGTGTGATGATGTAGATTTGCAAAACTACTCACCTCGTGATGATTGGTAAGGCTGGGGTATTAAGCTGTACAATATAGACACCAGTTGCTAATTGACGGTAACATAGGCGCTAGCACTCGAAGATATACTTTTCGCGCGTTGCATCGAAGCATTTTCTGTCACAACTCGACCAGGACCTCATACTTCCTGGCTATTGCCAAAACCCTTCATCCACTCATCTAGACTGGTCAATCTAGCCATCTTCTTCACTTGAAGACTTCGTAAAGTCGATGCTCATCTCATACAGAAGGTACATAGTGGAGGTGAGAAGTCATAAAAGTGGTTGTTCCTCGGCCGAGCCAAGATCCGAATGCCTCGGCCCGTCGCGTCACCAGACGTCGTTGCTGAATTTGAAAGAGCCTCCACACCACATGCTTTCTTCCATAACTTGAATTCTCTTGAATTTCTTTCTTTTCTATTCTCCTATTGCTATTTTCCCTACAACGAATCCGCAAATATTATCTCAAACATCAATCACCATGGCAGAACAATCAGAAACCATAGACTATTCATCCAAGCCATCTCCATCCTCTCCCTCAACCCCACCATCCAAACCTTCACCATCCCTCAACACACTCCTCTCCTGGACACCCTCTACCTGCGCTCCGCCGCCATCAAATCAGATCGTAATCTCTCAATCCTATCGTCCATTCTCTCCAGCCCCTCAGGAACAGACTCCCTCCTCCTCCTTCTCGGCTATTCCACCCTCCTCACCTCCTCCATCCTCACAACCGTCTCCGTAACCCGTCTAAAAATCCTCTCTAAACTCCTCATCGAGAAAGCCGTGTCTCTCCCTCCAAACACCGTCGTTCTAATCGAGGGTTCCATCCCTTCCTCACGACTGCTAGTCGCCGCAAGGCAATTGAAAGCACTCTCTAGCCTGATAAGCGACTTTAGGATTTTTGTGCGGTTGTGGGGGCTGTTGGGGATATACCAGTGGGGCAAAGGCGCATGGAAATCCCAAGCAGACGGAGATGCTGTAGAGAGGAGGATTGTCAAAGCACAGGTTGTGGTGAATTTCTTCTTCCAGATACTGGAAAATGGAGCGTATCTATCGTCTAAAAGCGTAATGGAATGGAGTTCTGAGAAACAGAATAAAGCATGGCTATGGAGTTCTAGATTCTGGGCTGCGCATGTTGGGTTAGAGTTTTTGAGGCTGGGGAGGGTTTTTGCAGTTAGGAGGGCTCAGAAGGGCAGTGAAGAGCAGAGGAGGGTGGATGGGCCAAAAGGAGATGTGTGGACTGATAGGGACGAGAAGGCTTGGTTTCAGGAGTGGAAGAAAGAGGTGCTTGTTAATTCCGCTTGGGCTCCTTTGACGCTGCATTGGAGTGTTGATGGGGGTTTGATTAGTGACTTCTGGGTTGGGGTTGCGGGCAGTGTAGCTGGCGTTGTGGGTGTTGGGAGACGTTGGAAGGCTGCCAGTGGTAGTTCGTGAGCACCTGAAAGATATAGAGATACCCAGTTTCATGGTTGTGTTATGATATTTGTTGTATATAAAAATAGCGGATCAAATTGTTACAGCTTTTGGAAGGACAACACCAAACGGACACACGTTATTCTGACATGACAAGATAAAGCAAGAAACAGAGCAGGCCTGCCGCCAGAAGCAATGAGAAAATGGTAGTATTTGCAAACCAATAGAAGAGGGGCGCATCAATAGAGAATCTAACAAGAAATTCGAAATATCCAAACTTAAAGGAAAGACACATGTTAAGATTGGCGGTTTGCAGAGCTCATACTCCCCAAACCCAAACGTATCATATCAAAGAGAGGCCTCTTCTCCAGTCAAAAAGGCTCACAAACTCCTGTACTTATTATCATCCTTCGGCACAGGTATCAGCTCTAATAACCTCTTCATCTCCACCATCAGCTCTGGCCTTTCATCCACCAACACTATAAACTCCCTACAATGATCTACCAGCGTGAATGCAGCCTCATTCCCACCCGCGGCTAGAATTTGCTTCAACCAAGCCGTCAACCCACCATCAACCTTCGAACACATCAGAATCGTGGCAGTGACATTGGCCAGTTCTTGTATGGACTCAAAAACATGACTACTTTTCACTCGCTTCTTCAGTCTCGTCAGACTGTAATCAACCACACTCTTCGCGCCGACGTTGAACGCTAAGATATTCAGCGTAACCTCGTCAATCACCGAGTGATTCTCATAGTAATTCTGATTGATGAATGTGATCATCAGATCTACAACGCGTTCCGGAATTTGCTCAACGCTCTTCTTTTCAAGATATTTAACGACATCGGCTTCGAACTTGGGACTCTCGTGTAGATAGGATGTGCGGATGACTTTGGCTTTACCACGGAGAACAACATCTTTGGTGTCAAACTTGTAGCTACCTGAGCGCGAGGAATGACAGGAACTGCTGTTCGTGATACAGTGGAGGTTGTTGGGGCGCCATGCGTCCGATTCGAGGGCGAGGATGTCGGCTCTGCCGAAACCTAGTCCTCGGTTGCAGTTGAGGGGGGAGAGTTGGTTATTTGCGTTCACGCCTGCGGCGACGAGTGAGACACCTGAGTTGCTAGTGGGGTAGCCGTGTTGCAATTGTAATAGGGCGTCGCTGTATTGTCGGACGTTGCTGAGAAGGACTGCATTGATAGGTCCGGCGCCAAACCATTTGTCCGCACGTATTCATGAGTGTTGGGTAAAGGTCCTCGATGAACGGGTTTGAGAGGACCGCGAAGGCTGTATGTTGGTATATCGTATCGAGGGTTTGACCGTGCTCCATAGGCTCTATTCATTTTTGTGCGAAATTTCTGAGATGGGGAAGAGATATCTTCCAGGAAATATTTTGATTTTGAAAACAACGAGGTAAATACCCAAAATTTTACTTCTCGATGATAGGAGCGAGACGTTGCTGAGAAGATGGAGAATGCCATATAAGATACATATAACTTCAGCACGAAGAGGCCAGAACTTCCCCCAAAATGCGCACGCAACAATGTCCAACTTTGGTGGGATATCCTTGTCACAGCATTTACTATGCGATGTAACTCACAAGCGACATCCGTATGATGTATCAAATTAACGTGTGAATGTTGTACTGGCTTGTTGCCATTGGTGTGGTCAGCCTGTGTCACAGTTCACGTGGAAGAGTACCTGAGAAGTAACACAACCAACACAGACGACACAGTCCAAAGCCAATCCCAGCCTAGTGACGAACCCGAATTGCATTGAAAAATCACGAATATACAGAGGTGTAGCAGCACTGTGTCCCGAATGACACTCCCTCTCCCGAGTACGGACCACTAAGAAAATCTCGCATGAACTCCAATCCTAGATGAACCATTATTTGCCGTCATTGTTGATCGATCATCGCACTGCAAACTTCGTACGACCTCGTAGTCTAGATCTCAACGGACCGGGCAAGACTTGGCGCGAGCGACGATGCACTATTCCATCCACTCGTCCTCAGCTCCTTAATATTTTGGTCCTCCATACCCCTCATCAGGCCTTCGGTTGTCATCATACTTCTTTCTCAAGGCTGTGAGACGCTTCTTCTTTGTGATCGAGTTGACATAAGTTCCGACGAAGAATGAGATGATGTTGAAGAACGGAACCCAGGTGTGCTCGGGTAGGAACTTTTGCGCAAACGCAAGAGCAAGAGGGGATGTGACCCAGCTGACCTTCATGACCGACCAGAATCCGGCCTTCCAGGTTGCGTGAACCTGGTGGATGGTCTTCGCTCCTGCGATGATTGCCATCGAGATCAGGTACACGCTGTTCTGGATAGGGGCGATCTGGGAATTATATAGTTAGCTACAATTAGGAAGCGCATAGACCAAACTTTGAGCACGTACCATCAAATTGCTAACGAGGATCTGAAGAACCTTTGCCTTTAAGCTTGTGCGGCCCGAGAAGATCTTTTGTAGTATACTGATTAAGACATGGCCGAGAGGTGCACTAATGAAAGCGCCGTACGCAGCCATCTTTGGTACTCGTGATGTGAAGTAATGGCCATTCTTATTCCTGTCCTTCGCTATCCATGATGCGAGAAGTTCTTGGGTCGCCGATAGCGTGCCCGAGGTGAGCATCTTGGTTCGGAGAGGGTTTGTTTGGAGCTGCTTAAGATAGGCCTGTAGGACGCGGTTAGTAACATGACGAGAGACTACATCCATTTGCATCCTTCTGAGCGGTCACATACAGCCAAGTACCCGGGTTTCCCAGCATCTAGCTTGCCGCCTGTCAATGCAGTGCCAATCTCATCAACCAGATCAGGTTGTTTGCCTCCTTTGATGTTGCTGATGGCAGCGGCAGCGGTCGCACCGGCCGCTCCGCCAGTTTGGAGGATCGTCTCCTTCTCGAACTTGACTGACATGGTCGCGGAAAATATGTGTAGAGCTGTGTTTGGGATCTGAAGAGGATGTAGGGTCAGCGAAGCTGTTTACAGGCGAGCAATGTTGATGTTGCTGGGAGAGGTGGCTGGCGCTCGCGAGCAATGTTTACGTGGAAGCCGAGGTCTCGCGATAAAATTGGGGTAAAGAGGAGGTGTCGCTGACGCGCCAACAACGCCAACTTAGCAAGGGCAAAACTGACCTGGATTGTTTTCCACGCGCTGGTTGCAATTGAAAGAAATTCCAGAGGCGTTGGTGATGTTTGGAGGTTGGGGGTTGATGTTGAGATTAAGATCAATGGGGGAGCTGGAGAAGGGATCCGCACAGCACAGCGGCGCAACGGGATTCGCAGTTGCGTTGGGACTCAAAAAAGGCGGAGGACACCGAAGCTGGAACACAGCAGGAGAGAATACGGATATGGTCCAAGCTTGCCCAGCAACGAAGAACGACCTGCCTTTGACGACACTTCTCTCTTGGTTTTGGAGACGATGTTGTTATCCGTTAACGTCTCTCAATGAGCATGAGAGAATTGCCTTTCAACGCACTTGTCTTTATTTCAACGGCGGCCAGATACAACGCCTGCAATTGAAGCATCTCCGGATCTTGTTGATGGCATTGGGTCCGTCTTGGCAGTGACAATTTTCCGTCCCCACGATTGTGCCGGAGAGAAAGGCGATATGTAATTCCTTCCACCGTAAATCTGGTTATAGGCTGGGGTACTGTACCATCCCCACGGGCATGAAGCTTCTTCCATATTTCTATGCGTTGTGGGCTGCAAGCAAGAGCTTTGCCGAGGAGGCTTGTTGCGGGTCAAGTAGGTAATCTTACGATGGCACATGAGGTATTGGTACCTACCAGATGAAGGAAGGGTGGTGGAACTTTTCTAAGGATTTATACGCGTATGACAATTGGCATATATCTATGTGAGTTATACCGCATAGGTTTGTGTCTTGTTTCGTTGCATTGCGTGCACTATGGAGAGAGAGTGGGATATAGTACATGAGGTGAGGCCCACACAACTCCTGACAGACCTTCCTGACGAGACTAGATTATTACAAATGAGGGAAACCATCTACCAAATCCGATTCAGATTTTCCGAATTGTTCAGCTCAAGATTCCCATAAAATGCAGACAATACGAGAAGACATGTTCAGGCAACTACGACTGTGCGCATTGAGGATTGTTGACGCTTTCGTCGAAAGACAGGATGCGTCTTGAGCTGCGATTGTTGGAGAGCCTCAAATGCTAAAACTTTATTCTATTTGATTGTTAAAAAGATACTGTTTATCAATAGAAATATGACTGATGAAACTTTCCTTGCCCACTCAAGTCATGTCTTCGGTAGGATATTGATGTTCGAAGACAACTGCAAGAAACAAAGAGCTGATATCAAATAGCAAACGCAGCCAAACTCGACAAACCTCTAGATCTATATGACAGTACGAACTTGAAGTTATGTAAGAAGATAAGGCTCGGGTCCTGTCTATCTTCTGGTGATCGTCTTGCTTTATCAAGGAACCAACATATTCACCACCAAGTTGATCAATGGACCTGGACGCTTTTATGGCAACGAAAGTTTAACTGAGCCGAGTTGAGTTGTCTGTTAAAATCAAATTAGTAACGAAGATATGTTTTCACATCAGAAGCTATACCTACTAGCCGCATGTCTGCAGGTGAAAGTGGTGTTTGGGAGTTTTCGAGGACTAGCGCCGCTCGCTTAAATTTCAATATTGAGTCGATCATCACCTAACCAACGTCGCGAGACCAGCGCGATTTTTCACCAATTCACCTCTTCTCAGTCAAACTAGTAGCCCAAAGAAAGACGCACGCGCCAAGTTACTTTCTTGTCTATAACTCACTTTGAGCCACTACTTCGACACGAGTCCCGCGACCATTCTAGACTTTGCATCTCCAGACACTCCGCCAGCAACTTCACCACAAGTCGACTCAACCACTGTCAGTGAACCTCTAACAATGTATACCCATCCAACTATCTCACGTCGTTCCACCATCTCGACGGTTCGACCTCTTCCACCACCTCCCACCCCTCTTCGCCGAGTCTCGGTGAAGCCAGGAACATGCACCCACATGAGCGTAACGCGTCTCTACACCGATAACTTCCCATGCATGCTCTGTGGTCGCTTCGGTTCGATGGGATGGGTTTTCAGATGTATTCAAGATCGAGAACATCTAATTGAGCACGATTTGAAATACGGCACTCACGTAGGTGTCATTTCTTCCTTAATATTCAAAACACTCATTTACTGGCCATCACAACAGGATAGAATGGATGCTCTCTCTACTCTGCTGGAGACATCAAATGATCCCAAAAAGAAAAGTGCGGCAGCCCGAGAATCACCCCTTTCCCTCCTTGACGAAATCACTGAAGAGCAATGGACGACCTACTCACCCGCTCAAATCGGCGTCCTTCTCCGACAGAGAAGTAACGTAAGTCGCTTCCCTTTCCAACTCTTCACAAAGATCCACTAACAAAAAATTCTTCTCGCCAGCTCCAAGAAGTTCTCGCAACGACCAGTAACCTTCACGCTCAAAAGCTCCTCAAGCAATCCGCAGCAGCTGACCCCTTCACCTCGACCACACCCTTCAAACCGACCAATCCTTTTAAACCAACCAACTCCTTTACCTCAACCAACAGCAGCAGCAGCGGCCACTCCTCCTCTGCTCTCTCCCAATTTCCTCTCCACGCCTCATTGATAAAGCCCTGGGTCCCTCTCAAAGAATGTCAACTCAGATGCTGCGCCGCTTGCCGACCCAGTTTCCGCGAAAAGAGCTACCTCGGTCTCGACGCCATCATGAATGGTGATGTACCAGCTACAGTATCTCAGGGGTTTGGATTTCATTTGAAAGGAAGTCGACCGGTTGCTGATGTTGAGTTGGTGAGGAATCTTGGGCTGAGACCGAATCCTGAGATTGTGAGTCTTATTCTTTATGTTCCATCTAAAAAGAATGTGAAGAAATTGAGCTGACAATATGAATACAAAGCGCCCGCGCTTTGGCTCTGTACCATCATCCCCAAGCAGCTGGTCTACAACGTCATCGTCGTCAAGTGTCTCTCTTTCTATCGCATCACCCTCACCAAAATCCCTTCGTCACGGCACTGCGACTGCAAACCTCAATTACACAACTCCTGGGTTCGGTCTTGGCATTCTTGATCCCGAAGACAATTCTGCAACTTCGACGGTCACGAATTCATTTTCGTCGATCGATAGTCTCATTTTCAATGCCGACAACGCTGCTGCTGCTGGAATTCCTCTTATTCGAGTTTCTCCTCATAGTGATGATATCGTCAAGGATCAGCATGCAGATATGAATGAAATTGTGAGCTTGAAAGGCAAAGAATCAGAGATCTTAACACACACATTTCCAGAAATCCATCAAAACCACCCCTCCACCAACAAGAATCAGATCTCCTACCCAAGTGGAACAGCAACCCGCGATTTCGCATTCCCATCTCCCTCTTTGCAAACCTCCATGTCAAAAACCCAAACCGTCGCAACTCTATCCCCCCATCCATCACTCCATCAAATCAGAGCCATGATACAACGTTCAATGGCATCCGCTCAAGATTCCGCATCCGTTCGAGACTTCCACGGACAGTGTCGATTTCATCGGCGTCAATAGGACAAACATCAACGTCAAGTTCGTCTCAAGATCGTGAGGCACAATCACCGTCGACATCGAATCTCAAAATCAAGATTAAATCTAGAAAGACGGATTCGCTTGCTACTGATGGAGATGGAGATAGAGACAGCATCGGTGCGTGTGCGGATAGCATCAGTTCTTCCTATGGGAAGGTGGCTACTACGAGCAAAACAGATCACAAGGTCAGAAATGAGAATGATAATGATAAATAGCAGCGGGGATGCAGCGATTCGCTCTAGCTCTGAATTTGAGGGCGAGGAGAAAGCAAAGGTCTGAGGGAAGAAGCCTACTTATTTGTTGTTGTCAGTGGTACTTGAACATCTGGGATAGCGGGTTATGAGAGCTTACGAAGAAGGGTACGGATGTGTTTGGTCTATTTTCTCTCTCTCTCTCTCTCTGATTTGCGAATTGTTTACTCTTGCGGATTGATACCCACCTCCTTTAGCTTCAGCATCTGCGTACAGAAGGAAGGAGCAAAAATTGTTTTGATTTTGTGATCAGCGAAAGATGTCTAGATAGATACCCCTCTACTTGCGATGATAATAGCGCAGAATCTTTTTTACGACAAAAGAAAGAATACCTAGAGAGCTTTCCAAAAATGCGAGATCGCTATGACACGAAGAACAGAACACAAAAAACTAAACTAGAAAACAATGATACTTAATCACAAATTTACCATCTCAATGGAAGCATGACTGACTGAATTCATGGATTTTGAAAAGAACAAAAAAGTCTTCGTCATCATTACATTTACAGTATCATAAACTCATAAAGGCGTTAGACCCAAACTAGCTAGCCAGCTAAAAAGACGGACGGCAGGCATTTTCACGTATGCTCATTTTCCCCTCTCCCACTCCTGCCCACTTCCCTTATCAGACGATTATTATTATCTCGTTTCATCCTGTACCTCGTCCGCTCTCAGGAAAGTGACAGTTCACCAATCGCCCTCCTGGTATCCTTCTCCTTCCTCCTAGCCAAAAGAGCCTTAAATGCGCCCAAACTCTTGTCCAACGCATCTTCATCCTTCGCACAAAACTTGTAGCTCTTCTCCTCGGTGATGATTTGCAGGCAGTGACCCTTGCTCTTGCTCAGGGGATCGATCTCCACCGCGTTGATTACTGATGATAGGGGAATGATCAGGTGAGGTGAGTATTCTGCATCGTTTTTATAGAGCGTGATCGTCCTGGCACGGATGACGACCCAGAGGTCTTTCCATTGGCGTACACCGCGGATAGATTTTAGGAGGAGGAGATGTCCTTGCCATACTACACGCTCGGGGTCTTGTTCTACGCTCATTTCGCTAACGTTGCGCCCAACGAAGGGTCGTGAGGAGGGGGATTTGACGGCAAGCGGCTCTTCTGGTATGGAAACCGTGGACATGCCTCTCTTTCGAGTTTCTGAGTCTGAGAGGTCCGAGACTTCATTGCCTGAGTATTCGATTGTGTGGGATGGTCTTCGAGTAGCGTTGGGATCGAAGGGTTTCGTCTGAATTGCTCTCGATATGGGATCGCTAGGTTCAGGAGAGCTGGACCCTAGTCTGTCATCATGTAGCCGTTGCTCTTCTTGTATTTTCATCGCACGTTCAAATCCTCCGTATGATCCTGCTACTTGCGCTGTTGGGCTGGCGAGCATCATCTCCTCTTCCTCCTCCTCGATTCGTGCCTCCCTCCTTATCAGATCCAGCCATTCCTGCGCATGCTGCTGCGAACTAGCTTCTAGATGGTAATTCCGCGATGGGCTGAAAAGCCCAAATAGATTCTGGCGCTTTTGTTTAGGGTCCTTCAAAAATGTAACAGCGGTGAGGTCTGAGAGTTGGATTTTATGGCGCAGTTTGCCTTCGTTGGCATCTTTGTAAATGGAGAGGGTGTTCGGTCGCAGAACGAGGTAGATGGGTTTCCATGCCTGTGATTGGGAGTTAGTTGCATTCATCGTGGAGATACCAAGGAGAGATACCTTGGTCTTTCGTGTGCGCTTCTGCACGTAACCACTCTTCAACACCCGATCAAACTCGAAGCTTCCGTTCTGATTGACGGGCGAAAAGGTGTCAACGTTGAGATGTGAGTTGCGCATTCTTCCTGACGAGCTCGGCGGCTGGAGGACAGGAGCTGGAATTTCAAGCGGTCCTGTTGTTCGCACTGGGATTTTGCGAGGTTGGGAAAGCTCTGGTTCTTGTTGTACTTCGGCCATGCTGACTGACGGTGTTGATACTGCTCTCACGACTTGACTGTTGAGAAGGAGGTTTGGGAGTAAGCTTGCTTCTCCGCAATTGCTATTATGGTAGTGTACTTCGTACAGTGGGCAGATAGCGCGTGGCGTAGGTATGGTTTGTGTCGAATGGGACTCGAAGCTTCCTTGCACCGAATAATGAAGCTCGATTTCAAGCCACCCAGATTGCCCGATTGCCCTGGAAGCACTCCGTCCGTGGTGTGGGTAGGGGAGAAGGCGCCGCCTGTACGGAGTGCGTGAGTGTGTGTGGAAAGCTGGCGTTGTCACACAACAACGGGATGACTGAGACGATGGATGAATAGATGATGATACTGTTGATAGGTACTGTACTGCAAGAATGAAGAGGAGCGAATTCCACCACCTCCAACAACACGCAAAAAGGAGAGGAAGATGGCCGTCTCTTTAATCAAGTACACCGTACGGAATTCTCCCGTGGTGCAAGTCTTGGGAGGGAGTTTGATCGGCGAAGCTTAAAAGATTAAATGAGGCCGTGGCCGTGTCTTGGACCAGGTCTGGAACAGTGAAATCGGATGAAACTGTTCTGAGGGAGTCGTGACAGCCAACCCTTCCGCAGCGACGCGACGGATATCAGAAAGAGCCGTGTTTCTGTTTGTGTCTGTTGAATGGCGAGAATGGGTACGGAGGAAACAAGCATTTGTTTGGGTCTGGACAGGAGAGTGTCTTCTTCTTAACTATCTATCACTGCCTGTTCTGCTTACCAGAATAGCATGAAAGGGATATTTCCGTCTGTCCAGTGGGTTGGAGTCAAGTGATCTCACTGATTCATCCATCCACCCCGTGATTGATAATTGTTGTTGTTGTTTTTGTTATTATTTTGCTGTTCTTATTATGAATGTAAGATCTTACTTTTGGCCTATTTGGGTTGATCCCACGGTCTGGAATGCTGGAGATGTTTCATGTGCACAGTACTTGAGTCGTCACGTGGATATTCTTGGCCGCTTGGTGGGGTTGGCCGTGACTGTCTTCCGTCGTGAAATATTCAGGCCCGACATCATCTTTTCTGCACAACTGCGCTCTCTCTTTCACAATACCCTTTCCCCCCAACCTGATTAGATCCTAGAATTTTAAAAACACCTTCATTATGCCGCTGGTCAATCCAGAGAAACTTGTTGCTCTGCAAAGAAACCCCGAGGGAATCCGAAATGTAGGTTTCCATGATTTCATCGCGGGGCAATTTGGACAGGGACATGCGCTGACTGGAATCTTCCTAGATTTGTATTCTAGCACACGTTGTAAGTTCTTTCTCCTGCGCTTTCAACTCCACCAGACTAATCATGTTTATAGGATCATGGCAAGACCTCCCTTTCCGATGGACTTATTGCCACCAACGGCATCATCTCCCCCAAACTGGCAGGCAAGATTCGATACCTCGACTCGAGACCCGATGAACAAGTCCGTGGTATAACCATGGAGTCCTCCGCCATTTCCCTCTACTTCTCCATGCTTCGGAGATCTGCGCCAGATGCTACCCCCGAGCAGAAGGAATACCTGATAAACTTGATCGATTCGCCAGGACACATCGATTTCAGCAGTGAAGTCTCAACTGCTTCCCGCTTATGCGATGGCGCAGTGGTCTTAGTGGATGCTGTGGAAGGCGTGTGTAGTCAAACTGTTACGGTTCTTAGACAGACCTGGGTTGAACACATGAAGCCGCTACTTGTGATCAACAAGATGGATAGGCTGATCACGGAGTTGAAAATGACTCCTGCTGAAGCATATCTACATCTCAGCAAGTTACTGGAACAGGTAAATGCAGTACTTGGCAGTTTCTTTCAAGGTGAGAGAATGGAAGAAGATTTGAATTGGAGAGAACGAGTGGAAGAACGAGTCGCTGCCGCTGCAACCAAGCAGGAAAAGGCAGGCAAAGAGTCGGTAAATGGCGAAACTTCCATTGATACTGACAATTTGGTTTCCAATGCCAACGAATATGAGGAACGAGACGATGAGGATCTCTACTTCTCACCAGAAAGAAACAATGTTATATTCAGCAGTGCTGTCGACGGCTGGGCTTTCACTGTTAGACAGTTTGCCAGCTTATACGAGAAAAAGCTGGGGATTAAACGTAATGTTATGGAAAAGGTCCTGTGGGGAGATTTTTACTTAGACCCCAAGACCAGAAAGGTTCTTGGCCAGAAGCACCTCAAAGGACGAAACCTTAAGCCAATGTTTGTTCAACTGGTACTAGAACAAATTTGGGCTGTGTACGCCGCAACGACAGGTGGTGACCAAGGAAAGGGGTGCGTGGATTTCCTTTCTTTTACATCAAAGTGTATAATAATTCATAGCAAATGTTCATATCTGACTTGCTCTCTTTAGTGATCCCGTCATGACTGAGAAGATTACCAAGTCATTAAATATCAATCTGCCAGTGCACGTGGCCCGGTCCCGAGATCCTCGAGCAATCCTTACCACAGTCTTTGGCGCATGGCTGCCACTCTCCACAGCTCTTTTGGTTTCGGTGATCGAGTCTTTGCCATCACCTCCCGCGGCACAAGCAACAAGGGTTCCAGGTCTGATCGAAGCTTCACCAGGTTTTACTCATGTGGATCCTGTCCTTCAAGAGGCCATGATCAATTCTAAGAGTTCCAGCTCAGATCCAGTTGTTGCATACGTCAGTAAGATGGTGTCGATACCTGAGAGTGAACTTCCAGAAAATAAGAGACGAGGTGGGACTCTGAGTCCAGAGGAGGCCAGGGAAATGGGACGCAGAAAACGAGCAGAAAACGCTCGAGCTCAAGCTCTTGAGAAAGCTACAGAAAATTCAGTTGACGGCATTACAGATGCCTTGGACGACACAACCATTGACGACAACGCCGAAAATGAAAAGAAGCCGAGCAAGGAGCATCTTATTGGGTTCGCAAGAATCTTTTCCGGTACACTTTCTGTTGGCGATTCAGTCTATGTTCTACCTCCAAAATTCACGCCTGCAAACCCTCACCATAGTCCAGAACCACAGAAGGTGGTCGTAACTGCTCTATATCTTCTAATGGGCCGTGGGCTGGAACCATTGACATCAGTACCTGCTGGTGTTGTATTTGGTATCGGGGGATTGGAAGGCCATATTCTGAAATCCGGCACAATCTGCAGTCAACTTGAAGGAAGTGTCAACCTCGCAGGTGTCAACATGGCAGCTAAGCCTATTGTTCGTGTTGCTTTGGAGCCAGCCTGGCCCGGAGATTTGGATAAAATGATCAACGGCCTCAAATTACTTGTTCAGAGCGATCCATGCGCCGAGTACGAACAATTCGAAAGTGGTGAGCACGTTCTGCTCACAGCGGGCGAGTTGCACCTGGAGCGTTGCTTGACAGATCTACGAGAACGCTATGCAGGATGCGAGATTCAAGCCGGTGAGCCTATTGTGCCGTACAGGGAAACCATTGTTCGTGCAGAGGAGATGAAACCGCCCGCAAATAAGGAACTAGGGAGAGGAACAGTTATTGCGGTCACCACTTCGAAGCAAGTTACTATCAAACTCAACGTAAGACCTCTACCGGCTAAAGTAACAGAATTCCTTGGCAAGAACGCCGATGCCATTAAGAGGCTCTACTCAGATCGTCAAGCCGAAGTAAAGAAGCAAGTAGATGGCGACGAGACCCCAGAGAGTGAAGATTTGGACGAGGAATTGGTCGACTCTTCAAAAGTCCTTTCACTTCCAGAGTTCAAGCAACAACTACAGAAAGCTTTCGACAGTGTCAAAGGAGGACAACGAGAGATCTGGGCAAATGCGGTTGAACAAATTATAGCATTTGGACCTCGACGAACTGGGCAAAATCTCTTGATTGATACAACAAAGGATTCTATCTGCGCAAGATTGTGGGCTGCCCCTGTCTCCCTTTTCCTAAAATATGAACTGATTATCTAATTTCACACAGCCTTCAAGATACTACCGAACAGTCCGAACAAACGGTCGGTGAAACCCTCGAACCCCGTGACTTCTCCGACAAAATTGCCTACGCCTTTCAACTTGCCACAGCACAAGGTCCTCTATGCAACGAACCTGTCCAAGGCATTGCGGTATTTCTTGAGGAAGTAACCGTCAACCCGTCGACCGAAGACGATTCCTCCGCCCGTGATAAACTCGGTCGACTCACCGGTGAAGTAATCAAGACTGTTCAACAAGCCATCAAGCAGGGTTTCCTGGATTGGAGTCCTAGGTTATTACTTGCCATGTATTCATGTGAGATTCAAGCTAGCAGTAGGTCTCCCTTCCAAACCAGCCCCGCTACCTACTCTCGTTTTTGTGATCCTTTTGCTGATGAATGAACCCAATTGCAGCGGAAGTACTTGGTCGGGTCTACGACGTTCTAACCCGCCGCCGCGGCCTCATCATCTCTGAATCCCTCAAAGAAGGCACACCCTTCTACTCAATTCTCTCACTCCTCCCCGTCGCCGAATCATTCGGCTTCAGCGACGAGATCCGCAAGCGAACTTCTGGTGCCGCATCTCCCCAACTCATCTTCCAAGGATTCGAGATATTAGACGAAGATCCTTTCTGGGTGCCATTTACAGAGGATGATTTGGAAGATTTGGGAGAGTTGGCGGATAAGGAGAATGTAGCGAAGAGGTACATGGATAGTGTGAGGGGGAGGAAGGGGCTTGTGGTTGCTGGAAGGAAGTTGGTGAAGGATGCGGAGAAGCAGAAGACGCTGAAGAGATAGGTGGGCTGTGATTTTCAGTATGAGAAATGATGTGGGTAGATTGCGGTATTATGAAATTACTCCACCATTGTTTTGTTTTGACATGGTATGTATTTCTCGCTAAGCGAAATCCGTTTTTGAAGTGGCCCTTGGATATACTTGATTTGTCGCCAACACATCTACGGAATAAATGTTCCATGTTGAGATTACTTCTCCTGTTTTTCGATATGCTACTTACCTTTGTACCTACGTACCTCCATATCCCAGACATTAACACGGGCTGGCATATGCACATGCCAAGCCTCTGTTTCATTGCCAACATGGCGGGGTAACCACTTCACTCCTCCTCTCTTCTCCTCTCCTCTCCTCTTCTCCCTAACATCTCATTCATAGAAACTACTCTCTCAGTAACCAACTTACCAAACTTTAAATCAGCACAAAGATTCTTTCATATCACCAACAAACCAACCAAACAATGTCTTTTCCCTCCCCCCTCGAAAACGCACCTGACCACATCCACGCCCTCCTCAACAAGCTACACCACCTCTCCCTCGAACAAGAATTGGTTCTCAATCCCATCCTCGGGAAATTTACAACTACAGACTACTTCCAACCCGAAGTAACCAATGGCGACTCAGACGCCCAGAAACCACCAGCTGCAGCAAATCGACGCCAAGAGCTGGACACCTTGATGCTCGATAAATTCATAGCCTTGGATGAAGATAAGTGTTTGTTTACTTATCAGCTGCTCTGTTCCATGAGTTCTGAGATACGAGGGAGAGGGTTAAATGTTGTGGAAGCCGGGACGAGTTTTGGTGTCAGTACGATTTATTTGGCTTTGGCTGTGTTGGCTGTTGCTGGTACAGGGGGCGGGCTGAAGGGGAGGGTTATAGCGACTGAGAAAGAGATTTCGAAGGCGGAGAAGGCAAGGGAACATTGGAAGGCTTGTGGAGAGGAGTTGGAGAGCGTGATTGAGTTGAGGGTCGGGGATTTGTTGGAGACGCTGAAGGAGGGGCTGGTGGTGGGGGAAGTGGATTTGTTGTTACTTGATAGTAAGTATTTTGTTTCTCTTACTTGATTATTGGTTCTTGTTGTGGATATTTTGAGCCTGTTTCTGACAATGGATGATAAGTTTGGGCCCCGTTGGCTTTGCCAACTCTAAAGATAGTTCAGCCAGCATTGCGACGCGGCGCTGTTGTGTTGATTGATAATGTAGTTTCCGGTGCGAAAGGATATCGTGATCTGATGGAGTATTTGAATGAACCGGAAAGTGGGTTTCAAAACATGACACTTCCTTTTATGAACGGGTTTGGGATGAGTGTTTACCTACCAGGTGGTGGAGAGAAAGAGGGTTGAAAGCTCCAAACATTGTCTGTGAGTTTCTTCTGATTTTGCAAATTAAATAAAGTCTGATTGAGTGTGGTTTTAAAGATTTACATCCAAAGTTGGAAAGCGAATGAATGAATAGGTACTTAGGTAAGGTAGGTAGGTATCTGATGGATGAATACCTAGGCGAGATGACAACATATTTCTTCTTTGGGAATAGATTGGAGGACGGACACATCCACTTTTGCATGGGAAAAGACGCAACGGCGGACATACCCCACATGTAAATCGACGAATCTGTGTTTACCTAGAAAGCTGCAAGTCGATATTTTATGGGTGTCTCCAGGAATAAACTTCCAAATTCGGAAATAACAACCGTTCCCCACCATTGCCTATGATGGTAGCCCCGCCGCGCCCTTTGATCAAACACTTGCCAATACTTGGAAGTACGGGACCTAAGAACACAAAGCAGACATAAATACTCTTGATTTCTCGTCTCCTTTTTCATGTTATACTCAAATTAATCTCACAGAAAACATCCAGCAATCTAAATTTCCCCCCAAAATCCACACAACCATGCCCTCCCCCAACCAAGAAGCAGTCCACATACCCGCCTCCCACCTCACGACCAGCACCCCAGAATCATTCGATCCCCTCGATACCACCATTCCCAAAAGCAATTGCACCTGGCACACACTCCTCTCCTCGCCCCTCACGCCCACCGATTCTTTCTGTGGAGGCATAGCAATCCTCCCTCCCAAAAGCGGCAACCTCTGTCCGCACCGCCACACGCACTCTGAAATCTATCACGTACTTTCGGGTAAGGCAGTGGCGACGGTAAATGGGAAGGAGTATAGACTGGAGAAGGGGAGTACGTTGTGGGTGCCTGGGGATGCGGAGCATGGCGTTGTGAATGAGGGGAGTGAGGAGTTTAGGTGGTTTTATGCGTTTGCGACGGGGGGCTTTGGGGATGTGGTGTATAGGTGGAGTGAGAGTGGGAGCCAGAAGTTGAAGGCAAAGTTATAGTGGTTGTTGAAATGTTTGCATATATGTGAAATTTTGAATGGGGAGATTAGCTTCTGGGATGAAGAATGGGCTTGAGTATATTTTCTTCGATTGGAATCTTTTCGTCACTTAGTTCAGCGATTGTTCTTCAGGCTCTCGACCTTTACATCTTTCACTTAAATTAAGCCAGGATTTTAGCTAGATTAATATGAGAATAAATTTATCTCGACTAACGCTTAAAGATCTATAAAACTCTCATAGCGAATGATAGTCCACCCACTACTAATTCCAAATCTGGCAAAACGCCATCTTTGATAAGAAGAACTGCCAAAATTGAGTGTCGTTTCCGATATACAGCCTCTGATGGGGACTGAACGACTGATTTTAAGCCCAAAATAGAACGGGAGCCTCTACTCCATGAACACAATCTCTCAAAAGTCCTAACCACATCTGATCAGAACCATGATGCCTCCCTATCATCTCTACCGCTTTCTTGATCTATTAATCTAATTATCTATAGATCAATTGATCAACGATCATAATAGGATATCTTCCTCACAAGAACCCTCTTTTTGTATCGAGCCATCTCCAATGCACTTAATACATTAGCCATCTCCCCACATCCAGCTTGTATGCTCTCACGATGAAAGAACCTCCAAATTTTGTAGCCTTGATCGTGTCCTACACAATGGCGGAAGCAGTCGATTCGGAAAGCGTCTCTACGAAACTTTTGGTAACGGATGAGAGCGTGGAAATCAACTTCTTGATATTTCAAGTCGAGTTTCGTCGCAAAGAATTGTGGTACTTGAGCTGCAGTAGTGGTAGAGGGGACCAGAGCAATGATGTGAGAGGTCAAGGCTGGGTGAGATGAAAACAACGGGTTGGCGCAGGGGGGGTGGCTACCAAGGGCGTTGGCGAGAGAGGCGAATATTTGAACTTCCACTGGGAAATAAGTGCAACTGGAGCAGCTGGGTTTGGGTGTGTGGATTGAGTTGAGGAGGGAAAGCGTGTGGAAATCACTCAGTGGCGCTTGCGCCTTCCCATTGACTGCAAAATCTTCACTGGCCGATTCGTCTTTCAAATTCTCAGTCAATACGACTCCCTCCACATCCTCTTGAAACTCAAGATAGCCATCTTTTGGAGTTGCCGGTGGTGTAAGTGGGTATTCGTATGCTGCAGTTTGGGTGTGAAGTGTCGACTCCCCTTCGCTTAACCTAGCAATCTCTCTTCCTGGCTCAACATCAACAAACAAAGACCCATCGTCGTTGGGGCTCCTATTGATGAAAATTGTTTCATTGGGTAATTTTAGGTGGTTGAGGTAGAATTTTGATTGGTAGCTAGCAAATTGAAAGTTTTGACCAAACTCGGGGGTTGCTGGTGGGGTGAGGGTTGACTGATTGTCGCTCTCCTCCAAGATCGATATGCCAAGTCCCTGTTCAGTCTGTTTACTTTTTCGAATACCTGGAGAGTTCTCCAAGTTCTTGAGATCTAGACTCTGCTTCTTGTTGGAAGTTCTTCTGAAGTCGACCTTGGAGTTGCCGAACCTGGTTCCTTGCAGTGGCTTTGTGGGGGTAGGGGGTGGCGACGTAGTCGGAAAACTAAAGATTCTTTGGTTGTATCGTATCACCGTCTTGATACCTCCAAAGCTTCCAGAAGTAATGTTTTGCTTGGGCGGATCTATCGATCTATCCGGGTTTCCTTTCGTTGTTCCACCACCCTTTGCAACCCCCACAACTGTGTCAACAAAGACATCAATCTCATCTGTATTCCAATTAGTTGAATTAAAGCAGAGGATGAGAAATTTATTTACCGTGATAAGCATCTTCTGGTGCAACTATTGCCGCCATGGTGGTGATATGTTGGTATTGTCGAAGTGTTGTATTGTTCTTGGCTTGATAGTGTAGAAGCATGCATTGTCGAAAATCTAAAAATTTTAAATATGGAGAATCGATCTACGATCTATGATTTTAAGGTTTTTAATTTCACTTTGAAGTTGAATTGATAGCCTTGTGGAGTGTGTAGTTGATGTTGTTATAGATGTGTGAGGTTTGCTTTCCTAATTGTCTCTAAGGTGAGATATTAAAGTTGGGTATGGTGGAGGCACTTTCAGAGAACAGTGGGACCGTACGTAATAAGAGAAGAAGCATGATTATGCGCCTCAGTCTCTTCTTGATCTTTTCAGGAGGATAATACTTAAGCATTTTCCGTTTGATGCACCTTCCAGATGCACCTTCCAGCACCAATCGTCTTTCCATCGCCGATCGATAATATCTTGGAGTTTTGACTTTATCAGCGCCCCCAAAAAACTCCAAAGACCTCTCTACACCACTCATAATCAAACCTGTGCCGTCCAATTGAATTTCACGCCCATCATCTTACGCAATTAGCAGCTAACATTCAAGCCTACAACGTGAGCTCTATGAACTGTGGAATGTCACGTGCCATGTAACACTGGATGTTGATACATTTTTTTCTTGGGAAAGCTCTTGGTCTCGTCATTCGGTTACTTTAGTGGATTTTAACAGTTCTTTTCCAATCATCAAGGCTCTCTCCTGTTCCATCCTTACCTCAAGATAGGTAAGTTGATGGAGAGTCTGAGTTGCCGATGGACTATCCGGATGCCAAGACGCGGGGCGCAAGCGAGGGATGTTCCTTCCCCCATGTTTACATATTTAATCAACCCAGATACCCTAGTGTATTGGTTCACTTGTTCATAAAAACTTTGAAGATTTCTTCTGGATTGAGTTCACAGTGTTCTTGGTGTAAACCACTGCATCTCTTTATTCGTCAAATATTAGCTTCCCAACTTCACCAAAGTGGAAGTGTTGCAAGCATACCTTCAAAATGTCATCTACAGTAATACCAAAATTTCAAACCGCAGCATGGATAGATACGCCTGGTCATAATACCAAGCCGTATCTCAAACACGACATCTCAATCCCAACACCAAGCAATGGAGAAGTACTCGTGAAGCTTGATTGCACCGGCGTATGCCATTCGGATGTCCATGCCATTCTGGGCGAGACCAAACGAATGGCTGTACACATCGGAGGACACGAAGGAGTTGGAAGAGTCATCTCGCTCGGCCCTTCTGTTCCTGATTCCTTCCTCAATACCCGCGTTGGTGTCAAATGGCTTTACAGCGCCTGTCTTTCCTGCGAAGTGTGCGCGATCAATTACGTCCATTGTCCAAATCAAAGCAACTCGGGAAGAAATGTGCCAGGGACGTTTCAGCAATATGTGGTTGCGCCTGCAAAATTTGTCACGCGGATTCCAGATGAGTTGGAGAGTACGATAGCAGCTCCGTTGCTGTGTGCTGGACTTACTGTGTTTGGTGCTATCAAGAAGACAGGATTGAAGGCAGGAGAGTGGATGGTGATCATGGGCGCTGGAGGAGGGTTGGGCCACCTAGGAGTTCAGATTGCAAGGACTATGGGATTCAAGGTCATCGGTGTTGGGAGTGGAGAAGAGAAGAGAGCGCTCTGCATGGAGTCAGGGGCCGAAGTATTTCTGGATTACAAGACAGAAGATGTGGAGAAAGCTGTCAAGAATCTTACGAATGGTTACGGCGCACATGCAGTTGTATGTGCCACTGGAAATGATGCTGCTTATGTACAAGCTCTCCAATTAGTGAGAATCATGGGAAGTGTGGTCTGTGTAGGTTTGTCGCAGTCACATTTGACGGTTTCGCCTCTCCAGGTGGCAATTAAAGGACTGAAGATTATAGGATCTACGGTGGGATCGGAAGAAGAAATGACTGAGCTTCTGCAGATGGCTGTTGCTGGGGATGTATTGCCGAAAGTCGAAGTTTTAGAGCTGGAAAGCCTACCTGACGTGATACAGAGGATATCAGAAGGTAAAACTGCAGGCAAAGTAGTTATGAACCTTTCATTCTAGATGAAGGACAGAAAACTATTTTCTTAAATGTACCGAAAATCAAGGAGAAAATAATGAATATTCTTATCCAAACTGAGTGCTTGTTCAAGAGCTAGTGAGCCCGTTTCGAGGAGAACTCGCAGTTCACAAATGTAAAATGCGACCACAGATGTGCTTTTCTGAGACTTGCAGAAATATCTTGATTCAATAGCGCATCTGAAGAGTAGATAGTGGACCTAGCCTGTAGAAAAGTTCTCAAGAATAACGAAGTTACTTGATGTCTTACATCTGAATTCAAGCGGGCGTGCTGGTCTCCCTAAAGAATTTTGCACATTATTATTTCTTCAATATAAAGGGAAAGAGTAAGAACAATCTTTCTGAGTTTTCAATTATAGTTAATGTTACTTTATTGCGAAGCCTTCCCATTTCTACGTATCGTATGGGGTTTGCACGCAAGCACCGAGAGAATTTCGTTTCTGCATCTGGGGGAGGAACAGTTCAGAGTTTTACAAACTACAGAGCTTAATTCTTATTTTTGAGGAAGATTTTGACTTATTCTAAACGCAATGAGCAGATTTGAGGATTTGATAACAGCTTTGAAAGTATTATTTTCTTCAAGTGTTTTCATTCTGTTGCTGTTGCCATTTACATAAAATACAAATATCGATCTGCAAAACGACAACCTGGGATCCCTTCACTTCACGATTGGGTATTCAAAAACATATAGAGCTAAATTTTGAATCAAAGCATTCCTTGTTAAACCAAACAAACATAATACAATCCCCGCGTGGAAGGTGAACTGTATCCCGCCGTGCCTGATTGCCTCGCAAGTTCAAAAGCTTTCCGCATTGCCGAACTACAAATTACAATGCGCCTTATGAGCGAAAATATCGTTTGTAATACTTGTACTTCAGTCCCTTACAAATCAATGTATCCCTTTTTCCTTCTCAGTGATGCTGTGAATGTGACTCCCAACAGGATCGAAGAGCGCGTCGCGTCCCGTTGTTTACCCGAGCCAACACAACCAAGCCGGAAGCTGAGCTGCCTGGATATCTATACAAATTCAAATAAGCAGATTTATTATTAACTGCGGTAGGTGGCACCTGTAAAGTGTTCTAGTCAAACCGTTGGTAAGAGGAGGATATTAGGGACAAGATCAACTGGCCACCAAAACAAACAACTAGCAGCAACTAACTCCCCAAACTCGAAAAAACCCAGTTCGGCTGGGTTTCTCTATCTTCTATCTCCTATGTTAGGGGTTAGAAGAATAGAGTTTTGCAATTTTTTTTAATATTTTTTTAAAATATCTTTTGCGGGGTTCTGAACAGTAGTAATAAACTTGAAAGGATATTTATCTCTTTCCTTTTGATAATTAGCTTGCGCGAGTAAATCGACGATATTTTTTATGGAAAGAACTAAACCTTTAATTTAATCGTTAAAAATTTAACAATTTTAAAGACAAGTAAATCTCCGCCGCGCTGGCGTAGTAGTGTGCGAATCATCTAAGCTGACGTTATAAATATAGCACTCATGAACGATATTCTGTGCCAGTAAATGAATTGGAGGACAAACTGGCTCCATATACTCAGCAATCAAAACCAAAATCTCAGAAATTGCCGATAACAAGCACCAATCCACTTTGGTTGACACTTCCAACCATACACTATCCGGCGACGAACTCTCCGCTGGACGAAAAATACCACCAACTCACTCTCGATAATAAATGTCAAGTTCGAAAGCGGGAGAAATAAATATTGCACAGCTGATCGAGGCGAAAAGAGTTGGAAGAGGCACCCATGTCAGGCTCAGGACTAGGTTGCTAGGGGTATAGTATATACAACAGGGAAGCGGTCCGCAGTCTGCTGGTTCTGAATAATAGAGGTTCCTCGATTTCTGCTCATCTGGAGACATTTAATTTTGTACTGAAATGTAGAAATTAAATGGATGGCGGCATTGACCAACTACTTTGAAGAGTTAGTGATAAAGTGTATAGCGACACTCTGCGGGAGAATCAAGACAGGATTGTTGTCCCTCTATCTGAGGGCTGGATTGGAGGTGCTGATCTAATTTATTAATTACACAATGTGACACATAAAAGTCAAAGTGAAGTATCCAATCAAGTGGAATTTTCTTTCACATTCAGTGAAGCATAACAAATCGACAGCACTCATATACCAACAAACATTTCAAATTCGACAACGCTTCTTAAAAAAAAAAAAATTGTTTTAATTTCCAACAGCATCAGCCCATCGTCTAGGTACTCGTCATGCAGAAAACTAGTAATTACCTACCTACCTACCTACCTACCTACCTACCTACCTACGTTAGCTAGAAAGCTCAAAGAGCCACCAAAAGAGGCATATCTATAACCCAGGATCGTGCAACCGATCCTCCGTTACCTCGGGTTCAACAAAAATCCCTATCAAGTTGTCTGCAGAGATTTGAAACGAGTGGTTGCGCTGGTAGGTGAGTGAGGTAGGTTGGTGGTACCCAAGGGAGGTATTTATAGTTGAGTTTCTCTACCTACCTATCTAGGTAGGTAGGCACTTCTCGTTTGGTTTTGGATTTGGTTGTGATTGATAGAGGGTGTGCTTTTGGCAGGTACAAAACCGCAGCGTCATAGTAGGTTTTCATATGGTGGTGGGGGCAATCCAATATACAAGCTGTTTGGGGGCTGCGCCCAAGATTTGTTTTATGATAAATATGAGGGTTGCTCAGTTTGCTGCTGCACTTGTATTCAGTACATTTATCTTGTGGTCGGTAATAAGTATTAAAATATAGGTACTTTATATAGGTAGTTTCGTATGATCGGGGTGATAGCAGCCCATTCATGGTCCAAGATAAATATCCAATAGATAGTAGTAATCCAGATATATCCAAAAAACTATTCTTTAATCAAATATCAAATCATCAAAATCGCCACCCGTATCATTCACCTCACCCCAAAGCAAATCATCAAACGCGCTCTCCTCCGCCATCTCCATATCCAACGAAATGCCACCCGCTCCCACTTCAGCCGTAGTATCCATGTCAAACATATCATTGAGCTGCTTATTTGCATCCACCTCGGGAATCTGTGTGTTGTTATTGGAGGTGGTGGCAGTGTTGCTGTTTCCAAAATCCAGAGTTTGTGTCTGTGAGAAATCCATCGCGCCGAAGAGCTCGAGGTCGGACTCCGTGACGTTGTCTTCGCCAAAGAGGGAGTCGACAGATTGGGGAGCCGTGACAGCAGTGTCGGGCGCGGCTGTCGGACTGGGCTGGGATGTGATAGCTTCAGTATCGATACCTAGTCCTTGTGGCTTGGATGTTGTTTGGGAGGTAGTATCTGCTAATATGGGTTCTTGTTGTGGCTCAATAGTCTGAACTGCTGGTGTGTTGACAAGGTCGGATGTAATGGGGATTTCCTCAATTGGTTGGCTCGGGCTGTGAGCATGTGCAGGCTGATTAATTTCTGGACCCTTGATTTGCTCTTCTGGAGGCGAGCTTGTGATAACCTCGACCTCCATAGGCTGCTCTACAGGTGCAATTGCGACTGGAACTTCCTCGATGACTTGTGGTTCGGGGGTCGTCACTGGATTCTCGCGTGCGATTCTCTCCGCTCGTTTCTCATTCAGATCGCGCAGTACCACTGCCTTCGCACGGAGCTATCAAAGTATCAGCATTCAGTTCACTCCCAGGTAATCTGTCCGCTTACAATGTCAATTTCCAGCTCGTCCAGTGCTTGCTGGAAGTGGTCGACTGCACTAGGTATTGTAGTTTTGAGTCTCAGACTGGCGCTTGCGAGGGTTCGGCCACTTTCCCCCTCAGTTGCCCGTAGTGCTCTACCGACTTCTATAAGCTACTCGGTCGT
Organism: Tetracladium setigerum; assembly: GCA_031472005.1. Taxonomy (NCBI): domain Eukaryota; kingdom Fungi; phylum Ascomycota; class Leotiomycetes; order Helotiales; genus Tetracladium; species Tetracladium setigerum. Next base: position 2,876,186 of record PZJY01000002.1, read on the forward strand.
CAGTGGGGTGGACAAGAGAGGGAGCTGGGTACTCACTATGCCATTGACCATGCTCTGAAGCACATCTAGTGGGGGTTTGGCCTTGTGGGCTTGAGCCATGTTTGGGGATTGTGCGGTGGATTAAAGCACGTTTGTTATGCTCAGATAATGGTGGTGCCAAGTGAAGGATTTTTTGGCCGAACTGGCTCTCGCTGGTCTTTATGAGCTTTCGAAGGCAGGACAAATGGTTCCAAAGTTCGATTCTTGATGGTTATTTGGGAAGTCGCGTTTGGCATTTGATATCGTCGTGCAGCACAAGCTAGGCCTGTTTGGGGAAGAGACTCCAAAGTTGCGGGTGGGCTTGGCAGGGTCCATGGGAAACTCTGAAGATGAGAGTCACATGAGGAGATGCATACAAAGGCAGACCCTCGCCAATAGTATTGAAGGCGGAAGGGAAGCGAGCAAAAGGTTGAGAGGGTTTGAGGAGGGAGATCTCTCTCTCTCTATATCTGAAACCGATGGTCGAGGAGGAGAGAGCGAGCTTGTTCTTAGAGAGATAGATGTTAGTTACAATAGCGAGTTGAATCTGAAGAGAAGAAAGCGAATTGCCTGTCACTATACAATCACAAGCCTCGTTCTCTCTTGTCCCTACAGGACCTCTCGATTGCATTTAATCTAAAGCTCTATACTGACTGTACCTGAGTACCTATTTACTCCATTCATGATTTCAACTTCTAATTGGCACTGCACCTGTTTTCTCCCCACAATTTCATTCCGGCAGGCCCTTGTGTATCCATCCGTGGGTAAGTAGTCCGTCCGCGCTGCAGGCGAGTCCGGTTCATCACAACCGAAACAAACACCTTACAAAGCCACCACCACGATGCATGTCCGTCGTTCGTCCCATCAAAATGCGGATGGACAGATGACGGGAAGCCGTTGCATTACAACACACTATTACAGGACTGTACCATCGGTACCTTCGGTAGGTACTTCGCATATATTACTGTCGTCTTCATTATTCTCGCTTGCCAGCTTCCGTGACCAAAGTAGCCATGCTGCCTGCTCTTTTATTGGGAGCTGTGACACCTGACATCTCTTCAGACGAGTCCAGTAATAATTATTGGTCTAGCAGAATACTTTCCGACGGGGCTAATCCACGGCAGCCAACAGGCATGAAGGACGAACCTTCGACATCTTTGGTTCCGTCCTGACTTGATCGCGAAAGAAATCAAGAAAAGGGAGGGAGGGAGTGAGTGATAATTGGGAGTGCTATACATACATCTCTTGATATTATGTGGCCAATACCACCGAGACGGGGATCTCTGGTCGATGCCGAGTAGAGCAATCTCGATGTCTTCAATCGAACGTGAAATAAAATCACTCGCTCCCAGCCTTCTGACCTTTTCTTCCCACGTCAACAATCGCTGGCAAAGCCTACCTCTCTCTCTCTCTCTCTCTCTCCCTCTCTCTCGGTACCAGACATTGACTGAATACTGCGCCCTCACACACAAAGTAATATATTAATTTGTGTATTACTGAGTCTTTGGATCAACTCAATCACCAACCCTACAGTACACTACCAACATGCATCCCATCCGCCTTGGTACTAACCAGCTAGCGCTCCTGTGCGGCGTGTGTGGCACCTACCAAGCGCTTACTGGCCGCAACTCCACAGCTGTCGGTCGAGAGTCTGAGAGATAATCTTCTGGAACCCACTTCGCTCTCTTTCCCTCTCCCTCCCTCCCTCCCTCTCCTCCCTCTCCTCTCCTCCTTTGATATCTCCCTCCTTCGACTTGCTCGTCAGATCGTCTCTTTCCCTCCTCTGCCTTTCCATCTTGACAGGCGTCCGGAATCCTGAGTGGCTTTTCTTCCTCTCTCTTTCCTCACGTCCTTTTTGGTGATTCCTTTCTTCTCTTTTCCCTCCCCGTCGTCCTCCTCGTTGTCATATCATACATCGTCATACTCTTCCGCAATTTCCATCTCATCTTTCTCGTCGATTCGTCGCAAGGGAAGATCTTATCTTCTGTCGACCTCCTCTCTGTCGGTTCCTCTTCAGAAAGTCATCGCCTGCCATTTCATATCCGCGCGATATCATTTCCACGAACGCTTTTCGCAAAAGCGTTCTTCGATTTCCGAGTCTTGCAGCGGCGCGCGCATTTGTCCTCGAGTCGCATAAGCTCGCAGTAATTGGCAACGGCATTAGCACGCTTTGCTTTCTCGTTCTCACACTGTATTTCGCCTTGCGCTTTGCAGAGCCACTTGTCTTGCGACTTTTTCGAAAAGACCCTGTCTTTTTATCTCATCTTAATCCCTCTCTCACGAACTCCGCAAACCATCACAAACGAGTCAACGGCCGAACATCATTACGATGGCAGACAACGGTCCCCCTCCCACAAATACTCAGCTCCCTCCTCCTCCCTCCTCGGCCGGTGCACCTGGTTATGAAAATGGCCATACACAAGGCGCTCATATGCCGCCCCTCCACTTCCTCCTGTTATCATCCCGCAAAACACAAACCCAATCCCAACCGCCATCACTTCGCCAATGGGAGAGAATGGAATGATGTCTCCGGACAGTGCTGGAGGCTTTGTCCGACGTGCGGCACCCGAGCCAAACAAGCGGGCATTGTATGTCGGTGGCCTGGACCCCCGAGTCACTGAAGACGTGCTCCGACAGATTTTCGAAACTACTGGGCATGTGCAAAACGTCAAAATTATTCCTGACAAGAACGTGGGTGCTGTAAGTATTATCCTTAGCTATCAGAGCCCTTGGAGATTCAGTGTGGCAAACCTTTCAGTCAAATTTCTATCACTAGGCTGGAACTTTTCCCCACAGATATTACCAACCAGTATGTGGAGTGTTGTTGGCTAATTATCGTCTCAATAGTCTAAAGGATTCAACTACGGTTTCGTTGAGTATGATGATCCAGGAGCGGCTGAACGCGCAATGCAGACATTGAATGGTCGTCGTGTTCACCAAGCTGTAAGTTCAACTTCACCTTTAACATTTTACTTGGAGCTTCAACTTTGGAGCATATATCATTCCCTTGCGACCTCTTCCTCTTAAGCCTCCAGTCCCCTTCTCCTCCGACCTACCAAAAACACAACCGAACCACCTTGACGAGCACCTCTAATCATGGCGCAGGAGATCCGAGTAAACTGGGCATACCAGTCAAACACCTCGAACAAGGAAGACACCTCAAACCACTTCCACATCTTCGTCGGCGATCTTTCCAACGAGGTCAACGATGAAGTTCTCCTTCAAGCTTTCTCTGCATTTGGCTCGGTCTCAGAGGCACGCGTTATGTGGGACATGAAGACTGGCCGATCTCGCGGCTACGGATTTGTTGCTTTCAGAGAGCGTCAGGATGCAGAGAAGGCTTTGAGCTCCATGGATGGCGAGTGGCTTGGATCGCGCGCCATTCGCTGCAACTGGGCAAACCAGAAGGGCCAGCCATCGATCGCTCAACAGCAAACCATGTCTGCCATGGGCATGACTCCAACGACTCCATTCGGTCACCACCACTTCCCAACCCACGGTGTTGCAAGCTATGATATGATCGCACAGCAAACCCCGGGATGGCAAACAACTGTCTACGTTGGAAATCTCACTCCATACACTACACAGAACGATCTCATTCCTCTGTTCCAAAACTTTGGTTATGTTGTCGAGACTCGCTTCCAAGCTGATCGCGGGTTTGCCTTTGTCAAGATGGACACCCATGAAAACGCTTCCATGGCCATCTGCCAGCTGAGCGGCTACAACGTTAACGGTCGTCCTCTCAAGTGCAGTGTAAGTAGATCGGCTCCTCATTTAGATTGTATGCTAACTCTGTTTAGTGGGGCAAAGACAAGGCACCCTCTGCAACCGGATTCGAGGGATCTCAACCAAGCTACAGTCCTCAGGGCGCACCAACCCCTGGTGGATATCCTGGTCCTGGAACTCCTTCCGCCTACTACCCTCAATATGGTGGGATGCCTCAACAGGGACCTCAATCTGCTGGACCAATGTCGAACCAACAATCTCCAGGCCAATTCCCCGGTCAACAACAAGGATACGGTGGACCCCCAGCCCAATCCCCCGCTCAGTATGGCAACCAACAGCAAATGGGATATGGTGGTTCTGCAAGTGCTGGTGGTTATGGCCGTGGAGCTCAACAAACACCAAACCCTCAATGGAGTGCGCCTGCAGGCCAAAACTTCAACAATGGTTTTGGTGGATATCCTCAATAATCTGATGACCTCGATTTTTGATTGGCAACATTCTCGGGGTTCAAAGTTCTGTCTTTGGATTCCTTGAACGCTGCGGGATATGAATTCGGGCATTTTGAGCTTTTTCTTTCCGTTTCTCGTGTGTTACTTGCTATGAGTTCCCGGCTTCTTGCGGGCTTCGCCACTCATCAATCTGCATGGGGCCATCTAGTCATTTCAAGGGCTCTATTTTTCATTACAATTCGTCTGATTCATAGCGTTTTTGTGTTGGATAGGCGAATTCTCAAGTCGACCTCAAAAGTTGTTTTCTTAGGTCATCTGCTCTGTCGACTGGAATTCAGCACTTGATTTGTAGCCTTTCTTGATTCTATCTCATTTTGCTGCACGTCTCGTCCTCATGAGTCAACGAATCTTCTATAGCGACCATACCCACCTGTCTTCCCTTATGCCGTGCTTCCCAACTTTTTCAGTCCGGTTGTTTTCCGACGTTCTCGAGGAGAGCGGGCAGGTAGTTGTGATGATGGAACGGAATGTGTAAGACTGTAATGAAAATTAAATGGACCTTAACTGAACCTTGTTTCAATGATGTTGTGATATGATGTGACCTTGAAAGTATCTTGTAGGTACTGTACCTAGGCTTGTGTGCATGATCGTGAGATACTGACGAACTTGAAACCTCTTTAGAATCAACACTCGCGATGACTCTGGCTATCTTAATTGAAGTCATGGGCCTCAATGCGTACCTAGGTACCTACTTTGGCTTGTCTTAACGCGTAGAGGTGCAGAATTATAACCTCCCATTCTTCCCTGTCCAGAGTCACGTGATGTGCCCGCACGTCGCGTTGTGGCAATCGCGACTTCCCGACGCAAGAACTTCCAGCAAACAAATGCGCGACAAGAACAACCAACGCCACGACTTTCTTCACGGGTTGGCTGTCAACACAACCCCCAAGCACCTCCCACATATAACCTGATCGCATTCCCTTGTATGCCGGCTGGCCCGATCCGCTTTCCAGTCTTCTCACCGGCTACTCGAGGATTGCTTGCGAGTTACTGGAAAGCATCCGTCGCCTCCCCAATCTCGACAACCACGGTCTCTAATAGCCAATTCCCGACTCGACGATACGCCTCAATATCAGACGCAATGCTGGGACGAGCTGTAAAGGACCATAGCGTCCCTGTTGCCAAACCACCCCCTCGAAGCCGGCTGCTGCCTCACCACCACAAAATGGCAACATTCAAGACCAATTCAATCAAGCCCGTCATTCGTCGAAATCTATTGGCGGATTTACTGGTTACAAAAATTCGCAGAATGTATTGCAATCGCAGACATCGAACCAAAAGTACATACCTGCAAAGAAGGACTTGAGTACTCTGCGCCAACCTCTAATAGCATCTCCTGTCTCGTCAACAGGGTCAACAGGGTCTACAGTATCGTCAGCATCGTCCAGAGTCTTCTCGCGGGTTTCTTCAGTCTCTTCTGGCTCCTCTAGGCCTGTGAGCACCTCTGGCCTGCAAAGGGTCTTCAGCAAGCAGGATGCCTTTTCGAATACTCCGGATACGGTCGACGAGAATGCGCAACAGGAGGCTGCTATGAAGAGGAATCTCTTGTGTCAGCAGTATGTGGCTTTCGATGAGAATGATTTTGATGACGATGTCGACCTGGATCTTGATGCTGATTACGACCTCCCAACGTCCAAGGCTGCTCCTCCCAATCCTATACCCAAGGCAACCTTTCAACAACCTCCTGCCCAAGCTAAGCCCTCACAACACCACACAGCAAGACATGCTTCTAGTAGTGCTCAGACATGGTCTTCGTCACCCCCAAACCACAAGATTACACCGAAGAGGTCAATAGAGAAAGAAGCACCACAAACCGCAACTCTCGATTCATCACAGCCCGTAAGAGCCGCTGATCAACCAAGAGCTGCAAAAAGACGAACATTACCATGGTTGGCGAAAAAGGCCGAGGAAGAAGCTGAAGCGGCAAGATTAGAGGATATAGAAGAGGCCTCAGAGGCAACCTCAACAGCTCCTTATGCGCGGAAATGCTTTCGATGTGGAAGCCAGAGTCATTTTACCCGGGACTGTGTCAGTGAAGCGAAGGGGAAAAGTCCCTTCGATTTCACCCCTCTTCCCAAGGACAAATCAATGCCATGGAACACAACGGCCAGCAAAATTGCCCAAGATAAAAAAGATCTTAAGGGCAGGCAAAACAAGAGAAAAGCTGCAGATGTGGAAGTGGAGGAAGTCGTTCGTCAAAAAGACAGGCAAGCCCGTCTGGCTCCAATCACCCTCAGTGAGGAGCAACAGCGCGTTCTTGATTTGGTGGTTAACCAGCAGAAGAGCGTTTTCTTCACTGGATCTGCCGGAACAGGCAAATCGGTTCTGATGAGGGCTATCATCGCTGAATTACGCAAGAAATACAAGAGAGAGACTGACCGAGTTGCCGTCACAGCTTCGACAGGATTGGCAGCTTGCAATATCGGTGGCGTTACTCTGCACAGCTACGGAGGCATTGGGCTTGGGAAGGAGGATGTCCCTACACTCGTCAAGAAGATCAAGAGAAATGCGAAGGCAAAGACTCGATGGCTCAAAACAAAAATATTGGTGATCGATGAGATTTCCATGGTTGACGGCGATCTTTTTGACAAGTTAGAAGGCATTGCCAGAACAATGCGCAACAATGGCAGGCCTTTTGGTGGAATCCAGCTGGTTATTACGGGGGATTTCTTCCAATTGCCACCTGTACCTGATTTTGAAAAAAAGGCTCGAGGCGCAAAGTTCGCATTCGATGCCAGCACTTGGTCTACAGCCGTCCATCACACTATTGGCTTGACTGAAGTATTCCGTCAAAAGGATCCAGGTAACTTGTCATTTCTGTAGACCGGACTTGGCTAACTTTATTCAGTATTTGCTAACATGTTGAACGAGATGCGTCTCGGAAAAATTACTGATGAGACTGTTCAAGCATTTCGCAAGTTGAGCCGGAAAATCAACTACAGTGATTCTTTGGATGCAACTGAGCTGTATGAATCTATTTTCTTTTCCCTAGAAACTAAGCTAACCTCATCTCGCCCCAGTTTTCCAACACGTAACGAAGTCGAGAACGCCAATGCCTTCAGGATGCGTGGTCTCGCTGGCAAACTTTATAACTATGATGCCGCAGATACCGGGACTATTCTTGACCTCGCTATTCGTGATAAACTGCTCGCTAACATGATGGCACCTAAGACACTCGCTCTGAAAAAGGGTTCCCAGGTCATGTTGATCAAAAATATGGACGAGAGCTTGGTGAACGGCTCGTTAGGGAAAGTTGTCGCGTTTATGAACGAGAAAACGTTCGAGATCTACCACGAGCACCCGGATGTTCTTGATGAGAATATCGCATCTCATGATCTAGACGAAGATGCGAGGAGTCAACTTTCTGCCCTCCAAGCCAAAGTCAAATCTGTGGGTGGCAAGGAGTACCCTCTGGTGCGATTTGCACTTGCCGATGGTACCAGCAGAGATCTTCTCGTCATGCCCGAGGAGTGGAAGGTTGAACTTCCCAGCGGAGAAGTTCAAGCACAGCGATCACAACTTCCGCTTATTCTTGCATGGGCTCTTTCTATCCACAAAGCGCAGGGTCAAACTCTCGACAGAGTGAAGATTGACCTCAAAAAGATCTTTGAGAAAGGACAGGCTTACGTTGCTCTCAGTCGAGCGACCAGCCAAGCTGGGTTGGAGGTACTGAATTTTGACAAATCAAAGGTCATGGCACATCCAAGAGTGGCTGAATTCTATGACAGTCTCTATAGTGTCAACAAAGCACTACAGTATCCCACAGTTGCTCAACCTCCCTCGCTAAAGATGGCACCATCTTATGAGGAAAAGTTTAAGAAGCAAGGAGGCGTATACGATTTAGATGAAGAAGAGGAAATGGCGATGGCGTACGGTTAAAGCAGTCGCGACAATCGTTCTAGTGTTGGGTCATGCGAAAGAAGCTTCGGAGAAGATACAAAATTACATTGAGATTCTTGGGAGGACGGATTGGAAACCCCATAGTTTGCTCTATTGCCATCACGGCATTTTATTTGCATAGCGTGCGGGTTGGTATTGGGAGGTTGTGTCTTACGGAGTTTGGGGGATGTGCCACTCGATCAATAGATATCAGCTGCGCTACTTGATTCAAAAGCCTACGATTATCTGTAACTACCGATTACTTATAGCTACTCGGATCCGGTATTAACTTTTTCAGTCTAATTTATTTTGTCACAAATACGGAGGAGTACTGTCAAACTACCTTATTTAAGAAGTGAAGTGAAGTGAATGAGTATCGCGACTTTGTAAAGCTCCCGAGTCTATCGATAAGGATTTGACTTCTAAAAAAATAGCGGCGCAACACAACGACGCAACTCCCTTATTTAATTTCTTTTGTCCTCACACCAACATAACAACCCTCAAACACCCCACGCGTCTTCACCAAACACCCCACTACTTAATACGACACAGCTCCTCAGCTTTGCTCCCCAACTGAATAGAGAGAGCGAAGTATCTTTGTTCAACTCCTACGCGTCCCCCTAAATCAAATCCCGCGATTGTTGCACCTTGGGATCGAAGGCAGCACACCATGTCAAACCAATTTATTGGGCTGACGATGCTCGTCACGCTGAGCGACCCGCCAGGAGCTCAATTGAGAGGCGTGGTCAGCAGCATCGAAGTCGGAAAGAGCTTGACTCTGCGAAATGGCATGTCCCCTCCAATGCTCATCCCATTCCCCGCCTCCCCCTCTTCGTACAGTAGTACAACTTACTGACAGAGCCGCCATGTAGTAACTGCACCTGCCAGCGGCAGATATCTCCCCGAGTTTACGATCCAAGCCAACGAGATTGTGGAATTGGTGGAAGCTGGCAATGAGAATGCTGCCCCCCCCAAAAGTCGCTCCTCCCGTCACCCAACCAAAGCCGGCCTCGAAGACTTTCGAGGATCCAGCTATTCTGAGTGTTGGACGAAAACCTACACCGCAGGATTTGAAAGATCGGAAAGAGTCGAGCACATTTATGCAGAGGGTGGATTCTACGAGGACAGCTAGAGGACCGAACGATAATATTGTTGGACCGGCTTTGGTTGAGCCCTTACAAAACTTTACTCTGGTAGAAGCTGAGGCGGCTGTGCCAGTCTTGGAAGAGCTGGAGGAGGTCGAGACACCGCTTGAGCAAGCAAATGTTAAAACAAAAAAACGCAGACAGCGGAAGCGGAAGCCTCTGGACGGGGTTACGCAGGATGCTGCGGATGTCACCCCAGCAAAGGAGACGACGCGGTCGAAAGGATGGCGAAACACACCTCTCCTGGAACCAAATCCCTCTTTCCAGCCATACTCTACGCTGAAGAGGAGGGGTAAGGGTAAAATGGACGAGAACGGCTGGGCTACCGAGGATGCTACGGATGTTCAAGAAATGGGTGATTTTGACTTTATTGGCAATCTCACGAAATTCGACAAGCATTCTGTATTTGAAAAGATGAAGGCTGAAGATAGTATCGCTGAGGAGGATAGGTTGGTTGGCCATAATCGGCTGAAGAAGCCAGGGACAAATGGTGGAAAGAATTTGCACTACTCGGAAAATGTGTTGGATGCGCCTCACGTTCATACTCCAAAGGGCACGCCCAAGGGAACACCAAAAGTCAAGGCAGAGGCCTGGAAGAGTGACGAGAGCGATGCGGACGAGAGGACGAGTTTGAAAGATACTGGAAGTGGACGACAATCTCGACGGGCTGAGAGTAAATTAGCCACGAACAGGAGACCTTCGTCTAGGAAGGAGAGCCTTGTTGCCAATTCTCAACCCGCACGTTCAGGCTCAGTAAGTGTCATTCAATACTGCTTGAATTTCCAAACTAACAGATATCAGGTCGCACCCCATCCCTCAAAACCATCGTTCCACCTTGTTCCATCAGACCGTCGTTGTGAGACCATCTCCGCACTTCAAATGCTCAATCTAGAAAACATAGCGGACAATGAACTGGGCCTCACTGAAGACATGATGACCGAAAACGCTGGTCGTGGCATTGCTGAAGTATCACTCTCAGCCTTGAACACCAGTGGCCGAGGACTCATCCAAAGCAAAACCAAGATCGCCACCGTCGTCGTCTTCGCAGGTAACAACAAATCAGGCATGCGAGCAGTAGCAGCGGGTCGTCACATTCGCAACCACGGCCTCACCGTCGTAGTCTGCGTTCTCGGCATTGAGCGCGAATCCGAGCTCCTCGTCGGCTTGAAGAGACAGATCAAAGTCTTCCGTGGCTTTGGCGGGAAGGTATTTTCGAAAGTTGAGCTATTGGAGTACATCAAGAAGGAGGGATTGCCGATTGAACTCATCATTGATGGACTCCTCGGTTTAACTATCTCCTTTGAGGAGCTTCGCACCGGCGATCAAGCTACAGCTTATGAATTGATCGAATGGGCGAATCGCTCCAAAGCTGCTGTTCTGGCTATCGACATCCCCACTGGTATCGATCCTACGAGCGGTAAGATCAGTATTATCGATGGCAGGCAGCTCTACATCCACGCGAGATTCGTGGTGGCGATGGGAGCGCCGAAGAAGGGGCTGTTGGAGACGATGATTGGAGGCGAGGGCGTAGATGGAGCATGGCAGTTATTCGTCGCTGATCTGGGTTTGGGCGAGAGCGTGTGGAAGAAGAGTGGTACGAGATTAAGAAGAGGGGTGGAATTTGAGGGAAGCTGGGTCGTCGGAATGAGATTTCACACGGTTACTGAATGAGTGGATTGATTGTTTGAAGTGCGGGGCATCGGACCGGCAAGGTAGGTACCTATTTTATTATTTATTATGTTTTTGTCGAAGGGGGAGTTTTTGTGAGCGCTTTAGCATGGCGTTTTATGTCCCCTTTTGTTTGAATGGGAAAGCATACGAGAGAGAGAAAGGGGGCACAGAGACAAAGCGATTGTGAAGGAAGGTTTTTGCTTCTTTGCTTCATTCTTATTTTTATGACAAAGACGAAAACTGAGGGAAAGGGGAGGGGGAAAAATAGGCATAGGGGAAGGGAGAGGGATGGGAGGAGGGAGTCGATGTGTATGTTTAACGAGAGAATCAGACTAGGCGAGGCTTTTTTATGAATAAATACTACTTAAAAACCATGCGAACCTTAAATTGACATTTAAAATCCGCCTCTCCTCTTTTAGCTAGGGTGAAGCTTCTCTTTTTTTGCTTCTCGCAAGTTGAGGGGGAGAGGGAGACGCTGTTTTGTCTGAGCAAATGTTGCTTTGCACTATCAAGAACATAATTTGGTTCGTTTCTAAAATTTAGACTAGAGATTTGAAGGCAATCAATTGCCTACCTAATAATAGTCAGATTTTCCTTCGCGCCCAACTGTAGCACCGACGATTACCCTTCAAAATATTTCCTACTAATTGAAGGACAGAGAATCTTCAGTTTTTGGGGGATATACAAATAGACTCAAAAACAAAAAGATTCGAACAGCAGAAATAATGATTAAGGGTAACCTTTGCAACTCAAAATGCCATTTGGAATATATACGAGTGACCTAACCGAACCTATTAAACACCCTAAACGTATTTCCTTTCCCTTGGGGAGGAACCGAATGTCCTGTTCAAACCATACATACAATACCATACCATACCAAAAAAATCCCATCCCTCCCCCAAATAACAAAAGAAAAATAGATGCCTTTCAATATCAACAGAAGTAATCTTTCTGACAGTCTCCGCGTTAATTGACGGGAGCGACACCACCAGCAGCCGCAAGACGATCGCTCTGAACTCTCCTTAATCTCACACCATGCGCTCTCCCAAACAAGCCAAGGGCAAGAGGCAACGGCACAACGACCATGGCAATAACGGTTTGGAAGATAAGCGCGTTATACATATTAGCTGGTGGTCTCGCACTTCCGTCATCATCGCTTCCATCGGTCTTTCCCTTCTCTCTCAACTCGCCGGAGATGATGATGAAGATTCCACCGAGAAGTTGGCCGCCGGTCCAACAGATCGTGCTTGTGACTTCGGGAGAAACGGGATGGGTAACCTCAATCACGTATTCGAGCGCTACGGGCATGAGGGAGAAAGAGGCAGCTCCAAGAACAGCGAGGATGACGTAGATTGCAATCTCGGAGCGAGCCTGTGGAGCGAACGTGAAGGCGAGGTAGGAGAGGGCGATGATGGGGACTTGGAGTTTGATGGCGAGGAGGTAGGATTTGGTTCGATCGATTATGGGAGAGGTGATACCGGAGGCGACGAGACCGACGACGATCAGAAGAGCGCCAGCGATACCGGCTTGGGTTTCGGTGTAGGAGTAGGGTTGGAGGAATTGGTTGATGAGGGAGGAGAAGGAGTTGAAGAGCGAGACGTAGAAGACGAAGGGGATCATGATCATGAAGAATTCGGGGGATTTGGCGAGAACGCGGAGAGATGGGAGGATGTCTTCCTTGGGCGTGTGGGCAGAGGCGGAGGCTGGAGTGGGTGGTTTAGCTGGGAGGAAGAAGGAGGGCACAGAAGCGACGGTTGCCTGTGAGTTTTGTTAGCCATGGTAGACCAGAAATTGAGGATACGATACTTACGACAATAGCCACGATGAGAACAAGGAACGGGATGTCCTTGGAAGCCTTTGCTATCTCAGGACCAACTAACTGCGCAACTGCACCACCAAAAGGATTGGCCAAACTCATCGCAGCGGTAGCAGCAACTCTGCCTCTGTTACTGAACCACAGATCCGAATATCTCGTTGGAGCAGCGAGCACAAATGGTTGCGCAAGACCAATCAAAATCTGTCCGAACATCAGAGCTCCAAAATTGCCGTGGGATCCTGATCTTGTGCCTGCGTATCTGATCCAGTTGCCGACCAGAATCAAGACTGAAGCAATGATAATCGACATCTTTGGACCTCCACGGTGAAGTGTGAAGAGCACAAGCGGTGAAATAAGCACAAAGGCAAAGAGAAATCCAGTACTGAGCCAATTGATAGCCGTGGGACTGACTTGATAGTACTCCGAGGCTGTCGTTGAGCTTGCAGCAAAGGTCAACCACTACATAAATTGTCAGTCAGTTCAGTTCGTCGCGAATTAAGAATCACACCCTCTCTCCATACAAGCCGAGAGACGGAAAGAAATATGCCACTCACATCCCAAGAAACCACAATATTCAGTAAGATCAGCTGTGCCAACCCAAACCACCTCCTCTTGTACACCTTAAACTCCACAATCTCCCCTCTGCTGATTGAGGCCTCAGTATCCCTAGTAGTACTGCGAACCTCCCCTCCTCCCAACCCTCCCTCTAACAAGCCATCATCCGAGCGAACATCCAACACATCAACCTGGCCGCCCGTATCGTTCGTAGCCATGGTCTTCAAATCCCTCTCATCGCCGTTTTCACCCCCCTTCTTTTTCAAGCCTCGCATACGCAACGGTCTCATAATCGTCCAACCCGGCAGCGTCTCGCTCTTCTCATTGATCTCAATCCTCGCGCTGTCCTTCTTGTCCTTTGTCTTCTCCTCGCTGGTATTTCCGTTTTTTCCTGCTGCTGTTGTTGCTGGTGGCGCGGAGGCGCTGTTCACATTGCTATTGCTGTTGCTGCTGCTGGTAATCACGTCCTCGTTGTCGGCCGACTTCTTGCGCGACGACGAGGAGGAGGCTTTGTCGTCCATTATTTACGACGGCGACTGGCTGGAGCGCAGGGCTGCGGTGCGAACCCCGGAAAGTTGTCAGATTCAGGGGTGGTCCACTAATCTCTCGTGGCGGGAGCGGGAAAGCTTAGTCGGCTTCACAGCTGTGAAATGTACGTGAGATTTGGGGGCAGCGCTGGAGTGCAATAGGTGCGCTCGTACAGCGGTGCGACACAGCACGCGAGCGAGAGAGAGAGGGAGAGTTTAAAGTGTAAACAAATGTATATTTGTGTAGGCAGTTTTCACACCAAAATGTGGTGTGTTGGGAAAGTGGTCAAGGAAGGATGCAGACGAAGGATTCAAGAGGAGGGGGCAATAATAATAGTGTCAAGGGAAGGGGAATCTTGGATAATATGTCTCGTGAGGAGTCGTCTAGAATGGGTTTGGGAAAGGGTCCGGGTCTGAGTTGGCTTTGTGTTGTGCAGGCAGAGTCGTAGTGGTCAGGGAGTGCGGTGTCCCAATTCATCAACAGTTGTTTTCTGGTTGCAGGGTTGCTATCGCGGGACAGAGATAACTCGGCTAAAGCAATTGCAGTTATTGGGCGAGTAGAACTTCCTACCAGAGCTTCCTGTCGCTTTTGCTGCTGGTGAAGTGTGAGTGGGAGTGGATGACCTTGCTTTCCAACACGTAACAAGGGCATACAGTCTCAAGCTTGTGAGCTTGTGATATCAACCGAGGTCTGCTCTCCGAATGTGTACAGCGGTACCTCATTCAGCATTGTCGTATCAGTCCCGCACGACCATATCAGTCTATCAGTTCACCGAGTGCTCCGAGATAAAGAAGTATCATCTATCGCCTTTTCCTATACTACATGCGCGTGCCGCAAAAGAAGACTTGAAAATGCGGAAGTACAAAAACAGGTGATTGGGAGAGGTTTGTACAAGGCGTCCGTCTCCACCGCCGCCAGCAAAAGACCCGTGTATCCGTCTTCTATCCACGCTTTCCTCTCTCTCACTGTAATCATGGTGGTTGAGAGTAATACTCTACTTGAGGGTGGACCAGAGCTTGGGAGCAGCACATGCCGTTGCGCAGTGAGCAAGATGGAAGACTATAGGCCATGTTAGACCTGCAAATGGCTTAGGGAGAGGCAAATACTTACACTCCTCGACACAGTCCTCTCCTGGCAACTTGAGCTCCGAGTCGTCCTTAGCGTTGGTGACACGCTCGACGCACTCATCGAAGTGATGCTTTGCTGGGTGGCACTCCTTGGATTCCCGGCATTCTGGGTGGATATCGTCAGTACATGTTCAATGCCCATTCTCGCGTTGCGCATCCGTCACAGAGATACTCGTTACAGAGACTGAAGGACATTCCGGGTCTTCTCTATACGGCACATCCGATAGAGAAGTCTAAGTCTTCAGACCCAGTGCCAGATGTGTGTTTCTTGCGCCGATGTTTCCTGGAATCAGTATGTGTCTGGAATAGCACTCACCCTCTTCGAATTTGTCCTTGGGTCTACCATCTCCTCCTCCTCCTCCTCTTCCTCCTCCTCTTCTTCCTCCTCTTCTCCGCCTTCGGCCTTGTCATCAGAGCTCTCCTCTTCTTCCTACATGCCAATCATTGATTAGCAGACATTCCCACGATTACAATATCCCATCCCATCATCCCATCCTCCATTTGTAAAGCCGCATTATCCCGCAACATCCCATCATAGCCCATCGTATCCCCAAGCCCAGAACAGCCCATCCAACAACTCAATCCCCTCAGCAGACCCTCTCTCTACCCATTCCAATCCCCCGCAAGCACAAGGAGGTCGAACATACCTTCTCTTCCTCCTCCTTAGGAGCCTCAGCTTCGACTGTACTCCATGGCGTGGCAGCCTCGAACAGATCGCTCAAAGATTCAAAGAAACCCATTTTGACCAATGAATTCAATGCGAATTGAACGGATTGATATGTCAATGGGTGGAGGTAGTGACGTGAGATAGAATGTGGATGTTGAGGTCGAAAGATCTCCTGTGGATGAGTTGATGAGCGAAATTCGAAAGCTCCTAATTGACGTGCCGTGATTGGCGGGCTTATATAATATAGTCATGTGACATTAAACATTCCTTGATCTCCCGAAGGCATTTTCTTGGATATTCAAGTCCATGGAAATGGATCAGGTTCTTGTGTTAGACATTTATAATATTCATTTTGTAAGTCTCTATTGTGTTGTCATCTTATCATTCCAGTTTTCCTGGTTGCTTTTGTCGTTGTGGGGATTTGTCTGCCCCGTGGCCCTAAACACCGCTCGCTCAAATGCCCTTCAGAATAGAGAGGAAGAACCGTAGAAAGCCAACGCCTTTTCAAACATATGCCAGGCTCAAGAAAATTCATCATTGGCCCCATTGGCGAGCTTTGTAAATGCAGCTTCCCAGAAACTGGAGCCAATGCGAACCTCCGCCTGGCCTCCCCAGCAAACTCTTCTCTTAATCATTGCCTTCTCGCCTCATCTCTCAACCTCTCCTCTAACGCAATAGGGCTCACTGTCTGTGCCTGTGCCTCATCATACCCAGGTGGAAGTTCATCCGGCCCAATAGCTGGCGGTGGAGGTAGGTTGTTATCTGAGTTTGAGGAGGTTGCCACATTCCTCGACGGCCTTACAGGCACTGGGCTTACAATCGCGGGTCCATCCTGAGCCTCACCGACCTCTCTTGCCGCCTCATACGCTGGCAATTGCTCCAAATCTACATCTGCTGTTCCCCGTCCGGTCTCTCTCGCCACAGATTGCGCATGATGTAACCTCTCCTTAATCTGCTCAAACACCGTGTGGAAATCGAAAGCCCCGCCTTCCCGGAATGTTAACTTCAACTCTACTAGCTGATGTTGTGTGGGGATGCCACCACCAGCCACTGGTTTACATGATGCTGTCCAATAGTTGGCGCCGAAGAATGGTGCTCGAACATAGGTGTCTTGGAGGTTTAAGATGGGCGACGAGAAGGATTGAAGTTCTGGTGTGGGAGCTGTGGGAAGGTAGACCACCTAGTAGTATAGCTGTTAGAAGGTGTCTATCAAAATATTAGGGGACCAAATCATACTCTTTGATTCGTAATATACACAACGCCTCCGTCACACTTTGCCGCAAAAGGTTGCGACCCTGGGAAAGGGTTTTGCGAATTGATCTCAAGGCTGGTTCGTAGGGGTGACTTGTGCAGTATTCGTTCGTGTGGTAGTTCGACAAAGCCTTCCCTTTGAGGCGTTGTCATCACCCAGCTAGAAGAGGAGGAAGATTGTTTTAGTCTTGGACCTTGCGTTGATTGAATAGCATATGCATGTTGTTCTTGATGGTACTGATACATAGTGGAGGATAGACGGTTCGAGGGGGAGAGAAGCGCAAGTCTGGGGAAAGATGGGAGGCGGACCTAGACTGCGAGGGGCGAGAGAGAGGGAGAGAGGACTACTCACTTTATCGACATCTTGAAGTATCTGCGTCTGCCCTGTCCGGCAGATGTGGGCGATGAATCCCAAGCAAGCTATGCAGGCGAGTGGGGTGTGAAAAGAAAGTGTTGCTTCCGCGGTATCCCTTTGCAGGTAAGAGATGGGTTTGCGAGAGACGCCTTCGCTGCGGGATGGGAACGGGATGGGGAGAAGTGCGGCGAGATAGCGTTCTTCGGTAGCAGGAATGAGTAAGTGGCTACCTACTTATCCGGATCCCCTCGAGATGTTGTTGGTGGTTGTGGTGGTGGTGGAGGAGGTCTAAAAGTCAGGCAAGCTGTTTGGGTGATGGTGTTTGGATGGAGCTGCAACTATGGCGGGGGCGATTTGACATGGGGGGTGGTCGCTCCTAGGGGAAGCGGCTTTATTATTTCAGGAAGTAGTTTGCTGACTTTGACCATTCACAATGACAGGGCAAAAGGGACAAAGAAATAAGAATTCTAGGTGGTTATTAGGTCCTCCTGTCATGGTGCATTATGCATCTTTTTAAGCTTCCAAAGTAAAGCTTGCGAGTGAGCTGCACCACACAGCTATAGTGGTGGTCTTATATTGAGAGCTCTTTGAAAGCTCAGGTACACACATACCAACGTGCACATTGATTTACATGACAACCAACTCAAGGCAGCGGGAAGGATAAGCGGGAGAAGCTTCCAATTATTCCTCCCATCACCTCATACTCCGTTCCAACCACCCTTTTCCCAACGTCCTGTCAGAGCACAGCTTGGGTCTGCGTGCGTGTGATGCACGTCACGAACCAACATCGGCGAGCGGCCACACCCTCCTCGTCGTCCTGCTATCACTTTCTAGAAGCCTTGGGCGGCCGAGATGGTGACACAAAGGCCACCGATCTGTGCGAAACATAGACAACATGCAGCATCAGAAGCTTTACGGTAGTAGTTGCCGTATTATTCCCCTTTTGTTTTGTCTTTTTTACCTTTACGTGGCCGGCTCAACTTCTCATACCACCACCACCTTTGGCTGTCCTCACACTCGCTAAGAAGCTTGGAGAGGATGTCTCGGCCACTCATACACGCCTCGAGCTCCGACGGCGTCGAGCGAAATCCACAAGCACCACCGAGAAGCGGGAAAGAGGCTGCATGCTTGGGTGTGGTTGTTGCAGCAGGTGCAGGGCCATGAGTTGCTTGACGGCTATGATAACTCCAGTCTCTTCAAGAGTGCGCGATGGAAGCTTACGGGAGAATGCGAGCCGGATAGCATTGTTTACCGGGGAAAGGGTGTCTTTGACGCTCAGGTTGTGATAAAGGAGCGCATCAACAAGTGCTTTTGAGTTGATCATCAGGCAAGATAGGTATTGATCATTGATCATAGATCATAAATCGTAAGTTCGTTCTAGCTGTACAGTATCATCTCGGCTGTCGTCGTCTTCGTCGTCGTTGTTCTGCCTGTGCTTCCAAAGTGCGAAGTTGATCTCCAAGCGAGGGGAGTGGAGCTGAGGCTAGCGTGAACGCCAAGTGATTGAGGTCCTGTCCTGTACCAAGCCAAGCCAAGCCAAGCCAATCTCACACTATCTGAACGGCCTCGGCTCTCTCTCATGATTGTCCAACGAGCCAAAAGCCGTGATCTGACCATCATACTACACTGGACTATCCCCACTACTATATATCTGATTCACTGCTTCGCTACTTCACACCAAAAAACAATCAGCTCACTTTTCAGATGCTTTCCACTGCTGCTCGCACATATCGTAACTCTCTCAACTCTCGATTTCCTCAAATCAACACCTACACACATATCCACATCCGGACCATGACTTCCACCAAGGCAACCTCCTCTCAGCTTGAGGCACTCCGAAAGTTTAATGCCTGTGACATAGCAGATGCTCTGCTCAAACTCAAGGTTCCAAATGCAGGCTTCATTCCAGACTTGCAATTATATGCGCCGGCACCGGAGTTGGTCACAATCGCACCTGCTTCAACGGTTATCTTTACTGCAAAGAAAGGAGCAGGAGCAGGAGCAGCAGATATGCCAATAACATTGCCAGAAGCTAATATACCCGGGGGCAAGCACTGGGTTGATCTTACGGAATCGGGTACCATTGTGGTCATGGCCCAACCAGAAGGCCAGAAGTGCGCTGTGCTGGGTGGCATCATGGCTCTGAGGATAAAGATGCTCGGTGCCAAGGGTATTGTTGTCCATGGAAGAGCCAGGGACTTGGTGGAACTGAGAGAGACTGGTCTACCGGTCAGTAATGATCCATCCACTGCTGCACGTTGTCTTCGTCTAACAACATATCCGGCTTTTGTTGGTTGCCCCTTCCCGAGCCCTCGCTGATGCTTTGCTTTGCTACCTAGATATGGGCAAAAGGAACTTCAATCGTGGGTGCAGGTGCGGAGGCCAAACCTCATGCTGTCCAGGTTTCCTTGGACATCAATGGCACTATTATCAATCCCGGAGACCTGGTCTTCAGTGATGCCACCAATGGAGTCGTTGTGATTCCGCAGCAGCGACTTGCAGAAGTCGTATTGCTCTTGCCTACACTGGTGGAGGCAGACGATCGAGTAAAGATGGACGTCAGTCAAGGCGTGGCAGTACAGGAAGCTTTCAAGAAGCACCGTGGTTGATAGGATAGGGCAACTTTCACCCTCCACAATAGTGTTACGATCGCCCGCGTCAGACTATTGACGCCCCCAAGCCGCTACCTCGGACGATATCAGCCATGGTTATATCTCCGGGCGCTGGGAGTGTCGCAGAAAGCCATGTTCCTGTGCGACTGAAAATCCATCAATACTCCGAGAGACTGACGGGAAATACCCAACATGACCTATTCGAAAACATTTATATCTCACAGTACATGAAGCTGATTCATGATTACTGAGATTCCCCGTGGAAGGCTCATCTAGTTGCTGCGAGGGCTGACACTTCAACCATCACATTCCTTTGATGCAGCTCAACAAGTTGTGGATCCGCTCGCAAAGCCCACAGGCTCAGATTTGCTGGTACGAACGTTGTTCCAGACCATATGTACTCTGCATGCGGTGATGGCACTGGATTTTGCTTTCGATGGACATCGACGACGACCCCGCGCGCGGCTGGGTTTGTAGACCGGACTTTTTGGACCGGAATGTAAACACTTCATGATCAGCATCATCCATCTACACTATTACTTATGCTTATACTATCCCCGATTAGTCCCGGGATCTGTTCACTTGGAACGTTTCAATATTTAAAATAATATAAAGATCCCTGGAACAAATGGAACTGGGTATGGCAAGAAGGGGACTACATGGATACTTTTTGGATTGTGCCGGTAGCCTGTGCCACCTCCCTTGCTCTCCTCGCCAAGTTTCAAGTCACACCGCTAGTCTCTGGTAATCCGGATCCTCTATTTTCTTCTCGCCGACTCGTTGGTGAGACATGGCCGCGCCTCTACTCAAGTGTTAGCCGATCTGACGCTTTTGTGTAACATGACATTGACCATGAGCACCCCCAATCCGATAATCAGCGTATGCAGGACCTCCCACCATCTGTTCCACCCAACTTCATTCCCCAACATTCGTATCCCAGGACTCGCCTCCAATGTGTTTACTTCATATCATCACGACCTCCTTTATTCTGGCATCATCATAAGCCTCTGCTATCATACCACAACACAGTCTGCACGAATCTTGCAACTGTCCAGCTTCGAACACAAAAGGTCCCTTACACGATGAAGAGTATGTTGAACTCACAACTTCACTATAACTCTCCTCGTCCAGCGAAGATTGAGCCGGCAGCAAATCCCCATAGCTTGGGACTGGAGAACCACGCTCGAAACTTCTTACCTCTATTTCCAAGCGAATCGAACTTCCAGCATCTCCGGTAATTCTCCATCAAGAACAAGACTGCCAATCGACTGCCGTTGTCATTTCCAAGGCGCCGACCCGATCAAAAAGTCATCAATAGTCTTTCGAATGCATCCACGATAAAGTAGCGCGTGTGATGAAGCCGCAGGTCTATTCACCAATGGTGCTTCAATGAATCGATGCCTCACAAAAACTGTCCATTTTCGTCGACATACAGGATCACCGGGAATTTTCCTGCCAATAGCCAAATCAGCACTTTTTTTGGTTCCAAGTGGGAGTTTTACGACGGTCCTCATACCGAATATTGGGTAATTGGTGGATTATTATAGTATAAACTCGAAAGATGGGGTTCTGATCGCATGGCAAGTGGATTTGCAGGCCATAATATGGATCTTCAGTGTGGTATGTTGCATTGGTCCACGTCTACTGATCAACGTCCATTCGTGTTGCCAGGCTGGCTAGAGCAAAAATGCATGCAAAAATCTGTGAACGTGATCTAATAGGCACAAACAGTTGATGCTGGAGTGTTGGGATTTTGAACGTTGGAAAGGTCTGGAAGCTATGCCGAAACGAGTGAATCCGAGGATCGTTCTGTTTTTGTTTTCACAGCTGCCCACCATAGCAAGCAGCGAGTTGCTGGTCTTCGGTATTGATGCAGGCTTCTCAAAAATGCAATCTTGAGGTTATACTTGAGCTTATGCCCTTCGTTGTATCTTAAACGATTTCTTCTTGTTGCAAGACGAATACGCGGAATTAGGAGGATGGTTGTACGTTCCCCTCCAAAAATTCCTCCTAAAAGTAACAAGACACTTTCTGTTTTTCCTACTGCCCGCACTATTCTGTACTGGCGAGATTCAGCCCATGCGATTCTGTTTTCCCCTCTCCCACTTCTTTCTTACCACACCTGCAAGTCCAGCAACAAATATGTATTGAGAAAAATCACTCGAGTTTTTCAAACCTCACCATCAATCTGTTTCCAATCGGCCCAGCCAAGTACATATCTTCTTGCTCAACCCCCTCATCATCAACCACAAAACTCTCAAAATTTATATAAACCGCCGCGATGACTAGTTTAATTTCTATTCCCAGCCATCCCACCGTCAGCAATTATGATTTACCATGCGATTTTTCACGCTGATTCCAACATAGAGCACCCCTCATCATCTCAAAACAACGGGAAGGCCTAACAAGAAGAAAAAAGGGAACGACGAACCATGCATGGCAAAATTACTCCCAACACACATTCTCCCTCCACTCCCAAAGGCCCAAAAATACCTATCCCGCTTCTTCCTCTGCTCCTCCGTAAACCCATTACTATCATCCAACCAACGCGTATGATCCCACTCCTCAGGATTCGGAAAGGCAGCCTCATTCCTATGCAGCGAGTGCGCTTGGGCACTTATCCTCATACCGCCTGGGATGGTGTAGGGCCCGAGGGTTGATGAGGGGAAGGGTGTCATTCGAGGTTGGCCGCCAGGGATGGCGGAGCGGAGACGCAGCGTTTCCATGATGATTGCGTGGAGGAGCGGGAGAGCTTCTATTTCTTTGGGGTCCGGAACTGTGTTTTTGAGACCCGGGCCGAAGTTTAGGCCGGGTGTGAGGGTGAGCAGTTCGGTTCGGAGGAGGCGTTGGAGGGGGAGGTTGAGTGAGAGGAAGTGCGAGATGTAGGTTAGTGTTACTCCGGATGTTTCAAAACCTGCTGCTAGTCTGTTTGTTATCGAGTTAGTTTTTGAGTTTGTCGTTGAGTGGGTTAGTAGCGGATATTGAGTGTTGGTTTACTCTCCCATCTACGCTGTCATAGCCAAGATATCCAACTACCACAAAAGAGAGGGGACTAGAAAGAGAACGCACTCATCAATCATCTCACTAGCAAGTCCCAATTCTTTGTTCAACACCCAGTCCTGATAAACCGTCGACTCCACTCCTTTCTCCTTCTCTTCCTTCTGAATCGCGCTCAAGATGGTCCCAAAAACAACAGGTTCATCCACCGGCTTCCTCTCCCCCTTCAAAACCTCCATGGCTTTCTCACAATGTACCTGCGCCCACACCTCTAACTCCTCATTTGCCGCATCCACAAACTTGGGTACGAGATTAATGCCCAACATCTTAGCCCATCTCGTCAAATTGGGAAGTTCCTGCGGGAAGTAGGGATATGTGTGACGACCATGAAAGAGACCGAGCCAGTGCTTTCGGAATTTCACGTCCTCGAGGAAGTTAGTGGAAGAGGAGAGACCGAAGAGATAGGCGGTGATGAAGTCCATGGTGGTGGCGTACCAGATTTCGTTGATGTTGACTGTGGTGGTAGCGGAGGAGGTGAGGAGGGGAAGGAGACGGCCGAATACTAGAGCGTGCGATTGGGCGTGGAGGGATTCGGAGGCGTGGATGCTGGATTTGGAGTAGATGTGCGTTACCATTCTTTTGCGGGTGGAGTGAGGACGGGAATGGGGAGTGGAGAAGATGTTTGGTTGTCTGGTAATGAAGAAGTCATGTTAGTATTAATTTGTAGGTGTTTTTGGTGTCTGGAAAAAGGCAGAGATTGACGAGAGGGAAACAAACCCGTAGTTGTCGAAGAATGTATACCAGTCTCCTTTTTCGTAACTGCCGCCATAGACGGTTCGGATGCCGTTGACATCATTAACACTCAGTTCGTTCGGGCCAACGAGAACTACAGGACCGAATTTGAGATGGGCAGCGTGGAGAGAGCGGTTTTCACGGCAACAAAAACGCGCAGTGAGAATCCTGTTTTGGGAAATGGCAATTAGTTTTTGCTCATGTAGATAATTGGAGAAGAATTTCATTTAGCGAGAAGGAAAGTGTTTTAGATCAGATGGACATATCAGTCGAAGACCGTAAGTATTCTCTCCTAAACTCCCGAAGCTACCGCAATCAAGGGGAAGTCTGCACGAAAAACCTGAACTAACCAGAGAGGGGAGAAGCGAGCAGACCAGCTATACAAAGAATTTCGAATTAGTGACTATTCTCTTGTTTGCGAAGGACTATTTTGACTTACTGAGCCGCGGGAATGCGAGAAAGGGGTGAGATAAAGAGGGGGTGGATGAAAAATTTGTAGAGGCCAAGGGTAATGACCAGGAGAACGGCAATGCTAGGAATGAGGTGGATTGCCATTGTGTTGCAATTGAATTCGCCTAATAGATGGCGAAGGTCTATTTGGTTGATCCGAACTGATTGAAGGACTGATTGAAGAGCTGAAGTAAAGATCTGGGGCAGAACTCTGTATTTATGGAGAGGGGCGAAATTTTGAAGCTGACGGTGAGACAAAATGAGAAATGCTTTGGTATTCTCTTGATTGAGAGATAGAGGAAGGGCTTAGAGGCCTAGGAGGAGTGAGAAGTATATATAAAATAACCCTTTCCAGTACAATCCACCAGCAACAAATATATCTTCAAAAATATCCAACAATCCCAGAAACAGAGATTTGTGAAGCTGATTAGGAACAGCTCATATTCAACAGGCCGCTCACCAACCGGCTAAATTGATAGCTCCCCCTTCTTATCGCTTGATAAAAAGGGGAAAGTGGGTACACAATGCCAAGGCGGGGACGCAGCCGTTGAAGGATGTCCTGGGCAGTGGGCCAGTCTAACTTATTATGGGCATTAAAATACGGGATGTGGGAACCTTCTAGACCACGTTTATGTTGGCGAAGCGAGCTACACCCCACGTTCTAACCACGTTTCAACGTCTTGAACTTTCCTTTTTTGTTCTTTTTTTTCGTTCGCGTTCCTGCTAGCTTAACGGTACTCGTTCGTCGGATCGTGTTGACGTAAGATATGTGATCAAAATTAGGTAACCTTCGATCTTCGACTGAATCAAGGTAGGTTGATATCTACGAAGTACAGTATTCTGATTGAAGAATGTGGTCTGATTGATAGAGAATCCAAGGTGCAAGACGGCGTTATTAAAGTTGGTGATGGCCTTTGACGGCGCCCATCAACTCATAAATGCATAATTAGTCTCCTTCAGCCGGTAAAGTAGACAGAGGAATATTGGTTTACGACAGATTTCGACTGATAGTTTTCATTGTGTGTGTTGAGAATTGATAACTGTTGCCGTTCTGTGGGCACGAATGATAGGGTGATATCAGAAGCTTCGTCCTTATTCATCATCATAAACTTTTGAACTTCAAAAAGTCGGCGTAAGCATTTTCTTCCCTGTACTTAAGACCCTGAGGCTCCCGTGTACACCAGAAGAGACCCATCGTTCGGTTCTCATTGTCGTTTTGGATTTGGGGTTGTTGTTTGTTCGCTTAAGTCGCTGGGCGTCACGTGCCAGAGCAAAGAGGGATGTGCAATGTATCAAAAGTTGTACAGTGCTGTACCTCTGCAATACAAAATAATACAGTTATCGGGTGTGTATACTTAGGCTCCCATAAACAGCTTTCAATATATATATCGCATATGCTGTCTCCCATCAATTTTTGATGCCGGGTGACAGCTCAATCCTGGGAAGGGGGACTATCAAGAGGAAGTGTCTCCCCAAAAGCCTCAATGGCACTTGTCTTTCCCTCTCTCGGTCTTCCCACAAACTTCTGTACCCACTCCCTTACGCTTTTCGTCCTCTCCAATTGCAGATTTCCGCTCTTCTCCAGATCAGCCGTATTGTAGCAGCCACCTAAATCGTCCCTATCAACCCTCTTCCGATACAGCAAGTGAACCTTGGTCACATCCTTTCTCAGGCTTTGTCCATAAACCCTCCCCCGAAAACTACTCAGTGCAACATTTCTCATTAGCACTACATCTTGTGGTCGCAACTTCTCAAGGACATGCTCGTTTTCTTGCTCTTGGCAAGGGTTGTTGGAGAGCCAAAAATTGACTCCAAATCCGGTTTTGAATTCATCCCCCACCAGGAGCTCGAGAAGTTTTATGTTGGTTCCACGTTTGGTTTTGATGCTTCGTGTCGGTGCAACGGAGATCAATCCCACTATCAAGTCGACAGTCATGGTTTGCGGATTGATGGAAGCAAGATAGTTCGCGTTTGGAATATCCTTAATTGTGCTTAAAGACGCTTTAAACGTAGGAATATTCTGCGCGTCACGACGAGACGAGACGAGAGAGTCGAAAGTAGTCGCGTAAGATACCCCATCACCTGCTGTAAAGGAATTTTGACTTGCTTGTGACACAGCGTCAATTTGTGAGGAGGGAATATCTTGATGGACGCAATAGGACTCTTCGTAAAACTGTGTCAGGACTTCTTCGACAGCTCCAAAGCTTGCTTGACCATTTGCCCTTTCCTCTACTCTTCCGGCTTGGGAGCATTCATCGATATATGTATCGACGTTGAAAGTAGCAAAGAATTGAGTACCGCCGTGATATTCTTCTTTCCATATATTTTGGGAGACACCGGTTGGAAGGTGTTTTCGGTCGAGGGGGAGTGATCTCCAATAGGGAACATCGCTGGTGGAGGTTTGGGACGCCTCCTCTGGCGTTGCCTGGTCGGATTTGTCAAGTTTCGCAAAACGCACCATGGGTTCTTCGAAGCCGTTGAGAAGATCAACTTCTTCACCCCAACTCAAGGAGCTCGCTTCGGGTGCGCTTGTGATGAAGATCAACTTGTTAGGTGCCATCTTGCATGTCCGAGAATCCGTAGGAAGACTTTTGAGCCAGACACAAGGTAAAATTCCGAAGTTTGGATGGCTGCGAGTTGGCAGCAGCCAGCAAGTAATTCGTTGAAAGCAAATTCACCCATGTCCCTCCCGCAGGTGCATTTACGAGTATGGCATCGTAGGTAGGTCGTAAATTGTTTGGATGTTTTGGCGAAGCTTCCGCCAAGCCAAATGTGACGATCCAAAACAAAAAGTGCCGCGCAAGCCGCAACACACTTCGTGAACTTATCAGATCCTCGCTCTCCAATCAAAGAGACCACCCTATTATCAGATCAGAGAAACGCTGAGTAAACAGCCTCGTCACGTCGCATTCTTTGCCCATTACACATCATACACAACCTCTCAAGCAACCAATCATCTCAAGAAGTTGATACGGATACGGACTTCGCTATTTGGCGGGGCGTGCGGATTTATGCGCACCCTTGCCCCACCAAAGAATTCCCGTCATCTAAGTGGTTTCCAACTGCCTCTGGCAGGTATAAATGTTGCGACACGTCTCAACGGAGAGGTTGCGGAAGCAGCAATTTCCTCGAATTTCGTGACGCAGTCATGGCTTCAATGCTTAAGAACCTACTCGGCAGTGCCAAATTGGCTGTTGTTGGCCCTTCAGATGGAATTACGCCTTGCGCATCCTTATTTCCAAAAGTTAACCCAGCCCTGGACGGAGAAGACTGCGAACACGACTGCGACTCTTGTCATATCAACTATCCCAAGGGTTTCAAAATCGAGGAGGATGACAAGCTATACGGGCATGTCAAGGAATGGAGCACACATGTTTTGATTGCGACTGGGAAAACAGACTGGGTGCGAGATGTGGCAGATGAGAAGGGCAGTCTGATGGAAGCCATTGACAAGAAGGCAAACGTAAAGCCAACTAATGGAGTAAGTTGGCACTTAACGCTTTTTGCGCCTGTACTAACGTTCGTGACAGAAATTGATGCTCTCGGCTTCGAATATACCTACTCCTTCTCACTCAACCGATTACTCTGAGCCCACAACCGTCTTACTTCTCCCCGCATTCATAATTATCGATAATGTCACCCCAGGATCCGTTGATACCCTCATATCTGAATTTGTGAATAAAGGTCCTACAAATAGCACACCATTAGGGCCAATCTCGATACCTACATCCCTTCCCGATCCTCTACCTACAGCCGAGCAGTTAACATCAAGACCCTGCCCACACCGAGCTCTCATTCTCCTCTGCTCACAGAGAACCCGAGATGCACGATGTGGACAAAGTGCTCCTCTCCTGCGAAAAGAGCTGGAGAGACAACTACGGACGTGTGGTTTATACCGAGATCTAGATGACGAAAGACCTGGTGGCGTTGGAATATACTTCATTTCGCACGTGGGAGGACATAAATACTCCGCCAATGTCATGATATACCGAAAAGCTAATGCCTTTGGATTAGACTTTGTGGAACGAGGCAAGCTGGATGGGGAGATTTGTCCGCCGCCAGCGAAACCTGCTGCGGGTGAGGTGAATGAGGGTGCAGCGCAGTGTATGTGGATTGCGAGAGTTAGACCACAGGATTGTGAGGGTATTGTCAAGTTTACTGTTTTGCAAGGGAAACTTGTGAAACCTGAGAGCCAGTTAAGAGCAGGGTTTGATAGACAGAAAGGGCTTTTCAGTTGGTAGAAGGTTTGTAGCATTTTTTTTACTTAGATGATGTTGATAGAAGTCCTTCAATGAGACACAAATATAAAGAAGATTTATAATTACCTACAATGATATAAAACATTACCTCAATTAATTAAAAACCAATTTCCACATCAATCAAACCGTTGAGGAGTTGTCGCACTCAATGATATCGGGTCACGTGAGATCCGATCCTGGTCGCGTAAGGTTCGCTGGTTGCCAGAGGCAACAGACAAACTCTCAACTATCAACAACAATTCGAGATGGCTATCACCTTTCTCCACAACGAACATGAAGTCAACCATTCCTAGCATCGATGCATAATTTCGTGCTGTGACTTCTACTCAATCGACCATCCTTTGTTCAATATGTCTAACGATCATCCTTCACCAGCATTACACCATAAACGCGCCAAGTCAGCGGTGTTGTCGTTCATAAAGCGCACACCCTCTGCTGGAGCAACTCTCTCAACATCGACTGGCTTCGCCGCAGAACCCAATTTCAAAGCCATGCCATTGCTTCCTCAAGATCATCCTCATTATAGAGCGCTCGGTGAACTTCAACAAAATCAACAGACACATCAACCCAGTTCACCAACAAAATCCAAGGATGTCCGACCATCCAACAATGAGGGGAGATCACTACACAAGAAGACTATGAGCACGATATCTTTGAAGTCGTTGGCTGGTAGGGGGGACTCGGATAAGACATCCAAATCGAAGGAACCTCGACCAGAAAAGCCTAAGAAGACCAAGTCATCGACCAATCTCGCGACCCTCCTCTCACGCCCAAAGTCCTCCAAGAGCTTGCAGAAACAAGCACAGGAGGAAGAACTCAGGATGCAAAAGGATAAAGAAAATCGAGCACCCTCGTCCTCTCCTGTCGACACAAGCCGACCTCCCCCAATATATGCTCAATTCTCCAGCGAGCACTTCACCAAACAACAATTTGGAGGAAAGTTTCTCGAGGAGGAGATCGATCGATATACACCCCAGAACTATTCCGCAAGCCAGCAACGGGATTTCTATCATGGTCCTGGTCAGCACCCATCTCTTACTAGACGCGAAGACGGTTCCCAACGACCAAAATCAACATATCTTCCAAGCAACTTTAGCTTACAGGACCTGACCAGGAGGGTCAGTGGTGGCTCAAGACACAGCTCTGAGCTAGCAAGGAAACTATCTGAATCTCGGCGACCAAGTGCAACGCGGATGTTGACCTCGTCATCTACACAGTCAGATGTTCGTGCGCCAAGTCGAGGGCAGAGAGTGATCACGGCAGTCTCATCCTTGACCACCAAGCAAAGAGCCCCAGAATCACAGAAAGGGACAGAGAAGGAGCAAGCACTCGCAGATAAGGATGTTGACAGAGAGTTTGAGGCAATGCTCGATCGTAGGAACATTCCTGAGCATCAACGTGGGAAGATGCGAAATCTTGCCATGTCTATGAAGAAAGATTTCGTCAAGCAAGATTGGGCGGAGATTGCTGCAGCAAAGAATGGGAGACCTGGAACAAACGGAAGTGTGTCAAGTGCTGATGCAACTTCCGAAACCCAAGAGATCCCTGATACTAAGGCAAAACGACCAAGAAGTCGTACCTTTACCCTCTCTAGAGCTGTGAGCCGGGAAACCTTATCAATCACGAAGAAGTCAAAGGTCGGAGCAACATTCGGCCGCCATTCCAGAAAAAACTCGTCCGAAAACGTTAAAG
Organism: Tetracladium setigerum; assembly: GCA_031472005.1. Taxonomy (NCBI): domain Eukaryota; kingdom Fungi; phylum Ascomycota; class Leotiomycetes; order Helotiales; genus Tetracladium; species Tetracladium setigerum. The sequence goes on from PZJY01000002.1 coordinate 2,906,235, forward strand.
ACACAGGCAAATCGTTGACTTCCTCGAGCGCTGCGGCTGCGCAGAACATTGTAGCCAAGTTCAAAGGACAAACTCCAACCGATTTCGTCGCGTATCTTAGAAAAGTACAAAAGCCTGAACTTGTCGAAGTTGGCCGCCTCCATAAATTGAGGCTCCTGCTCCGTAATGAAACAGTTGCATGGACCGATGAGTTCATCGGCCAAGGTGGAATGGCAGAGATGGTTGGGTTGCTACACAGGATCTTAGCAGTTGAATGGAGGTATGTACATGATTTAATGATGCCCGTGCATTGCTAATTGATTAAGGGAGGAACATGAGGACACTCTTCTTCACGAAGTACTCTTATGTCTCAAAGGTCTTTGCACAACGGAGCTTGCCTTGGAGCATCTTAACAACTTCCAAACCACCCTCTTCCCAGCATTAATTCATATGCTCTTTGATGAGGAAAAGAAGGGCCCAAGTGAATTCACGACACGCAACATTGTCACTTGGCTTCTTTTTACATATCTCAAATCTGCGCCTTTGCCCGAACGTCCCCAGAGAGCCAAGGTTCTTCTATCTTATCTACGAGATCCGCAAAAGAGCGAGTCTGAGCGACCAGTTGGGTTTGTGCTTGACATGAGACGGGAAAGACCATATCGAGTCTGGTGCAAGGAAGTTGTCAATGTTACCAAGGAGGTTTTCTGGATCTTCTTGCACAACTTGAATGTTATTGCTCTTCCAGGTGCTCGTGTTCACGGAGAAGATGAGCCAGCTCCTTGTGCATCCATCAACACAGCTATCTCAACACCCGGCTTTGATATCACAAATATCCATCACGTCTACATGATCAAACATTTCCCAAAGGAGCTCCCGCCGGTTCCTGCAGCACCTTATGTTGGCGGCGTAGAATGGGATGCAACAAACTATCTCGCATCTCATCTGGATCTTGTCAATGGTATTCTCGCTTGCCTGGAAAGCAGTGAAGAACGGAATGCTCTCCGCGAATACATGCTCGTCTCTGGCTGGGAGAAATGCATGGGATCTACCCTGCGTCTTTGTAAAGAAAAGTTTTACGGTGGAGTTCACGCTGGACTTAGGTGCTGGGTTGCAGCAGCCGTAGAAGATGGATGGGACAGTCATGATGTTCGATGTGGACCACGAGTTGAGAGTCGAAGTCCTGTGAGGAAAAGTCCAAAAAAGGCACCAGCCCAAGTGGCACCCAAGATCGATATGAAACTTGATTTCCAGGGAGCAGCAGACCCAAAGATTATCAACAGTAATGATGACGGTTGGTTATGAAGGCGTAGTACATATGGAGTTTTTGATATTGTTTCCTTTTGTTGGATGGTTTCCGGGCTTTTGGGGGGACTTCGCGCTTCTACTTCTTTGACGATTGGAGATGACTGTTTGGGTAGTTCTTTTTCTTTTTTCTTTGTAGGTTTTTGATGATTGCGATGAGTAATGAGCACGGCGCAGATGGTTATTCGCGGAGTCTTACTTTAGGAACGAATATGAACGTAAATTGAACATGACTGCTTTATTACATTCATCCTATTCTGCTCTGCACCTTTGCTGTGATCATTTGATAACCCTCCTGCACAACATTCCATATCACCAACGTATGCATCCATAAGGTCAACTTATTCAACAGAAAACCCTTCCTTCAACAGCCTCATCTGGTTCTGCAGATTCATCGCACTTCTCGCACACACAGGGATTCCCATTCGCCTTCCCACTCAACCGTCAACACTCGGCTAAGGGTATGCCCCACTTCACTTAACTTTTTTAATGCCTATATGTATACTGTTGTTTCTTCCCAAATTTCTCTCCGAAGTCTCTCACAGTAGGCGCAAGTCGATCTCGCATCCCTCATCCTGCTCGTTTACTCGGCCTTTCCCACATAACAATCGCCCTCAAATTCACCAGGAGATTCAGATCGATTCAATATTAAACAAAGGCCAGAAAAGATTTAGATCTGTGTATCCGGGAGATGTGCTTGGGAGTCAGATGGAATGGAATTTAGGTCGCTCTTTAGCAACCGAGATCTTGGCAATATTCAACGTCCCATGCTATGGACAAAGAAATGCATCTACATTCACGTTTCCCCATACCTAAGCTCTAATCGAACAAAGGATAGAAAATATTTGAAATTGCACTGTATTCCTCAAGATGGTTTCAAATGGATCTTGCATGTTGAAATGAGGCAGAAACACATAGAAATGAGACAGACGGTCCTCATTTCCAACGCACTGAGGAGCTACGATCACATTGGCTCACAAAGACTTCTCTGTGATCGTGCTTCGACCAGCAAAAATACAGAGGATGGCCTTATTGAAACTGAAAACGAACAGATGGATGTGGTTGGGGATGCCCAGGCAATCCCTATCCCGAAGTCTTCCACGTCAGTCTCAAAGCAAGAAGACGTCTTGGTGTCAAATCCGAAAATAATCACCACGGTTGAGAACGAAATCATCGATGACGGAGCATCGGAGAAAGAAACGACTGAGTACCAAAGATGCGAGAACGAAGCCTCAAGCATCTTTGGTACTGAATCGTTGAACAATGATGAAGAGAGTGGCGGCAATGATAATGTCACCCGCGAAAAAAGTAGATATCCACAGATAAACCTGGCAGGCCACATAACAGAATATGAAAAGACTTCAAAAAATTTCGAAGATCCAAGTCGATTGTCGGTAGCTTTGGCTGACGAAGATCTCGATGAGACTATGAGCGAAAATGACAACGACATATATAACGATTCGACAACTGTTTGGGCGAAACCGGGAGAGCAGCTGGCCTGGGAATCTGACGATGTGGGTGTTGTTGGAAGCCCGAAAACGACTAAAGATCATTTCGAATGGCTTTGTCAACCACTGACATGGGAGAACATCTGGCTCATTTCCATCCTAGGGCCCATGAACTTGGATTATGAGAGTGACTTCGAAGAAATATTAGACCGGTCAGCCATTTTTGATGATGATATGACAGACGCAAGGGGCTGCTCTGTATTTCTCGAGGCTCTCGGAGAGAAGGATCAAGCAGGGCATATAAAACACATAGAAGTTGATGTGCAAGGTATGATACTCGGGGGGCAGCGAATCCATGTTCAGAAAAGCATCGAAGTATTTCTCAGCGTAGAGACTATTACCAAGGAAGACGGCGACTTTGAGAAAACAACCTTGGCATTAACGCGTAAGTTGCGGTTTGGTTTGTTGCATCCTGGGGAGATTGTAAGTTCATCTTGTCCTAACTCTTTCATATTGGTCTTCTGATTGTAGTCAAGGAATCTGTACAAAATTGGCCAGGAAGAATTGCCCAAGAGGAAGTGGTCGCCTTGATCAACGAGCGAAATCAGGCATTAAATTCTTACTTCGCCCAACACTACGACGTTTCTGAGGTGATAAATGGTGATCGACACGATTTTCATGACTGGGGTTGCCACTTACCTACAGCCTTGGGGAGGATCTATGCTCCTGACGGGACCGATATTTGCTTGCTTGAGGCGCGAGTCGACGTCGAGACGGAGGGACAAGTCGAACACTCATACACAGTAACACTCACTCAGATGAAGATGCCAGAAGCGAGTTGTCATCTATTTGACCTGCCGACCGAAGGTACTGATGTCGAGCGGAGGATTCGTAGAGCAAGATGGACTCTTAGCTCGGCCATTGAGAGATGTTTGGCACCTGGATCCTTAGGATGTATCGATATGGACAAGTGGACGGATGGAACTTTCATGCCAGAATTTTAAAGGTTTCAAACGATGCAATTTCCTGAATAGTGCCGATCTATCCGAATCCCATAAAAGAAAAGAACAGAATATTTGAATGTTTTTATCCTTTCAAGAGAAATTAGGACGTATTGTAATCATTTAACCTTTCAGCCGTGTAATGAGGTTTTTCCCCCAACCTCCCCAATTCCTCTCTCTCTCTGCACAATTGCATTATCCCACTATCTCCCTTACCTTCACAAGGAAAACCAGATGTCGCGAACGGTTTGATGCTTCAAGAAGACTTCAGGAAGACTTCGGGAATATGGAAAGTATGTGTACAGGGATGAACAAGGCTGACGCGTCTGGACCTACAGTAAGATTTTACAACCAGGGCAGGGCGGTCGATAGTAACGGATAGACCAAAGAACAAGCAATTCCCATCCCCATACCCCAGCTTCCCCTGATCCCAATGTTGTGGGACATCTCCAGCAACCCCGCACATGAAAGACAGGGGGGTTGATCAGGGTCGCGAGAAACACCATTGGCGGAGTTTCTATTGTCCAAAGAAAATATATTACTACCAAGCAATGGATGAATTGCTTCGATCTTGGCTAGTCCCCCTCGATGCTAGCGCTCCTTTCTCTGCATACAATCACGGCATCCAGGCAAGCCCGTCCAAAGAAATCTCGAGTCTTGACGACGTCAGGCCTTGGATGCATGCCGAAGGCTCGGATGATGGCCGATTTCAGGTCCAAGGGCGATGTCAATACACGCACCGGAAAAACTCTTCGTTTCTTTCCCTTGATCTCAATCCCTTTTCCACATTTTTACTGGGCAAGATTGTCCTGCTGATGGGAGGACTGAGGTTTATCCGAAGCAAAAATGTGCAAATTTGGTCTGGTCAATCCAGGTACAAAATGTGCCCTTTTCCTCATCTTGAAACATAATAGGTTTCCAATTGCTCCAGTCTTCAAGAGTTTCCAGCCGAAAAGATGCGTGTAATTCTATCTCTCGTCCTGCTTTTGGGCAGTGCTTTGGCAACTCCTACTGTCGTTCAAAGAGATGATTGCAACCATGACAACTGCTTGGTAAGTTAGACCAGACCACCTTACTTTCAAGGCTTGGCTAACAATAATATAGCGAGCAATGCTCAGTCGTCCAGCAGAGGCTTCACCTTTCTGTACAACCTACGTTGCCGCAATAACGGCAGTTCCATTACCCACTTGGGCATCCTCTTGCCAGAATGCCCCATCTCGAATTTCCAGCGCTTGTGCTTGTGCAAACACGGCGCTTCCAACACCAGGCCCATATGCTCGCATTACACCTCCATCTGGAGCAATTGTAGTCGATGGCAGCAAAGGATATGCCTATGGCTCATACCCTTCCGTCCAAGCTGCAGTTCTTGCACTCTCCTTCACTACCACGAATCCTCAGACCATCTTCATCTATCCCGGCACATATAAGGAGCAAGTCTTAATTCCAGTCCTCAAATCTACCCTCACAATCCTGGGATGGACAACCGATGCTCGGTCATACCAAGCTAATACAGCCACAATCACGTTCAATCTCTCCCGTCTAAATGTTACGAACAATGATTTGACCGCGACGCTCCGAGTCTGGAACCCAAATACCAAAATTTACAACATCAACATCAAGAATACCTTTGGGCATGTGAACACCAATGGACAAAATCTTGCCGTCTCCGCTCAAACAACTGGTCAATCTTTCTACGGTTGCCAGCTCTGGGGATATCAAGACACGCTCCTCGCCAACCGAGGAACTCAAATCTACGCCAAGTCCCTGATCGTAGGAGCCATCGATTTCATCTTCGGCATGTACGCTCAAGCCTGGTTCGAACAAGTTGATATCCGTACTATCGCAGATGGTTGGATCACTGCATCTGGACGCCTTGACGAGCTAAGCACTTCCTGGTATGTAATCAACAACTCAACAGTTGCTGGTATCGACAGGTCCATCCCAGCCGGCAGTATCGCGCTTGGAAGACCATGGAGGCCATTCGCTCGAGTGGTTTTCCAGAGTACATACTTGACAGATGTGGTTGTGGCTGCTGGATGGAAGGTCTGGAACACGACGCCTGGATTGGAAGGAACGTCGAATGTTACTCTGGCAGAGTACAATAACACGGGGCCAGGAAGTTTGGCGGGTGGTTCAGGACCAAGAGCTGATTTCAGTGTGCAATTGGATGCTCCAATTACACCTGAGACCGTATTGGGACCAACCTGGAAGACGGAGTTCTTCGCGGATTTAACTTACTTCTAGAGAGGGAGTTCGTCTGTAGTTCTCAGCCAGCACAAAATTAGTAATACATGAATAAACTTCACGCGTCTAATATCTATTCTAATTTCCTTTTCCTTACTTCTATCCATCATCAAAAATCATGGTCAGATCCCAGTGATATTGCTCTTCGTGTCAAATCATTCTCTTGGATAGATGTGCATGGCGAATCATGGCGATTATATGTTCAGTTCAAGCCCACACTCCACACGGTTCGTTGTATTTACTCCGGATAAGCGAGAGGTGCTGGAGGGTTTAGCGAGCCTGATGAACCTCGTGCTCAATCTATAGGCCAACTGAAGATTTCCTTCACTTCCGTTTGATTGGAAAGATAAGTTTCATTATATATATATATATATTTACAAAATATACGTAAAATTGAAAGCTTCTCCAGTAGTAAAGTTATTCGTGGCATGAGCTGCTCAATTGGAGGCGGCCAAAGCCGATAAGTCCGACCCCGCCATGGGCAAGAACAAAGCATTGGCATCGTCACGTCACATCACATCAATCACCTCAAAATACCTACAACGAGATAATCCTCATTAGGTATTTCCATCTTCGTTTACTCGGACTTTGGCTAAAACCGCCTCTTCCTTATTCAACAAAGTAAACGCCTCATACCGAGCTATCTCCATCCCACGTAAGGACTTGGCAAAAAGCTCCGGGATTATTAACGAGGGCAATTCCCAAAAACATAGTCATGTAGTTCACACCGCGCACAAACCAAACGATTCCTCTTCATCACGGCCAAAAATGTCTCTCACTATTCTCAGGGACTCGGACGTTCAGCGTCTTCTCAATGATCTGACTCTACAGGATGTCGAGGCTCTTCAGTCCTCCCTAAGCAAAGGACTGCATGAATACTCAACTGGGACTACTAACTCTGGTGCTTGTGCTGGCAACCAACCCAACAGGACCACAGTCGATTCCAGCAATGGCACGACGACTCTCTTTATGCCGTCTCTCAGTTCTACAAGAATCGGCATGAAAGGTAACCCCCTTCCCTACCTACTCTCCCAGATTAAAGACAACTGCTTACCCCACAAGTTGTAACTCTCGCAACCCCTCAATCTAACCCCTCCTCCAACCCCGAACCCCCAACACCAGCATCCGTCGCCACTCCGCAGGGAATACTCAATCTCATGACTTCAGATGGCAAACCCTTTGGTTTCGTAAATGCCGAAGAAGTGACCGCATTTCGAACGGCCCTCGCATCATCACTCCTCATAACGCGCCGCCACCGCGTAAAGACCCTTCTTGTCTTCGGCGTAGGTAAACAAGCCTACTGGCACGTCCGACTCTCCCTTCTTATCCACGGCTCCTCCATTAAAAAAGTGCATTTCGTGAACCGCGAGTTCAGCGAGCGAGGACGCAATACTCTGAAGAGGTTCATACGGTTCGATGAGGATACGAAGGAGAGGGAGGGTTGGGGTGCTTGTCAATTCGACTTTATCTCCCAGGGTTACAAGGAGATTGATCGCATACTCAAAGATCAGATCCGGGCAGCAGATATAATTTTTTGCACCACTCCAAGCACGGAACCACTGTTCGACGAATCCATCCTCACCAATACCGAAGGGAGAAAGAAGGGTCGTCTCATAGTGGCAGTAGGCTCTTACAAAAACACCATGATTGAGATCCCCAAAGAAATCATCGCACAGGCAGTAAAACGACACGGCCACGGCCATCACTTCCACAAACATGCCGAAGAAGGCGGCGTCATCGTCGTCGACACACTTGCCTGCCTCACAGAGACCGGCGAGTTAGCTGGCTTGCAACCAAACCAGTCCGTAGAATTGGGAGAATTGGTTATGCTTGAAGAAACGGCACCAACACATATTCTTCAAGGCGAATTTACCGAATCTCTCGAAGCGCTGTCATTTGATCCTAGCAAGGGAAGTAGCATGGCGCAAGTGATGCGGGAGGGTAGTATGGATAGCACCAATTCCCCCAGCACCGTCCTCACCTCAAGCACAAACGAGAGTGGCAGCACCGGTGGTACCGGGAAACCGCCCTCGCGAACATCTTCGAAATCGTCAACAATGTTCAGGAAACGCACGGGTAGCTCGAGTTCGCAGAAGAGACAGGACGATAAGGATCAGCAGATGTGCCGATGGTTGAGCACTGGAAATGTGATTTACAAGAGCGTGGGGATGGGATTGATGGATTTGGTCGTTGGGGGCGACTTGGTGAAGCTAGCTAGGGAGAGGAATGTTGGGACGACGATTACGGATTTTTGAGGCCGGTTTTTGGTTATGGAACTTATGGCGCTGGTGATGGGACGGTTGATGGGTTTTGGGTTTGATGAGAGGATGTGGGAGGTGGGAGGTGGGAAGGAAGTTCAGGGAGAGGGGCGGCTTACAGCATTGTACTGTAGGTAACTTTTGTTTCCCTCGATAAGAACAATAAAACCATCGATGGTATGTACTGTACATGGGAACATGGAAACGGGAAACGGGTATCAGGCATCGAATCCAGGAGGCGGCAAATTGGGGGGGCGTTGGAGGAGCAAGGTAAGCATGCATACCTAGACAGCGTAATGGTACTATCGATTGTTCAATCAATATCTACATACATAGGTACCTAAGATGCCTCCGAGCATGCGATACGATACCCATCTGAACTTGGAACATTTCGGCTTTCTGTGCATCTTATCTCAGAAGTCTACTGTACCTTGGAGAGCGCAAGCGCACTATCCGATCACAATGCTGTCAATGCGGGTCGATCTGACATCCGCCGTCTCAACTTCAAGATTCAAGATATACTTTGTTTCAACTGTTCCCCCGAAAGGCTATTATTCAGGTGGTCCATGGTCCGTCCCTAGACAAAATCACGATGGGAAAGATAATGGTAGCAGTCAATTACTACATGTGAATGTAAAGCTTCACGAGATTGTGGAGAAGAATGAAGATCAGTTTCAAGGCATTCGAATTCGCATTCAGTATAATTTCATGTGTTTCTTTTCGCAACTCTTAACACCGCCATTACTGCTCACAAGCGAGCGAGCAAATGATCAATAAAAAAAAATAAGGGACCCCTTCCGCCCCCGTTTTTAAAAACACAAAAGGCAAAGATATATAAAATCCCGGGTATCGACCAACCTTGATCGCCAGGGATTCATTCGACGACCGCACATATACTCCAGCCATGCCATGCCATGCCGCTCCAGACCATCACCAGATAGACGGCCCAAAAAATACATCGATAAACACCACCACCACCATTGAACATATAGACAAGCGTTCTAGCTGACTCTAGCTGGCTCACTGAACCTGTAAAGTGGCTCCTCCTTGGTCTTTGAAGACCAACATGCCGTGGCTTCCCGTGACGATCTCCTTCACTGCTGGCACTACGGGCGCTGCTGGTGCGGGTTTCTCGCCATCAACTAGCTCGGCCCTCTTCTCCTCACTGACGGTTCCGCCCATAACAGGTCCATCCGTTCCGAGGCCAAGTTCCCTCAACAATCCACAGCCCAAATCATATAGAGTGCCATGAACCTTCAACCCCGCTCGCGAATAGCCTCCTCAACAACATGGTTAGCCATCAAGTTCTTGACTCCCTCCTCAACGTTCAACTCCGCCAGCCTAATGGCCCGCAATCCATCATCCTTGATCAACTCCAACTCTTTCTTGTTCTCGCGGCGCACGACTCGTAGGGGCGTGAGCCAGGCATCGAGGACACCGCCAACACGGCTGTCGGATAGTGCTGCCGCGGCGCCGCCGCAGGATGTGTGGCCGCAGAGAACGATGTGTGCGACTTTAAGGTGGATGACGGCGTATTCAATGACGGCGAGGACGTTGAGGTCAGAGGTGGTGACGATGTTAGCAATGTTGCGATGGACGAACACTTCGCCGGGTTGGAGACCGAGGAGAGTGGTTTCGGGGACACGAGAGTCAGAGCAGCCAAGCCAAACTGTAATTAAATCAATGTTAGTTGACTCATTTGGGAGGAGGGGGGGAGAGAATCGTTGGATAGAAGGGGGGAGACGTACGAATGGTAGGTGATTGGCCTTGGGTGAATTTCTGGAAGTACTCTGGCGAACTGGTTTGCTTGTATTGAGCCCATGAGATGTTGGAACTCAGTGCCTTGTGAAAATGATCATCGTGGGCCTGGTCGACGAAATCGCCATCTGGGAGTTGGAATGTTAGATTTTGGACTCCAATCTCGCAATTACTTTCTCCGTGGACATTGAGGTCATTGAGTGGGGGCGCATTGAAGACTCACTTTGTTCCTGTTGAGATGCCATTGGAGACTGTGGTGGTTTGTGTCGACGAGGAGTAGGGAGGAGTTGTGTTTTTTTTGTTGCGATCGGGGAGGAAGAAGGTTGAAGAGGGATCGAGATATTATTGTCGGGAATATTGGTCTGGGTGCACGCAATCTGTGCTTGTCCGACAACGGGAGTCTGGGTCTGGGTGTGTGAAGCAGAACTTGTTGTTGAGTGTGTTCCACCTCGGGAGGAAGCTAAAACCGACGATAACAAGCGATAAGGTCTTGGAGGGCTTGGCACAAGTAATGCCGTGCGTAATGTGTAATGTCGGATATCAGAATGTTGAACGAGCTAGGAAGATTCAAAGCAGCTTTGTTGAAGAGATGGGATATGGATATCTCAACAGCGGATCGAGGATGGGATGAAAGAAAGAATAGGAGGATATATAAAGTGAAGCCCCCGCAGGCAAAAGGAAAACAAAGACCCCCCCCGGGGGTCCCGATGGCTGCTAAGCTGAGGGGAATTGGAGTTGGTTGGTGTACACACCCCCTGTTGGTGCTTCGAAAACACAAACGAGAACAGCCAGTGTGTGAATACTTCCTCCTCTTCTACGCGGAGACGGAGGTACAACCCCATCCCTAAAGACCTCCAAACATCTGATATCTCGAAAAACATTCGGGTGGTCTCCTGGTGTTGAGTGGTCCGAGGTGCCACGACGACCTTAAGCCGATGATTAATTGCCTGTAAGTATATAGAGAGAAAGGTTGTAAGCTCGCCTGTAACTGTAAACCTTACGGAGTACAACAAGAATAATAGGCACTGGCCGCACAACGAGCACGGCAAACCCACGCCTAGGCATATGGCATTTTCAACAATTCGAATCTCCCGACCACCTCCCTTCTCCCTTTCTCCGTTCCCCACACTCCCTCTGCGCACGCAATAACTTTGGCCTGCAGGATGAAGAAAATTTTGCAACTGCGCGGAGCTAGAATACTATTTGCCAAGGAATCTACTCGCACACAAACAAGCATTTTCAGTTGCACAAATCTCTATCTCTTTCTCCGCTTGTAACCTTTGGTGCATTTCCTGGGTGCTCACTACTAGGTACTCCGAGATATTTTCCATCCCCCCGCGTGAATGTAAATAATGGAGGGGTAAAAGCATCCCATCATGGCGTCATGGGGAGGGTAATTCACTTATTAGGTAAACCAATCTCCTTAGTAGGTACAGCCAAGGGCTATTCAGCCAAATAATCACCAAAGCAGCTCCAGCACGAAAACCCCTGGAATTTCGTGAAGTATCAATTTCTAAGACCTGGCGTCGATCAGGTCACACTACTGAAATGATGTGAAATATTGCCAAGCCTGGTGAGAGTTTGCGCACTTTTGAGCATCCCACACAAATTATTTGGCCGCACTAGCTCTAATGACTGAGCGTGGGGGTTAAACTGATCAATTCTGAAAACTGTCTCCTACTACCAAAAGTAGCTCACGAGAAGAACTACTGAGAACTGGGGGAATCTTCGGACCGAACCGATGCATGGTAAATACCTTCATCTCGTTGGTAAAACTATCAAGGAACTGGGCGGAAGGGGAACTCGTTACACTCGTATTTTATATGGTGAGATCGTCTTCTGACAGCGGAAGTCACCGCACTCTGATGTGTGCGTTAATTATTGGGCAGCAGATGCATGGGGTAAATCACGGACAGAGGTGGGTCGACGATCAAAACGACGTGCATGGTATCATCAGTTGATTTTTGCTAGAAGTTTAGCTACCTCCAGCCCAATCCGTAATGTCATGCCAACGCCAGTAACAAACACCCATTCAAAAACACATCTAGATCTTGATGGCGCTTTCAAGAGCCTTGCGCTTCTTCTCAGTGCGGGCATTGGCCTTAGCACCCATAATACCACCACCCAGTGTCTCTTGGCCTCCTCGTACTTCTCGCTGTAACCCTCCTTGATGGCCTGGACCAACTTGGAGAGCTCAGTCTTGTCCTCAGATCGAACCTCGGTCAAGGCAATAACAGCAGCAGTCTTCTTGTGGACGACCGTGCCGAGTCTGGCCTTGCCCTTAATGATGGCATATGGGACACCCATCTTTCTGCAGAGGGCTGGGAGGAAGATAACCAACTCAATTGGGTCAACATCGTTGGGGATGAGAACCAAAGAGGCCTTCTTGTTCTCGATCAGGCCGACAACGTGGTTGAGACCGTACTTGGCGGCGTATGGCTTCTTGCTGACATCCTCCTTCTTCTTTCCCTCCTTGATGGCGGTAGCCTCCTTCAAGAGACGCTCCTTCTTCTCGACCTTGCTCTCTGGGCGGTACTTGTTGAGGAGCTTGAAAGCTTGGGCGGCGGTGTTACGGTCGAGAACGTTTTGGAATTGGGCAATCGCAGGTGGGACCTTCAATCGGAGGTTGAGGATCTTCTTTTGGCGTTGGAGGCGGATATACTCGGGCCACTTCACCATACGGGAGACATTACGGCGAGGTTGGATGTCTTGACCGATACCGTAGTTGCGGGTGCGCTTCTCGAGGAGAGGGTTCTTCGAAACATTAGAAGAGACATCGGAGGTACGGAAGGGGAGTTTGCACATACCTTTGCGGCCTTCTTGGATCCGGCACCAGCCTTAGACTGGGGGAATGGCGCAGGCGCGGCTTTCTTTCCCTTTGGAGGCTATCATTGAGAAAAGTAACTATCAGCGAACATGTTCACTAATAATCTGCTTTGAACTCTAAAGAGACCACACTGGCATTTCTGCGCAGATGTGGCTCAAGCCAACATCACCAACACCCTCAGGTAGTTGATGGAAAACGCATCTCGACGTGCGATTGCTCGTAGAGGTACGAGATAGAGCGGTGGCGAGTCGTATCACAGCATTTAGAATATAATATTGTCAGGAGCTTACCATCTTGATCGGATTTCGCTGGGTGAGTTGGGCGAAAGTTGTCGTGATGTTTGTCGATGAGGGAAAGGAGGTCGTGAAATGGAAAAGATTTTGAAATTCTGGTGCGGGACGGAACAGACTAAAAATCTTGGCACTCGCTTCTCCACCAGAATCAGGTGACGTGCGGCCGCTTCCCTGGCATTGGGTCTATTTGCGACGAAATATTTATGAACTCCCAAACACCACCGCCAAAATTCTACGCGCCAGATCATCCTTCTCTTCAAAATGGCACCAACTCTTTGCGCTACGTGCAAGACTGCTCGCGCATTAATTATACGTCCCAAGAATCACCAGAAACTCTGCAAGGCATGTTTCATAGCCGTTTTCGAAGCCGAGATCCACCATACAATTACCACAACCTCCCTCTTCTCCCCGGCGATCGTATAGCAATCGGCGCATCTGGTGGGAAAGATTCCACCGTCCTGGCGTCTGTTCTCAAAACTCTCAACGAAAGATACAACTACGGACTCGAACTTGTCTTGCTCAGTATTGACGAGGGAATCAAGGGTTACAGAGATGACTCCTTGGAAACAGTCAAAAGGAATGCGCTGCAGTACGAGATGCCGTTAAAGATTGTGGGATACGACGAGCTCTACGGGTGGACTATGGACCAGGTCGTGGAGACTATTGGGAAGAAAGGGAACTGTACATACTGTGGAGTCTTCCGGCGGCAGGCTCTCGACCGTGGGGCGAAGATGCTTGGAATTAGACATGTTGTGACTGGTCACAATGCAGACGATGTGGCAGAGACGATTCTTATGAACCTACTCAGAGGAGATCTGCCCAGGCTCTCCAGGAGTACGAGTATCATCACGGGCGATACAACGAGCGAAGTACGAAGAAGCAAGCCGCTGAAGTACGCCTACGAGAAAGAGATTGTTCTCTATGCACATCACAAGAAACTCGATTACTTCACCACTGAGTGTATATACAGTCCAGAGGCTTTCCGAGGAAGTGCAAGGAGCCTGATCAAGAATTTAGAGAGGGTGCGGCCCAGCGCCATCTTAGATGTGGTGCGAAGTGGTGAGGATATGGCGATGCTGGTCCCAGGTGAAGTCACCAAAAATAGCCAATGCCAGAGCCAGAAAGTCTCGTTATCAAGTGCTGATGGCGAGGAAGAAGGCGCCGGTGGCTGTGGGAGCACTGGTAGATCAAGTGGTGGAGAAATGGCCGACATGGAGAAGAAGCTTCAAGCCAATGATGAGGCATCAGCAAGAGAGATCGATATTACCTCGAGCGGTGCCAACGGCCAAAAGCTCGCCAGTGCAAAGAAGAAGCCTGAAAGTCGCAGGACTGGAACCAAGCCACTGGGACGGAAAATCAACCAACAGATTTTGGGTGTTTGCAAGACCTGCGGGTACATGTCCAGCCAGGAAACTTGCAAGGCGTGCACATTGCTCGAAGGGTTGAACAAGAATCGTCCCAAGATGGAAATTGAGATAGATGCCGACGACGAAGAGAGTTCTACGCTGAGGCGGAATATGGAGAGTATTGTTTTGACAGCAGGATAGTTGGTATCAAAACATACGTCTTACTCCTATTACCTAGTGTTCTCCTTCTTTGTGTTGTGACCAAGTAGTTACTTGTTACATTCTTCACTTCTCTTTCCCCTGCGTCGCGGTTAGCTGCCATAAATACGAGGTACCATTTTGTATTACCAATAGGTTAAGATTTCAAGACAAGTACTTTCTTACTTGTACCAGTTGTTCTACTTTCTAGAATTGTGAATGGTCATGGTTCTACTTTTACATGACACACAAATTCGTTGCTGGCTATGTTGACCAAATTCGGAATAGCCGCAACCTCCCACCTTTGTCATAACCTCAACCCTATCATTACTTGACAAACGTAAACCGAATCGATTTGATTCGCGATTATTATCCAAGATTACCGAACCTTCTCCCCTCGTACCTCACCGCTGACACAAAAACGGCATGGTCCTTATCTTACACAGTAACCTTAACTTGCAGGTGACTGGCCAATCGAACTAGGTCATAAACACTCACACTTCTGGAAACGAATCACTCTTGATATTTCAGATATCTTTGATCTCGAATTCAGTACATACTCTGATTTGATATCCTAAGAACAGGAATTTCAAACCACAAACTTAAAGATGGCTTTCCTTCTACCCTCCTCGTTATTCTCCTCCTAACATTCACGCTCCTTATCCGGCGCCTCCTCTCACCTCTCTCCTCCCTCCGGGTCCATTTCTCACACGCTTAACCTCCCTTCCCCTCATCTATCAAGAGTTTACTTCTAACCGACGTCTCCATATTCATTCCCTGCACCAAAAATACGGCCCTGTGGTTCGTATCGGGCCAAATGAGGTCTCTTTCACTTCGCTGGATGCCTTGAAGGAGATTTATACCAGTGGTGGAAGTGGCTATGACAAGACGGAGCTGTATACACTTTTCATGCAGTTTGATACTAGGTGTGTTGAGAAAGCTTCTGGAAGTGAAAGGTGATTTGGTACGGGGTGGTAGGCTGATATTGGGCGAACAGGACTATGTTTTCGACTTTGGGAAAGACAAATGTATGTGGATATAAACTTTTGACTCATTGAGTCAGCGAATCTTTGACGTAGAATTGACTAACATGAGTGAACAGCACAGTCAGAAGAAACGATACATTGCGGGACAATACGCAAACACCAATATCTTACGTCCCAATGTCATATCCGGTATCCAGAACCGTGCCGATGCCTTTGTACAGAAATGTCTTGAAGCAAAAGGGAAAAGTATGGATGCATATGTATGTACCTCGCAAATTCGTTTCATTGCATTTGAGGGATAAACAATTGCCCACTTTGGTACTGGCGAATGGCCAGAGACCCTCAATTTTCCCTTCCCCCAAAAACACCGTAGAGCACTTCCTCATCTTTCTGAGAGCAAACTAGAAAGTGTGGGAATTATTTCAATTGCGGATTCTGGTATTCATCAAGCCTACTCAATGAGCATCCAAAAATGCCTCATTCCTTTCATCAAAAAGTTCCAAATTATGCATCTCGCTGACACGGTTTTGACATCCAAAGATCTATCTTCACTGTTATGCATTAGACTGCGCATCCCATCACTTGTTCCACCCCTACGGAACGCACTCTCTAGAAGGCGGCGAAGATTTTGCCATGATGGAAGAGCAAACTTATCACGAGAGCTTAAAGAGTAAGATAAACATACCTACTCTCCATTATTTCATCTCTCCTGTTGATAACAGCCACTAAAACTCCCCACAGGCAACCTATTACAATACTATACCCCACCAAAGATAGCTTCCATGCTTCTCAAGATCCTCAAGCCCCGTCCGTCGCCAATCTCAAACGCTTATGTATTGGAGACTTGCAAGAAATTAGATGCGAGTAAACAGAGTTTATTGGCGAAGTTGAGAGAGGAGAAGAGTGGTTTTCCAGACGTTGCTATTGCCGCTGAATCGATGGATCATTTAGGTTCGTTTCGTTCATTCGTCTTCAATTCATCTCTCCCTTCCACAATTATCCTCAGGATCCAAATATGAAGGCATGCTAATTTAAACCTTCAACCAAAATAGCAGCAGGAATCGACACCACAGGCGACGGACTAACCTTCCTCCTCTACCAACTCTCCCTCCCGGCCTCCCTCCCCCACCAACGCAAGCTCCACGCATCCCTCCTAGCCACCCCAGCAGACGACACCTATCTTGAAGCCATCATCAAAGAAACGCTCCGTCTCTTCCCACCTATTCCCATGTCAGCTCCCCGCTACGTCCCATCCAGCGGCCGTGAAATCTCCGGTTACTTTATCCCCGGTGGCACGATTGTGGGTTGTCAATCTTGGAGCGTGCATAGACTTAATGAGGGGATTTATAAGGAAAGTGAGGAGTTTAGGCCGGAGAGGTGGTTGGATGAAGGGATGGATTTGGATATGGAGAGGTTGTTTTTTGCGTTTGGTGCTGGTGGTTTGTTGACCCTTCTCTTTCCTTCTCTTTGCTTTTCCGTTTTGACTTGCCATGTCTTGAAGTGCTATGCTGACTATGTTTGTGTTTTTTTTCACTTCGATAGGAAGGGGTTGTGTTGGTCGTCATCTAGCAATGGCAGAAATGAAGTGTCTGGTCAGGAGTGTGTATATGAGATTCAAGACTAGTATCGCGGATGATATGGTGGGGAGTATGGAGATGGATGACCAGATTATTTCTAGCAGACCAAAGGGCCAGAGTTGCAGGTTGATTTTTGAGGAGATTGATGGTGAGGTCTGAGATGAATGAAAAGAAGAAGGAAGGAAGGAAGGTCGGGGGAGTATATGGAGGTAGATCATGAATATTATGAAGTGTGTTTGATTGGCATGAATGACGAAAGTATTCAGTACCTGCGACCATGGAGCAAAGCCCGCATGATTGCCATCTTAATCTTTGCGAAGGGGTGTTGAGTGAGTGTTGAGTGACCTTCAAGAGAAACTGGAAATTGGACTGCAGGGGAGGAACACTCTTCACGAAGCAGTCAGAGATGGCAAAATATTGTTTCTAAATTATGAGTCTTGTGCCTTTATTGTTCTGAACCAGCTAATTCGTGGCCAGGTGATGAATGATGGGTATGTGTAGATAATGTAACAGGAAAAATGCTCGCTCGCTCATCTCATCCAATCGAAAAAGAATTGGGACTGCTGCTGATGAAAGCACGAAGTAGCAAAAGTCTCACTGACTACCTCCTCTAGCCTCGTCAAAACCCCCCTTAGTCCTTGAATGACTTTCCATAAGCACCTCGAGAGCTGAACGATGGATCATAATTTGGATATCCTCCACCACCACGGCCTCGTCCACCACCACGGCCTCTGCCTCGAAAGTTTGGATCGTATGTTTTGCCTAGGTATGGCCGTGGACCTTCATATTCGCGCTCCTCACCAAATGATCTCTTACGGACATGTTCTCGGTTCTCGTATGCTCGTCTTCCTGGTGATGGCTCCCTGCTTTGACTACGTCTTGGGCGTCTCTCATCATATCTGGGATAATCTCTCTCGTCGCGACGATCTACAGCCATTTGGCTACCGGATTCCTCTCTAGATCTGGGACGATCTTCAAGTCGCTGCATCTTTCCTGTGCTCACATCTTTGTGTGGATCCATCTCACTGTAGGAGCGTTTGTTAGCAATTGGCAAGTCACGCTGTGCCTCTCCCACTGCTGCAAGTGCCGAGGAAGAATCAGACTTCTGGGGAGTGGGAGGCGGGAGCATTGGTGATGGGATAGGTGCACGCATTCCCCCGTTTTGTTGTGCTGCCACCTGTGCGACAAGTCTCTCTCTTTCTGCATCCAAAAGTGCAATCCTGCGGCGAGGTTCGAGAATTTTGTTTCTGTACTCAGCATTGTGATACCCTGTAATCTCAAGCCATTCCCTAACGTCTTGGTTATGGGGTAGCACCTGCTCGAGTGTTGGAATTTGCTCCTTCGCTTCAACCTGTTTCTCTTTTCGCTTCGGCTCATCTTTGGCGTCAACTCTGCGGTAATCTTCATCACGTGAAGCGCGCCTAGAGTAGGGTCTTGTTTCGTGCTCCATGTAAGTATTTCGCTCGAATCTGTGTTCTGGTTGGGACGATCTCTTCTCTGGTCGGCTACCGAAACTGTCGCGACGCTCTGGTTGGCGATCTTCGCGATCTTCTCGATTTCGTTGGCCCAGTGCCTTTGGGTTGACCGGTGGAGTTCTGTGTGAACCACCATCCCATTGGTCACGAGCTTGTGACTTAGGCAGAACCTCATCGCGAGACTTGCGCCGAATTGGTCCCTCGGCTCTAACGAGCTTGGGAGCTTCTTCTATCTTTCTTGTCGCTGCCGGAGCTTCTTGCGTTATACTCTTAGGCAGAGGTGGCTCCTCTAATATTTCACCCTCAGACATATCCGATATAGAACCTCGATTCGAATGACTATTACCATTACTCGTTAGATTGTTGCTGGCAATGTTACCATTTGCATTCAGCGCTAAAACTGTCTTTGGAATTTCCGACGAGAGTTCTTGCGACTTGGCTACGTTGCTGGGGCCAGTCGGAACAGTTCGAGGAGCAGAAGTACTGTTCAAGATATCTTTTTTGCTCTGCTTAGTACTCTCTTCAGGCGCAGCCAAAGGCTCTGAGAACGAAGATATCAACTCATGAAGATCCTGTTCGGGATTCGCAAGAACAGGGACTGGCTTCGGCAGATCAGTAGAGGGGCCAGATCCCGCAGCTTGTTCATTTTGTTGGGTTTGTGGAACTGGGGGGTCATTTCTCTAGCTTTCTTTCCTTTCATGAGTCTTTCCTTCAATTCGGCAGCGTAAGAGTCGAGGGCGAGTTTAGCGACTGGAGCGCCTTGCGGGGTGTTAAAGGCAGGTAGAGAGAGCTATGTTGCGTACAGGCGGGGTTAGCGAGTGGTCTTGAAGGTGGCAGATCGAGGAATATGGGCCATGGCCATGGAATGGCGGTCCGGTTCCTGAGGTCCAGTATCCAAGAAACGTACCTGCGCGTCCGCATTCAAAGGCTGCTGCTGCTGGTTTTGCATGAAAGCATCTTGATTGAAAGATCCAATTTCGGCGCGGTAATCGGTGAACATTGCGCCGTTGCTAACTCCCCCATATGACATCATTTTGGGGTTGGCCTGCGGGAAGTAACTGTTGCCAGGACTAGAGTTCGGGGCGAAGGGAGAGGGTGGCGGGTATTCTTCTGGAAAGTTGTTGAAGTTGTTTGGAAACATAGCGTTGCCCCCGAACCCGTTGTTGTTCCACATGATTACAGCAGACGTACCTGCCTATCAGTGGCCGGACATCCAGAGAGTGCAGTAGATAGAGAGGTCTTTGGATTGCCGTGAAGCTGAAAGTAAATCGAGGACTGTTCAACGAACACACCCTACAAACGACAGCGCAAAGTATTTCGTCAGAAAATCAAAGCTCCTCAAGATTGGCTGGTCGTTAACAAGGCAAGAAACTCTACTCTTCATCTATTCACTCCGGGAAAGTAAAGTTCAAAGAAATGAATCAAAAAATGCCGGGTAGGTAGCTTGGAAGGTATAGTAGTTGAGGTCGAAGTTGAAAGCTGAAGCTGTTGGTGATCAAATGTTCCGGCGCGTCGCGCGCGGTTGAACGTTTTTAGTTACCAAAGCCAAGAACCGCACGGGACGCCATTACCTAAGGCCACTTCTTCATCATTATTGGCTAACTGTCTCTGGCACAAACATCATAGCCGGCTGCACAGATATTGGAATTGTGTCATTGATATCTCTTTATTCTAGATAGGTACTGCATACACATGAAGTTTGTAATTAAAACAGGCCATGAGATTTTACAACATGAGCTTTTCCTTCTTCTTCTTCTTCTTCTTCTTCTTCTTCTTCTTCTTCTTCTTCTTCTCCTTCTTCTTCTTCTTCTTCTTCTTCTTCTTCTTCTTCTTCTTCTTCTTCTTCTTCTTCTTCTTCTTCTTCTTTCTTCTTCTCCTTCTTCTTCTTCTCCTTCTTCTAGACATTGCTTTGAGGCTACCTTAAGCTGGCGGGAGGAAAGAGGCATAGAGGCCCCCCTGGATCACACCATACATTACCATAAATTGCACTGTACAGCCCACTATCCATGAATTACTTTTCTGGGATGAAATTGCAATGTACCAGAGCCACACTGGATATGAGGAGGATATGCGTGTGATGATTTGGGCGTGGGCCGTTGACAAGGTGAGGATCGTCAAGAGAAGCTGTGAGATGGCGAGACTGCGGAGAAGATTGTTGGAACCGGATTTACCGGTTGCACTAGAATTTGTTTGTTTGCTGCTCTTCTTTGTATCAAAGGCCGATCTGGGGGTGTAATTCCATGCCCACCATCCCGATGCCAGCATAATACAAAACATGGGAGCGGCCAGAAGGAAGAGTGGGAGATTTGAAAATGTCCAATAACGGAGGAAACCGACATTCCTGTGATTGTTGTCAGATTGATCAAAGGGAAAGAGGTTGAGCAGTTACCAGTAGTAGTCTTGAACGAAAGTGTAAATACTAGGAAGAGTATTCCCACACCATGGCCTCCGCGCGATAGCGGGCCCTCCACAGTACTCTTGAAATGCAACAAATTGTGGTAGTAGAAAGCCAGCCAACACAAACAAACCTCCTATTCCAGCTGCAAGAATCCGACGCAGGATTTCGATTTTTAGGCCACCCTGAAGCTTAAAGACAAGCATCCCCGCTTCTTCCAAAAGCAGGAAGCCATTGAGTACTCCATTACTTCGGAAGGTCGTGGCAGCACCAAACATCACGCCGGAGAGTATCAATAGAAAATCATGGAATGCAGATGCTCGGCCATTGCTGCCGAAACTTCTCACAAAGTTCAGACAGCCAGCAAAGGAGAGGAATGCACACGAGCTCTCAGCATACGGGCCAGAGAGAAACAGACCAGCTGGTGCGATGATGTGTAATGCAGCAGTTGTGAAAGCGATTCTCTGAGATGCTCGGCCCAATACAGCCAGGGTGAGCTTGAAAAGAACAATCACGGAGAAGAAGTGGGCTATATGAGCAATCAAGATGGCAACGAGACTTTCGAGCCCATTGTAACCCGGCACTCCGAGAGTGGTGAGAGCTGTTGACGTTAGAAGGGCAGGCGGAGTGGAGGAGGGAGTGTCGAACCAGAAGTACACAGAGCGATAAGTTTCGTAAATCCCCATCCAAAGGCCCACTCCTGTTCAAAGAGATAGCCTCGGTTCGCAACGGTGACAAAGTAGATGCCATCCCATCTCGTCAACTTTTCGGACAAATGGTGGAGTTTCGGCGGAAGAGTTTGGTTGTTTGCATCTCCTCTCAGGCTCTGGAGAGCCAAGGCTGTGGAAGTGTCATATCCTGGACCTGGACTAAAAGCCGCAATGATCAGGAGAAGAAGCTTCCATGCGGCGCACAGGACGACAAGATTCGGGATCGGACGGTCCAGCGGCCGAGTCCAGAGCTGCATGGTCCGGTGTCGATGCTTCTTTTTTGTCCGGTCGACTACTACTGGAGGAGTAGTGGCCGAGAAGATGTGGAACAATAATAATCGACAGCAGCGACTGAAACCAAGACACACAGAGAGAGACAGAGACTTCCAATACTGTAATAATCCAAGCGGCGGTGAGGGAGGACAATAATAATCGCTCAACACGCGCAACACTCCTGCATGCCTTAGGCCAGGAGAAAGAATGCAGATAGATTAAACAACCTCACACACCGCTCGCGCGCTCTCCTGCTTTCTTTTGCGGGTTTATGATACCAGTAGAGATTGGTGACGATGATTCGGGACCTCAAAGTCGGTCGTATTCTCGTCGTCGTATTATCTCTCTCTTATTCGTTTATGTATCGAGGTTGTTGTTCGGTTGTCGTTCAATGATGATCATGCACCATGTTCATGTTCATGTTCTTCCCGCTTTCGTATTCGCGTGTTCGTTCGTTCCCTTCCCTTCCCATCCAGTTTTCGCTTTTCTCCTTCTTTCGCTTGGCGCCATAACTTTAAACACACACCCATGACAGCTCGCTCAGCTAGAGCTGCGAAGTCTTTGTGTTATTCACTTTCATGTCATGGAAATCTCAGCCTTCTCTCAGCCTCTTGAAAATGCGGTGCAATGTGTGGAAATGGTGGAAAGAGGCGATCCATACAGACAAATCAAGAGTGCCCAAGCAAGTGCTGGTACTCCCACCCCCGCCGAGCACCTGCAGAAGCTTTGCTGTAAAGACTGCTTCGCCTATGTTCACACACCCGTGCAAGACTCTTACTCCTCGCAAAAGTATGCGATTCGGGTACTTCCCTTGCTTGTACCACGACACCACCACGGACAAGCAACGACGACAAGCACCGATGCCGATTGTCCTCGTCGCCCCAAGCGTCCGGGACCCGATCTGTATGGATGGATGCGATGCACGGAGAGGGAGAGGGAATAAAATAAATGAATGCGAAGATGCTGGTGGAATAATAATGGTGGATACGATCCCAGTAAGGGGGCCAGCTGCTCGACCTCCTCATCCAAGCTCAAGTAGGAAATCTACGACATCGTAAGCTCCGGCACTTCCTCGAGATCCGAAGGGATCCTCACTTTCACGTCGTTGCTTAGGGCCTCGAACGTCGCTCTCGTACCTATCACGAACCATGGCGCACCTCTTTTTTTGTGGGAGCACCGATCACTAGACTACTCTGAAGTGGCTTGGTCTCAAACCTTCCTGTCAGAATCCTCAGAGGAGTTGTGCTGTGGTCGCTCTCTCCCCTGCCTTCCGGCCTTCCGAGCATCAGCAGCAGCAAGGCGCGTCTCCCCAAAATTTGTCCCTTTCGACGAAATCTCGCTCGCCGACCAGCAGCCTCATCCAGTCCGGATCCCAGGAAAAGGGACACCACTGCGGGACGGGGTTTAATTATAGGGCTGGCTGGCAACATCGGCTGATCGAAGACTAAAAGATCCTTACGGTATGCCACAATTTCTGTCTCTTCAATTCGTCGCTTGTTTGACTTTGGTGGGATCCTTCCATCACCTCCTTCATATCGCGCTTCCTGTTGCCAGAAGACCGAGTCCGTTGTCCGACCCTTGACGACGGCGGTCGTAAGGTACTGTACAGTGCTTCCTTGGTCTTGTTTCCTCTTTTCTGCCAAAAGTATTAGTATTCTCACATGCCCGCCCTGGCATTTCATTTCTACTCCTATCGAGCGGGATCTCCTTGCTCTCGAGTGTTTGTTGACATCCCATGTGCTTTTGGCGCATTTGCCATATTTGATCACATTCGCCATCACCCCTCTCTGACCTCAGCCTTCTAACAGCATTGTCAGCCTACATCCTTATTACTAGGCTCCCTTCGACCATAGCTGATTATTGTAGAGCTCCTGCTTTCAATCGACTTCCGGCGTTGCCCACGTCTGGACATCTTGAATGGAAGGGGGAAGCGTGGATGTCCCTCTAATGCTCCTTCCGACCCTTCCATAGTTATTCTTCCAAAATGTTTGTTCACTCGGGAGCTAGCTTGCGTAAGTTTCCAGCACAGTTGCTCTGTCTACCTGTCTCCGTAACCTGCTAATGACCGAAAAACAGACAGACATGAATATTCTCCTCCTGTCGAGCTACAAAGCCATGCTATTCCCAGACGATCACCCTTAGCAAGAGCAGCCTTTTCTACACCCTTAATAACTCGAAGCTCCCCGGCATCCGACAGACCTAGCCCTGGTATTCGTCGTGAGAGACCGCTTTCTGATTCTAAACTACACGAGCATACGGTTCGCTTTCAAGGATTCGATTCGGATACAATGGACGAGGAAGATGGCAGGTCTACAACCTCCGATGGCAGCAATACTACTGGCAGGGCCAGCAAATACAAGAGGAGGTCAAGCAAGCCGACTTCGAACTATCATTTCGCATACCCCGCCCCGACCAAGCTCCAGACACAACGCTTATTACAGATTCGACCAAAATTATTGCTCCAATTGCAGCACTTACCACCAGGAGGCCACAGGCCAATGCCAGCTATTGATGTTCTCCCATCCACAGTGCTTGCGTCCCGAGTACTGAAGAAATTCCCGCGGATGTTTCGTGGCAAGGGAGAGCTTGGGGCGAACGACTTGATGATAGTCAAGAGCGAGACGTATAACACAGAGAAGGATGATGAGCACGGGGAGATTGACTCTGATGAAGAAGGTTACTCAAATAGGGAATTGTTGGCCGTGGTATGTCAGGCCCGAAAGGACTCCGGAGGATCAATTGGGAGAGCGGAAATTGTCATGGCAGATGGAGCAGTATGGAACGCCACTCCTCAGCAAAACGGGTCGTTTGAGTTCATCATGGTCGATGAGGAAGGAAAGCAGACAACGGCACGATGGGTAAAAAGACCCAAGAGGCACAGTGCTGACTTGCACGAAGCGACCGAGCAAGCCAACGATCATCAATTCAACTTCAGTATAATTGACCCAACTATGAGAAGACATCCGATCATCGCAACGATAACCTCGACAAAGTTGACTATCCCAGATTCATATACGCCAGTATCGTCATCATCAGGGACTTTCCCTAATGCGGCAAAAGGTCCCGCGTTGCTCTCTATTGCGGTCGACGAGAAGCTCAAACTTCTTGTCCAGGCGACTGGCATCTGGGTTGCATTGCGTAACGGCTGGTGCCCATATTTCAAGTATAGCGATGTTATGGCGAGTCCTAATTCAGCCACCCGACCTCGGGCAGCATCAAACGCCAGTCGATCATTGCCGGTGTCACTGTGTCCAAATGGTGGCCCGGCGAGTCCTACACTCCGTCCGGATCTCCCTGATTCAAATCCAAGTGCTTTTTCTGTGGTTGGTGACAAGATTCGACGCTCGTGTGCACTGGGAAGTGCACCACCCTCGCCTTTAGATAAACCTGCACTTCCACAGCGCTCCGTCTCGACAGGTTCCGCCTTTGTACAGAAGCAGACAGCAGCACGTCGAGGTCAATACCCCAGCGTTGTAGCAAGCGGAAGCGAAGCAGACTCAATACTGGCCTTGAAACGTGCCGAAATGGATATGCTTGGAAGCTTGTCAACGCCTCTGGCAAATGGTATGAACTTGGGTAGCTCTTGCACGACTCCAGACACTCCAACAAAACTATCCCGGCGGCCACATTCTACTTTGGTCCCATCAAGCGCAGCACAAAACGGGACGAGTCGTGAAAGACCGCATAGCGAAGACAACCAAGTACGGATGGTGTTGGCGGACGCGACCAAGAAGCAAAAGACAGCCTCCAAACCGCAAAAGTTGAGCCGCTGGAAATCATTCTCGAACTTCTTCAAGAGGGGATCCAAGAAATCTGATCTCCCTTGAAATCTTAAGCTTATGCGAAGCTTTATATCGTAGTTAACCTGCCTTTTTCTTATTGTATTGATTAACCATCACTTGGAATATACCCTTGGTTTTCATTCAGGTCTGCTCAGACTGTCAGGTTTGGAAATGGCGTTGGATTGGATTGAAATTGCATTGTCTCTGGTCAATAGGTTGCCAGAGGCTGGCGCCGGACAAAAAACACACTCATCTGTATATTCTACTTCTTTTAGCCAATTTTATGATGTTGGCAGTTGATCATTTGCCATTTGCAAGGCTGGAATGTGAGACCGCAGTCATCTTGTTCCAGTTAAGCTTTCCCGAGTTTCATTTATCTAAAATGGCCATGAGATCCAAAATAGATACACGACGAAATAGGTAAGTAAATAAAAGCCTGATTGCTCCGTATATCTGTGTCGAGTCTTAAAAGTTACAGTCCATTCCCTGCCGGTTTGGGTCCGGTGTTCCCTTGGTCATTGTGCGGAAATAGGCATAATTGATCACGTACGCGATCTATGGGAGGGGAGGCGAGGTTGCGTCTCTTGCAGTGCCTAATGAAAATGTCCGAAGTCCTTTCGTCGCTGTGAATATACCACTGTTGGCTGTACTTTAACTCCGTGATTGCACCTACAAGTACAGAGACCATCTTTCTCAATTATTCACTGCATTACCAATGTCAAGATCTCCAAATCATCTCGGCCTTGTCTCACTTTAGGTCGTCGGCCATTCATTCACGAGGCCAGTTCTGCGTAGTCAGCAAGCAGCGAGGCTGGACTTGGCATCTTGACCATCACACTCGATTCACGCAGTACAACATCTAACCACCGCAACAGCAAAGCTGATTATCATCGGCCAATTGTTGGGGATATAAATAAAAATAGCAACTTCCGATTGCCCCGCATCAAAGGCTTTGTGAAAGCTTTTCCATCAACATTGAGCTTCCTTCGCCTCACAAGCGTCAACGACTTGGAGCTTTAGCTTTGAGAGCTTCCTCCGACAAAGGCCTCAACAGTGCCACCAGCTAGGTATGCCTCCTTCATCACGTTGTTTACAAAAATGCCAAAGGGCGCAGGCTGATTATAGTTTTGTTTTTAGAAATACCACGATAGACGGCGACCGACCAGATACCACAACCCCAAGCTGAACGTACCTATCCCCGAATCATGGAGGGCTTCACAAACGGGCGAAGCAATGCCCAATTCCTCCAAAGCATGATGTTCAATGGTTCTAGCCAGGAGGCCATCTCGCGTGCAACGTCTCCGGGTCTTGGATTCAGCTCCAACGATGCTGACGTCGAGAGAGAGAAACGATACCGACCGCGAACCTTCCCTTACTTCAAATTATTGCCATACGATGTGGAAGAAGAGACGGAAAGGAATGCGGCTTTAGAAGAGATATTAAAACAACTTTACATTGCAATAAAGTCGGAGGATATGTCCCGGGTGCTGTGCACTGGACAAGAGAGCTCCGTGGATGGCTCAACCTTAAATTCGAGATCACACGAGCATTGCGGGTTAAGCTAGTACATTTGTATTACATGCTTGCACTGGCTCCTGGTATCGATTATGCTGCCACTGAACGATTTGAAAGCATGTTCCGATACTTGTTGAAGTATGTTATTGCTGGGTATGGTGTTTGGAACCCTTGCTAACGTCTCGTAGGAGGAAGCATTACCTTAAGTCTGGAGACGATTTACTTCTCGACTGGAAGCCCTTATGGAAGGAAATGAAAGCTTTGGTCTTGCCTGCCGAAGGCGCAACACATCAGAGTGGACGAAAGAGAAGCCACAAGACCATTGCGAGTATGGTATCTTATGCATCTCAGTACTTCGATCCAAGAGAAAGAGAACCTATGCTCGAAGAGATGCTTCAATACTTCACTACCTCGGACGTCACTGGCGCTTTCATTGTTTTGGGAGGATTAAATTTGCTGATGCCCACGCATCCTGCGCCGAACGAACCCGGCCAACTCCAGCCGCAAGATTACTTACCAACATTTTTCCATCTTTGGTCCCTGGTTAACAGATCCAAGCTATTTGATGTGTTCTTCTTTGATGTGTTCTCCAGGCTAGCACGAGACTCTTTGGTTTGCGAACATGTTCCTTTTTCAGAATACGGCATCTTCACGAAGGACCAATCAGATTTGATCTTCACTGCAATGTTGAGGCTGACAGAAATCCCGGTCGGCCAAGCTCTGTCGCCGTACAGTCCTATGGTTGATCTTGGAGCTGGCCTCGGGTTGTATCTAGAGAGAGATAAAAAACGAAATCCGTACGGGTATTCCATTGCTAGGTGGATCGTCATGTCGCTGTCCCCAGCTTGCATTGACAAGCCAGGCTCGATATTATCCAATCTGGAGGGCATGATGGAGTCTATTGATACCTTCTTCCATCCTTCAAATCAAGGTGCCTGGACAGATATGTTGGCTCAGATTGTTTTCCATTTGGTAGACTTCTTCGTCATGCGCTGGAATCGGGAACAGAGTGGAGAGACAATTACACCACCCGAACGACGTATTAATGATGAACTCAAGCGGCGATTTGTGTTGAGTCTCAAGGAAGTCATGTTCTTGGGACTCTTCTCGAAGAAAGCCAAACCTTTGAACTACTACTTTGGTGCCATTCAAGGTTTAGCCTACTTGGAACCACACTTGATTGTTCCTGGTGCGTTACAGCGGTTCTATCCTTCTTTGCAAGGATTGGTTGAGGTTCATCGCACACAGTCATCGTTATGCGGCTTACAGATGATCGCCAATGTCATGTCAAAGCAGAAAGGTCTTAGGTGTCATATAACTGCCCTGTTGGCCCTCGCCCTACCTGGTATTGATGCAAATGATTTGTCGAAGACTTTGCATACATTAAATTTCATCCAGACGGTAGCCTACAGCATACCTCTCGCAGATCTCACAAAAGAACATGGTGAGATTCACGATAGCTCGCTTGCAATTCAATGGGTTCAGGGCGAAATGGAACGTCTCGAGCGAGAGGGACCAAATGTCTCAATAGATTACAGAACTGAGTTGAGCGATGAAGACGAAGCAAATATTGTTCGCTCTTCCACCGCTGGGATTGGCGAGTTTGTTTTGGCGCTGCTAGGCAAGATCTTTACTCTACTTGAGAATCTTCCAGAGTTGTCACGGGTTCGATCAGGGTCCCCTGAGGAAAGCGTAATCAACACTCTACCAGCTGCGCTTGCACCCCTATTCTCCGCTCTTTCACCCGAGATTTTTGATCAAGTTTTGGAAAAGGTTGCCGCATTCGTTGGGGGTCACGTGGTCCATCAAGCTCGAGATGGCATGGCATTCATCTGCAATGCACTTTGCAAAGCAAACCCAGAAAAGACACTGAAGATCTTCATACCCATGGTAGTTGTTGGTATTCGAAATGAGATCGACCAGAACGATGCTGCCTCGGACAGAAGTAGCGGTGCCGATGTTTTACCAAGAGATCGCGCTCTTGTGTGGCATATCAGCATTCTTAGCATGATTATTGTTCATGTCGGTGATGCCATTATGCCTTACAAGAAGCAGTTATTTGACATTGCTCTTTACATGCAAGAAAAATGCAAGGGTATTCCAACGATTCACATATCAAACTATATCCACCACTTGCTTCTCAATCTCACCCTCATCTATCCAGTTGACGGGGCTTTGTACGAACCGGAAGTTTTCAAGAGAGGTCTTGATGTCACGGATTGGGGACGGAGTACAAACCCAGCCGATCTCACCATCAATTGGCATAGACCATCTCCCGAAGAGATCGAGTTTGCAGTCGAATTATTCGAGTCGCAGGTCAAGACTGCAAGGGAAAGACTCACCGATCTTATCAGTGATTCTCCGTCTGTAAGCAGAAAGGGGAAGAACAAGGAGTGGTCTGATGAGGTTTCGAGAAATCTCTCCCAGATACGACTTATAATTTCTGGCATTGCAACACTGTTTGACCCCAAGAAAGTTTCAGGGCAGTACGATAGGGGTGAAGATGCGGATGGAGATACCCTAATGGGGGAAACGGCGAGATGGAAGAGGACGAAACATTGGCCGAGGCTGCCGAGGACGAAGAAACACGGCCCCAGTTCCATTACAGAGCTGGGTACCTCTTGACAAAGAACAGCCCGTTGTACAATCACTTGCATGAAATGCGCGAGGAGATTGGTCAGCTCTTGTCAAAGATACACAGTTTCTTGGTTGAACAGCAAGAGGATGATGTCGTCTGCTTCAGCGTCTTATACCAGGCCTACAGGACTTTCATCACAGATGTTGGAAACGAAAGATCAGCTCACACACTTGAGCGGGTCACCAAACTCTACGCTGCGGATATCCGTGCCTTCAAAGTCAGTGGTCTCCGGAAAGTCTACCCTAGACCTCTTCTCGTGAAGAGAGCTGCCATTTATCACTTCCATCGCGCAAAGCATAATTCGTCAGCTAGGCACAAGTCAGATCTGGATAAGAAGCTCCTGCTGGAGCTGGCTTCCTCATCAGTATCTCTGTATGCCGAAGTTCGTATCAATGCCCAAGCCGCTTTGGAATCTGCACTTAAGAGTCTCATTGGTGGGAGACCCCTTGTCATACCTCCTCTTTTGGAAACATTCAAGAAATCTTTGGAAGCAAACGATTTTGATCGCATCAAGGGCTCCATCTACACTTTGCTGTTTGGCAGTCTCACAAAGACCATGTCGAGAAACTGGCGCTTTGCCCCAGTTCTCATCGACTTGTACATCAGAACAGCTTCAGTGGACAAGCCTTCTATTCAAACCATCAGTAACCGAGCGTTGTATGGAGGTTTAATGGAATTCGGTAAATCTCTCGAGCAGTACATGGTTATCGATCAAAGTCTGGTTGATGTATTTGCCCCTAAAGAGGATGCTTCAAAAAGAATTGCTAGACGACATGACTTCATTGTCCAGCGGAGGAGCACAGTCGAGGCGAAGAAGTCAGCTCTCGCTCTAAAGTTGATGGAGACCTCCAAAAACTCGCATTGGAAGATTGCCGGTCGATGTACCATCTTCATCATGAACTCTGGCCTCCGTATTAAGACTCTTGCAGCTCCAGAGCTTATCGCTTTGGCTGTGAACGGAGCTATCGATGATCACCCAGGCCTCCGCGCCGCATACACCGAGTCTCTCATCCGCATTTTCAACTTTGTCGAGACTCGAGCAGTGTACGGCCACAGCGTTGAGAAGTGGGTCAGAGAAGAAGAGACTACGATTAATCACATCGACGTTGTGGTCAAATCGAGCGAACCAAAGTGGACTGAAAACTTCCTCGATGGGTTTGCCAAGCCAGAGCTTCCAGAATACTTTGTCGATCGTGATTTCCCTGGTTGGCTTGTTTGGGGCAAGAAATTCAAAGCTACAACTGCTCGCCCGCTTGAGTTCGAGGACTATGATGAGCTTGAGTTAACTACCAGGAAACAAATTGGCAGTTTGTTAACTCGCGAGTGGTACTCTAAATTTTTCGGTTATATGAAGCAGGAACCTCGTGATTCGAGTAACGATCGCTTCCGAGTGCACAACGCAGCCATCTTGATCCAGACGTTTGATGTTACCCTTACTGGACAATCCAGTGCTACTTTTGACGATCTTAAAGATTTGATCAAGGTGACTTTCGAAGATGGATCGGATAAACACCAGCATCGCGCCACATCGGAAATCCTTGCTGCTTTACTTATTTCAGTCATGGAACGTCCGCTTGAGGTTCGCAATGAAGTCTGGAACTACGGCGTCCCAATCATGCTTGATGTATTCTCAGACGGTCTGACACCCGAAAACATCACCTACTGGATGACCTGCCTCCATATGATCATTGGCGGAAAGGATCCTAGACAAGCCCGAGAGATTGTTGATAAGCTCACTTCTTTCCGACTGGACATGACCTCCAATGCTGCGTTCAAGGAGAGTTCAAAGGTTCAACTACTGGAGTTTGTTATTCAAGATGCCGGTTGGCATTTCCGAAAAGAGAAGCCGATTCTTACAGATTTCCTCTCGCACCTTGATCATCCTTACAAGAGTGTTCGCGAAGCAATTGGACGCACAATTTCCGCGATTTATCGCACGCGCTACTACGAAGGATTCAAGGATGTCAAGACACTTTTGGAAGCGAATAAGGAAGCGTCCTCAATTGGTATCAAACCATACGTGCCAACAGAAGAGTTCTCTGCTACGCTCAAGGACGTCTTCGATAAACTTGAGGTTTGGCGTGGGGAGCGTGAGCCTGGTCAACAAACGCCATCGTCTTATACGTCAGGAAGCAAAACAGTGCTATTGTGGCTCGATACTACTCTTCAATCGTGGGAGTGCACAAGTCTACTAGATTTCTTCCCCGATGTTTTTATGGAACAATTACTTCATATGATGGACGTCAAGGAAGATCCTGAATTACAACGACTAGCTTATCTCGTGTATCGCCATCTACCCAACATCCCATTTCGAACAGGCGAAGATGGAGAATTCATCTCTGCACTAATCCGCATCGGGAAGAAGTCAACATCGTGGCATCAACGGTTGAGAACACTGATCAACATGCAAGTGATCTACTTCCGTAGAATCTTCCTTATTCGTCCCGCTCAACAAAAGGCTCTTTTCGACGCCGTCGCCGAAATGCTTGAAGATCCTCAACACGAGGTCCGAATGGGCGCGTCCACCACCCTCGCAGGCATGATCCGCTGCTCTCCCATCGCCCTCCGCAACAACATCATCTCGGGCCTCAAAACCAAATTCACAAAAGCTCTCATGAAGAATCCTATGCCAAGAAGATCCCAGGCACAGGAACGCCATCACTCATAACCAACAAGTCATTCGTCGTCACGCTGCTGTCTTGGGTCTGGGTGCTCTCGTAGGAGCCTTCCCATATGCGACACCTCCACCCGAGTGGATGCCAGAGGTTTTGGCGCTGTTGGCTAGCAGAGCCGCGAATGATGCGGGTGCGATCGGGAAGGCGGTTAAGACTACACTGGCGGATTTCAAGAAGACCAGACAGGACACTTGGGTTACTGATCAGAGGGTTCGTCGTTTGCATCCCCTTTTCTTTCCAGATTCACAATTGCTAACTTTTTCTATAGTATTTCACCCAGAGCAATTGGAAGATCTTGAAGGCGTGTTGTGGAAATCTTACTTTGCTTGAGCATAGAAAGAGAAGATGTACTCGGAGGAGAATAAAGAGCGAGAGGAAGAAAAAGAAAAAGAAGAGAGGAGCGCGTGCATACATGGGGTATTGTTGTACATCAGTTATTAACTTATTTCTTGAGAGAGAAAGAGAGAGGGAGCATCCAAAATGACAGAAAGGAGAAATGACAAATGGTCATTTCAGGGAGTTAATCAAGTTTGGGATCGGGTGTAAAGCTGTGTAAAGGGAAATAGCGTTTTACAGGCATAATATACATCATCGTTGCTTTTGAAATATGTGAGGTTCTTTGTCCTGTCCTTGTGGATGCCTAGGTGACAGATTGTATTTGTATGATGAGATCATCCTAGGATTTTTAATGTATAAGAAGAGAAATAGGGGGATCCGGAGTGAGGAAGGGAGCGAGGGGTGTTTATCAGCTCCTTTGGGTATTCTCCACGCCCAAAATAAGAACTCTCTCGATTTCATTTTTTTCTAGTTACTAGAAAAGATTTTCATTTTTGTTTTCAACATTTAACTTTGAGGCGTGATTGATTTGTCTTGAATTCTCTGGGTTAATGTAGGGTGGGATCAAAGATAAAGAAATGACAAGTATTATACAAGTTAAGTATAAAAATTTGAATAAGTTAAACTCTTTTTTAACGTAAATAGAGCTGAGGGCTGTAAATTAAATTTACGTGATAAGAATTTAAAACTTTATTAGTTTTGTTTTGGGGGGGGGGGGCCAGGAATTTCGTAGGTCTAAAGTTTCGAGTGATGTGTTGAATTGATATATGAATTTATATCTAATGAACAAAGACTATGAAGATTGGAAGGGGAGTGGGCGGTGCTAAGCATGGATAATTTACAAGAAAAAACATAACCTAGAAAAGGGGATATTTATTGTTGACAAATTAGTCTTGAACGTTGGAGCAAACATTGAGTACCTAGAAAGAGGATTTGTTGTTAACTAACTAGACCTGAACATTGGAATTGAAGCTGAAGATGAAGATGGTTTGGAGACAAGATAGCGTGTAAAAAATATGACGACCGATAGGTATCTATCTCAAAGATATCAATTAAGTGGTGATGGGTCTGAGATGGGGACATAGAAAGAGACCAGTTGGTGCTTTTATTTACCGGAGTCTGACGAGCCGCAAATTATGTCTCAGCATAGCAGTCTTCGAGTTCAGATTTTATGGCCTCTGCGTTGTTCAAAAGGAAGTAACAAGGAGGTTGTTTCTCTTTTTACTTATGTGTGTGCTACTCTGGTTTTGGATGTCGGAAAGGATGTTGGGCTGGGAATTAACATAACCAAATTACTTGATGAGACTCACTACAGCTTTGTGTTCTTCATTCACTGTTGGTTGCTCGGGTTTGTGAGGGTGGTTATTGTATTCTCTAATCTGACACCATCTACTTTTATTTGTGCAGTACTTAGGTTGAAAACGACTAGTTACCGGCAACCTGCTCGTTCTTCTCGAGAAGGATCGCCCTCTTTATGAATTTGCAATTAGAAGGAGAAAGGTCAAAAGTTGATTGTAATGCTGCCAGGAAACGTTTGATTCACTAAGCGTCGTTGGAATAGGTGCTGCTGTGGCGAAATTGTTGAACAATGTGGAGTCAGAGGAAACAATTTGTATCGGACGCAATACCTTCTTCGTTGTTTTGAGAGGATGAAAGAGAGAGAGAGAGAGAGAGAGAGAGAGAGAGAGAGAGAGAGAGAGAGAGAGAGAGAGTCATGAGAGAAAAGTTGTCAGTTATCAAACAGTTACCTTTGACGAAGGAAAATATCATGCGTAAATATTCACGCACGTCTGCGCCCATAATGAGGGAAAAACAGAAGTGGGGGAAAAACAAGTAGGGAGCAGAAGTTGGTGCCTTGTAAGCCGTCGTCTGCTTTGAGTAAGACGATAAACGAGGTACTCTAAATCCGGATCTAGTAAGCGATGATATAGATTGTTGCTGCTATATTGGCGGCTGAACTCAAATTTCCCTCCAATCGCTTGCACTCCATAAATGTATCTGACGCATGCTCGTGGGGCAATGCGATCGATCTTATCTTGTGAGATGGTGAGATCTCAGCGGCCTGGTGATTTACAGGATGGACGTAAGAAAGTGTGGACGTGCTGGGTATGGGAAAGGTGGACGTCACTGTGGTGCAGTACAAGTATCATATCATGAAGCATGCACTTGTTCGTGAACTGAATGAAGGATAGGACCCGAATGAGATACGATAAATCTCTCCTTGAGGAACAGAAGTTCCCTTTCGATATTGTATCCGCTAAGATGAGATCGTGGATCTCAAGATCTGAGATCTGATTTGCAGATGAGGTTCATGTGGTGTAAAAGCACTTCAGCCCAGCTTCCCAAACCGTCTTCGTACCGGGGAGCCGGAATCTATATATAACATAGAAGGTAGTCCAAGATGCAGAGTGAACAATAAGGACGGCAGGACTATCCGAAGCCTGATATCACCATGGAAACCCGACGCCAGAATGGCCTGACAGCATGTAGATCCCGCTGACAATTGGCAACGATACCACCCACGTATCGCTTTGTCACCCAAAAGCCAAAGAAAAAAGCTCCATCAGTAAACGAGAAATCCAGAAGTAGGCAACAGTACACTGGTACATAGGTACAAACAAATAAATCAAAACATACATGAGACGCTATTGAACCAGAGATTCCAATAGTCAGGAACAGCAGAATGAATAGCGTATCTGCCTCGCTAACTTTAAAGAATAAGGTCAAGTCCAATCAACGGCGACGGAGTGGAGATTGGGAAAGGGAAAAACCATTGTTTCTTTTGGAAGGGAAAAAAGAGGAAGGGAAAAGGTATGGAGTGTAGAGTATCGCATGAATGACCCTGCCCCTCCTGGGAAAGCGGGGTGAAACATCAAGAATAAATTGGGAAAACGCAAAAAAAGAAAGGGAATCGCGCCCACACAAACAAGCGGGGTGGAGCATTATATAAACCTTTGTGTCCGCCTGCAATTTTCGAGGGGATTGATTCTTTTGATCAACGAAAAATCGCCAAATGCCAATTGTTCTGACGCGCTGCTTCGTATTGCGTTCGTTGGGGATGGGATGACTGGTGGTCGTCGTAGTGGGAAAGGGAGGTGACATTGGCGATTGTTGAGCGACCCACAACAACAACAGCGAGGCTCAAGGACGCGACTCTGGTTGGAGATATTGGAAAGTTGAACGTCAGACGTCGCGGGAAGAGATGGTATATAGGAGGAGGAGGAGGGTGAAGAAGCAGCAGCTGGATCAAAGCCTCGACATTACTCCATCACTCGGTCTTTATTCTCGATGTCGTCCAAGGTGTTTTGTTTGTTGGACCGAGTACTGTAATCCTGCTGGAAAGTATCACCAAGTTTGAGGAAGAAGGGCAGGCCAAGGTACCTGCAGCTACGCCGTCACCTTCTTACTGGAAAGAAGGGCCTGGAGCAGCTCGAGGACCGTATGCGATGGAAGCTGCTCTCCCACGGAGGTCATGGCCTTGAGTTCGTTGGTGAAGGGACGCGACTGAACTCGAAGCTCTGCGGAAAGACGGGAACGCAGCCTCAATTCGTCCTCCACCCCCAAGTACCTATGCACCGCCGTGGGCCGCGATGCAACTTTGTCGAAATCTATTTCAATGAGAAGGACCCCGCCAGTTTGCGCCTTTTGAAAAATGAGGAGAGTGGTATTGTTTGAGATTATGCATTGTTCATCTGTGTGTTGTATCGAGGGTGCTCTGGTGGAAATGATGCCTGGCGGTTAAATGCGTTTGGTGCCGTTTTGGACGCTGGTTCATTTCTCTCTCGCAAGCTGCGAAGTTTGAAGCTGCCGCTACGGCGGGGTAGCGTCGCTTTCTGTGAGAGTGGGCGTCAGACTACTCTGTCTGGATGGTGGTTGAAGTCAAGGAGGCATTGAGTCCGAGTGGCAATTCCTTTTCTCTTTCTTCTTCTTCGTCGTCGTCGTCGTCGTAAGGGGGTGTGTGTGGCCAAAACAAAGCCAACGTTTGATCTTCACAGCGTATGGAATTTTTGCTGCTATCGTTCAAAATAGCTCGTCAGCTTGCTTGCTTTCAGACACCGCGTTGCGTTGCTTTAGGATATTTTGGGACAAATATTGCTTTGTTATTGTGAGGGGCGGAAGCGCATCCATCCTCGTCTCCATCAAGTGAGCAGGCACTAGTCGAGAATCCTGGAACCATCAGTCCAGTCGGCTCCCCGCACGCTATTCGCCCTTATGAACCATCTTATGCTGAATATTATACCCCCAAATGCCTTAGCAGAGGCCACTATAGGTCAGACTTTGTTGAGTAACATCGTCGTTGACTGGTTGATATCTCCATCTTCTCAGCAGAGGATGTGCCGGCGTCATGAATCATCGAGATGTGGTGCATTTTCAAGGAAGCAAGGCAAAAGGAGGCGCTTTCACCTCTCTCCCTCTCTCTCCAGCCAAGATAAAAAAAAAGTCTGACTGTCCAAATTCTCACCGTCGGGCACAGTGACCGTGTGACATGTTCAAGTCTTCTCGAAATCTTGAAATCTTCTCTGCCAAGCTTTCATTCAATTGTTTGTTCTTGTAGCTTGTTGTCATTTTCAGCTCCCGAGGACGTCTTATTACGACCCAATGCCCGACATCAACAATTATAGGTAGGGATCTCAATCGGTAACTTTAAGGTATCGATCGGCAAGTTGTTGGATGTCGGGAGGCCGGGCTCGCAAGAAGCGAGGTCAACATGAACTTTCTCTTTATTGCAGCGAGATCAGATTTTCAAAAGAACATCGGAAAAAACTCGGTCTCTCGTACGATTTTGGTATTGAAGAGGGGGGTCGTTATGTTTGTGTGTGAGAGAGCGAGAGTCTACTGGACTCAAGCCAACAACAACAAAACAAACGTGCCTCATCGACAACCTCGCCGACCGGAATGAGCCATCAACACTACAGATCACCAAGTACCGACTACTTCCCACATACTGAAGGGAGGGCAGCTTGCGAGATACGGGCCGAGGGTGGACACCTCCTTCGATTCCGCTGCATGTCCCGCACAACGTCGAGGATAAGACACCACGATGTCGACACCACAGCTCAGAGATTTTATCCGGGTTCATCATATGACTGCCACAAATCCACGAAAGATGGTCGATGGCTGCCTCCTCGCAGCTTGGTGACCCCACCACCACCCACCATCTATCATGCTAGCTAGCAAGCATGGGGGCCTTCATTGCAGACTGTACCAGCCCACCCCAGCTGTTCAGTCATCGTGAGCGGTCCATTCATCTATATCCCTGCCCATATTCCGTCACGTACTCAGCGCAAAGAGGCATAGCAGCAAGCCCGACCAAGGACGTCGACACGCCAGTGACACCAGTGCACCACTGAAGCGCCAGCGAGGACGAACGAAAGCATGGATCAATCATGCTCAAGCATGTACGAGCATGTGAAGGCACGCACCTTTGGATTGCATTATCTTGAAATGACTTTTTGGTGGGTGGGGTTTGTGGGATTTGTTGTCTGTTACAGGAAGCAGGTACATTCTGTCTTGGAAGAAACAGTGGTTGACGTTGACTGCTGATCATCGACCAACTTAATCTCGGAAGAAGGTCTCCAGACCGCAGCCATTGCATACCATCAATGCGGAATATGAGCATCCACACGATTCCACAGTCGTACGCTCTGAGCCTCTGAAGTTATACTGAAACGGCAATTTATCGAAATTCGAAATGAGCTTTTCATGATGAGGATCATGAGGGGTCGAACTCAGATGGAACGAGAGCCTGCCTACGCGTTCCTCGAAGTAGCATCGAACCGCAAGGAGAGCAATTTCAAGATGCTTGCTAGGCCACGTTGAAAACTAAATTGCTGAGGGGGTAGGGAGTAATCTGTCTAGATTAAAACGTTCGGCACGAAGCGGCGCGTACCTGGCAATACTTGGGAGATCGGCATTCAAGGTTTTCTCTGGGTACAGTACAGTATATTTTAAACTATGAGAGCATAATGGGATTTCTGCCATCACAATCTGCTTCACCGGGTGTGCCATGTGACGCTGCTATTAAGATTAACGCTTCAGGTATGAGATGAGGGGCATTCAAAATCTCTGATGGGTATGAAATCGGGCAACGGAAGCAGAAGTTCCTTGCTGGATGCTGGCTGGGGTTGGATCCAAGACCAAACGAACCCCGTCACTCCATTGGATTTCATACGAGGGGCCTTGCTTGGTTTACCCTGCCACATTGGAGAGGCCACGGCAAGACGATGAACCGAGTCTGTTGTTTTTCCATTTCTTTTTGATGAAAGTACTGTAGAGAGGAGATCGTGGCGTGGAAGATAATCTAAAACATGAAATGTCACCTCTTTCAAGACCCCGTCAGTCCTGCAATTCTGACAAGCGAAGTTGCAGGGAGTAGGTACAGTAGTATGAGGGAGGGTTGTTGACAGCCGAGCTAAACAGGGGTAGGTGCAGGAGTGTGTCGAACTTCGTTGAATTAAGCGAAATCCCGATCTTAGCTCGGTCGCATGAGATCTAGCTCATGTGCAAGATCGAGGCTTGGGTAACAATGACGACGACGACGACAACAACAACAACAAGGGCATCTCGAATTTTTCAATCGTGTATTGTGGAAATCGTATCTCATTCGCTCTGGGGTTTGACGTAAATAGGGGTGAAAAGCAGCAGTGCGGTAGGAGTCTCAACAGGAATATACCAACAAATTGATGTAGAGATCGCAATCTACACCAATCACCAACTAGGATGAATTTCTCCAAGGGCATCTCCAATCCCTCAAAGCACATTTTTGGGCACTTTCCACAACCGTTTTGATCCTAATGATTGCACTGAGATATCGATTCATACTTTGTAGTCAACTGCCGGCCCGTTCTTCTGCCTGCCTGCTACATTTTTGGAGAGCAGACATATTGTCAACCCTGTGTTTGAGAAATGTGTTCTCTGCCGGATCAGGAAAACAATGGCAGAGTAGTCTTCCAGTCCCGCAGCTCATTGCGTCTTGTCATCTTGACAAGGTCCTGGGTCTGGCGTTAGATTTTCAATGTGTGCCGTCGATGTAATAATGTTGTACAACCGTCGTCTCGCTTTCGTTCACCGCAAGTCTTTTTTTGAGAGATCAGGCATGGAATGTTTTCTTTTTCATGGAGCAATCTTCACCGCGGTGATAGAACATGAAAACGTGGTATTTCGAGTCACTGCATGAAGCTTGTGTGACCTGCACCAGAGCCTAGACTTCAAGTATCAGCTCCCGTCAGTACTTGATCATTCGAGTCTCATCGACAAAGGAGGGCCAATGGTCGTGGCCAACGCGGTAATTGCGCAAATATAGGTTCGAGGCCTATGGACAATGGCCAAATGAGCTGAGTTGACGACAGTTATGTTTTACCACTTGAGCTGAAGGGAGGCCTGGATGCGTCGGATTTCCATCCAATTCTCCCTCGGTATTTCAGTCATAGCTTGTGAATTGGGCTCACATAGCGAGGATCCAACCAAGTGTCGCACTCTAAGTCCCAGCAACGCCTCTCCCAACAAAATCTTTAAGCCGCCTTCAATACCGAACCGACGCAAGAATCCTGGGAGCCTGGGGACAGATGGTACCTGTCTATTCCAGAAGAATGGTTGAAGCCGGTGGAGCTCAACGTTGTACCGTACCGAAAGCAAAGAAACTTTCGTGATACCTGAGATAAGCCCACATTTCCATAGGTACATCTGCCACATATGTGCCATGTGCTTTCCTCGTGGATTAAGGTGCATACTCCCTCCCGTCGCTTCCAAGGTAGTTCCTTGTGCAGCTCAAGTGTCACCGGTGGTCCCAGACTGCCAGGAGGCTTGCTGGCTATTGCTCATCGTAGCGACGGAGAGGCGGAAATGACGTCCACATCCTGCTCCTATTAGGTTGTCTCGAATTTGCTCGGATCGTCTGTCTTTCTGCAGCAGTAGTCGTGCTTTCGGAATGAGGGAGATTATTATGAGTCTAGTTATCATAGTAATGGAGACATGTGTTTGAGGTGAAGTGTACAGTACGCAGGACTCCGTACGTGCGTAGAGTTTTGTTTGGAAGGCGTCTGGAAGAAGGAAGGTGTTGTGTTGACTGCGGGACGGGATGGCTGGAGGAAGCTAAGACTAATTCAAGTGTCTTGCCGCCGTATACTAAACCCTTTTGAGTAGTAGTATACCGAAGACGGCTGAATAATATATTAATGTTGCACCGGCCGTTGTACAGAGGAGGTAGAAAATTTCCGAAGCGGGGAATTCTGGGATGAGCGGAAGAGATGAGATGGATGGCAGTGTGGCAGTGTGGCAGTGTGGCACGCCGTATTCAGTAATAAGAAAGATCAGATGAAATCCGAGGTTGTTCTGTGCTGGTGGTCTTGGCGATCAGATGCTCCAAGCTCAACCAACCGCTGATGTCTCCGCTCTAGCCGCTACCTACTGCTGTACCTACCCAAGTATTATCCACCAGAGTGCTGCCCTTCCTTCCTCCTGCTTTCCAAGTTCCGGTTTGACTAGACTTCAAAAGGGTTGGTTGGGTTACCTCACTCGCTAGACTCGGTAGCGTTGCCGAAGGGACAACCATCGACATAACATATTTTGAGCAGGTAGGCTAGTAGTAAAGCGGCTAGTCGCAGAGAATTGTGATGAACTAACTTACCTTACTAAAGACCCGCCGCATGCCATGTTTGCCAGCAGTTCTGGGCATCAAGTTTGGCCGACAGACGAGCTGAGCTTACTCATATGGTACAGAGGAGTTGAATGGCTTTATTGCCTTGGCCTTTGATTTAACCCCGGATACAGTAGGTGGAAAACAGTCAATGAATCCTACTGTTCAATGCGGAGTCCTGTATCATCGGTTTGAGAGAGAAATCACGAACGACGCCGTTCTTGAAGTGCCCTGGTGGCCGGTTGCAAAGAAGCCGACTACTGATGCGTCTCGGCCCACCAAGCCCGTCGTCGGTGGGTGAAGTCAGAAGTTCGCTGTCCGTGGTCTCTTGGTCTCTCCTCAGTACAGTAGTCGTGCTCCGTTGAGCTCTGCTCCTTGGTGGTGTGCTGCTGGGTTCTGCCGCCGCTGCAGGGCCCGCTAGCCTCACTACCCCTGACTATATTTCAGAACGCTGTCAATATTGAGCGGAGACGGGGGGCTGCAAATCATTGTACTACCACGCATGAGCTCATGAGTAAACTGACACTCCGCCAGCCAAGGAACCCCTTGAGGGTAGGGCTAGACTGGTCTCAATGGCAAGGTCACGTCGGAAGCCACAGTCACGTCGCCCGTCAGCGGGCGCATGCAGCAATACCACGAGGTTGACAAAGTACAATGGCGTTTAAGGTAGGCCAAAAGGTCTGAGGCGAATTGCACCTCTGGGGACCTGTATTGTGCGCAATAATCCAATAGCTGGAAACCGGGCAGCATGAGTGTGTTCGGAGAGATCTGATGTGCCTTTTTTCTACTGCAGGTCGCCGTGCAGGAGGAGACTTCAAGTGGTGGAAAAAACGACCAATGTCAACACATCCCAGCCGCTGTCTGCGAGGAGGACCATGATGGGCAGGCATGGAATGGATGGAGTAGGGTAGCAAGGGTTTCGAAAATGCGGATTTGGATGTTCTGATCACGCTCGGTCCCACACCACTATCGCTGCAAAATCAATCTCTCATCTAGTGGCGTCCAGTCCTGCGATCAACATCCGAAGCGAGCCCCTCGAAAATTGCACTCTACCACCTCTTTAGCAACAACAGCGACCTTCCAACTAATGGGGGTCCTCAATTCACCCAACAGGCGCTTCAAGCAAAAGCAAGGATGATGGTAACAGGCTCAAGGTTTGTAGAACCCCAGAGAGCGGTTTGTTGAAGCGGAATTCAAGTACGAAATTTCGTACAAGGCTACTGGACAGTTCTTGCTATTTCAAAGAAGAGCAGCTCAGGTCATCAGTATTACCCCTGTTCTGCATAGTTCAGGGCCTTTCAGATGAAATGGAGATATGCAATCGATCTAGAATGAGTTGCTGAGTCTTGCCTGCCTGGGATCGTTTCACCATCAACGCAAAGGGATCACTTCGCAGTGTTGTCTCTCTCCCCATTGCTTCTTTGAGATTTCCATCTAGCTTGTGTATCCAAGGATTATCGGGTAAGTAGCGATGCCCTGTTCAGCCCCGCCTACGCTTGCTGGGCCCTTTTCATGGTGGCGACATAAACCCAGTTCTTTAAAGCTGTCCCTGCACCCTCGCCCCATGCCATGGAGGAGGAGCATTCAGAACTACGGAGTAAGTCAGATCGCCCAAGCCTTCCTCCATACTACAAATCCTGCCCGGGGCTTTATTGGTAGTCTTCAATGCCCTCGTCCCCGGCACTTTGACGCCTACCGCTGCAACGGCTCGATTTGAGGAGGCCACCTCGTTTATGTATGCTTTTAACATTAAAGGCATCGGATGGTTGATTCGGATTCCAGGATTGGAAATGCTGTGGATACTCAACGGGCCAGCAAAAGTCGACAAAGAGTGCTAGACCGGTTCGTGTCTCGAAAACGATAATTGATCGTAGCCAATCATAATATTCCACTGCGTGTGTGGTCGTCTCATTTCCACAGTCAAACGAAATCCATACTGGATATCCTCCTGGCAACGGCTCTTCCGGATCTCCTAGGGACCCCTCTGCCTTTGCACGCACGAAGCTGCTGACATTAAGGACCGTACTGCACGAAGCCATCCTCCAGATCTGCACTCCCGGTTCCAAAATTCCACAGCAAACTGTCAAATTTAGGCCAACGGTACCGCAGGAGTGTGTGTGGCTGTCGTTTCTATCAAACCACATCCCCAGCTGCCCAGCACATCATCCACCGCCAACCGACTTTCGTACTGGATCCGAGCATTGGTTAACTTTGATTCGATTCGCCCATTGCCTTTGCCGTACCATTGCGTTGTCGTTTCCCCATACTTTCTGCTCCCCTTACGGAGATAGTCCATATACCTCTTGCACGCTGCGGCAGAGAGCCGCTCCCTGCCCCCTCCTCCGTCTAAGCTTTTGTTCCTTGCACGTCCAATCTGGGATCTAGAAGAGAGAGCAGAAATCTCCACGGCCAACGCAGTCTAGCGCGTCGCTGTTGTCGAGGTGTGCTAGTACAAGGCCGGTCGTCTTTCATCATCCTCAAACCGACTT
Organism: Tetracladium setigerum; assembly: GCA_031472005.1. NCBI lineage: Eukaryota > Fungi > Ascomycota > Leotiomycetes > Helotiales > Tetracladium > Tetracladium setigerum. The sequence continues at coordinate 2,950,375 of PZJY01000002.1, forward strand.
CCAGGTACTCTGCCTCGCCAATCCCACTCTGACGAGTTCCTCCATCCCATCTCGTCTTCCGGCTCTGGTGGAATCCGGGCGCATCTGAATTTCGTTGACGTTGTGGCCGAACCGACCCCGCCCCCTCCATGAGCTGGAGCCGTTGTCGGGCTTGCCATCCATATCATTTCGCAAGTATCGATATCACCAGGAGTGCCCTGACTGGACCGACTGGCGGATACGACTGTTGCAACGTTCGGCGTGTTCCGAATGATCTCCCCGTGCTCGTTTTGATTAATCTTTAAGGTACTTGCAGGACGCAACCTGAGAAGTGGCCGCGCTGGTGTCGAGTCTCCCAAACTTCTTCTACCTGGCAACCTTAACACTTCGCATTTTTCGCCGCATCCCTCCTCCACACACTCCACCACAGCGGTTGAGATCAAGGACTGCATCAACGGCCTCAAGGACTGTCTCCTGTCCGCATCTGTCCATACCCGGGCACGAGATTCCAATTTGGTTGCCCAACTTGCTGCTTTGGGCTCTATCAGTTGGCTCCCATCGTCCAAAGAGTCCCAGAAAGTCTGGAGCGGGACTGAAGAACACCGACCAGCGTTCCACCCTCATCTTTACATGACACCATCTTCGAGGCTTTGCAATCTAAAAGGAGCTTCACTCTCAGTCTCTGCGTCAGCGAGGGTCCAAACTGCAGTTTTCTGTGGAAATCCCCTACTCACAAAGATCCCCCCTCCTCTCCCTTCACCAACTCTTGCAATCTTTAAAAGGCCCTCGAACTCCCCGCATTCTGGAGGATCTACTTCCCCACATCGTTACCAAACCAATTCATCGCCCTTCTATTTCTGGATAAGCATCTGAAATTCTTCCTCCTGCTACCTTTGCCTCCAACACTTCCACATCCATTCTCGGCTAAAATTTTGCCAAATCCCACATCACATCTTCGTGGATAATAGCGCAAAGAAGCGAAGTCCTCGGCACAACGACGACATTCTTTGGAAATGGATCAAATATATTCCGTTCACCAGTTCGCGGAAACTGCAGCTGCCCAGGTTCCTGGTCTGAATAGGTAAGTTTGGGGGAAACTACAGGCATTTGAAGTCTTTGCGAACTCTCAAGGAACTTTCCCGCTAATGCCATCACCATTAGTCAAGATTGCCAACTTATAGTCATTCAGGAGCCCGTAGTTTGTAAGGTATCAGTTGGTAAAGAGAAGGGTAAACAAAGTCGGCCTCCCCTTTAGTTTCAAAGCTTATCCATTTTTAGATCGCAAGCCAGTCGACCCTCCACCAGTCGTGCAGTTGAAAGTTAGCACCATCTCTGATCCTAACCAAAACTATCTACAAAGTATGCCTGAAATCCGTATAAAATAGTGCGCATTGCTTACCAAAATGCAGGTTCCCATTTCTTTCTTACTTGCAGTCTGTACGGGCATCAGGGGCAAGCACTCGCAGGTACCGTTGTATCTTCTCTCCATCGTTTAAAGGACCTCGACAACAAAGAAGGGGCATTTTTCGTATTTGGCGATGTATCCATCAAGGTTGAGGGCACTTATCGACTTCAGTTCGACCTTTACGAGATGCAAGAAGGGGAGCAGTGCGTTCATATTTGTGGGACGGTATCACAACCTTTCCCAGTTGTCTCATCAAAGAACTTCCATGGCATGCCAGAATCTACAGGATTAACTAGGACTTTCAGTGAACAAGGCGTCAGATTACGGCTACGGAAAGAACCTCGATCACTACTGAAACCAAAGGGGCCAGCAGCAGATGATTACAAACCTCGACATTATCGCACGAACACATACACACAATCTTCTCAAATTGAGACGCTTCCTAGCCCCGTCTCGCCGGTTGGTTCTTCTTCTTACGGCCAAGGGCTTGTGCTTGATCCCCAGGAACATCAACTTGCCTCTTCCCACATTCGGCCTGGAAAGCAACTTGGCCGGAGTTATTCGTACCATGCCGAGCAATCGCATGCTGGCTCTCCAGTTTTCGATGAGCGGCAGGCTAAACGTTCGAGGACTGGCTCGGAACAAATGCAAACACATACGTACGGCATGCAAAACCAGGCTTTGGATACTTCGCAATATCAAACGATGGGATCCTTTACACCAGGCCCCATGCCGGGCTTTACTCCTCTAACGCAATACGGTGGTGTAACATATGCATCACCCACAATGCGGAACACCTATGTTCCACAAAGGAACAGCGGTCAGCGGAGCCAATCCTACTCAGATCCAAGCGGCCACATCCCTTCCGATCATCTGAGATATTCAAACCAGACAAACGTGATTTCCAATCCATCCAGTTACATGGGCTCCATGATGCAAGGACGCCATCAATCAGATACCGACTACAATTCCACAGCGTTTGTGTCAAGACCTTACACGCCACAAAGCATGGGAATTGTGCCCACACTTCCATCAGATTGGAGAGCTGCATCAGATGCAACGTATCAAACGATTCCGGGAACCTCAAACTCCAACGAACGCCAAATATACGGAGTATATCCCAGCCAAAACCCAACATATCATCTGGTTAAACGAAGACCACGGCGCAAACAACCAGAACGAGACGATCTCTTTTTCAATTTTTCGTCAACGAAGGATCTTCCTCAATTGCATATCGAATTCCAAGTACTTTTTAACGATCGGGGAGGCACAAGCGAGGCAAACGAAATGATCGACAGAAAGAAAAACCATGGTGGGGGAAAACAAAATAATTCTTGCTTTTGCATTTTCATCGTCTTCATCTGCTTATGTTTTTGTCCTGTACGTTGAGAGAGAGAGAGAGAGAGAGGGCGGGAAAATGGAAGGGAAGGAAAGGAAAGGGTAGGGAAGGGATATGAACGAAATGACTGGAAGCCTGGGCATGTTTCTGTCGGGCGGCATATGTCCCGGGTGTCAAAACTCTTGTTTGTTTGCAGCGTTGGGCGTTTTTTCATTGTTGGCGACACCAAAAAATACCCTCACTCGCTTTTTCATGTTTTTTTCTCCTTTGTACGTTTTGCTTACTCACAGTACTTATTGATTTGGCATATGTTTTCTCAGATACTTTTTTTCCCCATCTCGCGCAACCATTTTACTTCTATACCCCTTGGGGAGAGAGAACGCTGGTCTTTTTTGGATTTTGCAGAGATTTTATACTATTTGTTCTGCATCACTTTACCCTTCTGTTCAGATTTTTGTTGCCTTTACTAGGTAGCTTTTAGTTGTATGATTAACGAGAGATTTGAGAGCGTTGGCAAGGAAATTAAAGTCACAAATTAATCCGAATGATCCAGCCAAAACTGTAATATCAAACAATCTAGAATTCATGAAAAAAAGGCGTGAGACACAGAGGAAGTGAAAATAAAGAACTTTAACCATCCGGGTCGTTTGTGGGGTCGCATCAATCCCTCACCCAACCCCAAAAAGACGCAGGCTAAATATAGCTCCCGAACGAAGCCACATGAGGTTCCAGACAGCTGAAGAAAACTGGGAAGAAAGAATGGGAAATGATCTGCATGGAAGCGAAAACCTACAGGGCTGATCGAGATCGTTCCTGGATTGTTAGTGTGACTCGTGAAGTAGATGTAACCAAAGATGTAAAACGGATTCATTTTTAAAATGCCAAATATGTTTGCAGATTCGAGATTTAAAAGAATCTGTTCTCTCCACCATATTACTATTCAGAAACAGCACAACACGTCAGTGTTAGTTTGCAAAGTTCCCTTGCAGGATCACGTAAAAGCGTCGGTCCAATTTCTATAAAATCCGATTGATGAGGTTTGTCCAACCCCCCCCCCCCCCCCCCCCTCTCCCACCCCAAATCGGAATGAAGATTTTCTTTACGCTTTGGTCAGGACCGTAATTGTACAAAGATATGGTTTTCAATTTGGTAATAATTTAAGGCGCCTTGCTCGCTCTGAATGGATCAGATGTGATTTTTTCGCAACTCTGAAGGAAAGGAAGATGGCTGGGCAAAGCAAAGGAGCTGCAGAGCTTGCCGGGTGCAGAGAGTGGAGGTAAGTAGGTCCTTACAATGGGAGAATGTAGAGATAATACATACGTAGAAGAAGTATAGTGCATAGTCTTGACGTTGATGTGCAAGAAATCTCTCACTATATCGAACCAGACATCTTCCTTATTGGACATTTGAATGTGACACAAGCTCTTCTAGCTGATCAGTCACCGTTTCTCGGTTGGACTAGCACTTTTGAAGCCCGAGTAGGTTATGCTAGATCTTGCGCAGCCTTGGCGGGAATTAAATGATCATACGATCTAAGCTGCTACGAGAAATTTAATGCTAGGGTGGAATATGAAATGATGTTTTTAGTCCTTGGTAGAAACTTCTTTCGTCGACCTGATCATTGCAACAGTAGATCTCGAAGCAAATAATTGAATCTTCGATAAATAAAAGATGAACAATTTTATCCTGGCGCTGTGGGAAAGATCGACTTGTTATGCCTGACCAGTTGACAACTATTTGCAAAAAAGCAGCCTCAATTCAACCCAGCTCAAGTAGAAGTCAGATCAAAGAAAGTATTGTAAATTCACAGATTTCACGTTCATGCCAGCTTTTTGTCAAAACAATTCCATTGCTAACTCCTCCCCTTCGGTGGGACCTTTCGTATGTATTTACAATTGATGGCCTCAGGAATCTACATGATCCGAGACTCGACCTGAGAGCATCATTAGCTTGCGAATTCCTTGCCATCTGATGGGTGATAGGTACCCTCCAAGGATTGTTCAACTCGAAGCCCAGTGGAGCTGTGGGGATGTCTGTTTGTCCTCTCAAGAATCCTGTCAACCTCCTGTCACGATCCATCACTGTTCTGCCGTCAGTCAAGCTCGCACAACATTCTCGAGGGTAGTACTTTGCTGCGACGAAGTTAGCGATTACGTTCAATGCTGCCGCCATCCCGGGAGGGTCAAGAAATGCACTTACTCTGTCCCATTGATCAACAGAGTGTCTGGCTCGCTTTCCACCGTTCTGCATGTGCCTAATCTTCGAAAGACCCGCTCCAGATACACCGAACATCTGCCACCGTCAGCAAAGGACTCGATAGCGTAGGGAGGGCCCTTGAAGTTCGAGGAATAGCTGGCACTGACTGCAATGATAATTCCATAAGGAATCAAAGCTTCGAAAGGGACACCCATCGTGTCAATCCTGATGATCAATTAGCATAGACCCAGTTCCTCGGGGCGATTGAGATACTCACACGTAGTTGTGGTGTCTTGGGTTAATTGATATTGCTGTTCTCGATATGAGTTGACGTTGAGGTTGAAACGGCAAGCCAAGAAATCCGGAATGGAAACCTGGGAGCCTTGGATTAAGTTAACGCCGACACCACCAACGACAGCTGCCGACCAAGGAGGTACTTTGAGAACCTCATAGCCTTCTTTTGATCCGATTTTTTCTGGGTTTACGCGTCGGGATTTCATTCTCACCCAATTCTACTCTGCCATTGTCTTTGGGCTTGCGTTCAGAGGGCTTAATTGCGCGTTTACGCCCCTGTCGCGTCTGATTTCCAGCACCTAACCGACCTGCGATTCCTCCCAAAGGCCACCAAACAATCAAAATCGATACAAAAATCATCGCAGACAGTGCACCGTACATTGGCGCATCTGCCGACCCGTGAATCACGAACACAACCCTCTTAATTGCTGCGGGATCTATTTGCGCGCATCAAACAACGCTTCACTGTCGACACTACCCCACGACAAAGTCACGGCGCAAACTCATCTAAGCTTCACCCCAAACATACCATATCTGAATGAGCTGAAAGACATAAGCTATGGCGGCAGTGGCGCTCACGGAGGAGCAGCTTCAGAACAGCCTTGCGACCTCTGAAGAAGATGCTGAATATGAGGAGGACGATGAGCTTTCCACGAACATATTGGCTGAGAATGACGAAGCATTTGCCGCAAACAACCAGCTACAAAATGGATTGTTGGCGGAGCAAGCCCTGGGAGATGAGGAAGAGGACGAGGAGAGCGACGAGGAGATGCTCTCTGAACTAGAGACTGCGGGTGATGATGAGGAAGAAGGGGATGTAGAGATGGCCGATTCGCCTGCAAATGGTATCGATGACGAGACCGAGGAAGAGGAAGGCTCCGAAGATGATGACGAAGACGAAGAAGGCGTCGGTGCCGTTAAGATACAACCCAAAAGGTCACACGAGGATGAGGATGTCGCCACAGGAAGTAGTGATGATGATGACGAGACTGTTGCGAGTGGGGAGGATGACAACGAGTCGAAAGACTCAACTGATGCGGAAGTTGAGGTAGAATGGGAGCCAGCAGCAGATGACGAGGAAGAAGAGGAGGCTGCAAATCCTAACAGGTGCATGTAAGAACTTCTTACCCAAGAACTTCAATATGCATATCCTGATATTATCCAGATTCTGTCAACAGGCTGAAGAGAACGACCCAAGCGAAGAATTCGAGTCTTCCTTGTCTTGTGGTGTTTGTGGGGACAATGGTTTGTTAACTTCTCTTTATGTTTTATCGGATTATTTGAGCTGACCAAAATTACAGCTCATCGACAATGCGCCCGAAATGCGCTTGCACTTGACCGGGAAGATGGTAAGTATTCACCTCACGTCTTCGCGATAAACATTAAATTGAATGATGCTAACAAACAACGGTAGAAACCGACACTTGGTATTGTCCAGACTGCGTAGCAAACAAGCTCGTACCCGAGACCGAGGCTGAGCCAGAGTTCAAGGAAATTACTACTCAGCCTGAAGTTGAAGTCGATAAGACTGTGGAGGATGTAGTCCCTCGGCGCATTTCACGCGACAGAATTGCTGGTGATCTATTGCCATCCCAACGAGCTATTAAGCCAGACTCGCATTCGGTATTCAGTCAACTGATCGCCCCAGACGACCCAATGGATGGCTCACGCTTGCTTCGGAAGAGGAAAGCTTCGTCTGATGTTGTAGAGCCCATTCTCGAAGAGACTATGAGCACACGGAGGCGGACCCGTGATCACAGCTCAAATCGACCTTTCCCTCAAATGACACTTCATCACGTCGAGATTTCGAAACCAAACGGCGCCGATCCTCACACGGAAGGACTCTTGACCAACGGAAACAAAAAGGTCGATACGCCCACTAGTGCGCGAACTTCTCGATCTTTACGGCCAAAGGTTCCAACACCAACTCCTAGGGCAAAGACACTTTCGAGGACAGCAAAGAGCTTCATAATAGCTTTTAGATGCGACGTAAATGCGCTCAAAGATATTTTAGCTCTACCTCCAAAGCCGAAGAAGAGGAGCCGCCATGTTGCTGCATCCCGTTCATCTGCTCTCACAGTCACATCTACGGCAAATACATATGTCCCTTCCACATATACCCAGCCTTTCTACTCCCTTCACGACAAAGAAGTAGATGACTTGAAGTCTAAACCGTACGGAGGTATCCTTTCTGAACAGGAAGCTGATACGTCGATGACACTACCAAAACCCGAACACCGCCGACAATTCGACGAAGCGAGACAACAAGCCGAGGAGGATTGGAAAGTCAGGGTGGCAACAGCAGCAGAGATTGCAATTGCTTCTGGGGTCAAAAAACCACGAAAGGTGTCAGGTCCTGCGAGTCAAATCGAGTACATCGAGTTTGGTCAATTCCAGATCGACATCTGGTATGCTGCTCCATATCCCGAGGAGTACAGCCGCAACAAGGCGCTCTTTATCTGCGAGTTTTGCCTCAAATACATGGAGTCGGACATTGTTGCTTGGCGGCATAAGACGAAATGTCCTTGGAAACACCCACCAGGTGATGAGATCTACCGAGATGGCAAGGTCATGATATTTGAGGTTGATGGGCGGAAGAATCCGCTCTACTGTCAGAATCTTTGCCTTCTCGCGAAACTGTTTCTTGGTTCAAAAACCCTCTATTATGATGTTGAGCCCTTTCTATTCTATGTTATGACGGAATACGACGAGCTAGGCTGTCATTTTGTTGGCTATTTCTCGAAAGAGAAACGACCGAGCAGCCAAAACAATGTGTCTTGTATCCTCGTTCTACCAATTCACCAACGGAAAGGTTATGGACACTTACTGATTGATTTCTCTTATCTTCTTACGCGGGTAGAAAACAAGACGGGATCACCCGAGAAGCCGCTTTCCGATATGGGATTGGTTTCTTATCGAAATTATTGGCGACTTGTTCTTTGCTACCATTTGAAAGACTTCAGACCTGGGGACAAGATTCCTAGTATCAAGAAAATTTCTGATGACATGGGCTTAACCCCGGATGATGTTATCTCTGCTCTTGATGCCTTGGGGGCTCTGATACGAGATCCGCAGACTGGGGTGTATGCTATGAAGTTGCAAACGGATTATTACCTCGAGGTCATTCGACAACACGAAAGCAAAGGATACGCAAGGTTAAACCCCAAAGGTCTTGTTTGGACACCATATGTTATGGGTCGGGGAAATACATCAGCTTTTGAGCATGCCCCTCCACTAAATACTGTCGCTCCACGAGAAGAAGATGAGGAGGATCATCTGGAACCATCAAGAACGTCAAGTATCGGCAACCGAGATTTCGAAATGTCCAATGGCATCAATGGTGACACGGATGCAGTCATTGACTCTCTCGGCAAACTGACAACGAACTCGGGTGGCTCTTCCAGAATCACTGGGTCTGAAGGTGGAAGCTCGTCGTCGAGGATGAATGGGTTTGCTAAGAGAGCTTCATACTACGAAGCAGCGGCCACCATTCCAGCGACGCGTTTTGAGGTCTTTCCTCCACTCCCAGCCTCCAAAGCTCGTGGCACACCACGACCCTCTGTTTCTCGACCTTCGGCGTCTCGACCAAGATCTACTCCTCGGGCAGCCCCGCGACGACCATCCTCTGGAAGCACACCACGTAGGTCAACGCCTTCTCGAGCACGAACAAGTTCAAGGAGAAAGAGTGGCGGAACAGGGCGTGGACCAGGACGATGGCCCAAAGGGACTAAAGCCTCTGACTTCACCAGCCCATTAAGTGGGCCAGGCCTGCCGCCTAAGCTTCTCAAGCAGCGAAGTAGACTGGGCAACGAGGTTCTGTTGGGGGATGAAGAGGAAGACGGCGAAGAGACGAATGGAAATGAAAATGTTCTGGAAGACGAGGAGGAGGAGGAGGAGAGGAGGAGGACCCAGATGCAATTGTGTATCAAACCCCTGCTGTGAAGAAACGAAGGAGCGCCCCCTCTCGTGGACAAGGTCTTGGAAAGCCTGCCTCCATGGCCAGGGTACTAGGAATGGGCAAGGGGAAGACTAACCTCCCACCGGCTTCTGGTGCAGAGGATGACATAATGCCAGATATAGCAGATGACCTCGACATTGATGCCGAGGGCGAAGATGAATAGGTCAGGTGCAGCCGTGTTGTAAAATTCATTTGGCGTTCAAGGGGCGCAACGGATGGCGAAAGCGTTTGCATGGCACTGCCCATTGGCGAGGCGTTCCATGATGATTCGGGCATTTAGCTAATTAGTGATGAATATGCTGTATAAGTAGCGATGGGCAATGACAATCCATCAACCAAGTACTTGGGCGAGGACTTTTTCAATAACGAAGTTCGTAATTTGATCTCCGACAGATGCAAGTGCAGCCTGTTGTTTTTCTCCCTCTCAATGACTCGATCTCAGTTTATGCGCTGGGCGGCGTGACCTCAGAGAAGTTTCGACTCGAACTTAACAACTTGCTCGCTCGCCTCAAAAACAGTCGGGATGCACATCCCTCTTTGGGAATGATGGTCGGGATTTAGGAAGTTAGGCGGGAGGAGCCTTGTTGCGAACACTACAAACAACTATCAACATACGACAATTCCTTCTTTTTGAAGATATTCCTCTTAAGGAAGGTCGGCTTGGTTGCCTACTTCCACTCTTGGGCGTAAGAAAGAAGCCTTGGCCTAATTCCGAGACTTGGTCCTGACTACCAGCATTATTATTGAGCACTTTAGTCTCTGTTACTTACTTACTCTAGGCATTATTGTGTCCATCTTATGAAGGAAGTTGCAAGTACAGGCTAATTTGTTCTTCTCTCAATGACTCGTGTTCCCAAATCAATGCTTTTCGGCGAAGCGGCAATGGGAAGTTTCAAAGGAGATCATATCCACAAACCCAAAACGATATGCACCGACTTCAAACCTCGTCCACAAGTGGGCGACATCACGAAATCAGATGATTACCGGCGTTTGCCCGATAATATGACCTTTCATCCCAGCTCTACACTCGTTTCAACATGCTTCATCTGAAAGGCGATCGTCATCTCAAACGTGAAAGCGGTGGGTCAAACAATGAAGTCGGCAGTGAGGACGAGAAGCTCACGATCAATGATTGCCAATGATTGCATAGCATCCTAGTGAGTATCGACCTCGCTGATCTACAGAACTTCTCCCCTTCCTTGCATTGTTTGGCATTGCTTGTCTTTGGAGGCGCTTTGGAGCCTAGTTGTCCTATGTTTCTCTGGTGTTTTTGCCTTGTGGATACTTCTCGGAGAATCCCACAGAGCACAGCAGTGCGTAGCTGTGAGTTCGGTCGGATGGCAGGAGGATCCCCTCCTCCACCAGTTTCTAACAAGTATCATAAGAATGTCGTCAGGTTTGTTCTCCTGTGTTCGGGCTCCTTCGTGGGTCTCTGGAATGGAACGATACGAAATGGCCTGAGAAACGCACGAATCATTGAGGAAAGCATTAATGTGATATTTTAGAAGTACAAAATAGTTCGATCTTGCTGTTACTTTTCCATCCATCCATCCATCTATCTGTTCATTCATTTCTCCATTCCACAGCCAGGTGCTTGTTTTAACCTTATACCTTTTTTGTTTACTTACATTCTTTCGTGCTGGACACTTTGCATTCTTCACTATGCTTTTCAACACTCTTTACGCCGCTTCTCTCATTTCTCTTGTCAGTGCACATGGTGTTCTGCTTGCAGCAAAAGGTAAGTTCTTCACCCAATTTTCATGTCCCATGCTAACACCTTTCTTAAAGGCGAGAAAGGATCTCCCGACAGTGTTGGATTCAAAGGTAAGAACAATCCCATTTGCTGGTTTAAAAATTTCGGCACTAACATAATCCTCACTAGTTGATGCAGCTATCGCTCGAAACTGCACAGGCATCAATCCCTGCCAACAAGACACAACTATCATTCGTGATGCCGAAATCAACGCAAACATCGTGAATGAATGTGGTCGGACCGAATTAACCGGCAATATCGATGTCGGTGAGGAGACTGAGAATGCACTTGCTGCAAAAGCTGTCACCCAGGTGAAAGCCGGTATGTTTTCCCTACACAGCACAGGATTTGGGACCCGACTGACATGATTTGTTTTCAGGTGGACAAGTTACAGTTACCATCCACCAAGTCAATGCCGATGGAGCTGGACCATACTCATGCGATATTGACCAGACGGGTAACTCTGGTGTGATATCACAGAACTTGACCGTCACAAACAACGTTCCTGGAGCAAATGGATTCTCGCAAGCTAAGACACAGAACTTCGATATCACTGTGACTATGCCTGACAACTTGGCTTGCACTGGTGGTAAGTTTTAGATATTAGAACCAACACAAGCTATACAAACTGACACACTCTCTAGCCTCAACCGGAAATGTCTGCACTATTGTAAGTAGCCATATACTTGAGATGTCTACCACCTGCACCACAATACTCCACTTCCTCCCATGGATGATTTCTCCTTTGAAAAGAGCTTTCCTAACACATTCAACAGAGATGCCGAAATGCAGCAGTAGCAGGACCCTTCGGTGGCTGCTTTGCTGTTCAACAAACCGACGTCAAGGGCGTAGTCAACTCTCCCAACCAACTGCAAACCGCCCAAACCCTCGACGGCATCAACAAGCAAGTTGCACAGAACATCAAGGACCTCCCCGCCTCCATAGCCGCAAACCAACAAGCTGGTTTGGATCAACAAGGCAAGGCAGCAGCCGATGGTATGTTATCACTTTCCACATCATTTTTCTTGACCTCGCTAAAATGTTGCTTCTTCCTGTAGCGCTTCTGAGTGCATCTGTTGTTAGCCTCCCCGCACCAACTCAAACACCCGACCTCGCCAACGTCGGCACAAATGCTCCAGGTGCAGTTCTCGACGGAACATTGACCTCGAGTGCTGCTGCTGTGGCCACGAGCGCCGCTGCTGGAGGAAGGAACCGAGGCGGAAACCGAAATGGCAATAATAATGCCAATAACGGCGGTGCCGCAGCCTCAGCCTCAACAACTTCCGCGGCGGCCGTCGCAACAGGTGCCGCAGGAAATGGAGCTGGAAATAACGCTGGAAATAACGCTGGAAACAATGCGAACGCCGGTACAGGGAATGGAAACGCAAATGGAAATGGCAACTCCAATGGCAATGGCAATGGCAATGGTAATGGCAGAAATAACAACAATAACAACAACAAGGCCAGATCCGACTCCTTGGTGAATCGTCAAAATGGCAACCCAGGCCAAAATCAAAACCAGAACCCACCCCCAGCCCCAAACACTCGACCACCTCCACCAGCAAACAATAACGGCAACACAAACGCCCCTCCTCCAAACGGAGCGAATGGAAACGCCGGTAACGCAAATGGTGCTGGCAGAAATAACAACAATAACAACAAGGCGAGAAGATCAGGTTCGGGATTGAGATGGGCTAAGAGAATGGTATTTGATGCCGACTCCGAGTAGGTTTTGACCTGCTCGCATGAAATTTTGTGTCCCGAATCTTTTTTCTTCATTATCACCTGCCTGTAGATAGATATTTTAAGTGGTTTCTGTTGTATGAGTGGTCGAGAGGGCAGACAGAGAAAGAGAGAGAGAGAGAGAGATTGTGTCTGTGTGTGTATTGTAGCATGTTCAATTCAAATTGGATGGATGGATGATCATATTATTTTGTTCTTGGCTGCTGCTGTCTTGTGTCAGTTAGAGCTAAAAAAGCTTTTGGTGAAGTGGTAACGATGTGGTGACACTTCGAAATAACCGAGACACAGGGGCTTTAAATAAACTTTGTGATTTGTTGGAAAGAAGAACCTCTGAGTTTGAGCGGTATTTTTGATCTGCGGTTGAGCCAGATCATCCAGTCTAGGTATATCATTCGGTGAATATTATATCATTCAGTCTATAGTTGGTGTAGAGTATAGTATTATCCTCCCCGGGGTAAATAAAGGGCAAATGTGACTTACTAATCTAGGAGGAGCTACTCCCACGGCCGGATGGATCCATTGTTGAGCCTCAAACTATAATCTTAACTAAGCATTGTTGAAGTATACTACTACCTAACTAACCCCTTTCTGGAAAGAATAACCGTTTATCTACCTGCAGAGCTTCCATTGAATCCCATCCGCTAGAGAGGCATAGTCTGCAGGCCAGGTACTAGATCATTGTCGTGACCTGGTCTCTGCCAACTAAGGAAGTCACAAATCTCTTCATTCCTTTCCCAACACCAACTCTCGTTTTGGTAATTCATTCGACATGTGAAATTAAATACAGGTTTGCATCATACTCTGCCTAGGTATGGAGAAGAACGACTATACCATTGTTACTCCTAACATTCACAACATGATCGATCATCCCTGGAAAATGCGTGTGGTTTTATTGTAAAGATAATAAATAGTAATAATAATCAAAGGGATATACAAGAAGCAGGATCGGCTGCAGCAAACAAACAAAAAACAAGAACCAAGTTTTTGTGGTATTCCATTTCCCCCATCCCCCTCGCCATCTATTCATCTGCCCCCCCAGTTTCAAATCTCCCTCACGGGGAAAGAAGAGAATACTAAACTAAACGGCAGTATAACCATCTCCATGCCATGCTATGCCTTCTACATGTATAAAAAAACCAGCCAGCCGCACGCACGCACGCACGCACGCACGCATGCATCAGAGACTGCGAAACAATGTGCAACGCACGCATGCAAGATTTAATGCCCACACAAAGACGCCATACAAAAACCACCACACACACCCCTATCTTTTCCATTTGAAAAGGAAAATTCCACTTTCTGTCTTTGTCTGTTCCTTGAAATGCCGTGCAAAAGAATGAAGAGGGGAGAAAATTCGGTTAAACTTGTATAAGAAAAGGATCGCCTGGCCTGGAGAGGTGAAAAGAAAAAATGAAGAGAGCTTCCAAGATGCCAGAAAATCCCAGACTTTGGAAACTCGAAATGATTTTACACTTCCTTCAGAAAAGGTGAAGATATGTGTTTTTTTTTTCCAATTCCGTGAGGTGCTTGCTTTTTTACATGATGATGGCCGGAACGTCGACATTGACCTTGATGCTCTTGTGTGGTAAGATGGATCCTCCGTTGACATAGATTTCATCTCCAATCGTAACATCATCTCCCAACACACTGACGTTTTCCAATCGGGCCCATTTGCCAACCGTTGAGTTCCATCCGACAATTGTGCTCTTAACCCACGCATGATCCTTGACCTTAACCCCTGAAAGAAGAACGCATCGTTGAAGACGTACACCATCACCCACGATAACATTGGGACCAATTGTAACATTGGGACCAATTCTGCAGTTCTTTCCGATCTTGGCGCTTGGGTCGATCAGAACGTTGCCGTGGTGAATGTATGGCAAGCTGGTAGATGAGAGGAGTGGGGAGTGCTTCTTCGTGAGCGAGGAAAGGAATAGGCAGGTTCCCGAGAGGAAATCTTTTGGTTGTCCAACATCCATCCAGAAACCCTCCAAATCGAACGAGTGCAATTGTCCATCCGCGCAAATTGCTGGGAAAGTCTCTTGCTCGATGGAAGTAGGACGTAACTCGATTCGCTTGAGGACCGAGGTGTTGAAGATGTAGATACCTGCGTTGATTCGGTTTCCGACGAATTCAACAGGCTTCTCGACGAATCGATCGATGCGGGATGCGTGGTTGGCCTTGTGAACCACTACACCATATTTTGAGGGCTCCTCCACCTTGGTAACCACAATTGTACCCTCATCGCCGTGAGCCTTGTGGAAATTGGCGAGATCGGCAAAGGGGTAGTCGCAGATAACGTCGGAGTTGAGCACGAAAAATGGTTGGTCGTCTTTGCCTAGCACTGATTCTGCAAGCTTCAATGGACCAGCTGTGCCAAGGGGCTCGGATTCGATTGAGAATGTGATCTTTACGTTGAATCTCTCCTCATACTAGTGCAAAGTAAGTTAGAAGGTTGCTCTCGAGTGACTCAGATGCACCATAGTCTACTACTTACTTCAGAAAGGGCCTTCTCCATGATCTCTGGTCTGTAGTTGACAGCGAGAACGATATCTGTCACACCAGCGGCTGCCAGAGCTTCAACCTGATGCAGAATCATGGGCTTGTTTCCAAACTCCACCAGCGGCTTTGGGAGAGTGAGTGTCTGCAGATATTGGGTCAGTCATTATTCTGGCTCGAAGATGCCCGGACGCTGCGAGTGTGGTGGCCATTGTATGTGCTGGTGTAATGGGGTCGGGGGTAGGAACGTACGAGAGGTCGAAGACGGGTGCCAAAGCCACCGACGAGAATTAGGGCTGTAATTCACATTAGTAGATGTAGAGAAGACGCGGCAATGGATGGGCATGCTTACCCTTCATTTTGAGTGGTGGTAGAGAGTGTAGAGAGAAAAGGTGTTTGCTATGGGTGCTTCAGGGCGCAATTATACCCACAGTGCTTTGGATTGGGGAAAGGAGAGACGGTGAACGTTTAAACGTGCAGTTCAGATTGGAGGGAGAGGGTTGTGGTGGTGGTATAAAGGAGGGAGAAAGACAAGATTCTCTGAATTGGTTGAGGATGAGAAAAGTATCTTTTGTGGTTGCTTTGTCGGATGGTGAAAGTGGCAGAGTGTCCTCTTGGTCGTCGTGACGGGCGGCTTCCTTTTGTGATGTCTCGTCCACACTCCAAGTAGTTCAGGTGTCAGTCTGCGTCTGTCTGTGTCTGCAAATAGGACTCGACTCGACCAAATTTCTCGTTCCCGGCGCCGCTAGCGGGAAGTGCTGCGACAGGGGGGTTAAAGGGGGAAATTCGGTTATTATTGGGGCTCAAAGAGGAGGCGAAATGAGAGGAATTTTAATTGTGAAATGAAAGGGATTGTGAAATGATGGAGACCAGCGACATGCAATTGATTTCTTCAACATCTATCCATAAACCATAATCTACATTATTCTCCATTATTCACGACTCTCAATTCAATTCACTCCCTGACTTGGAAGAATACCCAAGAAGTCATGGGACCTTTCCAACATTCATTCATTCATTCATCCCTGGATCGACCTACAGTACTACTCAAAATCACTCAAGATTATATTGACCTGTGCTTTCTTAATTAATCCCGTCGGACTTCAGCGCCAGCTTTCCAAAGTCGTCATCTCATCTGCAATTCTGTGCTAATATTACCACCACCACCACCAAGTAGAGCTCCTCAAAACGTGGGGTGTTCCATTGGAAGGCGGCCTGACCTCGTTTCTCCTCGTGTTTGCCACACTCTCCACGCTCGCTGCCAACTCACATCACGAGGGCTGGTGGAAGAAAAAACACGAACTTTGAAGGCGAGCTGATGTTGAGACGGCGTGAGCGTGGACGCTGAATGGATCTAAGGGGGAACAAAAATGTGATACAGTAAATATTGGCACTCGCTTCGAATTGCATCAAACGTGGTGAGCAATAATTTCGTGTAAAATAAATACGTCAATTCCAAGCACCGTTATGCAAGACGTTGCGAAGAACTAATCGATTTGGGCCAACCAGCAAATCCCCCGACGCCACAACCGTCTCCCAAACATCTCTTCTTCCTTTTTTATATAATCGTAATTGGTCACTCGCGATATTTCACTACAGCAGTCACATCAAAGCCAAGTCTTAAGGTATAAGTTGTGAGTAGTACCATTCATTATTGGTGGCCCAAAAGGTACTCAACGTATCTAATATAAAGATCATCATCAATTCATCATCCAGTCGATATGCAAAACGACTGCCTTTCTTCCTCCACCTCCATTCCCTTTGTTGTCCCATGATGCCCAAGAAAAAAAGGAAAAGAATTCGTCGTAAGGGTCATTGAAGACAGTTCAACACGAGTCTCCACAGACTCAAGATGAAAAGGCTTGTAGGTGCAAAATAACAAAATACGCTGGCCACCACGCTTGCTAAATGCTGAGAGAAAAACGAACCGCTCGCTATGATGAAAGGACAACAGTCTCTTCCAGCCACCGATAATTCCCCGCCGGTCCCAAGCACAAACACCGTTGGTGAAGAGTGAAATCGAAATAAAAAGCCTCGCCGTAGGGACTGTAAAGTGGGTTTGAGTTGCCTCGGATATTTTTTTTTGCTTTTCACAAAAGCGATGGCTGGTTCTGTGATCTCCCAGATCGCACAAATATCATGTCTTTCTTGTTGAGAGCGAAGTGAAATGTTGGAATTGTACAAAGAGATTCGTTGTCGTTAAGTTTGAAATTGCTTGGCCGTGAAATGGTGGCGGTTGACCTAGATGGTCGTTTAGTCGTTTTAAATTCAATTTTATATGTCCTCCTTGCTTGTTCGTTTCTTCTGGTCCTGAGCTTTTTGATTCATTTCGTTCGTTTTATTCGTATGATTCGTGTAATCCCAAGCTTTTCGGCTTTTAACATAGACGTGTTGATCGATCGTCGCCTTGGTATGCATGGACAGCTGATTTTGCTGCCAACGAACGTATCGGTTGCGCTGCTCTACTCGGATGACGCCGTGGAACTGCCGCTGCTGAGATTGACGGAATGGCTTCTTCCACCCCTCTCCCTTTGCCTCCTGTGGCGGCCACTCCCTTCTTGCGCAGGAAGTCCTTGGACGACACCGTTACGTGCCAACATGCCCCATTAACCGAAAAGTTGCAGCAAACCATAAAGGCACGCATTGCGGCGTTCTCTTGAGCAAGTCGATCGGATTCATAAGCGAGATCGGTTTGGTATTCTCGACCATTGACGAGGACCAGGCACGTAAAGCCGGAAGGACTTCTGTACGTTTCGTACAGGGGGTCACGCCAGCCTCGACGCCGACACAGACCTAGCCAGGCTGTTAGTGCTAATTCTGACGACGTTCGTTGTTCAATTTGTTTCCAAGTGTGTAAACATGACGATGAGGCACATTTGACGCGGTTATCTGTATGCACACCGAGTGTGGGAACGTGGGATTTCAAGCAGTGAAACTTAGGCACTACTCGAGTGACGCGCAGATAACATGAAAATGGCGTTCAGGATGACAGTGAAGTTCCATTGCAGCAAGATCGTGGAGTTGCGGGGTGCCAAGGGCTCAATGTCGGATGAGAAAAAAATCCAGGGCGAGGCAGAAAAGTTTTCCCAATGGAACGGATTGACCTACTCTCGATATATGCCATGTAATAGCCGCTCATTGTGTCTGCTTTGATTGCGACTGTGTGAATTTCCGGAGAATAAACCACTCCGTGGAGTAAAGGTGTGGGAAAAGAGTGTTTAGTTCTCCAGGGTGTTGAAGAGAATTGCCCGATGTTTGTTGACGTTGTCGATGCAATTGAGCCCAACGTTGATGGTATACAGGGAAGTTGCACACACTGAATGACTTGTATGTTAAGGCACTGATGGGCAGAGGATACTGTGGTGTAGAAGAATAGGGCTGACAGTTCAGATGGGTGGTCTAGGGGGGGGGTGCCGTACTTTTCGTCCATGGACGGCGAGACAAGTGTGATTTATTGCAGAATCTATGATTAGCGCAGAACAGGGTTTATGGATTGGACTTCCGTAGAATATCCCGAAGACTGTTCAGATAGGACGGACTTGATCCAGATGCAAGTCATGAGAGTGCGGCTCTTTGAGTGCGACCCGTAACGATGTGTTGGCGTAGGTCGTTACCAGTTGATGAAAGGCCAGAGATTAGGCAAACTCCACCACACATGGGAATGCATAGGAGGGGAGATGATCTCTGAAACTTCAGAGAGATCAATTCGCCCTCGCAATGTAGGTCTGCAGCTATCGAGATTGACGACGCACCCTGGTGGCGAAATGCTCAACACCGGCCCATAGATGTCGGGCAAATTCTGAGTCTGGTTGCAGAAATTTGCACAAAAAAACTCTTCTTGGGTCGCTCTACAGAGATACTTCTCCAGAAAATCCATCCTCTGCCGTACTACCATCGAGGCCCACTCGTGGGATGGCCGCTAATGCAGAAAACTCGATGGCACCACTTAGAGATGCAAGGAAAACGTCAGCGACTCTGTGTTGCTCGAGTTCAGGGTCACAGTATCGACGCTCGCTGCGGCGATGGCAATAAACATTCTTGGAAAGCCAGAATTGACTGGCTATCACCCAGAAGGATGATAGAGGGGTTCACTTGCCCCGCACTCAACGGCGCCGGCATGCATATACACTTTGCACCATGGCTACAACCAACTCGTCGGAGCTCTGAATGACTGGAGTAGAACTTGACACGAAGTCGGTGAGCCATTGGATGCATAAACCGTGGCTGGACAGAGCAGGTTGATGACCAGATTTCCATTGTAATTACAGAATCAAGCACTTGTGGCCATGGACAGACAATAAACGCGCGAACCATCCAGCCAGTAGGCCAACCACTAGCCGATATCCTTGCTGTATGCACTGTGAGCTGGCAGGCAGGCGGTCCAGTTCTTAAACAGTAAGGCCATATGCCGCGAAAATGAAAAGAGGGATACGGCAGAACGAAGGTACAGAGCAGAATTGCGAGCAGCGCTGGCGCTGAAGAGGCAAACTTTTTCTCCCCAAAATGACTCGAACAACAATAATGGGCAGAGGTCGCGCCGACGAGGAAGCCAAAAAGCAGATCGCAAAAGCCACCAACCGATGGAAAACAATTGCTGCATTCGTCGGGTCTGTTGCGTACCTGAATGGCTCTCGATTTCAGAGCGATTCGGAAATGCAATTGGACGTCGAGAAGAATACATGATGCAGGTCACCCAGTGAGTACTTGCATTTCCGACCCACTGGGCGAGGGGGGACAAGTGGTCCAGACGGCGTGACTTGACTTGAGACCAGCGTCTCTTCAGGCCTGGAGTGGGAGGAGATATCTGAAATCTGCAGTGGGCCCAGTTCTTTCGCCACGGTCCAGGGTGTGCAATTCGCAGAACTTTGGGAGGTCTGCATATGCACCTAAATATGTAGATGTACATAGGCGGTTGGATTGCGTTTGTTTTGGAGCACATGAGGGGTAAGAAGATCGTGAGGGATTGAACATCGAAGAGTGTGACAAGCAGACAGACGATCGAATATAACCAGCAGCCCCTTAGGCGACCGCGTACATGGGAATATGTTGAGAGGTCGAGGATGGGTGTGAGGAGGAGGAGGACGAGGAGGTTGGAGATGATGATGATGCTGCTGCTAGATGGTGATGGGAGGTTGGAGGTTACACTTTGTGAAAGTTTCGGAGGAGCAGCCGAGCCTGCCAAGAAAGCGGTACCTCTGTACTTTGGACACCTGACGCTCCCACCTTTTCCTCGAGAAACGCAACAGTGGGTTGTGCTGTATCCAAAAAGTGTAAATATACAATCTTTGCATTTACGATGCAATAATACAACGACCCTGTGATGATTATTGTCGTTCTGTGTGTGCCATGCGTTATTACAACGGGCCCGCCAAGAGAACAAATATTGTTTGTGTGTGATGTTGGTAAATTCGGCAGGTCACGTTTCGGGATGCCGCCGCCAGAAATACTACCCAAAAGAAAGCTACAAGATGTCGGTCTTAACCGAAACCAATAACGAGGGACGGGAGTCTCACCTCTCAATGCAATCGCTGCATCCTGTATGGAAGGTCAGCCGGGTGGCGAGGATGGGCTTTGATGATCCGCTAGTTTCACTATCTTCTTCCTTCCTCGAGCCTTTGATGTGTAGGCTTGTACTGTCATTGCACATGGAAATATAGTCTGACAATTGAGTTACAACCTTTTGGATGGGAGATAGAGATCTACATGTTCAAGTCACTGAGCACAAGAGAAGAAGATCCTGCGTACGTTAAGGAGTCCCAGAGCTTTAAAGCAAGCAATACGACCAGACAACGGAATCAACAATTGCTGCAAAGGCGGCATCTCATTACACGGGATGAAGGACAACACAACCGAAAATGTATCCAACAGCAATAAACCCCCGGCTAGAAACCCCCCTTTGATGCAAAGTAGCTGCTTGTAGCTTCTGAAACTCCTTCGGGTATTACAAATACGGGATGTAGAGTATTCACTCGATCGCTTTCTTCGTATACCTGCACCTCCTCAACGAACTTCTCCGATGACCATCGGTATGGGGAGTTGAGCGAAGTCAAGACTGTTTCGCTTGCTACGGCACTAAAATGCCACTTGTGCTGCGCAGAGCTCAACCCAGCCAGCACGTAGCAGGTATGATAAGAATCAGATGAACTAGTTCACGATTTAGTCGGTCTCCAGAAGGCTTTCTGATCTATGCTTACTGGCTGGGCTTGTCTCGGAGTCCTCCTCGCTTTCCTGTATCCTGACAACAACACAGGATGTATCTGATCAGCCCCTCTCTGCTGTACAGGCTCCCAGTTGAAGGGACCGCTGTTGGTTGCGCGTCTCCAACCGAGTTGGACGACGGGCCTTCCAAACAGGCTTCGATGAGCGGCCAGCAACCCCCAACCCAATGACTATAACATCCATCCACCAATTTATTGGTGCGGCCTGCAAACCCGCCTTCTGGTGCATACTGACGAGCGGAAAGCCACGAAATAAGTTGTGGCACGTCAAGGTATCTGTCACAAGATATCGATTAACATCTTACATGAGCTTGATAATGCACTCCAAACTCACTTTGGCAGGATGATATGAGGTTCCCCGAGGATGCACAAGCATGCCAGCGCACAAAACGCGTAGGCACCATGAGCTTCCGCATCAGGTCGGCCGGATATGCCGCCTTCAAAGGTCTGACCTGAGGAGCTATTAGTTCAAGGCCCGCCCCGTTCCGCAAGGAAATGACATACATCTGGCAACCCATTCAGGGAGTTTATCGAGTAACGTATTCAATCCACGTGCTTTTGCTGGAGAGTCTGAGCAGAGCTCGAGCGGGAGGTTGAAGAGGGTGATAATGACAGCGGCGCAGTACGCCCCTCTGCATCAATTTAGCTCATATTCCTGCAAGACGCCCTTATCAACCATACCGAATATCTTCCTCTCCTCCAATTGACATCTGAAATCCTCCGTCTTCTTGCTTTAACATACAGAGCCACTTCCATAATGCCTTTCGATCAACGAGATCTAGGGCTTCCTCTCCACCCACCATCGCCAAAGAGAGGAGGATGGCATATGTCGGTGCAAGATGTGACATCTGACCATTTCCCCTCCAAAGCCTCCAGTGGCATTCTGTATTGGCCGGACCGTTGAAATGATCCTCTTTTGGTATGCTGAAATATCCTCGCCCATGGTCGAAAGCGCAGTCAGGGCCCAGTAAAACATCCACGGCCTGCTGGCGTCTGCTGCAACGTAGCCGGATGGAAGTTGCATCAAACTCTTGTGAATGAACTTGACATGGCGATCCCTGGTCAGATTAGGAATACCATATTGGTTATAGTGGACGCCCAGCTGAAGGCCTGTCAAAAATGGAAGACATTCGTCAATAGTCTCCTCCTGAATTCGAGATGTCTCCGTCTCAAGAGTATCACGGATGGGCGGGAAGGTTGAGAAGAGCTCTGGGAGGCTCCCAGAGACTGCTGCGGCCGACATTATGGAGCTTATCTGTGTAGGCCCGTAGAAGCTGCTCTCAATTCCCTTTGACCTCTCACTTAGCTCTTCTAAGATGGCTCGCGACTGGCGCTGGTCGCTGTCGGTTGTACTTCTGCCAGGGGATGGCAAGACGGAGGGCTCAGAGGGAAACTGATCTCGGGAATGGGAATGGGAATGAGGAGGAAGAGAGGAAAGATCTCGGTCCTCAGTCATCGCACGTCTTTGAAAGATCACCCTTCGTTGGTGTTTTCTTCCTTTGACCGTGAAAGTCATGTGGGGTTGTGGTGTACGGCGTCAGACTTGATTCGCTGCCCGAATGCTTCATATTGTTCTCACGAAGTCAGGGTGTTTTGTTTGTTGGTGACCCCGAATCGGGGATGGGAGGTACCGATGTTTCTCTCCTCAGCCTTGTGAAGGTATGGAGGTACCGAGTAGCTACTTGCCATTGCCTCATCAGCATTATTCTAGATTTCTTTGGCTGGTCGTTGATCTTCCAAACTATCTGGATCATGTGACCCAACCACATATGTCTTGGCAGTGTCTCGCTTCTCTTATCGATTAGAAATGCTTTTGGCGTGTGCGCTGAGTGTGCATGTCTTGTTAAGCTTATTGTTGTTATTCTTGAACAATTCTATCCGTGCTCACTTTATCCTCATCTCATCTCATCTCATCTACTGTACTCTCTCAGCCTGGGTAGCCCAAGCTGCCCGTGGCAAGCACGGCGGGCGAGCTTGAATTAAAGCCCTACAATCACAGATCTCGCTCACCTGCGCGAATCTATGCGCTCAGACTCCTCCGCTAATGAATCATGGCGATGCGTCGATGAAGTGAGAAATGAGCGGCTTGCTGCATTGCCTTTCCCTCTCGAACTGCAGCAAAGCGGCGGTTGATCCGACGCTCAGCACGCAAATGTCACTTGAACTACTGGATTATTGGATGAGCATTCCGCATTATTCTCTGCTTTGCATCGGTCATTCCCGGCTGCAAGCTCTTCCAGTCGGTTAGAGCGATCACCAGCAGCACCACGACAGGAGACTACTGACTCGATGGACGAGAATGGCTAAGAATGCTGAGACGCTTGGAAACCCAGAAGTTGTTTTGACTTTCGGAATCATGAACAGATGATGGACTCTGCAACATGTCCTGCATCTCACTGCTTGCTCTGGATATGCGAATTTTGGATCTGAAAGGGCTGTGCTTCAAGCGCCTGCACAGTGCAGACGATGCAAGATGGTCGTCCCCGTGCTATCAATAGAAGCGAGCATTTCAACCACTTCAACCTCGCAACTCCTGCATCGTCTCGATGCGCCATCATTCCCAATTCCTCAAGCCTGTCAATGATTCAGAGCAGCGGTGGGCATGGTATCCAAGTTTCCCAGGAGGCAAGATTCATGAAGCGCCATCCACCACATCCCACTTTACGAAGATCAACAGATCAAAGAAGGCCGTGAGTCCTCGATCTCCTCCCGTCGCAGATCTTTCGAGGCCAACAGGCGAGACGTGCTCCAGATCCTGGATACCCTTGGATGGCGAAGCGGTCTCGATGCCATTATTGCAGCGGGCAGCAGTGTTGATGAATTTGCCGTCTCGTCCGCGACGCAGTCTCTGTACTAATGAAGGGATGGCTAATATATTATTCTCCGTGGAGCCAATCTGGCTGAGAGCAGAAGAAGATGTGCGAGATTGTTGATAGCAGAGTGCGCAGACGAGGTCTTAAGCGAGAAGATTTCATTCGTATTATTTCCGGGGGTTTTCTGCTTGTGCAGGGCGCTGAAAAGGGACAGCTCAGACGCGTGGGGGCTAGCTGGGTTGGTTTGGTTTCTTGCTGGTGTGTTTCCTGTTTTGAAGGTGTTCCCCAAGCTGTCAGCTGTCGCTTTTTGGTTTTTGGTTGTCGCTTTCGGAGCTGTCACGTCAAGCAGTCGTCGGCAGGGAAGGTGTCAAACATAGAGCAAACTTTATACTGGATAGCTGATCTGGAGTGATAAGGCGGATCAGTGTATACAGAGTACAGAAGTACAGAAGTATCTGTCTACTTGTCACTATTCCTTTCTATCTCTGCATACAATAATACGGAGTACTTAGGATGTCTTCCCTTTCTCTCTCTCTCTCTCTCTCCCCCCCCACAATTATCCAGTGTCAATCATCTCCAAATTCTCCGACTATCGATTGTGGCTCTTCTGTCTCCATCTCCATCTCCGTCCTCGTCTACCTTCTCCTGCTAAGTACAGCTACGGGTAGTAGTGGACCTCCTCTCCCCCTTCGCTCCCTGGAGGTGGTTGTTTTTGAAGGAAGAATGTGCATATCTATTATTATTGTTGAGAATCCCTGACCTTGACTCGCCTCTTGTCTGGTCTTGCCCTCTTCTAAGACTACATGTTGTGACATATCCTGCCCCCATCATCTTGAGCTCCGGTTGGCCTCTCCCGAGCTCTTCTCTCTCCAAATAATGCTCTGGTCCTCCACATTCCCACATTTCCCACATATTCCCACATATTCCCATCTTCCCACGTCGCACTACTACTATCGAATTGTATCCATGATTCGCCGTTCGTCCTTCCACCCCCCTCTTTCAACGCTTAACGCTTGCGCATCTTTGCACCCTCCCTCAGTGCCTCAACCCACCTTCACGCACCTGACCACTACTAGTCCTCTCTCGTCCTCTTCTCGCAGTTTTGCAACTTTTCCCGCAGCAGGGTGTCCGTTGGTCGTCCTGGGCCTGCAGCGCCAGGCGTAAGCGTGCCCTCTGATTCGTTGTGGCTGGGGACTGCCCGATCCAGTTTCGCCAGTGGCTGGCCAGTCGCCCTCCCCTCCATTTTGCAGCGAAAAAGCGTTCACCGCTCTTCTGGTTGGATTCAGGACCCTCACAACCCCGACGCCCTCGCACTACCTGCCCATCTTTGCGTCCTCAGTCCTCCCTTCCAGCTGCCTCACCGTCTCCCATCGCGACTTTGCTCAACCCAGCAAAGAGCGGTGTCTTCCTCTCTTCCTCTTACAATTGTCTTCACGATCCCTCATCCAACCGCAACAATGAGTAACTCGAATCTGGATTTCTCCTCTGATGGCCTTTTGGATCTCACCTTCGATCATCGAGACCCCCGATATCCATACACCTCAAATATGACCAACCGCTCGAGTTGGCCTCTCCCCCTCGAGATGGGCTCGGGGAGTGGTGCTGACGAGCGAAGAGAGACTTCTCCCACCCACAGTATCCATCATCAGCAACAGCAGCAACAGCAGCAACAACAGCAGCAATACTCCCAGCCATCGCAAGCCAACTCACCCAACAACCTCCTCACAGACTGGTCTTTGCAACAGCACCCTCAACACCTACCCCAATACATCCAAGACAACTCGTTGATGGGCACTCAATTCAATAACTTCGGCGCCGGTTTTCAATCGCCGCTGGACACCTATATCCCAACCTCGCAAGCCGGATATGATGGAACACTTCAGATGGACGCACCCTTCAATGGATTGGTACAAACGGTCGAGGCCCAGGCGGCCATGTGGGCGAACTGGCATGATATTGAGAATGCAATGAACTTTGCTGTGAATGATGGCTTGCCCAGTATGAGCCGCCAAAGCTTGGGAAGCACATCGCCGACCGGAACATATCTCGAGGTGCTCTCGTTGCCCAGCTCAAGTAGTGATAACGGATGGGCAACGGTAGATTCTTTTGCAAACTATGATGCCTTCACCCAGGCACAGAATGCCGCCATCTTCAATCCAGGACAGACACTGCATCTTCGAACCCACTCCGACTCCTCGCAATCCGATGGGACCGGTCACACACTAGACTCGTTCGGCAGCTTCGAGGAGATCTCATATCCACCATACTCCCCATACTCTCCTGGATCAGACCACTACCTCGAGCAAAACACTCACAGGAATTGCTACAATGGCGAGCACCACCACCACTCTCATTCTCACGAGGTGGTCAGCCAAACCGTCAGCCCTGCAGCTGCCGTTGCTCCCGTCGCCATCAAGATGTCTCCTTCAAGTAGAACCACTCCAACATCATCGACCTCGCCACCTGCACGCAGAAATTCCGCACCAAAGAAGAGCCCCACCGCAAAAGCTACCAAACCTGTCATCCGTCGTACGTCAAATGGAAAGAAGGATACTGAGAAGCGTGTTGGACGTAGACGTGGGCCCTTATTACCTGAGCAGAGAAAGCAAGCAAGCGAGATCAGAAAGCTTCGTGCGTGCCTGCGATGCAAGTTCCTTAAGAAGACTTGTGATAAGGGTGAGCCTTGTGCTGGTTGCCAACCTTCTCACGCTCGACTCTGGCAAGTCCCTTGCACGCGTATCGACATCAAGGACATTGGTTATTTCATGAAGGATTGGAAGGCCGATTATGAGCGTCACGTGGGCCGTGGAGTTTCCGTGTACAACATCAAGGGCTTCTCTCAAAAGGAGGAACTCATCTGGATTACCCACGGTTATGGATTTGCTATTCCTATCATGGCAAGGGAGGTCTATGTAACCGATGACAGCTGCTTCACCGTCGACTGGATCGAGACTGAGCACCAGGAGCCTCTTGACTTCGACATCCGCACAGAGAGAATGTCTGCTGGTTCGGAGGGTGTGTCAACCGAGGCATTGTCCGAGTACCTCGACAAACATCTTGATGGTCCATTCGAGGAGTTCATTGATGACTACTTCGAAGGCACCCCATTCATCACCGAGATCTTGAAGACTGCCCACCGATACTACGTCAAAGAGAAGGTCCCAGTCATTCGAAAGGCCCTCAAGCTTGTTCTCGCTTACAATCTCACGATGCATGTCACTATGGTCGAGCAGAGAGGTGATGAGCACCCAATGGAAGGAATGATTGACGATGAAGATTCCAAGTACAACGGCAAGATCGTTGCCCCAGTCATGATCAACTTCCAGATCAAGTGTGCTTTGGCCGATATGTGGCGCGAGTTGCAAAAGGAGATCCTCGAGGAGTTGTCATCGCTATACTCCAGCGTCTACAGTGGCGACAGGCTCAAGAACTGGCCCACCATCTTCATGATCGCCTCGATCCTCCTCGCTGTCTGGGAAGAGATGCAATTCGATTGCCACTACCGTGTCCCAGATGCTGCTGCCGTCAACAAGTTCTGTACCGACATGGAGACTACGCCTGTTGGTGTTATAGTTGGTTTGTTCCATGCCATCTCCCAGAAGCTTCCAGCCTTTACCGATTGGGATACCCGACGACACGGACAACTCCTCAACAACAACGTTGCAGTTTGTGATGCAATGACCGAAATGCGCGAACATGTGACCAAGCATGGTAAGTTTCATCCCTTTCTCTACGCTCACCGACTTTTCATTAACATGAAACAGAATCTTACCTCAAAACTCGACCCGATGCCAAGTTTGACCGAAGAGACTTTGATTGTTTATCAAACAAGTTCCTCTCCAAGCTTGTCATTCGCGCCAATTAGGTCGCTGTCGTCTTGTGTGTGCCATATACATTTCTATATACCTACCCGCATCTCGCATAGGCGAGATGCTGGTGGGTGGCTGTCAGGCAGTCATTCGACTATATCACTTTGTTTCTTTTGTACATTCGAAATTTCTCACCAAAATCCTCTCCTTTGTTTCGACGAAAAACATTGGATCCTATGGCCATCCGCTGCGCGCATGCGAGGCACCTTTTGTTATGCGCACTTTTTCCTTTCTCTGATCTATTTTGATTTTTTGATTTTTTTTTGATTTTTCATGGTCAATACCGGCATAGCGATGGTGGAAGAGTCCTTGGAACGACACACCCCCTTTACGAAGTTCTTGTCCGAGAAATTGAGACGGCCCTGTATGAGAAAGATTTTATGTTACGTTTGCGTTTCTGATCGGAATTTCCCAGTAATGAGATCATGGATTTTACGTTTACGGCTTTGGAATGGATTATGTTTTAGATTAGCTGTTGCTGCGCTTGCGCACACAAATGTCACTTATGGAAGGGACGGGAGGATTTGCAATTCACATTTTTGATGGGGAGCATCTTGGGCGTTGGAAAACCATGGCAGCATGCTCTGCATCGGAACTTGTTTCGAGATGGGATGATTGGGAGATCTCTGAGGTACCGCTTGCGCGTGGTAGGCTCATGGGAGACTCTTCGGATAGGCATCAAGTTAAAAACCAAAAAGGAAAACATTTGAACCTCTATCTGGCCTGCTTCAGTCGCGAGTAATCTGGATGTCGTGAACAAGTGATGTAGGATAACGGTCTGAATCTTCGGAATCTGGTTTCCCCCTAGATCACATTTGACATCTGGCATTTTATTTCTCCTTCATCTCTAACCTTCCTTACCTTACCTTCCCTTCCTTCGACGGCAGGCAAATCTTTGCTTGTGATCCCTCCTGCCCTGTTTCCTTCAAGATTCATCCAACCTGCCATCATCTATCATCCATCATCCACCCCTCCCCCGCTGTCGCAGGGAATCGAATCCAGAAATATGCAGAAGATACAGAAAAGGATAAACGAGTGCAGCAGCATGTATCAGTTTCCCTTCCTCATCTTCCGCATCAGTCCTTCGGATAAATTGAGTGAGTACCTAGGTTGTGAGTGATGGGTGATGCTCGAGGATGAATGATCATGCAGAAGCGAGGAAGGTGGGGAGGGGAGACTCGTTATCGCAATCGCAATCGCAATCGCGAACGGGGTCTGGGCCGGATATAGATTGATTGATTGGGGGTTCATGGTGATGACGTATTGATGGGGGGCTTGGTATGGCATGATCTTTGAGAGTTGTCGCATAATGGATGAAGGATGCGTGAAGAAATGAAGATGGAAAGCAGTGAAATGAAGAGAGAATGATGGAAAGAAAGATACATGGAGAGACATGGAGAGATCAGAGAGAGAAGAAGAAGAGGCGTAGAAGTTGTGGCGAAGGGTCTCACTCTTCTGGGTGACTCGTAGGCCGATCAGGAGTGAGGAGCCCACCACCGATAGGAGGGAAGCCTAGCAGGCAGGCAGGTACACTAACTAGGACGATCGATAACAAACAAGCCTTTTTGCAGTTTGTGAGAATAGAGTTTTAAAGAGAGGTGGCGGAACACATTCCCTCCTCTTTGCTTTCCTGTATTCTTTC
Source organism: Tetracladium setigerum (assembly GCA_031472005.1). Classification (NCBI taxonomy): domain Eukaryota; kingdom Fungi; phylum Ascomycota; class Leotiomycetes; order Helotiales; genus Tetracladium; species Tetracladium setigerum. The sequence goes on from PZJY01000002.1 coordinate 2,980,083, forward strand.
CGAGGCATCGGGACGGCGTTTGAAAAATTGATTCGATTGTTGAAGAATGCAAGGGGATGCAGGAATGGATGGCGAATTGTCAGCCTGGCGCTTTGGCGCTGGATGAACTTCGGTGTGATGAGGAGGAGGATGATGATGATGATGGCATTATCTGGCAGAATAAGCTGTGACCACCCACTCACTACCCAGCCCTCAAGGTGTAAGGAAGAAAGAATGAAAGTGAATATGAAAGCAGAGAGAAGAGAGAGAGATAATTCATTTAATGTAATGTAATTGTATTCAAAGATGAAGATGAATGTATGTTCAAAGATACAAATGATTAATATCTGTGTACGAATCGGCCTCGTCAACAAACGCTCGCTCGCTCTCTCTTTCCCCCAGCCCCAGCCCCAAGCAGCCAGCAGGTTCTCGAAGAAGGCGCTCGGCTGACTCAACGCGGCAATCATTCACCTTTCAACGGCGCTAGTCCGGTGTCTCCGCCTCCGCCTCCGCAGCTACTTAAGGCCTCCCTCTCCCTCTCGCTGCTCGGCCATTCTCCTCCTTCTTCAACAACTTCCACCTCCCTCTCTCCCAACATCGACACCTTCCTCTACTACAAATCCCCTTCACAAACATCAAACCGCAATCATGCAAATCTTCGTCAAGACCTGTAAGTTGAGACCCCGCTTCTACCGTCGCCATCGGTCCACTTCCATCCTTATCGCCACCCCAGCAGCCTCGCATCATCAACAACATCACTTCTTCGAGGAACAGTCTGCTAACACACTTCTCTGCAGTGACAGGAAAGACCATCACCCTCGAGGTGGAGTCGTCCGACACTATCGACAATGTTAAGAGCAAGATCCAGGACAAGGAGGGAATTCCCCCGGACCAACAGCGTTTGATCTTCGCAGGCAAGCAACTTGAGGATGGACGTACTCTCTCCGACTACAACATCCAAAAGGAATCCACCTTGCATCTCGTTCTCCGTCTTCGTGGCGGTATGCAAATCTGTGAGTACAGCCTTATCATCAACCACAATCACACCACATCTGCTAACACATTCATCAGTCGTCAAGACCCTCACTGGTAAGACTATCACCCTCGAGGTGGAGTCTTCCGATACCATCGACAACGTCAAGTCGAAGATTCAGGATAAGGAGGGCATTCCCCCGGACCAACAGCGTTTGATCTTTGCTGGCAAGCAACTTGAGGACGGCCGAACCCTTTCCGACTACAACATCCAGAAGGAGTCAACCCTTCACTTGGTGCTCCGTCTCCGTGGTGGTATGCAAATTTTCGTCAAGACTCTCACCGGCAAGACCATCACCCTTGAGGTCGAGTCGTCCGATACCATCGACAATGTAAAGTCGAAGATTCAGGATAAGGAGGGTATTCCCCCGGACCAACAACGTCTTATCTTCGCCGGTAAGCAGTTGGAGGATGGCCGAACCTTGTCCGACTACAACATTCAAAAGGAGTCCACACTCCACTTGGTCCTTCGTCTCCGTGGTGGTATGCAAATCTTTGTCAAGACTTTGACTGGAAAGACTATTACGTTGGAGGTTGAGTCTTCGGACACAATTGATAACGTCAAGTCAAAGATCCAAGACAAGGAGGGTATCCCACCGGACCAGCAACGTTTGATCTTTGCTGGTAAGCAGTTGGAGGATGGCCGCACCTTGAGCGATTATAACATCCAAAAGGAGTCTACTCTCCACTTGGTTCTTCGTCTTCGTGGTGGCCAATAAGTGGTCGGACAGTGCTGGTGACAGATACCTTTTTTTGTTCTTTGCGATGGCGTTCTCGGATCCGAGATTTGGGATCTTTCCATAGCTTTCAAAGCATGGAGCACCGGCGTGTGCAGCAGCAAGCGTGGAATGAGCAATGACCCATTATTTAGTCTATAAATGAAAATACATTTGGACACATATTTACTTGACCTTCAATATTCCGACGTGATATGCCAAATTGTGAGACATAGTGTTTCGGTGATAATGTGACTGTAAATACATTGACTGGTGTTCGCGGGCATGGTGTTCTACAAAATGCGGGGCGAGGCTGCGACCACTGTAGATTTCTGGAAATGAACTTCTCTTCCTATTAATCATATTTCCACCAAACCTTAGCCATCAACTCCATGCACATGTATCCTGCCAGAGAAACATCTCGCCACATCGAACCCTCCAGAAACAGAGACAAAACCAACACTAGCCTAAACACCGCACCACTCTACTGACATGAAGCCTCGCCTCGTCCAACAATGAACCCACCTCCCCACACATAAGCTCCAAGAGATGCCGCAATACTTCTACCACCTCAAATTCGAACTCTATCCCTATCCCAACGCCCCCACACGATCTGCGAGCACCACCCTCACAAGAGTCGACGAAGAGGAACTGCAGAGGGAGATTTGGATACCTACCAATACCAGGAGCGCAGACGGGACGCCCGCAGACGAGGCTGATATCTTCGATTCATCACTCTGGCCGAGACATAAACCTGTTCCCTCTGATACGCCGAAAGTGAAACTTGAGCTCGAAATTGAGCATCTTGATCTGGGTCGGGATAAGCATCAGACTAGAGTGTCGGGAGGGAGAGCTGCTGCTGGTGTGATCGATTGTGGCCCGGCCCGCGCGCAGGACAAACAGAAGGAACGGCAACAACAACAACGACAACAACACTACGTAACGGGATCAAGCGCAGAAAGAGAATTTCCTCCGCCGAGCGCGGGGAATATACAGAGTTGTTTGGAGAGCGCGAGGAGGGATTGGAGGTTTGGGAGGGTGAGGATTGAGAGTTGGGATTTGGATTTGGATTCGGGTTCGGGACTGGGAGGTTCTAGTGTAGAGGAGGACGGGCAGGATAGACATACAGAGACGATGGAGAGACCTGAGTTGAGACGTAAAAGGGGAGAGAGTAGTGTTGCTAGTGGGATGACTGTGGGTGGGTTGGCTACTGCTGGGGGCAGGGTGACGAAAGCGAGGTTCGAGGAGGGGAAGAATACAGAGGTTGGCTGGGGAGTGGTGCATCTTTATCGTGATGGGGAGAATACTGGGAATGGTGGAGTGGAGATTTACAGTTCTGATTCCAATGCTATTGTTGGAGAGGATGGACAGGCAGAGGAAGCAGGGAAGGATGAGGATTTCACCACCTTATGTATTCCTGCTGTTCCGAGCTACTTGACTCCAAGTGATTTCTTGGGGTTTGTCGGGGAGAAAACGAGGGAGGAGGTTAGTCATTTCAGGATGGTTATGACGGGGAGGATGAATAGGTACTTGGTTCTTATGAAGTTTAGGGATGGAGGTGTGGCGAGGAAGTGGAAGAGGGACTGGGATGGGAAGGTTTTCAATAGTATGGAGGTAAGTCAAGTCGCTCCTCTGGCCCATCTCAAACCAGAAGAATACATACAGAAATGGCAAGCTAACTCTTCTTCGCCCAAATTTCTAGCCGGAAACATGTCACGTAACATTTATCAAATCCATAACCTTCCAAACACCCACCTCAACCTCCACTACCAGCTTCCCCGAACTGGCTCACGACCCTTTCACACCATATCTTAAGCCCTTTCCACCACCAACCCCCAACCTCGTCGAACTACCCACCTGCCCCGTCTGTCTCGAAAGAATGGACGATACAACCGGTCTCCTCACCATTCTCTGCCAACACGTCTTCCACTGCGCCTGTCTTCAAAAATGGCGTGGTTCAGGCTGTCCTGTTTGTCGACACACCAATCCCTCTCCCTCCCTCTCGCCATCTCCATATGCCACCGATCCACCATTTGGCAGCTCTTCCGCCAATCTTTGTAGTGTTTGCGATAGCAGTACTGATCTCTGGATCTGTCTAATTTGTGGTCTTGTAGGCTGCGGCCGATATAAAGGCGGCCACGCGAAAGAGCACTGGAAAGAAACTGCACATAATTTTGCCCTGGAGATAGAAACGCAGCACGTATGGGACTACGCGGGAGATCTCTGGGTCCATCGTCTCATCCGAGACAAAGGCAACGGCAAAGTCGTGGAATTCCCTTCTTCAGGTAGCCGTGGCGGCGTCATTAGTGGTGATGGTGGTAGGAATGGAATCGGAGACGAAGACATGGAAATGGTACCCCGCGAGAAACTCGACCGGATTGGAATCGAATACACCCACCTTCTCACCAGCCAGCTCGAATCTCAACGAGTCTACTTCGAAGACCTCGTCAACAAAGCCGTCTCCAAAGCCTCCGCAGCCTCCTCCACCGCCCACCTCGCCAACTCCCAAGCCACCGACGCCCTCTCGCGGCTCCACGATCTTGAGGTGGAAAACCGCAAACTCAAAGCCGACACCATCGCCAACCTCGAGAAAGAGCTGGCGCGGGAGAAGCGCAAGGCCGAGAAATCAAGCGAGGTTGCGCGCGGCTTCGGCAAGAGTCTGATGGAGGAGAAGAAGGTGAGTGAGGGCTTAATGAAGCGAATTGAGCATCTTAATGTTGGTATGATGGGTGTGAGTCAGGAGTTGGGCAAGGTGAAGGGTGAGAATGAGGAATTGAGGGAGGAGAATAGGGATTTGTTGTTTAGTATTACGGCCGGGGAGAAGTTGAGGAATATGGAGGCGGAGGGCGGGTTGGAGGAAGGGGAGGTGGAGGGGGGACGGTGGGGTTGCCGCCGGAGAAGAAGAAGGGGAAGGGGAGGGGGAAGAGGTGATCATTTAATGGAAGTATACTTGAACAGTTCTTAAATCTATTATCTTGTGATGCTCTCTCTCGCTCGCTCGCTTCATTGACACTTTTCTGTCGCGACTGTTTAGACCTTGCTCAACTCATCCTCAATGTCAACAATACCTCGCTTAACCCCCCACGTCCGCATCCCGTGCAACTTTTCATAAACACTCGATGGAAATGAAAGAGGGTTGTTGGTGGTGATGATAATAATGATGAGGAGGAAGAAGGATAGTGGATGGGAATACTTTATGATATGAGTCAACGTTCATATATAATGCAATCAAGGAATGCAAGATGAGAGAATAAACAACCACCCATAACATGATGCACTACCACACAACCAACCGAGGAAACTTGAGACTTTGAAATCAAGATCAGAAAAGGGAAAAAAAAACACTTTGCGAAGGAAAAGGACATCATCTATTTTTTCTCATAGTAACATCGAACCCATTTGGAGTAAAGTACAACCAACCAACTACTAATCAAAGAAAGGAAAAATACTATTCTTTCGTCATCATATCCATGCGTTTCAAAAAAAGGAGAAGCATGCCAACGCCTACATGACTTCCGTAAAGTATGCATCGCAAAACCGCCCATCCCATACATTTGTCTACTCAGAACCCCCCCCAAGAACGCCATCAATCCATAATACAATCATCCACCCATTCGTTAAAGGGAAAAAAGTTTCGGAAGTAAAAAAGAAATCAACGATCCCAATGTCCATCAACCTCCCCTCTCTCAGAAGCAGCACCAGTAATTCTCCTCCCGCTGTTACTCCCACTCCCGTAAAGCATCTCCATCAACTTTCCTTTCTGTCGTTCCCTCACTCCACCCAAGTGTCCACTCACCTCCTCCAAGCCCTTGATCTGCTCATCAATACCCAGCGTACTTGCATTTGCCCTCAACAACGGACTGACCAGTTTTCTCCTCAAGGTCTCCAGGTTTGCTTTCAGCGTGAGTAATTTTCCGTTGTGTTCCAGCAGCACGCTCTTGTTCTGCACGGTTTTGGAGCGGATGTTGCTTAGCAGTTTCTTGTTCCGTTCGAATTTGTGCAGAGTGCTACTGTTTGGGCCGAGGAGTTTGGTCCAGAGGGAAGAGAGCATGTCATCCTGCGCCGTCTCTTGGGCCGAGGACTCGCGAATGACGGTTCGTGCCAGATTCAGGAATTGTCGATCGATGGCCTCGAAGAGAGAGAAGAGCGCAAGTGAATGCTGCAGTTCCGAGTTGATGGAGTCTTCGAGGACGGAGAGGAATTCGGTGAATGTTCGTTGAAGAGTTTGACGTGTTCTTTGCGCGGAAGAGAGGCCGAAGAGGGATGTTGCGAGGATCCCGGCTCTGGTGGGGTTGCCAGATTGGTTTTCGAATATTCCGGCTTTACTCAGGAGGGTGTGGAGGTTGTCGAAGGCGGAGCTCATTGGGGATGGTGGGAGGACTTGGAGTTGAGCTAATTCTCGCTTGGCCCAGTCCATTACAATCAGGATCCTAAATGCAAAAATTAGCAAGTGTTCACACCCTTTCTTGTCTTTCCTGCCTCGCTTACCCGTCAACATCTCCATCGACATTCGCAAAGAATCGAGTCAATTCAATAGCCAAAGTTTTCAAGCTGTCGCTTAGATCATCAAGTTCTTTGACAATCATGGGAGCTGAACTCATGTTTGTTGTTCGCACACTCTCTCCAAGATCCCAGACGGCAACTCCTGTGGCTTGGAGGTCGCCAATTTGCTGAACACCATTCTCCGAATAGAATATCAATGGTTCAAAAGCCTTTGCCAAGCCAGCTACTTTAACCAAGTCTGGGACAGGAGGTGGTGTGCCTGGTTGGAATAATGACCGCAAGGTCGTGATAGCAAGGAACGCGACAAAAGTTGACATAAATATGGAGGTCCAAGAGTTGGTGATGCTCTCAAACCTTGTTCTCATTAAGGAGAAAGCTGCTTCGAATGGCTCTGTACGATGTTGAACCTCTGCCCTGACTGCAAATCGAATGTCTACAATAGTCAATATTTAGAAAAGAGAGGGAAATTCAGATGTTGCATACAATTATTTGGATTCTCGACAGAAGGCATCGCAACAGCTCCCTCTTCCTCCTTTATCCGTCCGCCAAAAGTGTTCCCAAAATCTGTATTTCCTCGAGGATATGGATCTGGACTTGGACTCCTCCGCTTCTCTGGACTGACCGATCCAGTAGGTAATCTGGTCCGCGCTGCGGCCGCTAAAGTCGCATCCTCCCCATCATCAGCACTCTCATACTCAGGACTACTCTCCTCCCTATATCTCTCTCCCAACATAGAGCGACTATTGTTCCAAAAGCCGCTGCTTCGATTGCCGTTTCCGTCTCGTCTCCACGCCGGCGGGCTGAATCTGCCTCCCGACACCGACTCTGCCATCTCCGACTCGCTGTCTGAACGGAAGCCAGAATGATGGGAGGGATAGCCAAAGTGGTGCGACCGGCTTAGGAGCTCGCTGCTTCCTGGCTCGAAGTCTTGTAGAGAGGCGTCCAAGGATGGGTGTTTTTCGAAGAGGCCGTCCAGTTCCTCGATTGTCGTTGCCATGGCGAATGTTGTGGGTTCCTTCTTGCTCGTCGTCGGAGTAGTAGTAGGGTTCTCGTCGCGGAACGGTGCGTACGTGAATTATGTAGAGGTAAACAAATAAGAGGACTGTGAGCGCAATAGCGGTACTGGGTGCGATTGTCAGAGAAACTAGGGCGACGTTGAGATGATTCTCCACGGCGATAAAGGGCATATCCAGCCTTCGTTCTTGCTAGCCTGCTAGGTCGAGAGAAGGTCACTGTTGTGGTCGTGGAAGTCGAACAGAACTGCTGATCGCGCGGTCAAGTTACTTCGCGGGGTCATGTGCGATAAGAGACGAGGGACCGCAACAGACGATAGTGACAAGTGATGTGTACCGACAGGTGGTATGCAAGGGAGAAAAGAGGAAGACGAAGAAGAGACGGAAGAGAAGAAGTCGTAGCCAGTGAATATTGGGAAGATAAAAATGACCGAAAAGGATGGTAGGTCGAGGGTGATGCGAATGAGTGAAGTGACAGGTCCTGGTACCTAATCATATAAAATCCGTCAGTCGTTTGTAACCAGCCACCCAATTGTCTCTGTCCCTTCCGACGACATTCTCCCACATTTCTTCTCACTGACCTCCTCCCTCCTCCCACTTGTCGACCACCGCTCTGTTGCTGTGCTGGCCGCGATGGACCTTGTAACTCGTTGTGAGTGGAGGAGCGAGAGAATTGGGGAGGTTGGGGCCAATCGATTGTGGTCCCCAAGATGCGGCCGCAGAGGAACCAATAACGAGACCTTCTTCAAGCGTTCGTGAAACATCCTCGAACCTAGAAACATCTCACATATATCACATACATCACATACTTCGTACTGAAAATAATCACTGTGCTTGGACCCAAAAGATAATCGAAAGCCTTTTCATGCTACGATCTAACTATCTACCTATGTACTAAGTGTAATAATAATGCCATGCACGCTATGCGACCCCTGATCAACTCACACACTATTTCTACATAAAAACACATCCACTCGCCCGCAAAAGAAAGGTATTCAAGGCTATTTCCATCCATCCATTCCTTGCTCGCTTTTCCTCTATCAATCTTTCCGGATTTGAGTCTCCGCCATCATAAACGCATTAATAAACACCTTGACACGAAGACAAACAACCTTTTTTTTTTTTTCATCGTCCACCAGCCATTACCCCTCGATAGTACCCGAGGCTGAGTTCCACCGTGTGCTTCAAGTATTTGTCTTCAGTGAGAGGAAGACGTAGGACCTTGTTCATGCTGGAAATCTGTGAGACTGGTTAGCATTTGAAGCATGTTGATAAGCGTGGAGAATGAGCTTACCTCGCCACTTCTACTCATCGATACCACCACTTTCGCAACAACACCACCGATTATATCCATTGCCACTCTTTCCATCAAGCCTGGCTTTCTGGATTTTTCCACAACAGCAGGCAGCCCAGCAAGCAGTCGTTCGAGAACAAGGATGTCCACTGGCTTCGCTCGCTTCTGGCCGTCATGAAGCTCAAGGAAGTCCTCGTAGATTTCGCCGCCGAGATGCCACTCTGAGATTGATTCCTTGTGTCCTTCAAAGCCACGGAGAAGGGCTCGAAGAGAATCGTAATCCATCTCCACGACTGTCTTTGGCGCAACTTGCTGGGCAAACGTCTTGTGAGCCTCGTTAAAAGATCCAGCCTTGATCAAGCACTCAACCTCTCCACGATGATCCTTGGCCACACTTCGCAAGTACAATGCTTTAGCATTCCAAATCCAAGAGGGCGGAATCTTGTATGTCTCGACCAACGTCTTGAATGAATCACTGTCTTCTGAGCCGATTCGTCCTGCATGCTGTGCGACGTGGTTTTGGAGAGACTTAGATCTGGCTTCTTCTGACAACAGGTGAAGTAGTACAAACACCGCATCCAGCCAACTTCCTTCGTTGGTTAGTTGAGAGGCAAAGGAGAGAGTCATCTGATCGGCCTTTTCTTCGCCTTCTGATCCAAGATTGACTACTCCCGAGAGGAAGAGCATCTGTGCGAGTTGCCAACTGAGACGAATATCGAGAGGGCTAAGTTGTGAGTTCTCTGGTCTTAGGATCGACGCTAGTTCGGCATTGTGGAAAGTAGCAAGCTTCATGAGCCCCCATAGGAGGTCCTCACGTTCCGCAGCTGCCTCGTCTGTCCAGAGAGCTGGGATCTTTTGCTCGATGTACCATGCAGCGGGCTGAGCGGTTTCCTTGCCTTGAGCGATATCCTGGGCAAACTGTTCCACAGCACTGTGGAGAGGCTCCCCCGGTTGGGTGCCATACCAAAGTCGGAGACCAAACGCTTGTCGCCAGTCGAGCCCGAAGCGCTTGGAGATAACGAAAGATTCAATGCGATCTTCAACAGGTCCACCTTTTGACCCGTCACAAACACAAACATTGCCTGCGAGTAACTCGTAAATAGCTCGGACTGGTTGACTGAATTCTGACAAGATTTTGGACTTTTTCCAATCCTGAAGTTGTTCGCGTATATCACGTCTCATACTAGCCTTCACACCAACGAGTGCAACAAGGGTAGCAAGGTGAAAGTCTCGTCCCTCAGCGAGCTGTGCACATGCATCTGCAACCTTGTGGCCAGATAGGAGAGCGATAGCCTTTTCCTCGCTAGATCGAGCCAGGGCAACATTCGTGGATGATGCGTCGCTGACCAGATTCTGCCAGAACGCTGACAACTTGTCCTTTCGTAGCCGAGAGGGGATCTTTGGGTCGTTTATCAATTCCTCGGGAACAGGGATCTCATCCCATAGGATGCTAGCCAATTGCCAGACTAACTTTTCATGGTGAGCAGCAGGATCGCGAAGGTTACGGTCATCAATGAAATCGGAAAACGTGACAGTGTCAGGCAGACTTGCGCAAGGAACACTACCAGAATCATCAATCACAGTAAGAGATTTGTGTTTTGTAAGAGATTTTGCGGCAGCCTGTATCAAAAGTTAGCAGTTGGCAATGTTAACAAAAACAGAACAAGGGGGTAGCAAGTACCTCATTCGAAAACTTAGCGAACACGACATCGCGTCTCTCGGAAACGATGGCACCCTGTTGAATATGCAAAAGTCCATCTCGTTGACGGTTACGACGGGAGGAACGGCCAAAGGATTTTGGGTTGGGCAAAGCAGAATAAACTAAAGTGCCATCGGGTCCCCAGCTTGGTTTCATCGAATCATGAAAATCTCGCTCAACTTCGTTCAAATCACCTTCATCATGGCTAGTCTTCGACTTCTTCGCATATGGCCACTAGATAAAAAATGTTTTAGTTATGTATTTTTTTATTTTTTTTTGGTTTCTACCTCGGATAGCGGGCACAGGCGCAACAAAACAATATGCAAATTTCCACCGTCTCCAAAATCAACACTGAATGGGAGAACTAACCTCAAATCCCTTTCCCTTCGCCGGAATCTTTGCTGTCTTTGTTGGACTCTTTGGTGGACCAAACAAAGAGTGCATCAATTCGATGTTATTAGCAAATCCAGTCGATACAACTCGTCGTGGAGGTGCAACGGCAGCAATAACAGCAGTCTCGGGTTTCGAGTCGTTACCATGCACATCCATCATGCTCTTGAGTAGTGCTCGATCCTGTTTTTTCGGGCTAACCGTATTCTTCAACGCGTTGGTCCAATCATCCCCAGCGGCAAACTTTCGTGGTGTAGCTGCATTCTTCACGGCTCTCATTCTTGCTCTGACTAACGCTCCTGGAGTTTCCGCCATATCCTCTTCATCATATTGCGAGTCTTCACCAAGCTCCGCGGTGTTGCCAGCCTCGGGAAAAGAGCCCGCCATCTCTTGATCCACAATACTGACAGATTCGTCGTCGTAAGAGGCGTCGTCTTGATCCATAGGCTCGACACCATTCTCAGACTGCGAACCCACGGAGCGCTCATCTAAAAAAGACTCCTGGTCCTGGCCATATTCTTCATCGACCTCGTCCTCATAGAAGACCTCCTGTTCATCAAAGGCACCTGGAAGAATCTTTTTCTTTCTAAAGTCGAAAGTGTCATCAGGGTCCGATTCGGTACGTGACAACTGCGAAGTTGATGTGAAGGATTGATCCATTTGATGCGATTTGGGGGTGCTACGTGTGACGGGTGTTGGGGTGTCTGGAGGAAGGCTAAGAGTGCTTTGTCCGAAGCCGCTTTCGTCTTCGTCCTCCTCGTCATTGCTTTCTGGGTAGCTATAAGTGGTGAAATGGTCAACCTTGAAGGTCCAAACTCCATTAGCAATGTCATAGCCCACAAAGTGTGTATCCTGGACAGTCTTGAGACCAGCAATATGCTTGGCCATTCTCTGCTGGGACACTTCGTGTTGGTTGCGGTTTCCTTTACGAGGAAAAGAATTCTCCATCTTGATTGTTGCAGGCACATTCAGCCCAGTGCCCCGTGCGGCCTTTTGCATCGACTTTGGATAGACAGTAGAGTTTCTGATGTCAAGTACAACAATACCACCCGGGATATCCGCAGGATTGATCGAGGTAAGATCAACCAATCGATCAAAATGGATACTGCTGACCTTGTTGCGACCAACAGTGAGATCCACCTTTGATCTCTGTTCGCGAGTCATCGCCTCGATCTCAGCAGCTGAGGGCTTCATCCAGTAATCCTGTGGTATTGGATCCTTGAGAGGGCGTTGTTTGGATGAAAGTGTAACGGGAACAGGCGCTTCCTCTTGAACGATAGCAAGCTCATTATTCTTTACCTGTTCCATCTCAGGCGCCTGTGCAGAGTTTGATGTTCTTGTGGCATTCGCGTTAGGACGAGGTCTGAGAAATCCCAATTCCTGAGGGGTTGGTTCCACATTGACAATCTCTGTGGAAAGAGATGACCCATTGAGGGTTGTATGAGAGTCGAATGAAACACGCTTCTTCGCTGCAATAGTAGTTGGTGTTGACGGAGTTCGAGAGTTCTGTTGGGCTGGAGGTGAAAAAAGATCGGTCCTAAGATTTCGATGAATATTAAATTTCTTCACGCTGCCTGTGCTACCAAAAGGTCGAGCACCAGGGCTAGCGGAGAATGCACCAGGAGCGAGAATGCTATCTGAGGTGTAAGCATTTCGAAGATTGCTGGTAGATACGCTCTTTGCCAAGGAGCGGTTGAAGTTGCTGAGACTACCGCTAAAAGTGCTGTTGCTGAAAGTACCTGGAGTACTAGCCGTACTGCTAGCGCTGCTTGGACTGGCATATGTGCTGTATGAAAAGCCAAACCCCTTTCTTTGCGGGGTGGCAAAGCGTGGAGAAGAGGCAGAACTCAATCTTGTGATTGGAATTGCAGCGGCCCGCTTCGGTCTGCTGGTGCTGTTGGAAAGAGGAGTTGCAAGCGGACCTGGGTTGTTCATTTGAGAAGGTTGAAGATTTTGAAACAAGTCAGTGTTACCGAATGCCCTATTATCACTAATGCTTGTGCTGAAGACTTGTTGGCCCTGCTGTTGCGAGTTACCGAACAGAGAGCTCCCACCGCCGAACAGAGAGTTCTGGGGTTGCTGCTGCTGCTGTTGCTGGTTGTTATTTCCGAACAGGCTGGTGCCTTGTTGTTGGTTCCCAATTGAAGATCCCCCAAACAAGCTGGTTCCGCCTTGTTGTTGAGTGGGTGTTCCAAAAAGAGATGGTTTTGGCTGGTTGTTTGCACCGAGGTTACCAAAGAGACCACCTGATGGTTGAGCTTGAGTTTGGGTTTGCTGATTACCAAAACTGCTGCCAAAGAGACCACCTCCAGTTCCAGCAGTCTGATTCTGTTGTGTATTTCCAAATAAGCCTCCCGAAGCGGCTGGCTTTGGAGCACCGAACAGACTGCTACCTGCGGTAGATCCGCCAAAGGAATTGGTTGTAGCAGCTTGTTGAGGTTGGCCAAAAAGACCACCACCAGCAGCTGGAGCCGGAGTGTTGCCAAAAAGGCTACCAGCGGGTTTTGGTTGAGCGGCACCGAAGAGAGATGATCCTCCCGTTTGCTGAGCTGCTCCTCCGAAACTACTTCCAAATGCTGTACTGGCAGCCGCTGGTTGTTGGCCGAAACCAGTAGTTTGCTGTGCTGTATTTCCGAAAAGACCACCACTACCAAATCCAGTGCTTGCAGGAGCTGCAGCACCGAAAGCGGATCCAGTAGCAGCTGGTGTCGTTGTACCAAAGCTGAAGGACTTGTTGGGCGTCTGTCCGGCTGTGCCGAACAGAGATGAACCTCCGGCAGTGCTGGTCTGCTGGCCAAACCCAGTAGTCGCAGCACCGGTACCAAATCCACCACCACCTCCTCCAAATAAGCCTCCAGATGGTTGTGCAGGAGTAGTAGATCCAAATAGGCCCACTGCGGGCTTTGCTGCACCACCAAAGAGTCCACCACCGCCAGCGGATGCTCCAAAGGCACTTGTCTGAGCTGGTTGAGTTGCGCCAAAGGGTGAGCTGCTTGCTCCTCCACCGAAAAGACCACCTCCTGTCGTAGAGGTTGTACCGAATCCGCCAGAGGTTGGATTACTAGCTCCGAAGGCACCACCAAAGCTCGAGCTACCGAATGCGCCAGCTTGACCATTCGAATTTCCATATCGTCTACCTTGTGCGTAATCTGCCATTCGAAGCTCCTCGGGAGAGAACTTGGTATATGGTGCTTGAAAACTGATGCTCTGGAAAGAGTTTTGTTGGTTGCTTGAGCTGTTGGGTTCCTTCTCGACGAAAGCTTGGAATGGAACGCTTCCAGTACCTTGACAGTCTCCTGCACCTGCCCCGAGAGCGGTCGAAGCTGGAGCTCCAAAAGCGCTTGTAGTACCACCTCCAAAAGGCGAGCTGGTTGCCGCAGCACCGAATGGGCTGGCTTGAGATGTTGCAGCAGTACCAAAAGCGCCCGTCTTCTGACCTCCAAATAAGCCTCCAGACGATCCTCCGAAGGCAGATGTAGTCGCAGCAGGAGTGGCACCGAATCCACCAAAACCAGTTGATCCAGCTGTAGCCGTACCACTTCCAAACATGCCACCACTTGTCGTAGTTTGTGCGCCAAAGGCCGATGGCTTAGCAGTGCCAAATGCTCCTCCAGTTGTGCTACCGAAACCTATATTATCCAGAAGAGTTAGCAAAGTCTCACGCGATGTCGTTGATGTGCTTTTGGCAATTTTCCTGGTTTCCATCATGTCGTTGCGGATCATTAAGGCATGTGTCCAGAGATGGCCAAAAACCTGGAGCTTCTGTAATATATAGTTACAGAGCACAGAATTGACAGAATGTGCGCGACAGATCGATTTTCCAACAAAGTCCAGAGCTTCGAGACATGATCCACGTACCTCCAGAGCTGCCGAAGCCCCCAGTTGCTCCTCCTCCACCAAACAAACCTCCTCCTGTAGTTGTAGGGGCCGCACCGAAGGCGGAACCAGTGGATCCAAAGCCTGTGGGGAGAAGAGAGCACTCGAGTAAGCCGATGATCGCGTTGGGTCCAAGATGTGCCAGTGCCGAAGGGCGCCGGTCGATATCATGAGTCCTAGGAAGAGCGAATAGTAAACGTACCTGTATTAGGGGTTGTGGTTGAGCCAAAACCTCCAAATCCGCTGGTGGATTGCTGCTGCTGTTGTTGCTGGCCGAAGCCGCCAAAACCTCCGAAGCCTGACATCGTCGCGATGCTGCTGCTGGCAATGGGCAGAGGTGAAACTATGAGAGCTCAATCCTGGTGTTGCTGTTTTGAAATAACACGCGGGAGACGCGCTGAAAGGAAGGAGATTGTCGCAGCCAAAGCAGAGAAACAAGCTGGCACAAGTTTTAAAGAATCAAAGAGAGAGAGACAGAATTTGCGTCGTTTCGTCTCTTCGAGTGACGAGGGCGCGGTCGGTTTGAAAAGAAAATGGTTGGAAGGTAGGTCGTAGGACGAACCGAGATGTGGAGTTGACGCGAGCTTTGAACGTTCGGTCGGGGGATCATGTAAATTTTAAAGGCATGTAGTTCGAGAGAGGAGCCTTGGAAGCGATAGGAGTGACTCAAAATGCAGTGAATCCTGCGAATTTGTCAGCCTTAACTGTCCTAATCGCAGCGACGGCGCTAAGGGAGGTCAGATGACCTGGTAATTATGCCAAGCAACTGATGCCTGGGGAAAAGGGTTGGATAGGAATTCACCACAGAAGATTATCGAGTCTGCCTTACCGTTCTGGATGGGTCTCTTTCCTTTGGGATTCCCTTAATGACTCTACTATCTACTTTCTCCAATCTCTAGAGTAGATGTACTGCCTCAAAATTACAAATCAAAAATGTCATTGGTTCAAGTGCATGTGCACTAATTGTGCTGTATCAGTCCTTTAGCGCTGTTTATCAAATTACGGCGTGTCTCTATTGCAGCACCCGAAACAGAATTCGCGACTCCAGCGCGTCCAACTTCGTCGACCCCTCCACATTATTCAAGCTGAATTTCTAAACACAATTGTGCCTGAGCAAACGCTATTGATTCGCGTCAAGTTCGAAACTCCTTAATCCCCAGAAATCCCTAAAATACATCCTCCATAACTAAACCTCATATCTTGGAATGGCTTCAGCATCGCAATCCTTTCCTTCGCGCACTTACTCTAGCACCGTCCATGGCAAACTCCCCGATCGCAGCGTCGCACCTGGAGGAGGAGTAGGTGGTGGTGGATTCGGCGCATCCTCAAATCGCGAAGCAGCGCGTCTTGAACGAGAAAGAGCAGAGCGCGAACAACGAGGGCAAATCCAAGGACCAGGGGGAAATACTCTGAGCGGAATCACAGATGAGCAGCGCGAAGAGATCAGCGAAGCAGTAGGTCTCTCAAAATCCCAAAAACAATACACCACTCCAAGAACTACAACAGGGACTTGTAAAGTTAAGATTACAGATGAATGCTGACAGGAAGTGAAATAGTTCAGTTTATTTGACCTGGACAAAGATCAGCGCATCGACTACCATGAATTCAAAGTCGCCTTAAAAGCACTTGGTTTCGACCTCCCGAAATCAGAAATCCTCTCCCTCCTCACAGCACATGGCATCCCACCTATCTCACCAGCGCAATCACAAGCTCACTCTTCACGCGCTCCTGCTCCACCGCAGGAACCTACGCCTCCCGGACGACTGCAATTAACGCTCCCTGCATTTCAAACAATAGCGTCGAATCTAGTGGCGCATCGTGATCCAAGAGAGGAGATTCTAAGGGCATTTCAATTATTTGATACGGAGGATAAGGGAGTGATTAGTTTAGAGGATTTGAGGAGGGTAGCGAGGGAGCTAGGTGAGGTATTGGAGGAGGATGAACTGGCGGCTATGATTGAGGAGTTTGATTTGGAGGGGAAAGGAGGAGTCAGCAAGGATGAGTTTATTGCTATCTGTATGGGATAGAATGAGCTGTTTAGTTTCTCAGTGAGTTCTGCGGGATGGGGAAAAGCGTTGGAGTTAAGGCGTTGAATGATAGCTGCTTCTATCTACACAAGTCCCCTTTTTGGATTACAGGATGAAGTCAATTTAATTGAAACCCCATTCATATCATTCCATGGGATACTAAGTTCAAATATGTAACTACGTGTGAATTGTTTCACCTAATTCATCTATCATTCAAGAACCACAAGGGACCATGCCTAGATAAAATTTGGCCTGAGCCAAGTGCAAAACGCAAGAAGCCTCAAACCAATTCGTATCCTCCGAACACACCGAAAGAAGTTTATGATATCCTCGCACGCTCGAAGAAACAAAGCCTCCCAGTCCATATTAGACCAGGGGCATCAAGAAAGAAGGTGTATCCGCAATTTCTGACTTTTTCAAATGCAAGAAGACGCCCAATGAACACGGCGCTCAAAACTGGATCAGATCACCTTGCCCATTTTGACCTTGTTGCGGCCTAGCACCGAAGGGATTGCTATTTTGCTGGGCTCCATATCCACCACCGCCAAATCCGTTGGACATGGCTGGTCCGGTGGCGGCTGGCATTTGTTGTCCGGCGCCGAAACCACCAGTTTGGTTACCGTACGAGGTTTGTGGCATTCCAGTGTACTGATTTTGAAGGAAAGGGTTGTTGCCAGTTTGTTGCTGATGGATTCTGTTAATGCCGGCGCCTGCGCTGTTGACAAAGGTTCCAGGAGCAGTGTGTTGAGAAGGAATACGGAGGTTGCCAGTATTACCAAAGGTATCCATACCCTCGCCTGTTGCAAGTAAAGCATTGAGTCGAGCGTGCTGAGGATCTTGCTCTTTTGGTGGGGGAGGGGTGAATGACGAAATAGGGTTGTATGAAGTGGGTGTATTGCTGGTGAAGCTTGAGTTGTTATTGTAATTGACCGCAGTTTGTTGCTCTTGTAGGGTAGAGAGAGATGGCATGGCTGGAGTGGAGGACATTTGAGGACGGCCGAAGGAGGAAGCGAATGGGTTGTTTGATCCAGTTGGGGTTGGCTTCAGGGCTTGTTGCTGGGTGTTATTGGCCCAAGGGTTATTCGTATTTGCCGGAATCAATGGCTCAGGAGGTGCCTGTTGTTGTGCCTGGAAAGGACTTGAGCTTTGTTGCTGAAGGTAGGGATTGAAACCAGTAGCTTGGGGTTGCTGATACTGCTGCTGCTGCTGCTGTTGAGCTCCATACGGGTCAAAACCAGTTGGTTGAGGGGCAAATCCATTTTGGAAGCCATTTTGACCTTGATAGCCCGTTTGTTGAGGTTGATTTTGATATCCAGTGTACACGTTGTTCATGAAGCCAGTTTGTTGTTGTTGCTGCATGTTCGGGTCAATTGGATTTCCAGACCAATCCACTGCTGATTGTTGCTGGTAGCCTTGGTTGAATCCCGTGGGTTGAGTGGTCTGGACTGGCGCATCGTCGAAGAGAGACGCAGCGTTGGTTTCCTCCAACTCTCTTCTTCTTAAATCTTCTTCTTCCTTGCTAAGCTTAATTGCTTTCGCAAGATCATCATCGTCTGGCTCTCCGCCTCGGCTTTGTCGCTTCTTCCGATCCTCCTCTTCTTGGTACTTACTAGCCTCAATTGCCAGTTTGTACTCGGCGTCCTCCTCGTCTGCACGTTGCGCACGTTGGGGTCGCGATCGGCGTGGTTCCCTTGAAGATGATGCTTCGTTGGGGCTTGCGAACTCCTCAATTCCCGTAACTCTAGACTTCCAAGTCTTTCGGTCACTGCGTTCGCTGCGGAGTCTTTCCTCATCCAATATCAAAGAAGTAAGTTCCTTTGCAGAAACGCGTACTACAGTTCACATTAGCCATGCACCCCTCAGTCATCGTTTCTCCTCCTACCATTCTGTCCGACGTCCCGCCCGTCTTCGTCGATGTATTGGAACTCTCTCAGCGTCTTAATGATATAGATATTCTTGGCGGCCCAGGTAACAACCAATTCCGACCCCTCATGGAGGCAGTAATCCAGAACCTTCAGTGCCTTAAGGACATGTCTCCAGTTCTTTCCCTTGTCATTCAATCGCTTGTCGAGCATATCCATAATTTCATAGAACTCGTTGGATCTACGGATTGAGGTGTCAGCCCTGCTCTTCAATTGAGGGGTTCTATACATACGAATTGAAGGTCATCTGAGCTATCTCGCTCATCTCTGTGCCGGTCGGGCCCCATGGGTCGTTGCTAGTCGCTGGTACCTGTTAGCTGATGGCACTTCATTGCTGTACAGATTTCCTACCATTCCGGACCTTAACCTGGACACTGGAATAGCCCTTGGTCACATTCTTGACGCTTCTGATGACTTTTGACATGATTGCGATTTCTAGCTACCCGATCTGTCTGGTTGACGAACTCGAGGAGAGATTGCAGGCGGATCGCTCGGTGCGAGATATGTATCTTTTTTAGCGCAAACTGTTCACAGTTTCGATATCGTGCGACTTGGTGGTGGAGGGGCGGGGATGGAAAGGTCAGGTCGTCGTTGTCAACGAGATTAACTGGCGATGCGCCGAGACTCGGAAGAGGCGATGATTTGGGCACTTCAGTTGTTAAAATATCAAAGGAACAAACAGCTTTGGGGACGAAGCTTTCGCCGCTGGGCCAAAGGAGTGTGAATGGCGACGGCGTTGTTGAGTCTGGAAAGTTTAACGTTGTTGGTGGTCGTGGTCAGAAGTGAATTTGGGGCTTAGACTCTGAGAGGCGAGTTGATGACGATCAAAGAGGCTAAATCCGAGCGCCAACACGATACCGTCGGTACGATGGTACAGGACCGTACCTTGCCGCACTAATATACTGGCAAGACCACTATTTACACCATTTCACTTTTGAGATAACCATCTCAAAGAATTGCTGGAAAGGATAATTCCGCTGGTAGAAGTCTCCTTCAATGCCTATGCAAGCTTGCTTGCTTACTTTTTTTTCCTTTCTTTCTTTCTTTCTTTCTTTCTTTCCTTCCTTCATTAAAGGTTTAGTATTGACAGAGCAAGAAAATGCACCAACCTTCCCTCCTCTTACCCTCCAAGACCTTACACAATATACATACAATATTATACACTCTCAAGCTCCATCTCCATACCTATAACATGGGGGAGTCTTTCAGATACACCAGGTCCTCGTAAGGCACGACCTCCACCGCTTTTGGAAGTTCAACTTTACACTCCAGCTCTAACCCTGCGGCTTGCAACATCGCAAACCGCACCGCATCCATTCCTAGTCTCTTTCCATCTATCTTTTTCTCGGAACTACAAGCAATAACCTCACCTATTTCTCCCTTCTCAATCTCCAGGTCCAAAACCGCTTCTCGGACACTTTCCATGGTCTTTCTTAGGTTGGTGAACCGAGCCTCCAAAACCTCCGGGCGGGGATTTCTATTATTTGGGAACAGAATCTTATCTGCCTTCGCCAGAACGACCTGGAAAGGGACTCCGTTTTCCTTAAACATGGCGAGAATCTGTCGATCACTCTCCTTGATGCCATGCTCTGCCTCTATCAGGAGAAAGGCTCGCCTCAACTCTTTCCGCTTCTCCAAGTATTTCATAATCTCTTTCCCCCATTCTGCTCTGCCTCCTTTGCCGTAGCCCGGCATATCCAGCACAATAAGCCTATTGTTTCCATTATCCTCAGACCCTCCCACGGCAAAGGCATTCATGAGCTTCGTTCGACCCGGTTTGGAACTTGTATGTGCGATTTTCCTGCCTAGCAAGGTGTTTAGAAGTGACGACTTTCCGACATTGGACCTTCCCAAGAAACAAACTTCTGGACTGCTTCCAAAATCAATGGTCTTGAATTTCGCTGCCGACCAGATGAACTTGGGGGTATCTTTTCAAAGAATCTGGCAGCATGTGCTAATTGTGCAGGTTGCGGGGGGCGAGTGTCCCAATGGTAGGAAAGCGCAGACAAAGGAAATTTCGGAGGAGGTGTCTCAAGTGTTGGAGATGGTTTCAAGGGCTTTTCGAAGCGACTTGCACTCGTCGAAAGAGTGCGGTAGGAAATGTTGTGCAAGCATTGCTGGAGGCATTGTAGTCGAAAGTGAGGCGGTAGCTTGAAGACCGCCGACATTCTGTGTGAATTTGATGAAATAATTATTGCAGTTGATTGTTCTGAAGGGCTTTTTCTTGATATGGTAGCTAATCTGTTGCTACAGTACGTTGGATATGATCAAGTGTTCAGAGAGGAAGCAAGTCTGCAAAATGCGAAATGCGAAATAATGCAAGATGCGAGGCTGCAGAAACATTCCAGTACGATCTTGGCGCACCAACCAACAAGCTCCGAAGGGGTCGGCGATATTTCACGAAATCTGGGGAGCTTCTCTCCCGACCTTGAAATTCTTCAATCCCGTCGACACCAACAACACTGTCAGCATGAACAATCCAACGAAGCTACGCTCTATCTATCGCTCCTTCCTGCGTGAATTGCCATCGCGGCCTCTTTCCCAGAACTCACGCACGCCTCTGCAATCACGAATTCGACAAACCATTGCATCCAAATCGAGTACCCCAATCGAACAAGCGGACCAATTCCTCCAGTATGTCAAGGCTCAACGAATGTACGCCACGCTATTGGAGAGATACAATCCCGGGATGAATATGGAGGAAGAGGAGAGGGTCAGGTTGACGGCAAGGAGGGTGGGCATGGAATTGCCTGTGGAATACGACTTCGGAGTCAACGAAGGTATTGAGGGCAATGGTGGTGAAGGAAAGGGGCAATGAGCACTGTGAGCGAGGAAAACCTGGCTTGGATCGTGGATACAAACAAACGGCTCGACTTGACTCGATCAAGCTGTATCAACCTGTGGGGTATCAAGTCCGGAGCGATCAACACCATCACAAATCTGGATGCTATGTCTGTCATCTGCCAATGATCTACGGCACAGCGACCCATCGACATCCTATCCTTTGGTCAACAAGCAGGCCACCGGTATGGTTTGCTCTGTAAGATTAAGAATGTACTATGCTGTGTGTGGGTGTACTTTACTTGTGGCGTTTTCCTGCATCTTTATATTCTTGGTTTCGGGAGCTGTCAATGGTCGGTTACACTTTGGCACCTGCAGAAGGAAAGACGATACCCAGCTCTAGCACAATAATACACACAAGAATAACTCTCGTTATGCGAGAGCAGTTTGGACTCCAAGAGCTTTCCCCATGATCCGTCGATAGTCGCCATTTATTTTCAACCATATTCATCACAAAGGGCACTGCAGAGAAGCATTCGACCCTGTTTTGAGTATGTACAGTATCTGATTGCAGTTCTGTTCTCTAGTTTTTCTCCCCGGTGTCTTTAGCCCAAGTTCATCGCATGATCACAAGAATGGTGGTTTCGGCATCGTTTAATACTCAATGTCGGCAGCTGTCTATCCGTTTCACAGTCCTCAAGTGTGGCCTGCCGATGTGATATCCTAAATTCCTAATGCCTGAGACATCCATCACCTCACGGATCCTTGCAGAAGTTCCAAAATACCTCGTCCGTACATATCACCTCAACCATCCCGACCCTCTCGCTCTGCCTTTTACCATTCACGCTCCTCGACTCCCATCCCCTCGCACGGTTTCTTCGGCACCTGCATCAGTCCTGCAGCAAGCAACACCACATCTTGAAAGCTTGCTTCCCTTTGACCTCTAAGCGCTGAGCATCGCCCATGTCATTGGTCGTGATTCAGTCGAGGCGTCCTCAAGCCAATCGCCGGCTGTGATCATTTTTGGAACCTTGGCCTGCTTGAGCACCCCTCGTCCAACGGCACGCCAGATCTTCTGGACGAGACCTTTAAGGAGACCCCAACCCCAAGCCCCTCTAGCATTATCATTTCTTCAACTCCTCTCATCGACGAGCCTCAATCTTTGCCCTCTGCTTTGGGTACGTTGTTGTACATCAATCAGCTCCAGATGCCTTGTCGGTAGCCTTTGTCCCTTAACTCTCATACTCGAAGCTCCCGGTGGGGTGCAGCGATAGGCGTTTACTCGCTTTGTTGCTATTATTCTATTTTAAGATCACCAAAACCGACCCGCCAAAACTCATTCCATACGACTCTCGCGATGTTGAGGGACCAAACTGCGCGGCGTCGCATGGAATTAAACCCCCTTACGACTGCTATAAATGCTGCTCAGCAATATGCACACCCAACTCCCCAGTCCGCTGTCACGCAGAATTCGTTAAGCGCACAGTTTGGTTACAATCCATCAGGCTACAATCCGACACCAGTGAGCAGTGTTCACCAATACAACCCGCAGCAATGGGGTCACCAAGCAGCGGCGGCGGCCAGCTCTCTGGGGGTCGGATGCCCGTACAAGATCCAGATGGTATGGAATATTTAATTGGTTTTTGAAAGTGGCGTGGTTGGCGCGGTTTTCAGGCTTGAGCAGTTTCGACGACTAACATATACTCTAGTGGTTGTACCAGCGCCGCCTCCATACTCTCCACCACGTAGCAATCGTGCCTCAATGATATTTGCTGATGACCCTGCCTCTGCCCTTTCTCCGTCTACGCGTTCCCCGCAAACAACCATGGATATAGAGCTTCCCCGGAACCTATCTCGAATCCCGTGTTTCCTCCGCCACCTCCAAGTGGTAGGAATCGATCAGGATCAAGCGATAGAGTCCAACCATTATTTAACATGTCGGCATTTACAAGGCGAACTCCAGCAGCCGAAGCTCCACGCTTGTCGCCCGGACTCAATAGAGAACATACTACTCCCAATACTCATACTCCCAACACACGTCGGCCAGCCCCAATCATGATAGGGTCGCCAGCTCCTGAGCCCAACAATGACAGCTACCAATTTGTTGATGCCAGGCCTCCAGCTTCCAGACGAGCTGCTTCCGCTGGCGCCATCAGTACAGCATCGTCGCAGTCACGGGCCTCGTCAAGATCTAGGTGGGAACCAGGTATGCCATTACCTCCTCCACCACCTGGTCCACCTCCCCCAACATCGAGATCTCAAAGCATGACGAGAACTACGGATCGCGTCGTTTCCCCACCTACTAGAAGACCTGGTACAATGTCTACATTGGGTCCCGTTCCTCCGACCCCTGCTGGATGGGTTGACGAAGATTCCTCGACGGACAGAGGGAGGTCTCCTAATCGAGGATTGCAGATCGATACATCAAGCGTAAGCTCTAGCACGGTTGCCCCAGACTCATCGAATTCGGGGTCAAGTTCATCTGGGCTGGCTAGAGCGTCCCATGTGAGAGGTGAGCCTCAAAGCATTCGTGAAAGACGAGCCGAAAGCAAAACCCGGAAAGCCGTAGATGAGCGGAATAATAACCCCTGGGCCGACTCGATTGTTCCATCAGATATTGTACTGCCAAATACGAATGGGTTTACCCGTCAGCAAGCGACCCCAAGAAGTGCGAGATCACTGCAAGTGGAAACCCCAACCCCGAGCGCCTCGATGCACAATACTCCTGTTCCCGGAGGCGCAATGTCTCGAGGCTCTACTACACCCCGACCATTGGTGTCCTCCAATCGACTGGAGGCACCTACTCCGCCTTTCTCTCCTGGACAACTCAAGACCGCTTTAAACGAAGCATCCTCCTCGACTCCACCAAAAGCATTACCAACCCCTCCACCACAATCAAGACACGCTCTTGGTTCTCCAGCCCGGCCTGTATCCCATATTTTGCATATGCCACTTAACGAACATGTGACTGTTCCTGCCTTAGTTCCTTCCAAAGCTCACTCTCGTCAATCGAGCGCCAGTCAAGTTTCACAACTCTCGCCAGAAGAGCAATTCGCCCGTGGTGCAGTAGAGCGTCATCAGGCCTTCGCCCAGAAGGAAGTTGCAGCGTCCAACAATGAAGAGAGAGTTAGAATTTTCGCTGATTACATTGTTACTGAATCTCGAATCAGACGAGAGAGATATTCGGAAGCCATCGATGGCATGGGATCGGAGATTCTGGAGTTGACTCGTGATCTCTTCCGTCCCTACAATACTACTCGAAGAGAGCCCAGCACCACTCGAAAAGACTCGAACAATACTCCCCGAAGAGATTCGAGCGCCTCGCGATCAGGTGGGGTGTGGACTCCGGGCTCATCTGCTAGTACAAGACAATCTCCTGTAGTCAGGTCACATCGCGGTTCAATCATGGCAGCCTTGCAGGATGGTCCTCAGTTACAATCTCACCAAGAGCAAAAGGAGGGTTCAACGCCACCATCACCAGCGGCGAGACCTGAATCTACCTGGTGGAACGGCTACATGCCTTCGTTGTCACCTATTCCCAGTATGAGCGTAAGCGAGGCGTTGGATGAGTCGGATTCAAGAGGTCGGCCTTCCAGCAGGTGGTGGGAAGTTAGCCAGGATGGCGGATCCAACGGTACTCCGTCTATGAAACTCGAACGATCGAAACGTGAATCCAAGTATATGGGCATGCCGCGGGAGTTACGCGAGGCATTGCAGTACGATCACAGAGATGGATCTAGCACCCAGAGTGGAAACCAAGCTGGCATGTCTAGCTCTAATGGAAGTAGAGCATACGGACCTAACGAGTACCCACCGGAGAAGACTGGCTGGCATGATCAGGACATGGCATCTACGCCTATGCAGCAACCCACGCAATCTCCTGCACCATTTTCACCTGCACCATTCACACCAAATCCTAAACACCTAGATGTGTCCCGCCTTGTAACATTGCCACCTCCATACCCACGACACCACCCAGCTGTAAATAACAACCATCCCGATCTGACCGAAATACGCACCGCCGTCCGTACACTGAGCGACTTTACTGAAGTAGAGGCTACCAAAACCCGCTTCAACGAGGCGGCTAGCAACATCCAGGAAGATCTCGTCGTCGAGGCAGCCAAACGACGCACCACGCTTCGAGCCAGCATAAACCGAGGAATCGAAGCTGGGTCAATGTCCTACGCGGATGCCGCCAAAATGGAGGCAGACGCTGTTGTATTGGAAGAAGAGAAAACCAAAGAAGCTGCCAAGACGGAATTTGATCTATTCCAACAACAAGTCGTCGGCCCCTTGAACGACATATTGATGGCTCGCCTCCACCGCGCCACGGAAATTTTCACGCAATTGCGCTCAAAGCTGTTTGTGGATGCCCAAGAAGAGAGTCCGAATATCGCGCAGGAGGAAGGTGACGAGCAGCCGGAATTACTAGAGAAACTCACCCTGCTAAAATGGATATTCGAGGCGCGAGAGCAGCTGCACCGGGAGCTTTTCGACCTTCTTTCGGATCGCAATGATCGGTACAGTACCTTGGTCATTATGCCATATCGACTCGCGAAAAACGAAGACAAAGTTGCTGGTGCCAAAGCATTCTTTGCTGAGGACGCTGGCAAGCGGACACTTCAATTCGAGCAGGAAATCTTGAAGAGAACAGAGGAATTCATGGATGTGGTGGAAGAGAACGTCGTTCGTGGTGTCGAGGTTCAACTCAGCGCTTTCTGGGACATTGCACCCTCTCTCTCGAGAATCACCGATAAAATCCCGGCGAACCTAGAGGGTTTCCAGATCCAAATCCCGCATGATGAGTATGAGGAGAATCCAGGTTATTGGGATTACCCGATGCGGTACCTGTATACTTTGGTTGGACATTGCGAGAAATCAACCTACCAGTTTATCGAGTCGCAAACGAACCTTCTCTGTCTTTTACATGAAGTCAAAAGTGGCGTTACGCTTGCGAACTGCCGACTGATGCGCACACAGCGCGTGCAACAGGGTGAAGATCGCGAGGTTGTGGAAATGGAACTGAAAGAGGTGGAAGCCGACGAGGAGGGACGATTGACCGGAGATCTGAAGGAAAAGGTCAGGTGTGTAGAGGAATTGTGGACAAGTGCGTTGGGTGAGGAGATGAAAAACGTGAAGGGGAGGATTGTGAGCTTTTTGTTGAGCCAGGGCGCGTGGGAGGAGGATGAGTAGATAGATGTACCAGCGGCGCAGCCAGCTGTAACTTTCACTGTATATATTTATTGTTGAATAGGTATTAAGGATGGTAAAATCAGGACATCCTAGGTTGGAGTGGGTCATTAAAGGTCGGTTATGGGAGGAGCTTTCTTAGATCTTGGATACCCATTAGCACGAAATATTCACTTTGTTCACACATGCAATGTTCTTCTTGCCCAAGACCTAGCTGGTTGAGAGTGAAAAATTCCGAGATAGAGAGTTCAGATGATTCCCCTGCATCAGAACGGCTAAGATGTGATGATGGCTTTGGCGGAGAGTGCAACTTCCCCTGCGTTTTGTCCGTCAATGTTTGGATCGATCACAAACCAAAGTTCCAAAATAATGGATAGGAGATTAGAAGTAGAAGACATGTCTTCAAATACTCAAAACAACAAAAGACACTTTGACAAAGTACATGGATGATGTAGACTACTCGAGACTGGACGTCTTAAACATTTCCAGGGGGAAATGGTGATGGGTGCGACATGGCAATTACAAGTTGTGCAGCGTGAGTGAAACAAAAACACAGAGATGGCAAGACTGGACGATACAGTAGAATAACAGTCCACACACAACTGACGACGAAACAAATAATAGCATTCAATAATATTACCAGACAGGCACATCTTACTTTGGCCATGGAGAGATGCTAATAATGAACCCGGGGTGGTCTCGGGATAGTATCGTAGTACGCAAGTCTTGTGTGTGGCGAGGAAGCACTACGACGAGTTCTCTGGGAATCGAGAACCTGGGGCCGCGGCCCCAAACAGCCACTTGACTCACGATAATGCGAGCCTAATCATCATCAGACGGTGGTGACGTCCTGGAAGGGCTGAAAGGGAAGCAAAGCAATCGAGTCAGGCACATAGTTCATGGATGACTCTGCAAATCATAAAGAGATTCATGCGATGAACCAGGGAAACGAAACATCGCATCATCGCATGAACAAGAGACAAGAGCGAGCCCAATATTTTCGAAGGAAACGTGGCGACGCAAGCACAAGGAACATGGAACATGGGTGGGTAGGTAAGGTACAGTAATAATGAGCGCAGCCAGAACATTCGCGAGCGAGGAAGAAAGAAAGAAAGAAAGAATTCCGAGAGCAGAGATGATGGAACGGTGGCAAAGATCTCAGATTAAGTACTCACAAGCCAAGGAGAAAGAGGTAGCCTCGCACTCGTAGCTCATACCATACTTGCTCGCGCCGTACTACCGCACAAACAAGAGGTACGGAAATACATTGTCGGCGCTTGCTCGAACCCGCGAGATGTATTTTGGGTCTTTCTTGCTCATTCACCTCATCTCAACTCAACGGCGGCTGTTTCGAAGGGAAATACGCGCCCAAGGCACGAAATGAAAGGGCAAGCGCTCGCTATTTTGGAAGGATGCACTTTGCCGCGGCGTCAGTCAGTTCCGGCGGTGGTGGTGTTAAGCGTGCGTCAGGGTTTGTTGTTTCAATCAATGCCTTTGTTCATCTTCATGGGATAATAATGGAGTCGGAGGAGGAGGTAGGGTAGGTTGTGGTGACAGCAGGGGGTGTGTGTTTATGTCTCGAGGTCAAGGCGGGTTTGTGTTTGTGTTTGTGTTTGTGAATGTGGAGGCGGCCGCGTTCAGACTCTCGATCGCCGGGTGGCCATGAGCCGCGCAAGACACAATACTCGTAATGTAATGGCGGAGGGACAGGGACAGACAGGGAGGACAGCCAGTTAGTTGACTTCGCACCCTCCTCTATCGACTCTATCGAGGTGGATTTGTCAACACTTAGAGAGTACTCCGTCTTCTGGCCCGAGGTTCGAGAATGTGCCGGGGAAGAAGTGTGAAGAAAGTTGGCTGGATGTCCTCTGAAAATTCCGATCAAGACATTTGAGAGGCCAGAAGCCAGAAGCACAGCCACAGCTTGTTTGCGTTGTGTGCCAGCTTGACAGGCTGCTGCTGCTGCCACACTCCTCCCATAGAACCATAGACTATAGACTATAGACCATGCTCCATCAGCAGATCAGGTCGGGGCGCCATCCCTGAGAATGAATGCGAGGTTGTATGCACACTTGGCAGGAATGGGTTGAGTTGAGTTGATGTGATGTGATGCCTAACTTCAATCTAATCATTACGGACTATTCTGGCCATTAATTAATTAGAGAGAGACAAGAAGAAGCAGCCATCGTTATCTGGTGCTTGACCATCCTAATATGAGACTTCTGAAAACAGAGAGGACAAGGGGGACCAAGGTTTGTCTCTCTCTTTCAATACTAATCTTACATTCATTATTTCCTTCCTTTTTTCGTCTGGGAGAAAGTAGCTGCTGGCAAAGGTGTCCCCGTCGGCATCCGGAAATGTGAACAATCATTTTTACTCACTACTCAGGACACACTTGTGATGGATGATGATCGACATCTTAGCCGTGAGCGGTGTGTGTAGTAGTTAGTTGTTTGTGTTGACTTTGGTACCTGTCCGGACTCGATCTTCACTCGCTTCCCTCACATGCCGAGTCATCTCTAGAACTCTAGAACTCTAGAACTCCAGAACTCTCCCCACCCCCCGCCATCTCGTGAAATGTGATGCCGCTATCACCAGCTTCAAGTCAGTCATCTGGTCCCACCGCCTTTGTCTACACAACCATCATCCATGGGCCATCCTCCATTCTTCTTCCATTCCACATGCTTGCCTCGTGCAGCAATGCAACATGTTGGGCTCACGAGGGCTCCCAACCACCCTTCTCGTCGTCATGCCTACATACATACATACTTACATACATACACGTAGTATAAATGAAAAGTGATGATAAGGCGGTGACTCTGCACCACCCTCCTCTCTCCTGGAATGCTCTGCCTGCGAAACAAATTTCAACTTCCACCCAAAAGCAAAGAGAAACAAACGCGTTTCCGACCACCCAGATTATTACTTGCATTTGCCATCTTTCATTGGCCGCGGCTTTGCAGCTTGGAAACACCAGGTTTTGCTCTTCGCAGATCTACTTTCCGGGTGCCACCACCTTGCAGACGAATCAAGCCACGGAGGTCGACTAAAGACGAGTCCATCATCTACTACTGAGCTGTCTGTCCCCTTCGACGTGCATCTCCCTCCCTGCGACCACCTGGGACCACTGGTGTGGTGTTGTCCCCTTGCCTCATCAGCAGCCTTCTGTGGGCTGAAACCTCTTGGAGCCCAAAACCTTGTGACCCCTGCGTTCGAGCAATTCTGAGGGGTTCAATCAGAATTCCTCCTGGGGAGCGCCTAGCCAAAATAGTTTGACACGCCGTCCTCCCTCATCCAACCATCCGAAGCGACGAGCTCGAGTATCTGACCTGCCCTGCCAGCGAAAGGGTGAAAGGTCAACCCTTCGAATAATACTAGCCCGATCCCCCAAGATTGAGGTGGTATTCTTATTTCCCAACAGCATTTGATCGATGCTACTTATATCCTGCCTGCCACCCATCCCGTCATCTGAAGCCTGATATAATTCGGACTCTCAGCATCAGCATCAGCATCTTCTTCTTCATCATCTTCACTACTCATCTCCACCTCCCGACTAATACACCCTCCCCCTACCCTACCCCTCCGACGATCAACTGTGCTTGATTTTGATAATCATCCCGTCCGTCACACACATCCCTTTACGGAGTAGGAACGAGTACCGGCTACTCATCGAAACGCAAACAAAGTATCTCCCCCACCACACGAAACGAAACACTCAGACCATCTTGTCTGGTAACTTGTCCTCGCTTCTGCACTTGCAATATACGATCACTTAGTACTCTCTCTTTGAGTAATTTGTGTGTTTCACCACCCACACTTTCTTCGCTCTCCTTTTGCTACTTTGGATTCCTCATAATCCGAAGGTTCCCCGGAAAGTTGCATATTCTGCTGCCTTCCTCCTCATCCTCACGTCGTCGTCGTCGTCGACCTCCGCCTCCTCCACACCCTCGACCTCCACTTCCCACTACCCTGAACTTCAAACAGTTACTTGCCTTTCGCCAAACAGCCACTCCACTTCTCTCGTTCCTCGATAGGAATTAATAATTCCTCTTTCGGACGACAGACATACGAAGCTCACAGGCCAACTCGCAAGGCAAACGCCGAGTCCGACACGACAAGCAAAAGCGCAGCCCCCAAACTTCCCTTCCACCTCAGCCACACCAACCCTCCGCAACCTCGCGGCCATCAACGCAGGCTCTTTCGCTGCGCCAACCACAGACTCCTTACTCTCTCTCACTTTATTACCATCTCCGCCGGTCGGATACAGTACTTTCAGGACTTTGAAATCAGATATCTCACTGTTCACCCTTTTGCATTTGACTTGACTTTTCCGCTCAATCAATCACCTCCTTCGCTCCGTTCTTTAACCGAACGTCACCTGACCTCGTCGGATCACCATTCAGTCAACCATCAACTACTATTGTTAGCAGTAGCCATTCTCCTCCAGGACAATAGGCTCTAACAATATCCTCCTGGGACAATACCAACGATCCCACTTGCTTCAACTATTAATCATTGTATTATTACACTACATCTTCCTCCTCGTTCTGCATTGCAACGACTTCAAACAACACTACATACCACCGACTTCTCCAGTTTGATATCAGAAACACATTTTCAATATGTCGACAGCCAACTACCAAAGAGCTTTGAATGAAGCTGCCCTTGAACACTTCGTCTACATGCCAGTCAGCAACCAGATGATCTCATATCTTGCCCTCAAGGCATCTGAAGTTATTCAGTGCGAACCTGCAGTGTCAAGATCGAGTCAGCTCCCAACACCTCCACAGACTCCACCGGAGCACTCAGAACCATTGGCCGATTTACCATCCTTGGAACGCTTCATTGCTTCCTTGGTACGCAAATCCAATGTGCAAGTCCCAACTCTGATGTCTTCGCTGGTCTACCTCGAGAGACTCAAGAAGAAGCTACCACCCGTCGCCAAAGGTTTGAGATGTACTGTGCACCGAATCTTCCTTGCCGCACTCATCTTGACCGCCAAGTTCCTCAACGACTCGTCACCCAAGAACAAGCACTGGGCTGAGTATTCTCACGTGCGAGCATACGAAGGATTTGGATTCTCCAAGACCGAAGTCAACCTCATGGAGAAGCAACTCCTCTTCCTCCTTGACTGGGATCTCAACATCAGTGAAACCGATCTCTACATTCACCTTGACCCCTTCCTCGCCCCAATCCGAGACGAGATTGAGCGACAAGAAGAGCAAGTACGCAGAAAGGAAGCACAGAAGAAGGCACTTCGCGAACAACAACTTCTCGAAGAGTCCCAATACTGGCTCCCATCCTCTTCAGAAGTGTATCACCAGGCCATCATCATGGACACTTCTGTTCCCATGTACTCAACGAGATACGAGTCCCCACCACCAGCAACCGAAGTTCCCGATCTATCTGGCACCATCTCATCAGCCTCGTCGTACATGTCTCGCTCCGGCACCCCAGCCTCAAGCATCAACAGCCGTGACAGCTACATGGATGAATCAGCATACGAACAGCAGCACAGTCTATCGCACTACAACAGCACCTCGCCACATCAAGCCCGTGATGTTGTGTACGTCCACCACGAGTCTCGCAAGAACAGCAATCTCCTCCCTTACGAATTCATCGAGGAGCAGCCACACAAGACCGCCTCCAAGAAGTCCAAAACCGGAGGCAGCCTTTTCTCAAGACTGCGACAATTGGTATAACACCATTGCCGCTACTACCAGAAGCAGCCATTACACTCTGCTTTCATACGTCTCCAACAACGCAAGCACGAATTTCCTTTGTTCACATGGATGGAGTCTGATCATGAATCTTTTTCTTTTGCTTTGAATCTAGCGGGCGTTTCAGTTGGTTGGATTTGATCCTCTCTTTTCCGTCCAGGGATAGATAGATGAAGAGACATGCATGGATGAATCGAGAATGGTGCATACCCAAAAAGGCGTTTTTTTTTAAACTTTGTTTTTCTCTACAATCAGGATGGGAGGGGAGTTGGGGAAAGAATCTTGAGTTTTTTTTATTACGCAAAGCTCATGATATAATATGTTTGCTTGTGGATGGATGAAGACGGGAGAGATGGGGGCGTTTCATGGATAGATCTGGATTGGATTCATGATCTGGGGGGAGTTTTGTATTATTTTTTTTGTAAGGAAAGATGATTGGCACACCTGCCTCCTTTCTATTAGCAAGCATAGGCTCGCTAACTTATAAATAACATTATAATACCTTCAAAACAATCATCGACCTCATTATCTTTTCTCCTTTGTGATGATTTCTCTCTCTTCCGCTAATCACAGATCGAAAATCCTTTTTTGTCGACTTGCAGAATATGCAAACTTCACGTCACCTGATTTTGAGAGGCGAAGGTCATTTTCAATATCTCCTCCCACTGTGAATCAGAATCTTGGGCGAGAAGCTTTCAAGTGAAGAAAGAAGAGCGAGCATACTTAGAATTGCTAGGCAGATAATCCCCCCCCCCAAAAAAATCGTGATTCAGAATATGCGTAAATGCATGCCTGTGCTCGCGTATGATACAAGACATCAGATTCAATTATTCTACATTATATATACTGCAGTATAGCTTAGTAACTATCCAATAGAAACCGAGCGAGCATTTCAAGGATCTACTCGTCTTTCAAGCCCTCTCGACAAACAAATGCCCATATATCCGTCATCTCCTTTCCACCACCTGCTATATGAACTTCCCTCTCTCTTGCTGACTTTCTTTCTCTCTCTTGCTCGCTCTATTTGTACAGTACAGTTGCAACTCTAGATCAAAAAGATCCATAATCCTCCCAAACGCCGCCATCCAGTCATTATCCAAGCAAATATTACTTTATAAGGCCTTAATTCTCTCCAGAGGGTGGAATTTTCCCTTCTTTTCTTCAATCCACTTTCGACCAATCTTTACACATGCCGAAGAGTGTTCGACATGCCTTGCCTAGTTCTACTTTGAGATTGAATTTTCTCCAGGAACCTTGTGCAGCATGTTGGACTCGTGCGTCGACATCCGTGAGAGGTTTTGAGCCCATGTTACCGTAGGTGCCTCGTCCGGGACTACATTCATTCAGTCTTTAGTTTAATCAGGTTCTATGCGGAGGGGGGGGGAAGAGACCTACCTAAAGCCTGTGATGGGTAGAATAAGGGTATCAAGTACCACTTTACTCCTCCCTCCATCTTCAATCCCGGATAAGCCCTGCCACCTTAGACCGGTCTTCTCTCCCAAGTACTCCATAGCTGCCTTTGTTATAGCCACAGGGCCTGTTAATTCCAATGGATCTTGCTTCCTCAGAGCCGTCAAAGAATCCTGACCCCCTCCGCCGTTATCCAAAATATCTTGAACTTTGGCTCGGAAGTTGGAGAGGAAGTGGTCGAGAACGGGTTGTTTGGTACTTGCTGCCAATGACCACTGTGTGAGCTGGACCGGGTAGGTGTAGCCCATACGCCAGTAAGAGTCGCCCTTCTCGTCGTTGTCGGCTTCAATTCCGAGGATGAGGGATACAGGCTTAATGGGATCCTGCTTTGGGAATGAAGCGTTTGTCGAGCCTTGCTGGCCGTATGTAGTTCCCGTCGCTGGGTCTGTCCATTCGGAAATATCTTTTTTGTCCACCCAAGTTGTCGGCGCCCGCAAGGGAATAGTGTCAATATCTGCATACTAATATAAATCAAATGTCAGCGCACATTTCATGCAAACTGGCGAGAGGGAATCTTACCACTCCTCCAATGGTGTTACAAACCACTACGCGGAATACATCTGCCAGTTCAACGGGCTTAGGCAATATATCCGCCAGCTCAAGCTGCTGTCCAGAATTGGTGTATCCGGTTTCCACCTTGTGCATCAACTTGCGCACTCCATCATCGTTCCACATGAAATATGCCATCTCCGACTCTGGCGCTGTAGCATAGCCCAGCCATTTTTCAACCCCCTCCAGTGTTTTTTCGGGGAATACTGAGATGTCGGTGCCCTTCCAGGTTTGGTGGATGATGCGGGGAATCGAAGTTTGGTTCAGATAGTGCTTAGGCGGCTCACTGTTGGCAATGGTCGAGGCGAACCAGGCTGCGCCGACCAAATCCGCCACTGGAGGGCTGTCTTCTGGAATCCATGAAGGAGGAATATACCATGCTATATTTCAAACTAGGTCAGCATGGGCACAAGTGATTTGTTTAGTCAGGCTGCGTATCTGTCTCTGTTTCTGGCGCCAGGGGGAAGGGGGCGCGCGAACTCACCTCCACCACTGCTCTTGGAAAGATGAATGTGCTTCCAGACCAGCGGATACCGTCGCTCCCTTTCGTTCAGATCAATCTTGGGCTCGGAATGCGATCGGGGTATATAGATGAAAAGAATTATCAGAAAAACGGCGCCGATTAACAACCTGTGGACTATTCGAGTCCGTGGAAAGTACAACATATCGTGGATCGCCATTCGACGCGCAAGCTCTCCTCGAGTTGCGCTGTTTCTGTGTCGGATCGAGTTGAGGGCACAATTATCTAAGGAGTGTGTATCGATCGTTTTCTGTGCCTTATTCTAACATCCTGGGACTCAGCGTATCTTGAGGTGGGAGCCAAAGTCGAATCAGCGCCAAAGTCGAATCAGCGCCAAAATAGTGAGCATCAAATATATCGAAGTCGGATTGGCATGAAAGTCAACCTAATCCCCAGCTTGTGGCTGACGGGCTGCATGAGTGGCTGAAGCGTCATTGAACCTATCCACCTTATGGAGACAACTCAGATAGAAAGTCCTCCTCTTTACATCCTCACTACTTGGATTTGAACAACAGCATTTTGATTTCACTCCATCTAAGTTCTGAGCAGCAATTCGTTTCCTGGTTCTTGGGAGAACAAAGAAGAACGAACACTTTTTAACATTACGATTATGTCTTCAAATCATTCTATCAATTCCCAAGAGACCACGAAAAAAACCCAGTTCCATCTACTCAAACTGTTAACTACCCAACCATTCATTCGTCCAATCGCTCCTCGATCCATCCTTTCTGCTTCATCTCCTTTGATGTCCACTCCTCCAACTTTTGGGCAAGCCCGGCATCCTTAGCAGCGCTACTCTGCCATCCAGCCGACGCAAGTCTCTGAAAATAAGTACCACTCTGTTCTCTCTTCATCTCGAGACTTGCAGCACAAAACAAGCTCGTCCAAGAGCCCGTGTCTCCATCCACGGTCGCAAGTTTCCCAAAGATCGCAAAGAAACTTTTCAATCCGGTGGGAAATGCGGCTTTGTCGCCCAAATTACTTTCAACAAGTCCTGGATGAACAGCCGAGACCCAAATCTCTCCTTTTCCATCTTTCGCAAATTGCGACTCCGGACCATACTTCTTATTCAGTGTCTTGGTGTGCAGAACATCGGCCAGCTTGGACTGCCCGTAACGCGTCAAGTTGGACTCATTTTTGATCGATGTATCACTGAAATTGATGCCGTCTGATGGCGCCGACCAGTGGCCGGACGACGACAAATTGACAATACGAACACTTCCAGGCGGCAGGGACTTGGAAGTCTTCAACAGCAGTGGTAGTAGATGCCAAGTGAGCAACCAGTGTGCGATGAAGTTGGTTTGGAATTGCGCCTCGTAGCCATCTTTGGTCATTTCAAACGGAGTCATCATGATTCCCGCGTTGTTGATTAAGCCGTGTAGCGAGCTTTCCTTGGAGAGAACGACTTTAGCAGCCGCGACTACACTGGATAGCGAAAGGTGATCGATGTCGAGGAGTGTGATATTCGATCCTGGGTAGAGTGTCTTGATCTTTTTGATAGCTTCTGCTCCTCTGGTTGGAGATCGAGCGCAGAGGTAAACGTGTGCGCCATGTTGCGCAAGTCGAGCAACGGTATAAAAACCTCTATTGAAACGTTAGCTTGGAGATTCCAATGAATCACAGCTGGAAATCTAGATGGGGAGACGAACATGCCACTAGTGCCTCCGGTTACGACAAACACTTTCCCTGCAAGGTCTGGAAGAGAGTCTGGTTGGAATTTCATGTTGAATTGAGGTTGCTTGTTTGTCAATTATCTTGGTAAGAAAACTATTCTTTCGATTGTGCGTTACGTCAATATCACGAAGAAGGTAAGTACGAGGAATAATGTCTATTAAAAACCGCCGGCAGCGTCGATTTTTATATACGCTCTCCCGGTCGACATACGTTCGCACCGGAGAATAATTAGAGTCCGAAGCCCATCAATTCCCATCTTTCCGCGTTTCCAATAAACCCCGGTTTCCAAAATAACTCACTGTTATCAAGTAGTTGTGGTCAGTACTGGTATTTCGTCAGTGTTGATGGTCCCAGTTAGGTATAGCGCGGTTGTAAGCCAACTGCATGCCAAGCCAAGCGACATCAGGCGAGGGCATGCGACGACCACAACCTCCTTTGTGACTGGGATTTGTGAATATGGCGGAGATATGTACAATTATCAAATATCCTATTTTCATCCTCGCGCCGGAAGATTGCTGCTGCTCGGCGTGTGCGAGCGCAATACTGAAAAGATACTAGTACACTTCGCGTCTTCGAGTTGCGTGGTTAACCTTTCCGAATACATTCTGCCTTGGCTCATTTGATGGAGGGGAATCTTAGCGGCAACGGGCAGAATGGGATCCAACTTTCTCTGATGCCACAACTGGCCGAAATTGTTGATATAGAGGACGACTGGACTGGCGTCACTGACGCAGCCGAGAGAAGAAAGAAACAAGTATGAACTCTCATCAAATAATTGGACTCAGGGAATCTCCAGAGATTCTTGGCTAACATTGGAATGGAATCACTAGAATCGACTGAACGTAAGAGCACACCGCCGTAAGTGAGAAAATCAAGTTAATAGTTGGCTCGTGCCACCACAAATTGGCCGCTAATTGAAGAGCGAAAATAGGACGCCGTAAAGCCTTGCAAGCACAAGAGCACGCGCCCTCCATATCTTCCAATAAACAGATCACCCAATATGTTGAGAACCAGGTGGCGTGTTGGTTTGAAGATCGGCAAAGGGTCATCTTCCTCCCAGCTTCGAAAGTGATAAATGTGTTTGGCAACTCCTCTCACTTCCCCATCCTACCAATGACTTCATCCTTTTCGGACTTGTCACCTGAGACCCGATCCTCTGCAACTGTCGTCTTCCCACTCACTGGAGATCATCTTATTCCCCTACTTCAATTCAATGTTCTTCGGGCTAGCATCACCAACCGTCTTCTCGTTTCGAGCATTAAACCTTTAGCTACCGGAGATTGCTCGTCACTGGCACTACACGTCCTCCCAATCCCACATAATTTGCAATCGGTGCCCCCGTCCTTGCGACCTACTCATCTCCAAACTGTGATTCCTCACGAAGACTGGGTAGATCATATCCCTCACCCTACTTGGAGAGACAATGTTCTCTTAGCCCTGTAAGCTAATGAAGAGCCACCCCCCATATTTTAGAGACCTGGTTTCATAATTAGAAGGTCAAGGATATTTAGGCTGGAGCCATCCTGTATATGTTATCATGATGAGCTTATATTTATATCAAATACTTCTGCATTCCTAGAAACTTACTAATGTTCAATTCATATAGTGGTACTTTCGATGAGGATGATGTATGGTCTGACACCATTGGTGGTCTCTTCGAAGGCTTTCCGGCTTCAGAAATTCAGCGGCGCGGAGTTATTGCCTGGAATCCACCCTGGGATAGTAGCGGGTGGGAAATATCGGAGGGGTTCTTTATGAAATGGAAGTTCTTGTTTACCGGTTGCTGGGATATACTACACGCGACTAACAAATGGAGGGCGATGAGAGGGGAAGATCCCTTGATTATTGACCTCAGCACCCCCGGAACCGAGCCCTCACTGGAAAGTGTACTTGATACTGGATCGAGCCAACACCCTTCTCTTGATTATTTAGAGAGTCCAACATCCAAAATTCATGGGTCAATTTGAGCGGCTCATGCCCCAATCTTTCACTCACACCATACATCTAGATGCGAATCAACCAACCGCCCATGCCTCGAGGTCGAAGCATATAAGCAAATCATACCCGATTCGGCATGTACCAAGCTATTCACCATCTTCACTTTCGCAAAAATGAAACCACGCAACCAGGGGTTGTCGTAAACCTATCGAAAGGACTTTTCCTGGTGGCCCTTGTATTCGAGAAAATCGGGTCGAACTCTTCCATTGTCGGGCCCTTTTTGGAACTGGTTCGCACGCATTGGTTCAGAGAGAGTCCGGTTTCCTGGTAGCTGATACCACCCAGCTTTTTCTCACACTCCATAACGGTTCACAACAAGCTGTCACATAACTCCCTGTCATGATCTGACTGGAGGAGTTGCCCCGCTTCTTGTTGGAGTAGGAACACAAATTTGTCCCTTTTCCCTTAGGGCTATATGTACAGCGTTAGGTGACGAGTTTTAGAGGTTGTCGACCTGCTTTTTAGATGGAGTGTTGGATGATGTAGTGCGCATTTTTACTGTATGAGTATGTCATATCAGATTCGGTCATCTGAGAATGATTAGTTGAAGAATTTTTGAGAACTCTGAATCGATTTGCTGATCAACAACAGTCCGTCGAGCAATTTGTATCCGTACAGACTAGTGGACTACGCCCTATGCACAACATGTCAGCATCCAACAGATTAAGCACGAGAGTAAGCTTGTTTTAAAGGGCATTGTTGTGTCGATAAATAAGTCAAGTGTATTTGTATATAATCTTCAAGCACAAAATTCTCAACTTCGAATTCTTCACTTACGTACAGTACTTGTTCGAAAAGGTTTGTCGGGAGACGTTTGGTAGTAGCAGTGAAGCTTTTGACCGTATGTAGGGACTAGGAGGGGTTACTATCGGAAAGAAGAGACAATTCCTTGTCTTCCTTGAACCTCTGTCGCTTTCATACTCACATTGCTGAACATTTTATTGAAAACTTGAGAGTTTTCCTGAGAAACGAACGTAAAGCAACACTTCTAAGTAAGTCTTGGGTAGTACATCGGATGAACAGTGGAATGGGAAAGAATTATTAGAAGGTATGAGAGATTTACTAGGGCTCCAAAATGTATTTCCCACCGCCTTTGTTCTATGGTACTTGTACAACACTTAATAATGGATCCTGAGCAATTAATTGCCGTTCCAGAAATATTTGATTTTCGCCTTCCCGTAAACCAAAGCCGGCTGTCGTAAAGTTTGCTTATAGTTTCAGCCTGTTCTTTCAGATTGCGTCCACCAGAGTAGGATTAATTGAGTCATGTTTGCTGTCCCTCCAAATGTGGCAATGTACCTAGGTATATATCCCACTTCTTCGGTTCCGGACACTTTATATCATTACATAACCGCTCAATCACAGGCATGTAGTTCAAACACATTACCGAGGTGTTATTCAGGTCAATATTTGGAATCACGGAATTGAAGCTTCTAATAATAGGTGTCTTGTGGACGGCAGATTAGGTGGAGCCGTGGGTGGATTTTTGATTTGGACGAACTGGTGACAATAGAGATACTCGTATTGCGAGATCTTCTGATTGGCTTGATGTCCCGGCCCTTCTTGGCTGGCAGCAAAACTGCGACTTCACGGCTGCTGAGAAAGATCGCAACAATTCTACAAACTTACAAATGAATGCGTCAGGTTCACATCATGGGTAGGAGTGCACGCTGCTTCAAAAGCCCAGATCTCATCCACCTGAGCTTTCGATTGGCTTTCTCCACAACTCCACAATCAACTGCGAGCGATGGATGCCAACGAACAGACAGCTTCGCCGCATCAGCCCTATGATAATGAGGCTAGTCGTCGCCCTAGTAGTGTACGATCTCATCCGACTTATTATTACTCTTCGAGCTCTCTCGCTAACATCTGGATTCGTAGAATGCGAGTAATTCACCACCAGTAAATCAAGAACCTGGAGTGGTCGTGCGTCCCTCAAATGCCTCTCTCTCATTCGTCAATCTGTCGGGGACCCTTCAGATGGACCTTTCGATGAAGACGAAAGTCAGAAGTTCTGCGAGAAAATGGCATCACATTCAAAAACGCAAAACAGACAAGTCTGCTATTACCAACTCGAAAGATGCGGAAAGCAAACAGCGGGCTGATCTAGTCGAGAAAAAGCGCCTGGAGCGGGCCTTGAAAGTTCAAAAGAGTGAGTCTATGCTGCGTCAACATCTGACTGGCAGTGATGTCACATTGGATCAATAATTGTTCAAAAGTCGATTTCTTCAAGCGCTGATGATATGAACAGGAGAAATTCCATTGCCGCCACCTGTAATAAGTTTTGGCAGTAGCGGAGCTGCGGGAGTATGGCTCATGCCAAGTGGCCTGAATGCGCCCAAAAATGCTCCATCTTTACTGTCGCACTGTAAGAGGCTCGTAATTCCGTGATCTAGCAATTACTAAAATTCTGCTTTACAGACTGTGACGTTTATATACCTCTTAATTTTGTGCTTCCACGAGGCTCAACCATCACAACCTGGGCTGTTGGCTCGGGTATCAACCCGACCTCTTTTTCAACTCAACTTTGTATGGCCGCGAGCCATCTTGCCCAGCTCGTGGGACGTGACTACGCACGGCAAGCAATGGAGTTGCGATCGATGGCTCTGACGTGTATTAACAAGAGCCTTGCAGACTACAAGGCAGGCATTTCAGATAAAACCATCCTAGCAATAATGGCACTTTGCGTTTACGAGGTCAGTGAATTCTTCTACCCAATACCTCTATCCTGTTCCTAAGAGTATAAAGCGCGACTATGGGGAGTTCCGGATTTGGAAATGCCATATGGATGGTTTGGACATAATCGTCCAGGCTCGTGGGGGATTTGACGCGCTCAAGTCGGCCCCTAAAATACAATTCCTTCTATCCTGGTACAAAATTCCCTTTTCCGACCAATTCTTTTGAAAACATTACTTACAACTTCTTAGTCTTGATGCAATGATGGCCTGCGTTCTCAATGAGCTGCCCCGTTATGAACTTTATGCCGATTTCTCTGCAATGTTCACACAGGATACCGATACACATGACACTGGCTCACTTAGAGTGTTTGCCAGGCTTGACGATTGGCTCCGGACCCTGGCTCATGATCTATCCATTGTCACGGCCGCAATCGGCCGCTCAAATCCACAGTCTCTGGTATATGAAGAATTCATGAGAGCACGAGTGATGACAAACGTAGTATTACATCGTTTGTTACAAAAATACCCAGTCGTCGAAGAGGCGGACAGGTTCCACGAGATCTGTCGCGTAGCGATGCTCATCCATCTCTGTGGTACCTTGAACGCATGGCTCGAATTCAGAAAGATTCGAGATCCACTAAATATCAAGATCTTGCGGCGCCTTCTCACCGAGGTGAGTGGTAATTGGATCAAAGAAGGGCTGCGTGATCTAAAGTTATGGATGTTGTTTGTTGGTGTTGCCGATGCTGTTGAGGATGAAGATAAGGCGTGGTTTACTGACGAGCTGAGGAAGCTCATCCCACCAGGTTCGTATTTGAGCTGCTGGGAGGATATTGAGGATATACTGAAAGGGTTTTGGTGGGCGGGGAACAATAGTTTATTGCGGTACCAGACCGCTCATGAGCATGTATTTGCTGAAGAACAGGAGAAAATCAGCGTTCCGATTAGGGCGAGGACAAATACACCATGATCATATGCTACCTAGGCTCTGAGTGTAAAAATCTGGGAACATGATTGTTCTGGTCGTGACTCTTGCTCTGTCTTGCTAGGTTCTTCATTGTATAGCTCGCTGTGACTTTGGAAGTATTTTGATTGATTTTGA
Source organism: Tetracladium setigerum (assembly GCA_031472005.1). Classification (NCBI taxonomy): domain Eukaryota; kingdom Fungi; phylum Ascomycota; class Leotiomycetes; order Helotiales; genus Tetracladium; species Tetracladium setigerum. The sequence continues at coordinate 3,022,216 of PZJY01000002.1, forward strand.
TACAGCAGAAATCCCAACGGTACACGAGCAAGAGAAGAAAAAAGAGATTTATAGGCAAGATGAAGGTAAAATTGCGCGACGGCAAGTGACTTCATAGACTATCACTGTAATAAGCGATACCACTTGCACTTGTAGCGATACTCACTTGCACTTGTAGCGACACTCATTGCACTTGGAGCGGGACTCACTCGCACTTGCAGCGCAAGAAATGCGACATGCAACAAAAGAGCATGTCCACACCGCGAAGGCAAACAAGTAAGGTTACACCGCTTTGCCGACGACGCGATAATTCTGCCAGCCTCGCCCTGCCGAGTCTGTCTCTGCCTCCTCATTTTTAGTCTCCATCATTTGATCGCGCCCGACCAACAAACTTCCATAAACTATCAGAACCATGGGGAAAGGTGTGTACTAATGTTTGCTATAACAGCTTCCTCAAGAAATTACAATGCTAATCGCACACGTCGGAGCACAGGTACCGATAAACTATACATCACCCACTCAGAGTGGTCCTCTTCTGATGCTTACTCTGCCAGCGCCGGCTCCAATGTCAACCAGAAAGCACCAAATGGCGCAAGCTTCAAACGACTTCCTTTCAACTTTTGTGCCGCGAGTCTGCAGCCCTTCAAGCATCCCGTTTGTACGCCCGAGGGAACTATATTCGACGTGGAAGCCATCAGCGAATGGTTCCTCAAACATGACACCAACCCCACGAATGGAGAGCCATTGAAGCAAAAAGATCTTATCAAACTTAATTTTGCCAGGAATGGGGACACAGACGCGAACGATGGTCGTGGAGGAGACAGTGGACTGGGAGAAATGGTGGACCCTGTCACCTTCAAGGTTTTCACCGACAATACACATATTGTAGCGATTCGCCATGGAACAGAGGCGAATGTATTTGCATGGGAAACGGTCGAGCGCTTGAACATCAAGGCAAAGATGTGGAAAGATCTGGTGGACGACCGCGATTTTAGCAGATCTGATATAATAACTCTCCAGGATCCCCAGAACATCGAAAGTCGGGATATGAGCCAATTTAAGTTTTTGAAGGATGGGGAGAGCCCGTTGGTTACAGCGCAAGTCGAAACCGAGTCCAAAGGTAGCGTCAATATTGATGCGCTGGGGAGAATTGGAGACAAGGTTCTGAGAGCGAAAGAGGCTGTTGAGAAGGCGCGTAGGGAGCGAGAGGCTGGTGGAGATGTGAATCGCGCAAGGGTCTTGGTAAAATCGGGAACTACCACCTTTGCTAAACCATCACTCCTACAAGAGAAGAAGATTTCGAAAATGGCGGCACAATATACCAATGGCAAGGCGGCAGCTAGTTTTACGAGCACTGGTCTTACCCCGGAAACAAGTGGCGAGAGAGCACTTCTTAGTGATGAGGAATACATGCTGCGTCCAAAGAGGGTAAAGATAAAGGGATATGCGAGGATTGAGACAAATCTGGGCTCACTGAACATCGAGCTGCAAACAGAAACTGCCCCAAGAGCCGTGTGGAATTTTGTCCAATTAGCAAAGAAAGGCTATTATAACGGCGTAAGCTTTCACCGAAACATGCGCAATTTTATGATTCAGGGAGGGGATCCAACGGGGACTGGCAAGGGGGATCAAGCATCTGGGGGAAGAATTTTAATGATGAGTTTGATGGCCCTCTCACCCACGATTCGAGAGGCGTTATGAGCATGGCAAATAAGGGCAAAAACACGAACTCGAGCCAGTTTTTTATCACCTACAAACAAACCCCACATCTGGACCGTAAACACACCATATTTGGGAAAGTTGTTGGGGGTCTCGACGTCTTGCAAAAGCTAGAGAACGTTCCTGTCGATAAATCAAGTCGACCTTTGGATCCGATTGTCATGGAGAATGTTGTTGTTTTCGTCGATCCTTTCGAGGAGTTTCAAAAGCAGGAATCGGAACAAGACAAAGCCGCGATGGAGAAGGAGAAGATTCGAAGGCAAGGTGGTACGGAGGATGACAGGACGACTTGGAGTGGGAAACGTATCAGAGGAGATGGGACTGTTGTCCAGACGGAAAGTTCTGGTGGTGTTGGAAAGTATTTGAAGACCGCGACTCCTACAGATAACAGCAAGACCACAGTAGATGATCATTTGCTCGAGGAGGAGCCGGTCAGGAAAAAGGCGAAGTCGGGAGGGTTTGGAAATTTTGATAGTTGGTGAGGGACCGAACGCCAATCTTCGACAAGTGAATGAACGAAGGATTTAGTTTCTTCTATGAGGCTAAGCACAGATCATGTTTACTTTTCGGTCTGCTTTACGAAAGATACTGGTACTCAAGTACTTGGGGTATGTGAGCTAAGACATCTTATGGATGGATGAAGTCAAACGAAAACCTAGACATTCTGCTAGCGCAGTTCTGCACTACCATCATCCACCGCTCCATTTTACTACACAAGTATATGCCCGTTGCTGTCTGGAAAGGGCAAGCGGGTAATTGAAGAGAAATGTTCGTACGAGAGTTTCTTACGAGAAAGTGTAAAATTGTATACAAATGCAGAGTAGCTTTTGGGACAAAATCATAATTAGATAAATGGACAACTTCATTGTTGAACTATCTTCTGCACTTTGGCAAACTGGACCCCGTGAGACGCAAAAGCCAACAGACTAGGTAAAAAGTTACCCTATAATTATCCAACAGAAGGGCAAACACCAAGTAAGTTCTCCGTGGCAACATCACCTATCTTAGCATCCCGTTGTCCCAATGTGGGAAGAACAATTTCAGTTATGCTTAAGTAGGAAGGTGGATGAATGTAAGATTATATACCTTACCTTAATAATAATAACCGACCGACGCGTCTTTGTAGCTTTCCTCCCCCAATAATCTCCGGATTTCTTCTTTCAAGATTCCACAACTTCCTCCAGCCCCGCCCCCGCGTTGTCACCGAGTTTCAAGCCTTCAACCCGGAGCTTTGCAGTGCTGACCGCCTTTCACAACGCCTTGTCTTCAAAAACCCCACCCCCATCGCCAACTTAGACCGTCTTAAAGCGCTCAACAATTTCACGACTCTCCCTCGGAGGCCTCGACTTGCGATCGAGATGTCGACGACTCTCCAATACCAGGCCGCAGACAGCATTGCTTCAGGCACATCTTCGACACCCAACAAGGTCAGCCACCAGCAACAGCAACAGCAGCAGCTGGAAGGCGTGCAGCCACCCCCGTCGCACAAACGAGTTTACCAAGCATGTATTCCATGTCGCCGACGAAAGGTCAAGTGCGACTTGGGAAGTGTAGACAACCCGGCGATCCGCCTTGTGTGCGATGTCGACGAGAGAGCAAGGAGTGCTTCTTTTCTGCAACACGGAGGAAGCGCAAGCATGATGAGGGAGATGATAGCCTGGACGGCTTCGAGTACGGGGACGACTATGTGACGAGGAATGGGAGGAAGATGGCACAAGCGTCACCTTCGGCATCGATCCGCCATTCTTCTATGGGAGCTCCTGCGCCTCGATCGGCAAGCTTCAATGTTGATGCGAATCCAGTCATGATGTCTGGCCCGCCGCTGACTCCTGGTGGATCAATTGGGCGAACGCAACCTCTTCGTCGACCTACGCAAGCTTCGAGAAGCGATTCGGAACGTGACGAGAAGAACGACGAATCGAATACACAGCTGGAGAACCTTGAGGCACAGGAGGTTTTGCGCAGGGAGGTATACGGTCCTCATGATGCCTTAGATCTTCTGTACAAGGCTGCCACAGATAGGTACAAATTTCTGACCTCGTCTCCCCTCCCTATGCTAACATTACATGCAGTCCCGGACATAAGAGACAGAGCAGCAGCCAGATGTCGCCGATGACAGGAAGCCATGCTCCCAGAGACAGCTACCAGCCACAACCTTCACCAACGCAAGCCAACCAGCCCTTATATATGCCACCCCCATCGGTACGGAGAGATACCACCATCGACCCCTCGTTGGCGCCCGAACAGCAGAACCTGCCCCGTCCAACTCAGGATCAAGGATATAAAGAAGCTCTGAAAACGTGGTCGCGGTTCAGATTTGTAAGGGCTGGTTGGTTCACACCTGCTGAAGCAATTGAATACATTCACTAGTAAGTTCAATTGAGCCTCTCATTCTCAAGTTTTACCATAGCTCACGCTTCACAGCTATTATGAGTACCTCTCGCCATTGACGCCGATCTCCCCTCCAACATTCCGTGACCCAGGAACGCATTCAACCCTTCTCACAGAAGAACCAATTTTGACAGTCACTCTCCTGACAATAGCCACTCGTTACCGACGAATGCCAGGGCCTGGTGGCCATTGTCGATCCCATGCTATCCACGAACAGCTATGGACTTATCTCCGGGGCATGATTGAAAGATGCCTTTGGGGTCAAGAGGCTTTTGGAGGTGGATTCTGTGGCTCTGGTGCTGAAGCTGCCGATGCACAAACTTCTAGCACTGCTCCTTGGAGAGGCCTACGGAAGGGAAGTCTCCGAACTCTTGGGACCATTGAAAGTCTCATGATACTGACAGAATGGCACCCTCGGGCGCTTCATTTCCCTCCTGCCGAGGCTACGGATGAGTTGATGCTGCCTTCATACGATGCATCAGACACCTACAGCACTGACGATGAAAATGGTCATCGCTTAACTGGGGGAGTAGGCGGTAAGAGAATTGAAAGTTGGTTGGAACCAGCATGGAGAAGCGATCGAATGTGTTGGATGCTATTGAGCACGGCAATGGGACTTTCGTACGAACTCGGAGTTTTCGACAATATTGATGAGCTCTTAGCTGCCGGAGGGGAAATGACGAGGCCCGAATATGAGGACGAAGCCTACAGACTGAGGGCCGCAAGAATTAAGCGACTTTTGCTGATATATGTCACTCAACTCGCAGGTCGCTTGGGATGGACTAACATGGTTCCTGAAAATCTGCGCGTGACAGACCCCGTCTTCGCAGCCCGAAAGAGGAAGTCATCGGTGGATGGAAAGACGCCCGACACAAGCACGTCTGTCTCTAATACGTTTAACTACATTCCGGATTTGGAGCTTGATGATCAGATCATACACTGCTGGGCCGGAATTAGTAATGCTATGCGCATTGGCAATGAGAAAATCTTCAAGTCGCGGCAGTACACAACCAAAATCATCCAAGATGGAAGCTACCTGGAGCTTTTAAAGGACTTCCAGCCAATGTTGGGAGCTTGGAGGAAGGAATTTGACCGATTTCGCTTACCACCATATATCCGACACATCTTATCCATCGAATATGAGTACGTTCGTATTTACGTCAATTCCTTGTCTCTGCAAGCCGTGGTGGAAAGATGTACCAGTAACACAGGCCACCACCCAAATGCTGGGCAAGCGGGTAATGGCGCAGTAGCAACAAACGCCTTATCCCCAGAGACCCAAAACTACTATGGAAAGCTGCCGTTAGCGAAACTTGGAGGTTTCAGTGCTGCAGACCAGTTTTATGTGAAAGAGGTTGTCGACGGAAGTCGAAATCTGCTTAGAACTGTAGTGGAAGGTCTTTTGCCAGGGGACTACCTCAAGCATGCTCCGGTGAGGACATATTTCCGCATCATCAGTGGAGCTATGTTTCTTCTCAAGACTTTCGCATTGGGTGCATCTAAAAGTGATGTTACAATCAGTATTGGCCTGATGGATAGAGCTGTCGATGCGCTCCGCAACTGTGTTGTGGATGATGTTCATCTCGGGATCAGATTTGCAGATCTCCTTGAGACTTTGACGTCTCGACTTCGCAGTCGATTTATTAGTGCACCCACTGGACCTCCTCCCGGGGAGGCTTCAAGTATGCTTCGCAGTCCCGTCCTTCGACAAGAAAACGACGTAAAGAGAGCCAAGATGGATAGTAGGGAGCAGGTTCAAGAGTGGAATGCAGGAACACCCAATTTCAACGGGACGAATGGCCATGGTTTGTTTTCATTTCGCACATCGCGTTCCTGTGATGCTGACATTCCTACTACAGACAACAATGTTTCTGCAACTCCACTTGATGTGAATCACGGGACCTACTACTCTGCTGGCACACCTTACGGTCAAAGTCATACGTACGGGAATGATATTCTCGACTTCTCAGGCGCAAATGGTGGATGGAACAGCGGTGGGGAAGATATGTGGTACCTGCCTGCTGGTGCCGCATTCTTCCAGAACAACGATCAGGCCATCACGCAAACTGCAGAGGGCGTGAATGTGGGAGGTATGGATTTGTTGGATTACATGGCGCTAGACAACTTTACTGGGGGGATGGGATGGGATTTTGAGCGAAGGAATTTTGGGCCCTTCGCTGGACGGAGCGTTGTTCTTTCACTTTGGTGGTTGGTGGGGTTACTGGAATCGCTCTTTATGGATATTCTCTTTGGTTTTATTTTTCCTAGCGTTGGCTTCCAATTCTGAAGGGTATACCCCCGCAAGCGCAGGCTGCGGTTAGATATTGGAGGAAGATGATCATACCCATCCTGATCATAAGCGGCACTATTACTTGCAAACTGTATATACTAGTAGAGAAAGTGCCATACTTGAATGCAATTCCGAACATGAAAGTATTAAGAGCATGTGCAAATTAAGAAACTCAGTCCTTTGAAAGGATAATTCCGAAGAAAGAAGGAAGGGCATGAGCTTGAGATCAATATTTTCGAAACTTCGAATATCTCTTTGAATAGAATTCTATCATAATTTCGAAATACATTTTATTTCATATCTGAAGCCAGCCACATAGATCAAGACAAGAAGAGCCAGCGCGCTCTTCCATTTATTGGCTTGAAAAAAAAAGAGTTTAGTGACTTTCCGAAAGAATGGGTCCCTAATTTAGATTCCAGTTCAAGGCTCTCAGGCGAATCTTCTCAGCCTCACCTCCAAAGATAGTCTCTATAGACTCTTTTGCCAGACTTACGATTTCCTCTTTGTTGAGATTGAAATGCTCGGCTATCAGGGAATACTCATTCGAGAGTGGACTTCCGAAAACGCCGACATCATCAGTCTACAATGGATCAGTCAGTCAGCTCCACTACTATGATCATCATCTCCCATAACCCAAGGACAGCTGAATTTCAAAGAGAAAAGAAATGAGGAGGAAGCCAAAGAGAGAAGAAATGAAGAGAAGAAGAAAAAGAGAGAAGAAAACGCACACTCAACGCAACCGGACATTCTCTCCCTCTCCAATAACCAAAATGATGATCACCAAAAGTTCCCGTGATCATCTTCGCATGGACATTACAGCTCAAGCACAGCTCTAGGCCGAGTTTTCGCTTGAGAATCTCGGCTTTGACGGCGTCGGGGACGTGGATGACATGGCCTAGTCTGTCGGGTTGGAAGGAGAGTAGGGTCCAGAGTTCGTCGGTGGTGACGGTTGGTACTTCGGCGAAGTGGATGGTAGATTTCAGACCGTGGGCTTTGGCTTGTTGGAAGGCTGGGGCGAAGATGGTGATGTCTCCTACGGAGGGGTCGCCGCACTTGAGGGGGAGATTAGATGGAGATAGATTGGTAAGGTAGGTGGGTATGTTTTATGACAAAAGGGTGCCAGAAGTAGGCACATAAGGTGGGCAGGAGGTCTGTATGAAGGAAGTATACATGAAGAAGGTACAAAAGAATTTCACTTTACCAAATCAACTCCCACCACACCTTCGGACTGGTACTTCGCAGCAAGTGCCACAATCTCGGCGGCCGTTTCCACGGTATGGCGTCGATCGATGGAGAGGATGAGATTTGTCTTCATGGAGACCGAGGTGCTGTTGAATGAAGCGATGCAGTCGAGAATGGTGCGGACATAGCCATCCGAAGACAGTCCAGCATCTGGCATTGCTCGCGGCGTGGTGCGCAGCTCGAGGTAGACGACGCCATCGGACTCGAAGTCTCGTAGGACGGCATTGGTGGTGAAGATGATGGATTCGCGATCGTTGCACAGGGCGTAGATGTATCGTGAGAAGAGAGGGAAGAAGCTGGGTATGATGAGGTTTTAGTTCGCGACACACAAGTTTTTGAATTTGATTTTGTCTATTTCATTGGTTTTTTTTTTTTGCTTTCTTTCGGTTCTGTTCTTTTCTGTTTTTTTTTTTTCTTTGCTTTTGCGGTTTGAGGGGGAAGCCACACACGTTTCGAGGTCATAGTCGAACTTTCCAGCAGGCATTTCAAGAAGGGGATCTTCTAGGCCTGTGTCACGACGTGATTGCTTTTGGGACCAGAGGTCATGAAGACAGGCTCGGCTGATGCTGCCACTGAGATGGGCATGGAGCTGGATGAGGGAGGGGAACCATTTAGCGTTTTGCTTTCCAGCTTTGGGAAGTTGGAAGGGCGGAGGAGGGAGGAGGGAAGGCTGGCTGGTGGTAATTAATGATGTAGGAGGCTGACCTCTATCTTTGGCAGCGATTTGAAATCCATTTCATATGAATACCAACCTGCGAATGATATTGGGGTAGATGATTATTTGACTAAGTATATATGCCGTTGGTCTAAAGATGTGTGACGAATGTAGGGTTGTAGTATGTGTGTGTGTGTGTGTTGTGCATGCAGGATCGGAAGATGGTTGGTAGATAGATGGATTGGGGTGTTGGAAAGGGGGAGGGGTGTGTGTTCGTTCCAGTACCTCGGATCTGATGCTTTTGGGTCAAGCTTCACCTGCCAAGCAGTATATGTATGTATGTACGGTAGAAAGGGGATACCGATACAGACGCAAAACTCCTCTCTCTCCTTTCGGATTCGTCAATTTAAATAATCCGAGCCGGGTAGTTTGTGGATGGGAATTATTGGATTGCATTGCATATTGGACGAAGACGAAGAAGAATGGAGGTACTGCAGGCTGTTGCTGCACCCTACGGTCACCCATCTCGGCAGATCCTGTGCGTACCGTAACTGACTGTGCGGCGGTAGCTTGGGCGAGAGAGCAAGGTCTGTTATTATTTGTAATCTGGATTTTTGATATAGGACCGATGGAGATGTAGTATTTCATACTTGATGTCCGGTAATAATGCATGTACGGTGTAATATATACTCTGATAATGTAGAAGGTATAGAATAACATGGAGTAACAATAATTGGATCAGGATCAGGATCAGGATGAGCATGAGGGATCGATGGGAGGGACGTGCAACAGGAAAGTTGAGGGCCAGCAGGCCAGGTCAGGGAAGTTTTGAACTCAGAATCTCGATGATAATGGCTGCTGCTGCTGCTGCCTTCTCTCCCTGCCTTGTTGATATTCCCTATTACATTACAGTGTCCCATGCCATCCCATCCCCAACTCAAAACAAGCGACAAGCAAGCAATCAATCAAAACGAGTGTACATTAGTATATTCAAGAACACATCTCTGTGGCGTGTGTTTGCTCACCCCTTTCTTGCCCTCTCCTCTGTCTCTCTCTCTCTCGCTTTCGTCCCTTGGATCTCCGACGCTACTCTCGCCTGCCGTAGCAGTCTATCCATATTCCATCCCCCCCCCGGAACAACACTGTGCACTCAGCAACCCCAGCTAAAAGTCAGCTAAAGTCAGCCGAAGCCAACTGGGCGAGCGAATCCACCCTACCTAACCGCATTTCTGGCTATCTTCCGCTGCAACCCCCGAAGCCTCATCTCGCTCGTCTCTCCAATTTCCAACGCCAACCCCCCAGTCACTCAGACCTCCCATCCGTTGTCCTTCTTCGGTCGATCCCCATCTCGACTCTCCTGATAGCATCGCACTGCTGCCGTTGCTTCAATTGACCGTCACCTCTCTTCTTCTCCCTCTCTCCTCCTTCTCGATCCTCAGCCCGTCGCAGCGACGAGCTGCACGACCCACTGCCCATCATGTCGAACGAAACCGTCTCCCCTGATCAGATGCAGGCTCGCATCCAGCAGGCCCGTCGCGAAGCCGAGAATTTGAAGGACCGCATAAAACGAAAGAAGGATGAGCTCGCAGATGGCTCCCGTGAGTGATTGCCCGCTCTTTCTCATTTACAGCTCGATGATGATGATGATGATGCTGTTGCTGCTACTGCTGCTACTACTCTGTCCGTGATGCTAATCCTTCTCCCCCCTGACCAGTCGCGAATATTGCTCGAGGTCAACAAGAAGCTCTGCCAAAGAACCAGATGATGAAGACCCGCAAGACTCTTAAGGGACATCTCGCAAAGATTTATGCCATGCACTGGTCGACCGACCGAAGACATTTGGTTTCGGCGTCGCAGGATGGAAAGCTGATTATCTGGGATGCCTATACCACCAATAAAGTTCATGCCATTCCCCTGCGCTCATCCTGGGTTATGACTTGCGCCTATGCCCCAGCGGTAACTTTGTGGCCTGCGGAGGTCTCGATAACATCTGCTCCATATACAACCTGAATTCGAGTCGGGACGCGCCAACACGAGTGGCCCGGGAGCTTTCTGGACACTCCGGCTACCTTTCCTGCTGTCGCTTCATCAACGATCGCAGCATCCTCACATCCTCCGGCGACATGACCTGTATGAAGTGGGACGTGGAGACCGGCTCCAAGGTCACTGAGTTTGCAGATCACCTCGGCGATGTGATGAGCATCAGCATCAACCCCACCAATCAAAATACCTTCGTCTCTGGTGCTTGCGATGCCTTTGCCAAACTCTGGGATATTAGAGCTGGCAAGGCCGTGCAGACATTCGCCGGCCATGAATCAGATATCAATGCCATCCAGTTCTTCCCTGATGGTCACTCCTTTGTCACTGGTTCGGATGATGCTACCTGCCGACTTTTCGATATCCGCGCCGACCGAGAGCTCAACCAATACGGAGTATGAAGGTCCAATGATAATTCTAAAGCTCCCCAGCTAACATATAAACAGAACGACTCAATTCTTTGCGGGATTACCTCTGTGGCCACTTCAGTATCTGGCCGTCTTCTTTTCGCTGGTTATGATGATTTCGAGTGCAAGGTATGAATTTTCAGAGCATGTTACGGGGTCCGGCCGAGTGCTAACACAGACTGCTAGGTTTGGGATGTTACTCGTGGTGAGAAGGTTGGATCACTTGTTGGTCACGACAACCGTGTAAGCTGTTTGGGAGTCAGCAATGATGGCATGAGTTTGTGCACTGGATCGTGGGATTCTTTGGTATGTTCGAGATCAACTATCTTCTCGCCCAATTTTGTTTGAACGAACACATACTAATTTCAAAACCAGCTCAAAATCTGGGCTATGTAAAGCAATATCTGGATTGCGAACGGGGTCGATATCCTTTTGCAGAGCGACTCCGATTTCACCGAAAAGATCTCCACCAAAAAACCCCCAAATACCTCATAATCACAATCACCCGGTGCGCCTCTATAATCTCTGCAGCCTGGCGTATTCTGGACGAAGTTACGAAACCACTCGATGCTTGGCAGAAGCTGGTGCTCGTTACTGTACGTTGTTATGATCCATGCGATAGGATCTGAACGTCTGGTTGCGATGGCTTTCCCTACGCTCCGTAATTCTCTTTTTCCCAATATCCACTGTTCGTATGGGTGGTTCCTTATTGCATTGTTCTTTTGCTGCGCGCCTTTCCGCTCAGGCTCCTTCTTGTTGCGATGATATCCTATCGAGACATCTGCTGCTGCCCTCACCTTAAAGACACCGCATACGCCCTTGTTCCCTTTTTCTTCTCTACATGTCTTTTCTTTATGCTCTCTAAAAAAAGCTTGGGCAGACTTGGTGAGATGGGGGATGGCCAGTTGTGGAATTTTATATGCAGAGTGGCTTCTCACGCAGTTTGTACCAGTTTGTTTTGTTTTGTGGGAGTGGGTGGGATTTGCGAATTGCGGGAGTGATGCGAAAGCAGCATGATACATTAAAGTGTCTACCTATTTGATGGACAGAGAGAGGAGCAAAGAAACGGGCTTCTATACTCAAGATTTTGTTGGACCTACCAACTTGGCGTCGGTCTCAACGTGCTTGTATCTATAGTTCTAGCCTTGTCAAATTCATATATAGAGAAAAAGCGCTTGGTTCCACAAGGTGATTTTAACGCGACACAGTCTGAGACCAAGGGTGTGACTTGGGGGAAATGACTCGGACCAAGCATTTCGAATTCGAAGCAAGGGGCTGGTACGAGTAATATTATAATGGCCGTGGCATATTGGAGGCTACTGTACCTCTCAAAACTATTCCGAGCGCGCCTGCATCCCTCCCCTCCTTCCCTGGTTTTGGTCCAAGCAAGTCGTTTGAGTTTAAAGTTGAGTTTACAGTAGCTACATCGCGGCTCGAAAATAGGTGATTAATGGCAAAGCGCACTTCCAATTATTGGGGAAGTGACTCTCCAATTGATTGCTGCATTGTTTAATCAAAACAACACGAGGTGGCACAATGATGTACATGTAACTGGGACAAAGTAGTGAACTGAGCTCAAAATCACAAAAAACCAATACCCAGATAAAATCATCGGCAGTTTGTGCAGCCTCCCACCGAGATCACGCGTGCTCGAGTGCCGCATTCATCCTTCAAAAGCAACGACAAGACCTCGCAATCAAAACAAACACCAACGCCACGCACGTCGCATGCACATTGCACACGGAGGGTCCAAGAATAATCTGAAATAAATTTCCGGTTCCATCATTCAACCTGCAACCCGCACGCTCGGCATGGCATAGCATACATAGCATAGCAGACAGGAGTTCATGCGTCAAGAACCACCCAAAAAAGGTGGACTGTCAGACAATCAGAAGCCGGACAGGAACAGGTGACGATCTTCCATCCTTCTACCCACCAGGGCGGGGTGATCCCAGTTACGGCCATTCCGAGCAAACGATCATCAACTCCCTGAAACGAGCTTCGCAAGGACGACCCATAGCGTCGACAACCTCAGACTTCGAATTTGCTTCTTTCCGGCTTCTTTTCCCTCCTTCTGACTAGGATTCTCAAGAAACAAAGCACTTTGTCATAGGGAGAGATCCACCACATCAACGACCCCCCTGGTATTATATCAGTCTTACCTTACAATCAACCACGTACCTCTTCTTCTCCCGCTCACCTCATACGGGTCATCCCTCCTGGCAAACCCACCCCTCCACTACTCCAAAACAATAACTACCTGCTCATATCCCCCTTTCCCCAAGGGAAGAGAAAGACGTCAGAATGGCAGCCAAAACCGCAGCACAAGAAGAATTCGACTCACTCGTCTCCAAAGCCTCCGCATCTGAACGTCACGCTCACCACCCCTCTGACAAAGACGACTACGCTCACGACGGCGAGAACAGCGACCGCGACGAGGAAGAAGAGTACACGCAATCCCGTATCGACGAAACTATGCGCACACCAGTATTCAATCGCGGGCTGAATCTCCCACATAGGGATTTCGATAATGGTAGGACGACGGGCGTGAAGGGCGTCATTGCCGATGCGAGGAGTTATGAGGAGGCGAGGCAGAAGGGGAGTTGGCGGAAGAGGCTCTCGAGGGGATTGAGTGCCACGAGGGAGGATGGCAAACGGGCAAGTGCGTTTTTGAACTCAAAGAACGACGACGGGGAGGGCAGTGCGAGTGAGGAGGAAGCCTTTGTAGAGAGGTGGAGGCAGTCGAGAAGGGATGAGTTGGTCAAGGAGGGGAATGATATTAGGAATCGGAGGACGAGTCCGAGTGTTCGGAGTTATGGGAGGTTTGACGAGGTAGATGCCTTGGGGTATTTGGATGCCATTGAGAAGGTCGGGAGGGATACCATTGTGGTTGTTTTTGTCTACGATCCTGAGGTATGTTTTTGCTCCCTCCGTATTACTTCCCCCAATCCCTCTCATGTTATTGACAAATTCGCTAATCTCTACCTGTCCATCTTCACAGTCCGTCGTCTCCCAAGTAATCCAAGAAGCCATCGAACCCCTCGTCCCTTCCAACCCCACCATCCACTTCGTCAAAGTCCACTACGACGATATTGAATTCGACCCCGCCGGGGTCCCGGCCATCTTGGGCTACAAGAACCAAGGAGATCTATTTGCCAATTTGACCTACATCATTGATCAGATCCCAGATGATACTGTCTTTGATACCGCGGCTCTAGTGGACGTCTTCAAGAAGCACCATATCTTTTAAGCGGACGCGCCGCTATGCTCATTCAGGAGACGACCTACCCACGAATCTTTGTTTTTCCCCATTCTGATATTTTGCCTCGGCTGCGTTGCTTTTTTTCGCGTGCGTGTGTGCGTGCGTGTGTGCGGATATCGCTGGATTTTTCTTTCACTATGACTGCCGTTTGCGGTGTGATATCATAATTGGGCGCGCCTTGCTCGGCGCATATCACATCATATCATTTTTGTGTTCTGCGAGTGTGTTTTCTCTCTTTTCTTTTCTTCCTTTGGTTGGAGAAAAAAGGCTGCGCTGTAACAACATCCAAAAACAATAGAAATGGGAAAACTTGGAGGGTTGGGTCTCTGGGGAGAGGGAAGGGGGAGTTTGGACTTGCTTTTATTGGTATTGGTTGTTTTTTTTTAACTAGAAGGAAGATGTTTGCCTTCGGAGGCTGGGTCGGCTTGGTAGATTTTCGTTGGCTAGGTTAGATCCTTTCTCTTATAGAGGCTTAGGATAAATAAGGTAGCATCTGAGTCTGAATGCGAAGATTACAATGATTTTAGTATTGAGCAATGAGAATCGGAGAGAGAGTGAATGATTGCTTTTCCGTCCTCTCTGTACAGGACAAGAAACATATTTGGTTTTACCGTTCTACCGATCGGTAAATCCACCAACCACAGTCTCGATCACAGATCATCACTATCAACAGACCCTCAAGCTCGCAAATTCACTCTCCAGGACAAAGAAAAGACAAGGTATTTGTTAAAAAGTGTTGTATTGGGTGGGTATCCATCATCACCATCATCTCTATTTCCTAAACTAGTATAAAACCCAAGTCTCTGCGAATAAGCCAAATCGGTGAGAAAAGCAAGCTACTTCCCTCCCTCGCTCATCTCCCACTAGCCCTCGTCCTCCTCACCCTCGGATTATCCAACATATTGCCCACATCATTAATCGTCAGCGTCTTTGCCTTTACCACCTCCTCATCAGCCAAAGACTTCCCGCCCTCCTTGTCCCCCATCATCCTAGATCTCGCCCGCTTCTCCGCTGCGTTGCTCTCTTCGTCATAATAGCCTATTTGTGTGGCTGGTGGTGGTTGCTGCCCTTCATTATCATCGCGTGTGTTACCTTTCATGAGCATTTCGAAATGTTCGTTTGCTGGTCGTGTTTTTGTCGTGTCTTCGTTGGAGTCGGTAGATTCTTCTCCGATGAATGAGCCACGAGCAGTGGGGTCGATTGAATTCGCGCGTGAGTTGCCTCCAGAGCCAATGGACATGTTACTTGGGACTCTGCCTAATATCCTCTTTGGACCTCGACGGCCGGGTTTCGATGCTTCTTTTGATGGGATTGCGGTTTTGGTTTTGGCGAGAAGATCGGAAATGGCTTCGCTGTCATAGTCTTCCGCTGGGTTTGGGAGGTCGGATGGAGCTGAGGCAGTTGAAACTGTTTTGGAGGGGAGTTTGCATCTCTTTCTGAGAGAGGCTGGGCGGTGAATTCTTCTGATACAGGCTCTGTAGTTGAGGCGAAAGGATCAACTGATGCGGGCTCGTCTGTGGTCTCGGTGTCAGGAACTTTTGATTTGTCCGGGTTGGTGCCCAGAGAAGGCCTTTCAAGTGGTTGGCCCGGACGCAAACTTTTCCCTTTGACAGGAGGCTTCACTATGTTTCCCAAACAGTTTATAACCGGTTCCTCTGGAGCTCTCTTTGGATGCGTTGAGGCTCCCCTTGGCCTCGGTACTCCTGGAAACCCAGCCTCTTGCCTGCCTCGATCGAGTCAAAAAGCCAGGTTGCTTTCACGATTGGGATTTTCCATTCTCGAGAAAAGGCAACTTTGTCTGGCCTGACTCCAATCAAAGTTCTGACTACTATGACAGATGTCTGGGGAGTCATGTCTTCGCTATACGAAGCCCCGAGAAGCTTGATGGCTTTGGTGATATGAAGAAGATCAATTCCCGAGAATCCGGAGGTTGAAATTGACAGATGCTGGAATCCTCCCACAGGAAATTGTTTGAATGGTCGGCCAATGACATGGTCTTTGGGCTCCATAAACTTCTTGTTATGCAAACAGCGCTCTAACCACCATATTGTGACAGTTTCGATCATGAGTTTGGATGGTAAAAGGTCGTGATGTTGATGGTAAGATAAGGGGACATCGTGAGGAATCAGAATGAACAATCGAGTTGACGATTCTCGCGTTGAACGCACCAGTTCTTCCAGCGAATCCCATATTCGAGCTCCATGAGCAAGCAGGTGATTTTGTATGATCTCTGCCTGCTTGGGATTAAATCCATAGTAGTGGAAAGAGTGACCTGTAAACATCCCATCTGGCCGAGGTTTCTCAGTAGCCACGCGAGGTCCTGCAATACCAGTATCGGGCTTGGGTTTCCTCCTATCTTCCACAGCGGAGACCATCTCCTCGGTCGAGTCCCACTGTCCACTTCGATTGACCTGCGCGACATTGGCCGCCCCTCCAATGATATCACCCCACATTTGATCACTTTGACTGTTCAATTTCATGCTTGCCGTCCTTCGTAGCTTCTTCTTTCCTCCCTCCGCCGCCGCCGCCATTGACTCTTCCCTCTGTCTCTTCCCTAGAGAAGGCCTCTTCGGCTTTGATTTATCCCAAGCACCCTTTCCCCGCTCCGCCACTGGTAATGTTGGGTCATATAGGGATTCATTGAGAATCATGCCCCTCTCTAGACTGTCATTGAGCCATTCGACAGATACCGTTTTGAGTCCCCAATTCCTCGCCGCCTTATATTTTTCACCCTCGGTACGGAAGGCTATCAGATGTGTGATATCCTTCCCCATATTCCCCTCGTACACAGCGCCGTTAGACTTCACTCGCTCAGCGATGCTGAGTCTCTCGGAAACTTTGCCCACGTTAGTCATCTTCCATTTACTCGAAACTCAGAACATACTCTCATCACAACCTGTCATGCTGAGCCTGAGACCATGTAGCGTAGGCAAGGTGTGTATTCTCTCCAGCTCGTCTAGATTGATTTCCTGGTCGTTCATCCACAGTTCTCGAACAGCCTCGATCCAGTCCGTTGTCATGGGGCGCACATCTGGCCGTCCTCTCGCAACAAACTTGTACTTGTCTGTGTCGTGGTGGCCCACGATGAGGTGTGTCGCATCGAGGGTCAAATCAAAGCGGTGGATTGCACCCATCTGCTCTGCGTGAGCGGCGAGACTGGTCTGGAAGAAGTAGGCTATTAGCAGGCTCGGGTGCGCAGCGGTTTATGTTATCAGAGAAGACTTACTCTCTTCTCATCTACAATACTGGTACAGCAAATCACCACGCCGGCTAGGGTAGTGAGTGGTCATGTTGTGCATTTTTCAAGGGAACTGCAGCGGTGCTCCCATCTATCGTGGCCGTGCGATGAGACGACACAGGAGGCGACACCAGCATTGCGTCTTTGTATCCAAAGGGGAGAAGGCTGGAGGAAAATAGAGGAGAAGGCGTCGAGCTGTTGCTGGGAGGCAGATTCAGGAGTTTCTAGCAATAAACAATAATACGGAACCTAGCTATCTACTACCTCATGACGCTGCTCGGAAGACGCGATTTGCCAAGTCACATGACTACCACGAGGGGCACTCCCGAGTAAAGGGGGGCATGGATGTATCAAAGCTTGAGTTGGCGAAAGCTGGGGATGGAGCAGGCCATGTCTTGGAGTCCCTTTGCATCTTGCCATCTTGCCAACTTCTTTCCATATTTCCCTCTTCACATTCACATTGCACATTCCTGATAGTTCCTGTTTCTTCTCCTCGGAAACCCCCCAAATGTCTAATTAAGGGCAACATACGATGGATGAGATATTGAAATGGCGGGAAAGTCAACCCGCCCTTCCCTGTCCTGTCAGTTCCGACTCAGCAAGCGCTGCTGTTTGTCGCGCTTCCCACATAATAATGGCACGAGTAAGTGCTCGCCTACCGAATGACATAATGGACTAGGTATTATCTGTCCAATGCTCGATTATTACAGTTTTCATTCATCCGTTGGCTGACGGATCTACATCGGATTGCTCGGCATGTTTCGTGGCCTCGCCTTCCCTTCGCATTCTTTAGGGCGAAGTCAAAATGCAAGAATAATCGAGATGCAAGTACTCCGTACTACTACTGTACAGTAGTCGACAAAGATTGGATCTCCAGCTCCAGTTACAGTAGCAGGTAACCAACCACCAAGTTCAAAACCAAGCAGTCCAATGCCAAGTGCAAGATATAGGTGGTCCAGGTCCAGGTCCCGGTCGATATGCAAGTAGTGCTCCTTTGACCTGACCTATGGAAGGATAGAGGTTGCGTGAGGCAAGCGATTGAAGCACGTACAGAAGTGGAATCAAGGCACACAGTACAGTACCACACACACAAACACGGTGAAGGGAAAAGTTCGCTTGCTATTCCCTGTCCGCGATGGCAAGTCAATCTCAACCTCACAGCTCAAGCCTTGCTGTCCGCGTGTTCTGTTTTGGTCCTGGATAGGGATAGTCGAGGCAAAAGAAAGGCAGAGCAGAGCAAAAGCAGAACATACTCGACCACAAAACAACAAGGGACTTGTGAGGTTCTGGGGCTCGGCTGGGCACCACCGCCATGGCATGGCAGACTTGGCAGTTCGTCTCTTCTTCTTGCTGCTTGCTGCCACAACAACTACTACTAGTTGGTGATGGATCATTCTTCGAATGACGGAAATCATTGATTCTGGAATCGTCGAAGTTTGGAATCTGAGATGCTTCCAGCGCTAGAATGCGAGATGCACAAACATCATCAAACGCAGTCTCAAACGGCCTTTCCTCGCAGATTGACAGGGACCTGCCCGCCGCTGGTGCCGAGATTTTCTGTGAGGATCGCTGCGTCATTCTACAGAAGGGGACAGGGCCTATGCCAGTTATCTGACTACACATCCTCGACAGTCCTCCAAATCTTCACACACTCAACTCTCCACTTCCTCTCACACGAACTCCACGAGCCATTATTATTATTTGACTCTTCTACTTCCCTCTGCTCGCGCCCAACCCTCCTCCCGTGCTGGCACTATTCACCGCTTCAGCCCTATCCCCAAACAACTGGACATCGCGACCTTCCCCCACCCTCCAAAACCCAATAAGCCCTCCACTTACTCTCGCTCATCCATTCATTCTTTTGCACTTAGTTGTGAGTAATTCTTGTGCGTGTGTTGTTGCGATTCATTGCCGAAACGCAACTCTTCCCAACTATTCCCAACTGCTTCCCCTTCCAACATGTCCCAGCCTTCACAGGGTTAACGCTGCTATTCTCGATGCATAATACTGCAATTACTTTATCTGCCAGCGCATGAGATCGCAACAAACTTGCTGCCCTGTCGGGGCCAACAACAGGTCCAGGCCCAGCAGAGCACAATCGCAGGATCGTCTTCTCCTCTATGACATGCCTTTCTACTTTTGCATCTACTGCTGTCGCCCACTACTTCATCCCGCCGTCTCCCCTGCTACATTCTTGCTTCTTTCTTGGAAGCATAATGGCTAATTGCTCTTCATCATGACAGACTCCAACTCCTCTGTTTACTTCACAACCAGAGGCTTGGTCTCCTATACTCCTGATCGATCCTTCGTCACAGACCCCATCCAAGTCGATAGACTTCCAGACCCGCCCTGTCGTCCTCGCCAGCGAAGACCGCATACTATACATATCACACGGTTTGCCGTCGGTTTCGTCCCGCACGATCTGAGGCCCCAGCATACGAAGGCACCCAAAAAGGACTCGAGGTTTCGAGTAGAACTCAGAAAGCTGGCGACCAGAGACAACGCCAAACGGGTCTTTGGATCCGTATTTTCGCCCTTTTACTCCAACAAAGATTCTGACGCTTCGTCCACCGCAAACGATTCGAGACGATCTGCAAGCGCTGAATTCACCCGCTCAAATAGATCTTCGTGGATACCCTCCTCCAACAGATCGTCTTTTGCTGGCACGTCAACAAGTCGGTCATCTTTTGTTGCAAGCCCAACAAACCGATCCTCGCTTGTGGTGTCTCCAACAGAGACAAACTCGACCGTAGCAAGCCCAACCTCGACAAACTCCACAGCCGCTGACGTGGAGATGTCGAGACCAGCCCTTACTACCATTTCCAATGGAAACTCTACACCAACAAGTCTCACAGCCCCGCCCGCGATGCCCAGGCAAATAATCCAAGAAGCAGACAAGCCCGTTGCCTCTGGGAATGGAGTCTCATGTTCCATCATCCTCGCCGAGCCAGTTATCTTTCTTACTGGGCTGGATCATGATGGGACAACTCGAGACTCTGGCTCAAGTACTGCGATCTTACGGGGCCGGCTCCAACTAAATGTGACAAAGAGTGTGAAAATAAAGGCTGTCACCCTGACTTTTACCGGCAAGGCGAGAACCGAATGGCCTGAAGGTAAGCACTCTACCAAATCAAACCAATTCGATCAATTCTAACATATTGAAGGCATCCCGCCGCAAAAAGTGCAACTATTCGAAGAAGACTCGCTTCGAACACAAGTCATCCCCTTCTTCAATGCTCTCTACGATGGATCGGAACTTGGGTACGGCACTTTGTGCAACTACACCTTGAGAAGTAACAAGTCAGCTACTTCGTCTGTAACCAACCTGGCCTTAGACAATAGCAACACCTCCAGTAATCAAGGCGGCATTCTCGCTTCAATAGGTGGCCGAAATAGATCTAGCACCATTCTCACCTCACGAGAAGCTAAAAGGTTGTCACTGCAGAGTAATCAATCGCGCAGTTTTCAGAAAGGAGATTCCATCCATGGCCCCACTCCCCAGCAAAAGGGCTATAAAGTCTTTCACCCAGGTGTCTATGAGTATAACTTTGAAATCCCTATCGATAATAACTGCCCAGAAACGACCAAAGTACCACTTGCGAGCGTAATCTGGCAGTTGGAGGCACTTGTGGAGCGCGCTGGAACCTTCAAGCCAAACCTGCAAGGGGCGAGGGAGGTTCCGGTCGTTCGATCGCCATCTGAAGACTCCTTGGAATTATACGAGCCAATTTCTATCAACAGGAAATGGGAAGATCAGCTGCATTACGAAATTATGATCTCGGGGAAATCCTTTCCATTGGGATCCAGGATTCCATTGCTTTTAAGTTGACGCCTCTTGCGAAAGTTGTAGTCCACAAGATCAAGGTCTTTGTGAGCGAAGGAATTGAGTATTACACCAACAGCAAGAAGGTCACCAGAAAGGATATCAACAGAAAGCTGTTGTTACTAGAGAAGACGGCTGGAAAACCTCTTGCGAAAGAGTATGCCGGATCCGATGTGCGGTTTTTGGCTGGTGGCGAGACCTCTCCAGAGGGGAGGTTGCAATTACGCGCATATGCTCAGGCAAGACGAGACCGAGAATCTCGACGCGAGGGCAGGGAGCCCGAACCTCTACCCGAGCCAAGCGATAATCTGCTGGGAGATATAGATCTGGGCATGGAGATGAACTGGGGACAAACCGAGATTGAGATGAATGTTCAATTACCCACATGTGAGGCCATTGAGAAGGATCGGTCTAAACGTCTTGTCCACGACTGTACATGGAAAAATGTGCAGGTACATCACTGGATCAAGGTAAGAGCAAAAGTCTCTCAAGATTTTGATTGTCTTCAACTAACTCCAACTCTAGATTGTTATGCGAATTTCGCGAGCAGATACAGAAGATCCTACCGGAAAGAAACGTCGCCACTTTGAAATTTCTATTGATTCGCCATTCAGCATCCTCAATTGCCGAGCCACCCTCGCAAATCTAGCCCTGCCGGAGTACACGGGGCTGAACGCGGATGTTATGGAACAACAACGGGTGTGCGGTTGCCCTAACGCGGCAAATACTAATGTATCGCCAGCATCTTCAACAGCCAGCGTTCCAACCATGGAAAGTTTGAACCCTTCCGGAAATTCCGGAACACTACCTGGCTATCCTGCAGAGCCTACACCAGCGGCACCACCGCTTGCAAGACCCCCGCAAGCTCATCTTTCGGGATATCAACCACAACGACCTATACACATGCTAAGAGCGCCGAGCTTCAATCCCCCAGCATTTGATGACGAGGCACCACCGCCTCCTCTTGCCACCCCACCCCCGCAGTATGACCATGTGATCGGCACACCAAGCCACGATGGTCTTGCGGATTACTTCGCCAGGTAAGCAAGCCCTCTTTCACTATCTTGAACAACGCATTCCGGAGCATTGCTGACATTCCTCTAGGCTTGGTGAATATGAAGATGACCACGACGAGGACGAGGATCTAAACCGGGTATCAAGTCGAGGCCGTGTACTTGTTCCAAATCCTCGTACACCAGGAGGGCGAATTGCGCGAAGTTTCGATATCCCACGGGCCAATAATTTCAACTTCACCGGAACTGCCTTCACTAATGCAAGTGGGCGAGCATCCAATGCGGTACCAAGTACCTAGCTTATGTTAGGCGAGAGGTGGAAGCCGTGCCGAGCTGAGCAGTCTAAATCTGCTGGATAGTTTTGTTTGTATACGGTGCATGAGTACAGCTCTAGTTTGAGCTTTTTAATTCTTTTGGGTTGGCGGCGTTTTGGGTATGGTCATGGTATGGGTGAATTAGCAACTGGCTGCATTTTTGGAGACGGAGTTTCTGAGTGCTTAAAACAACATCGGACGAATTGAAAAGTCGTTATGTATATGCCGACAACGACTTGGAAAGTCCACCATGTATACACCTAGGACGGTTTGGGACATTGGGGAACGGTGGTCACGAAATCAATGAATGATTCACGATTGGGGGCAAAATTAGCATTAATCGGATGGAAGCATTTGGAGATATCGAACTTCTTAGCATCGGGATTGCATCGATTAATATGAGGCATTACCAGACAAATTTCTTCACTTTATAATAAACTTCATAGACCTTTCTATTACCTGCCTCGCTTGCTGATTCTGTGAAGGAGGGGCATCGTCTGCTCAGTGTCCCCACTCTTTGCGGGAGGTCTAACCAAGGGAAGCCTAGCGCTTCAAGCCTCCAGTGCAACCTTTCAGCCTCGCCAAAATAAATCATCTCGATATCAACAACCCGACACCCCAACACCACATCTCCCCTCTCCTCTTTACCGCCGCGCAACATGTCGTCCAAACGTATGACCGCAAACCCAGTCAAAGCACCGCGCTACCGTCCCGGCAAAGTAACAGCCGAAGCCTCTGATTCCTCAGACGACGACAATGACGAGGAGGAGAAATCCGACCATGATGCCTCCTCTGTGAAACGACCAGCTGCTGTAACAAAACCAGCACCGAAAGCGACGACCGCAGCGGGGATAAGAAGTGATCTGGGAAAGGTGGATTTAAATGAGAGGAGGAAGATTGCGGCTGCGAAAGAGGAAGCCAGGGTGAAAGAAGAGAAGGAGTTAAAAGCGAAAGCGGAGGAGGGATTTGTGACCGAGGAGGAGAGTGAGGATGGGGAGGGGAGTGGAGAAGAGGAAGAGGGGAGTAGTAGTGAAGAAGAGAGTAGTGAAGAGGAAGAGGAGGCACCGAGGAGGGTAATGATGAGACCTACATTTATCAAGAAGGACAAGCGGAAGAACACACCTGCCGTCGCGGAAGTGACGAAAACGGACGAGGAGTATATCGCAGAGGAGGAGGAGAGGAGGAAAACTGCTGCAGATGAGATTGTAGAGGAGCAGATACGGAAAGATATTGCGGCTAAGGAGGCAGGGAAGAAGCATTGGGATGATGATGAGGGCGATGAGGATGACGTTGATGATACGGATGATTTGGATCCTGAAGCGGAGATCGCGGCGTGGAAATTGAGGGAGTTAAAGAGAATTAAGAGGGATAGGGAGGCAATTGAGGAGCGAGAAAAAGAACGCGAGGAAATCGAGAGGAGGAAGGGTTTGACGGAGGAAGAGAGGAAGAAGGAGGATGATGAGTTCATCGCTAAACAGAAGGAGGAAAGGGGGAGAAAGCCCAGGCTGGATTCATGCAGAAGTACTACCACAAAGGTGCTTTCTACCAGGATGATGCAAAGGCGGAGGGATTGGATAAAAGGGATCTCATGGGCAGTAAATTCGCTGATGGCGTTAATGTGGAGCTATTACCGCAAGCACTGCAGATGAGGGACATGACCAAGGTAGGAAAGAGAGGAGCAACGAAGTATAAGGATTTAAGATCCGAGGATACGGGGAGTTGGGGCAAATTCGATGATAGGTCAAGGGGTCGTGGTGGTGGGCCACTGCCTTTTCGAGACGAACGCTTCATGTCTGATCGTGACAGGGACCAAATGGGCGCGAGTGGTGCAAATAATACACCAGTTGGAGAGAGAAAGAATATCGCTGGAGCTCCTACAGGACCGAAAGGACAGGGTCGAGAGGGCGACAGGTCACGACGAGATCGCAGATCAAGATCCAGATCACCATATCATGATGATCGAGGTCGGAAGCGCGCAACCTCACGAGACAACTATCGATCTGATGGTGATAAGCGAAGAAGAGTTGACTCGAGGTAAATTTTGCCTTTTGAGATCTCTAAATTTAACGCCATGTACAATTGTATTTTCACGAAAACTATCATTATGCATTTCCCCTAATTCATTATTATAACCGTGAAATGATATTGATTTTCTCATATCCTCGTGATGTCTACTCGTGCTCTTTCGTAGAGTTTGTGCGCTAGCACGGGTGCTCCCCTTTCCTCTTCGCTGATGGATCGTGGAAGGATAGTCAGTTTCGCGAATGTACCTGGACCTCGTCGTTTCGAGAGGAAGCCTGGATTGACCACTAACACACTTTCAACGACCTACAAAAATGGCTGTTAGCAAGCTACAACCACCACAATAAGAACGAGTGTTACATACCTTTGCAAAGGGAGGTAAAGCACTCGGTACCATCAACAAATCCGGCCGTACATTTATCATATCACCCAACTTCAAATAACTCAGGTCTAGCATTGAACCCACGGGTCTCCCATCCGCTGTGCCTGTTTTCGGCAACTTTTCTCTGTCCAATGGCGGGAATAACGGGAAAAAATTACGTTGCTCAATCAGATACTTTGGCAATCTACTGAGTATCGAAGAATCCTTATTGTTGCCTCCTGTTACTTCGGAAGATTTCAACTCGGAAAGGATATCTTGTGATGATATGCCAACGGAAATTTCGTTTACGGATAGAGTCATGGGATTACCGATGAGCTTGACAGATTTGGGGAGACCGAGCTCTTTTCTTGGGAAGGGTTCTTGAGGCCAGGAGACGTGTTTGCTTATTGCGTCTTTAACGGAGGGGACGAGAAGAATGGTGATGTGGGGGTTTGCGGATACGAGTTGGGTCAGAGCCGGGGAGATGAAGTGTTTAAAAACTGTAGTCATTGTGGCAGTGTCGAGATCTATATCCTCGTCCGGAAGGTCGAAGTCCCCTGTGGCGATTAAGGGGTGGTCGATATCGATGAATGGGCCTGTTAAGATGAGAGAATCGACATATGCATCAGCGGCTTGGCTGCAAAGAGTATGTAAAGGTTCGAAATCGAGGTTGTCATCTGCTGTGTATGGCCCTGAAGCAAGAAATATGCTCAAGGGTAGTGGATCGGTATCTGTATCCATGGCATCAGGGCCACCTCGTAACCTATCGAGATGGGTGAGGAGGCCAGTAGGTTGAGATGCTGCATTAGGTAGTAGAGGAGCTTCCAAGATCTCGCTGACGGTGAATTCGCTTCCGGATGCGTTGATACCTTTTAGAGCAACGATTTGGCCAGGGAAGAATTGAAATCCTTTGAGAGCATGTACTTTAAGAGGAACTCTCAGACCAGCTCCCATTCTCCTAGAGGTTTCCAGTACGAGTGATGAGGCATTGAGTCTTCCTTCCAACGAATCTGAAGCTATTCGCCCAACCGCTACAATTTCGTTCGTACTTTGACTTGCAGCACTGCCAAACGACGAATCTTCTAGCTTGTGGTGTTCTCGTATCAGTACCATGAAGTCGTCTATCCTGTCGTCCAGGATCTCTGATGCTTCAGAGGCTTTCATGGCCATAGGTTTGTACGAAAGCTTTTTTAAATCCGAATTTGCGGTGAGCTTGATTCGAGCTTCAGGAAAAGGAGCAATTGGCGGCTCTGGGATATTTATATGGTCATTGAGGACTTCGACGACCTGTCCGGCATTTGCCCGCTCATTAAAAGATGCGCTGTTTTTCCATCAGCAATTGTCATAGTATATTTTAAGAACGCTTACGTTGGCCCATCCTTTTCACCTGGTTTATACGGCGTTTTGAATCCCCCAGGACTGCTCGCAGGCTCTCCTTTCACTCTTGACATCGGTGTCTCAAATTTCCGCTTCGTAGCACTCGACCTAACCTTTGGGGTCTGAGGAGTAAATCCATCCAGCCTGTTCCACAAATCAGCACAGAACCTTAATTAATAGAAGAAAATTCAAGATACTCACATCCCAAAAACATCACTATTGCTCGACACATTTCGCGGCGTTCCACCACCTCTCTTATTCGAACTCGCCAGATGCGCTTTGCTCTTGTTTTCCCTCTCCAACCCATCCTGCACATCATTCTTCAAAGCACGCGCAGTATCGATGTTTAATTTCACATCGTCCGAACCCAACTTCATGCTGTATGACTCCCATTTGTACCAAAGTTCTTCTGCGCTGATGGAGTGGATTCGGAGAATGGATCGGAGTTCCCCAGGACATCTTCCTCGAGATCTGTTCCCGCGCTGGCGAAGCGCTCTTTTAGTTCAAGTTCGCTGGAGTCCTCCATTGTAAAAAGTCGCCTGTAGAAGTTTGTGGTCTTGGGGCGGATTTGAAAATGCTCTTTTGTTGATTGGCAAGGGGAAGAAATTCCAGCGGACGCGACGAGAACGCGTAAAGTGGTATATGGATGACATAAGAATCTCGCTTGGGAGCTAGACTTGGCTCCGCTCACTACAAGCACAAAGCAGCTGTGCTTTCATTGATGATTGCTACTGGAGGAGTAGTATTTGAGTGGTAAACACTAACAAACCCATACGGGTACTTCCAATACTCTTTCTCAATTCAAACTTTTGAAATCAGTAAAGAAATGTATGAAGTTGATATTTGGTAGTGTTCATCACGGACCAACCAGCAGCTGTGCCTTGTACGACGCCACATCCGAGCAGGGGAAGTCAGAGGGGCATGAGATCACCAGCGACAGATTGCTCAAGTCTTCAGCAACATCTTTCTCAAGAATGAGCCAGCATGAAGAAAACATTGCTTCTGTGCTTCATCCACGGATTTAAGGTGATAAGACCGTCTACTATCACACGCATCCATAGATCTAACAGTCACTAAGGGAGACGACAACACCTTTGGCAACTTCCCAGAGCACCTCCGCGCTCTCGTCAGTCATGGCCTCCCCAAAGTCGACGTCAAAGCAATTGTATATCCCAAGTTCGAGACGCGGGGGATCTCACAGAGTGTGTGAGCAGGTTTAGAGACTGGTATACCAACCTCCAACTCCTTCTGCACTCCCGTCCTTTTCCATTCCATCCCATCCCATCCAAATCACAGCCCTATATAGTACTATACTAACTGGAACCTCCAAATTCCCAGGCTCCAGGAAAAAGTAATCGACCTCGAAGTAGCCAACTCTACCCCCTCCCCAACAGTCGACCCCTCTGTCCACACAATCCTAATCGGCCACTCCATGGGCGGCATCGTCGCGGCCGACACCCTCCTCCAAATCACCTCCGACTTACCTATCTCGTCGTCCTCCTCCTCCCAAGCCACTCCCGCGGACCCCTCACAAACAAACGCGTTTATGTTCCCCTACATCTCAGGCGTCCTCGCATTCGACACGCCCTACCTAGGAATCTCACCTGGCGTCGTCGCCCACGGCGCAGAAGGACACTACAACACCGCCTCAGAAGCACTCACAACATTAAGTAGTCTCACGGGTGGATTCTGGGGCAGCAAAGCCGCAGCTGACGCTTCAACTGGCAGCCCCAAAGAAAAAACCCCTGACGTAAAAGCAAAAGATGTCGTCGCCGCCTTACCATCCCCCGAAGCCGCCCCCGTCATTCCAGCCTGGCAAAAATGGGGAAAACTAGCTGCAATAGCCGGTGCTGGCGCTGCTGTCGCGGCAGGTGGTGGATTGGCATATATGAAGCGCGAGCAAATCACGTCGGGTTGGTCATGGGTAGGATCGCATCTTGAATTCGTGGGCTGTCTCATGCGTGCGGAGGATTTGAGGAAGAGATTGGCGGGTGTAGTGAGGGTGAACAAACGGATGGGAGTCGGCTTTGCGAATTTGCATACGAGATTGGGGAAGAAGGCTGTGAGTAGGGAGACGGGCAGTCTGGTGGGGAGCGTGATGGGGAATCAGAGGACTTTTTGTCAGTTGCCGGCAAAGAGTGGGGGCGGGGGGGATTGGAGGGAGGCGGTTAATGATGTTGCTGGGGATGAGATTTTGGCGCATATGCGTGAGTTTGGATCTTTCCTCTTCTCCCTACGTTTTGTGGAAAGTTGGGTTTTTGAAAAGGTGTAACAGGGATGATGTGCTAACTTGTGTATCGCGGTAGATATGTTTTTCCCAAAGGAAAATCCGGGTTATTATCCTATGAGCGAGGAAGCTAAAGGGTTGATTGTGGAGTGGATGGCGGGGGAATGGTATGAAGCCAGTACTGGAGAGGCGAAGTTTGGAATCGAAGACGAATTATGATCATCAGGTATTTTGGTACGGAAGGGGGGTTTAGAGAACACAATGATACCCACAACACAAGAATGCATGACTTACTGTTTTCTGGAGTTGCTCCTGAGTTACTCAAATATAGTGAATTTGAAGCACAAATACAGTCGGTTTTCCTTCCCTGCTAGCAATATCTTCGCTCACAAATTCCAAAGAAGTCCATAACCAAATGATTGCACGTCCCACCTGAAGACTGACAACGTATATAAAACTTTTAATATATTCGCGCCGCTAGGGAATTACCTTATAAGCAAGCTTATAAAGGCATACAAGTAATAAGTTGGTCTAAGATCTTGAATGCGATGAGTACCTCGTGAGGTAAATATTATGTACACCACCTTGCGTTTTCCAGCTCTCGACACTTTTCGTCTTGCCCGTGTCCATGACGAGGGGACATACCTAACTCCTCCTGTAGAGCAGTAAAAATGTCTCTCTTATTTGCTATCAGCGGGAAACTGTATCTTGGGAGACACAGTGAACAAGAGAATAATGGATTACGAAGTAGAGTCACCTGGCGCAAGAATCTCTATTCGAACACCTAGCAGTGAAAGTGAACCTGCACACGAATCCTTCAGAAATAATCAAAATTTCAATATTATATAACGCCGCAGGCCATATCTGCTTACCCAACCTAACCCAAGCCATCTAAATCCAACTCCCTCACAAAGTAGGCGCCCGCTTAAGTCCCTTACAATAACGTACAAACAACTGGTCCTGGAAATGAGCATGCTTGATCCCTTTCGGCCGCTGCTTCGCAAACATATCAATCGCTTTCTGAACATCGTAACCAAGACGTTCAACCAGATAGCAAACAACAAAGAAGCCGGTACGGTTGAAACCGTAGTGGCAGTGCACGCCAATGTAAAATTCTTGTCCCCAATTCTCTTTTTCTGCGCGCGACTTTTGCTCGTCACGGAGTCGGTCGATGAGAGAGATGAAGGCACTCACGTCTTCACCTTCTTGGGTATTAGCGCTTACTTTTTTAAAGTGTGAGGTATGAACTTACCAGTAGGCGGAATCTTTGATACTGTGGGGAACTTGTGGTACCGAGTTCCTCCCCTCTCCAGACCTCTTGGATCATAGACAGGGCTCTCGTAAGAGATGTCTACGATATCTTTGATTTGCGCTCCCCACTGTTTTACAAACACCTCTGGGCAGTGCGTCTCATCAACTTCTCTCAGCGTCTTCATCGCTCTGAAGACGCCGCAGATGGGCTCTGAAACTGGGTTGATGGCTTGCCACTTTGCGAGATTCTTTACATCCCACTTGCCAGCCGTAGATAGAAATTGAAGCTGCCACCCAAGCGAGAGTCGCGGAGACACCTGACTGCAGAGGAAGTCGGATATGAGACCAGCTAAAATTCGTACTTGTGCTGGCTGGTATAAAAGAGCATGAGATGCCGGAGCAGGGAGAATCGTGGTTTTCAAGACCTTTCTGGGCCGCAAGGGTTGAGGGATGGTCGACGGCACTTCGGTTGGAGTGGATGGATCTTCAATCATCGTCGAGTCTACCTGAACACAATCGTTGTCAAAATCAAGCTGCCCCTGTGTCGTATTTTCGGTTGTGAGAGATATGTTGACGGGAGCTGCTGAATCGACAATTGGCTGGCTCTTTTCGTCAAGTTCAATTTGCACGGGGTGCGATTTTCCCAAGAAGGCTGCGATCTTTTCAATCTCCACAGGCTTGGTAACATTGTCGGATTCGCCTGCCACAAGGAAGACCGGGACCTGTAGGCCAGCCCAAACGTCCCCTCCAGGCAGTCCGCCGTGTGCGATTCCTTTTTCATAGTCTGGAAGACTTCCTGACGCCATTCTTCGCCATGCTGGTGTCTTACTCTGCTCGTTGAAGCGAAACTGAAGCCTCTTCGTCTCTTCGTCAGAGTCTGCTCCCACGAATCGATGAACACTCTTGCTCTCAATTCCTCCACGTCTATCCCATCCTCGCCAAGCATTAAAGACTGGACCAGGGATATATAAGAGTTTCTTGAAAAGCGAGGTATCTTTCTCGCTTGGAGGTTCTGCTTTCGGACACACCGCAACGAGACCAACGACATGCTCGGATATCTTGCTGCGATGCAACGAATTGGTCGATGCCAATTTTGCAGCAAAAGACGCTCCCATGCTGTGCCCTATCAATACCACGCCCTGGCCATGGTCTTTATCTCGGTAATCTTCGATTATGATATCCAGCAGCTCTGTAAGAGCATCGGTCTGATAGGCATCCCAATTCTTGGGCTCCAGACCTGACATTCCGCACCCTGGCAAGTCTACTGACAAACATGGTGCCAGATTGACCAGAGATGTCAAGAGCGGATGAAATTGTGCCACCGATCCTCCCAGGCCATGGATGAAAACAAGTAACGGCAACGGGGCCGGCTCTATGGGGAGCTTGCTGGCCTGCGGGTGTTCACGAAAGAAGACTCGAAGTCTGGGATATGTAAAGCGGGTCGTTGTGTATGATTTGATCTCCGAATGCTTCTTCAACAGGCCGGGGTCGGTGGATTCAGCATCTGCAAGAATTAGTCACGTCCCCGCAGATATGGATGGGGAACTCACCATTGCTTTCCAATGTCTCGTGCTCCAGGGAACGGCGGTTGTTGTGAGAGGAGGAGGAGAACTCGGTTGATGCTAAGGAGAATGACTTGCTATCCTTGCGTCCCCTCCGCAGGTAGAAGAGACCAGGAAGTAGACTACATAGCGCAGCTATCTGTACCATCTCCCAGACACCAGGGTTTCCGTGGACGATTCGTGGATAGGCTTGACAGAAAAATTGGAGGAGGGATTGCAGGTTGTTCGCAGGGCCAGAGAGGAGCCAGGTGCTGCTGTTATTGGGAGACGAGGCAGTCGTTGTTGGAATGAAGGGCGTGAGCAGCAGCAGCCATTTCGACAACGAGGGAGTGTTCATCCTATAAATGAATGAGCACGTCGAGTTTCACTCCTCCCCCCTCAGCAAGCATATAATCCAAGGTACGCTGGCAGGGCAGCCAATGGAGTCATCGCCTGGGGGAAATGGCTAGGAGATTGGGCTCGCAGATGTTCGAGTCCCGGAGAGGCGGGTGTTGAGGAAAGGCAACTAGGATCGTCCCGAAAAGCGTATTTGCTGGATCCAGTTGTGCTCGCCCTGGGGAAAGGAATCGTGGCTGTTTATGGCGATGTGATTGAGAGCGAGGGATTCCAAGGTTGGGAGGGCGCAATTCAGAACGTGGTCGCAAAATGACGCACGATTCGCTAGACTTGACCCGATAACGTTTTGCTGGGAGCGAGCAGGGCATGTTGTGCTGGGTCCGGCTGGGAGTAGTACAGAGTGCGCTTATTCGTGTTGTTGGTCCAGAGAGAGAGAGAGAGAGAGAGAACACGAAGAGCCAGATGAATTGAAGAATCCCAGCGGCTTGGGAAGGCTCCCACTCCTCGCCCACACCAGGTGAAGGAAGCGAGAGCTTCTACGCATTTCATTGCATGGTGTTTGTTGTTCGAGACTACTTGCAACTTCCGAGCGGGTGGCTGAAGGGATGTGCGATGCAGCAGGAGCAGGAGGAGCAGCCGGCGTTGTGGGTGCTCGATGGAACGCAGTCATGGGTATCTTGCAGCATCAACCATCATTTCACCCTTCTTTTCACTCCTTCACTTTACTTTAATTTACTTCACTTCACTTTACTTTACTCTACTTTACTTCACTTCGCTTTACTGCACTCTACTTTACTGCACTTCACTTCACTTTACTGCACTTCACTTTACTGCACTCTCACTTCACTCTACTCCGCTCACTTCACTTCACTACACTCACTTGATACTTCAGGTACTCTCTCTCTCTCTCTCTCTCTCTCTCTCTCTCTCTCTCTCTCTCTCTCTCCCGCACACACACACACACACACACACACACACACACTCACTCACTCACTCACTCACAAGCCTCTCGCTTATGGATAATAAAAATTGTCTCATCCTCATCAGCCTTCACCAAAGTTGTTGTCGTTGTGAGGAGGCCGGTGTCGGCGATGTCGGTGCTGTCGGTGCTGTCTGTGCCTGGGACATTGCATTGCAGCAGAAGAGTGACGAGAATTGGCGTTGGGCATCCCCAGGCGATCTCCAATAGAAGCGTGGTCATTGGTGTAAAGGGGGCTCTGTCTCCATCATCATCGACCCATTTATTACAGCACTCTACTGTAATGTGGTGTAATCTGATTTTCACCCATTTCAATTGCCGCCACTACCCCTCCAAACCCCTCCATCGCCCCTCTCCCAAGCTCGCCTCTTTCCCCCCGTCAAACAAACCAGAGGGTGCAGAGCTCAACCTCAAGCGGGGCACAAAGAGCGGCAACGGGGTCTCCAGCATTTCTGCGGATGTGAGAGGTGAGAGGCAGCTCCTTACTATTAGGAGGTTCCTCATTAGCTTGCGAGAGAGGAGGGAGGGACAGGAGTACTTAGGGCATGCATGGGAGGTATCTTTCGACTTTTCTCTCCACATGTGTTATTGGTGTCACCACCGATACTTCCGCCATTTCTTCCATCTTGTCCCCCCTTGCTATCTTCAACTACCTAGTACCACCTACTGCTCGTCTCTAGGAACAGCAGCAGCATATTTATATATATATATACCTTACATACATCTCCCTCTACTTCTCTGTTCTGATCAATTGTTCCATCCCCCAATCCTTTCTCAAGCCCAATAAACTCTACCATCGTCCCCAAGCATGGCTGCTTCAAATAACTCCACCACTCCAGAGGAGCCCAGATATATCGACTTCCCAAATCTGGAGCATGGGAGCCAAATCAACGGAAAGCTTGCCCTGAATCGATGGTCAACTTTCATCACCAGAGGCAAGCCGACTTAATATCCCCTCTGCCCCCACCCTTCTCTTGAAAGAGTATATTTCTAACTCTTTCCAGCTCATGATTTCCCCGGAGCCCAAGCCATGCTCTACGCAGCAGGTGTGCCTTCCAAAGAGATGATGAAGACCGCTCCTCAAGTCGGGTATGGCAGCCAATTCATTCATTCCACTCAAGCCTCCGCGAAACATGTGAAAGTTAGAGAGCGCCATTAACACGCTTATCAGAATCTCAACGGTTTGGTGGGAGGGAAATCCTTGCAAGTATGTTCACCCTCTTGAGTACAAAGTGTGACAGCCGCTGATTTTGGAATCACACAAAGTATGCACTGTGGGTGATACAGAGAATGACTTATCTTGCGGCTTTGGCTGACTTTGTACGAGTGCACGACCTCGGGAAGGTTGTGAAAGAAGCAGTGCTCAAACAGGGCATGTTGGGATGTAAGTGACTGATTAGCTCTTGTTTTCTGGTCTCCCTCAAGCGAGACCGCCTCTTTTCTATCCATCCGTAAAATCGTCTTCAAAACGAAGCTAATGGGTCAAAGGGCAATTCAACACTATCGGTACGTCAGATTACAACGAACCACGCTTTGCCACTTGGCTGTACTGAAAATATCCAGGTGTCAGTGACGCCATCACAATGGGAGGTGACGGAATGCGATTTTCATTGCAGACTCGTGAAATCATCGCAGACAGTATCGAGACTGTAACGTGTGCCCAAGTAAGTCTATCACCACTAGCCACCACAGATCTAGACTGACCCTGTTTAGCGACACGATGCCAATATCTCAATTCCAGGCTGTGACAAGAACATGCCTGGTGTGATTATGGCTGCTGCAAGACACAATCGCCCTTTCATTATGATCTACGGTGGTTCCATCAGAAAGGGCTTCTCGACACTCCTAGATAAGGTTGTAAATATCAGCACGGTAAGCTTCGACTGAACTAGAGTCGGCTCGTCTATTGACAATGCTAGTGTTATGAAGCTAAAGGCGCACTCACCTACGACCGACTTCACGCTGCCGTACGACCCGGAGAGGAGGGTCGAACTCCAAGTGATGTTATGGATGACATTGAACAGCACGCCTGTCCCGGTGCTGGTGCTTGTGGTGGTATGTATACAGCCAACACAATGTCAACCGCCATCGAGGCAATGGGCCTCTGTTTACCTGGATCATCCTCCAACCCAGCCGACTCTCCCGCCAAAATGAGAGAATGTGTCAAGGCAGCCGAAACAATCAAAATCTGCATGGAGAAAAACATCCGTCCCAGCGATCTATTGACCAAAGAATCCTTCGAAAATGCTTTGGTGATGACCATGGCACTTGGGTAAGCTGGATCAGTATTCCATGAAAGGGGCACTCGGCTAATCTTGCAGGGGTTCAACAAACGGAGTCCTCCATTTTCTGGCCATGGCTGGAACAGCACAAGTCCCTCTCACCCTGGATGATGTCCAAAGAGTTAGCGATAAGATCCCATTCCTCGCAGATCTAGCCCCAAGTGGGAAATACATGATGGAAGATCTCTACAACATCGGTGGTACCCCATCCGTCATCAAACTCCTCGTCGCCGCCGGCCTCATGAATGGCAACGTCCCCACCGTGACAGGTAAGACTCTGGCTGAAAACGTTGAATCATACCCTTCTCTCCCACAAGATCAAGTCATTATCCGCCCGCTTTCAAACCCGATCAAAAAAACCGGACACTTACAGATCCTTCGTGGAAATCTTGCTCCGGGCGGCGCGGTGGCCAAAATCACTGGTAAGGAGGGCCTTGTATTCACAGGAAAGGCTCGTGTTTTCAACAAGGAGTATCTTCTCAATGAATCCTTGGGCAGAGGCGAGATTCCACACGGAGAAAACTTGGTGTTGATCGTGCGATATGAGGGTCCAAAGGGAGGACCCGGAATGCCCGAACAGCTTCAAGCTTCCGCAGCAGTATGTGAAAAACTCTTCCTTCTGGGTCTACAATTTCTTTTGTGATAGTGGAATCTCTCCCTCTATCTCTCTCTCTCGTCCACACTGCTAACACGCTCAAAGATCATGGGCGCCGGCCTCAAAAACGTAGCCTTAGTAACAGATGGTCGATACTCCGGCGCTAGCCACGGTTTCATCGTGGGTCACGTCGTCCCAGAGGCTTTCGTAGGCGGTCCCATCGCGCTGGTTGAGGATGGCGACATGGTCACTATCTCTGCTGAAAACAACACCTTGAGCATGGATGTGCCCGAGGAGGAGATTGAGCGCAGGAGAAAGGCGTGGAAGCAGCCTAAGAGCATGGTTAACAGAGGTGTACTCGGAAAGTATGCTAGACTTGGTACGTATATTGAACTTGGGACGTGTGATCCGAAGTGTTGGTTTCTTGCTTCCAGAAATCCCCTGTTAAGACGGGAAAATTTGGCTAATTCTATCATAGTGGGCGATGCAAGTCACGGCGCCATGACCGACTTGTTTTAAGAAGATTGTTTTGGAAGTGCAATGGATGGATGGAAGGAGGGAAAGAAAAATTGGAGAGACTGTTTGCGTATTGTGCAGGATTAGTTTCACAGGTCAAGTTTTTTGTACGTCGGTATGATTGGAAATGGAGAATTGCATTCATTATTCTTCAGTGCCAGATCCCTAATTCTTCACATTCCGCTTATTTGATTCGCCTCTTGATCTAGCTAGGTAGGAAAATGCGAATTCGCCTCCACTAGTTTATTGTTTATCGCAAATGTCCAGATTTTTGCTCAACTGTTTTGTCTATCTCTATTGTGTTTCGCTAAGCGGAGATTTAATTAATGCCCGGTATAGTACATAGCCTTAGGGCGTTTAAATAAATGTTAGCGATCTCGTAGATTAAGGAGAAGCTTCGCTCGATAGTATTTCCCAAGCTAGGGATGGATGCTCCAACGCATAGAACTTGTTTTTTCTCCTCAATGTTTACCTAGAGTTTAGCGGAGTACCCTAGTTATCCTAAGCCGCTGTTCATTAATATAGACGCAGTTTTATTGCTTACAGCGTCAGGCAGCTATAAATCGAGGGAAAGTACCTACTCACACGAACTGCGAGGGTATATCACGTGTCCGCTCCTTCAACCATCCCTAAAGTGAATGACGATTGTTACCAAAAACACCCCGTACCTGCCCTGCCTATCGATCAATCTTACCGAACAATAATTCGAAACAATAATGCATTGATTATTCCCGTCTATGAAAAGAATTATGATTTCTTGACTCAACGTACACCTGCCTTATTCATAACAACTCCTTAATTTTCCCTTTTTTCTTCATGCCTTGACCCTGATTCTGATTACTGTACTGTACAGTAACACCAGCATAATTATTTGCACAAATTGTGCGCTCTGTCTAGGATGATGCGTTTCGATCATTGGTTCCAAGTGGAGTAGCACAGTGGTGCTCTTGACATCTCGCAGGCCCAATTCGAACTCTAATTTTCAGCACCCAATAAATAGACTTTTCCAGTAACATTGCGGTAGATGTCGCCTCAGCCTTCATCATTCACTCGACCTTAATTGTCAATCAGACGCCTGATCAAGTTCGAGGCGGCCTCTCATTGATGCCGAATTGATACAATTGCTTTTCCCCCAAGGATCGGAGAGACAAGCTTCGTTTGCAGCATGTCCCAAAGCTTGGCCGATGATGAAGGGGGTGGGAGGGATCGTCAGGATGGGGAGTTGACAGGCACCGCTGGGGAAGAGAGTTACCAGACGACTGAGAAGTTGGGAAAATTCACAGAAGAAAAGGGTAGTCAGAACGGGGCTTTGAATGGTCATTCTGATGATCTGAGGAAAGAAGAGGCTTCAGCAACGCGACAGAATACAGACGAAAAATCTGCATCAGCAAAACCGTCGAAATTGAAGGAATTATGGGGAAAATTGGATTGGACCTCCCTTTGGTGATGATGATGTTCAAGTAAGTCTGCAATATACATTGATTCTTCTTGATTCTTGTAATCCGCTAATTTTGTTTGAACAAAAGGGGTTCGGTGGCACCAATTATTGCCGTTGCGTTTTATCAAGCCGATTCTGTTGCGAAGGAATTCAAAACTCTAGGATATCTAGTCCCTATCGTCACTGTGCTCGCCATCCCAATCATGCCGCGAGCTAAATTCCTTCAGACATTGATACTCAACACCATAGGTATCTGTTTGGGTAGTGTACGTACATACTTCTCAAATCTTGCATGCACAAGCCATACATATCTCATGTTTCTGAAAATCCGGTCTGACAATTCCTCGAACAGGCGGTAGCCCTCCTAGGTCTCTGGTCCGGAATTAAAGCCAGGCAGAACACTTCGCCTCCGGGCTTTACAGGGTACAGCTCCTCCCAAGCAGCTGTCTACGGGATCTGGCTGTTCACCATGATCTGGTTCGGCAACACTCTCCGTGCCAAACTTCCAGCATTTCAATTTCCCGTCATTATGTTCAGCATCTTTACGAACGTTGCATTCAGCTATGGAGTCTTGTTTCAGACCGTCGCTGCTACAAAAACGTTTGTCGCACTATTGCTGAAGGCTTTTATGTCAGCGTTTGCGATTGCGTTGGGGGTGAATCTGTTGGTCATCCCGGTCAGCTCAAGGAAGGTTGTTTTTAGTAGGTTGACTTCTTGATGGATGGTGGGCTTCTGAATGTTGAGTGTTAACAGTTCATAGAGGAACAGGCTGGCTATCTAATGCTAGTTCGGAAAACTATCAAGGCAGAGGCAGCATATTTGCAAAGTCTCGAGAGTAGTGATATGTTTTCAGGAACATCAAATGCGAACTTCGGTACGGAGAGCTCCACCGCAAATAAATCAAAAAGCAAGGGCAAGAAAACAAAGACTGCAAAGCCAGCGCAAACTCCACAAGCAGCAGCTTTAAAGGCCTGTGTTGCAGGACTAACTGCTCTGCATGGGAAACTCAATGGAGATATCCCTTTCGCCAAGCGAGATATTGCGTATGGAAAGTTGGGCCCAAAGGATATCGATGAGATATATACACGACTGCGTGCTATTCTGATTCCGTTGGTTGGTATAAGTACGATCACAGATATTTTTGAGAGGCTGGCTGAGAGGCGAGGTTGGATTCAGGGGGAAGATTCCAAGAATGACGGGTCCGGACCCTGGGAAGATTCAGAGGCAAGCAAGAGGGAGGAAGAGGTTCGGGTTTGGAACTCAATCATGAAGGCTTTGCATGAACCTTTTGCTGTTGCTGCTGCTGCTAGTGAGTGCTTGATTTCGCATATTAAGCTGCATATGTCTAACTGATTATAGTGGACGAAGCATTGGAGCACGCTGGACTAGTACTCGAGCTATTTCCGGCACCAAAGAAATCCAAAAAGAACAACGATCTGGAAGCCGAAGCCGGCAATCCCAAACCAGGCCACCCAGACTTCTCCAAATACCTAAAAGACAAAATGGCAGACTTCTACAGCAAACGCGGCGACACGCTAAGAACATGGGCCCGTGAAAAGGGCATATCCGACGAAGATTTCGACGCGGGAAACCTACCTGTGGACGGTGAAGAGTGGATATCAGAGGAGGGGAAACACCGAAGAGATCAACAGCAACTCTATCTTATACTTTACCTTGAGCACCTCCTCTTCTCAACTGGTATTGCAATCTCAAAATTGGTGGAATTCGCGGATAAGAAAGTAACCGATGGGACAATGTCCAAGAAGCGTCTCATCCTTCCAGGGTACCGGAGATTGAAGAAATGGGTAATGAGCATCGGGAAGGAAGACTCATCGGTAGATTCCGAAACGCCCGATTCTATGGAAGCTGGAAATCACAATATCTATATGGGGGCGGGTTTCAATATGAAGAAGGATCCCGAACATCTTCCTCCCAAGAATGCCTGGGAGAAGTTTGGAAATGGTGTTAGGACTATTCCCAGGTTTTTAGGATCGACTGAGTCGGCTTTCGGGTAAGCTCTCAAATTCAAGTAAACGTTGCCGAGAGAAATATGCTAATGGCTTTGGCCTATCAGATTTCGTGTTGCACTTGCGACAATGACCATGTTAGTACCGAAGCCCCGAAAAAAAACAAGAGTGAAGACATTGACATATTTGCAGTGGCATACTTGCATTCCTGCACGATAGTCAGGCATTTTTCGTTGAGCAGGTACTGTAGCCCCTCACGTCTTCTAGATTTGCTACTAACCTTCCAATAGAGACTCGTGTGGGCGATGATTATCATAGCTATTGGTAAGTCAAATTCAGTCCTTTATTTTGAAACCATTACTTACATTTGCCATTCAGGAATGACCATGACGAGTGGTCAGTCAATGTTTGGGTTTTTCGGTCGAGTTGCCGGAACAGCAGTAGCAATGGTCGCCTCGCTTGTTATCTGGTAATTTAAATTCGCCCAATGTGTAAGAAGATGCAACTAATTAGTTTTCAGGTACATTGTGGATGAAAAGACTCCAGGAGTTATTGT
Source organism: Tetracladium setigerum (assembly GCA_031472005.1). Lineage (NCBI taxonomy): Eukaryota > Fungi > Ascomycota > Leotiomycetes > Helotiales > Tetracladium > Tetracladium setigerum. The sequence goes on from PZJY01000002.1 coordinate 3,062,055, forward strand.
AATGCTGGTGAGCCTCCCTCAAAATTTCCCAAATGCTCTCGTCGCTGCCATAACCTGATTAGTTAAGATTGGACTGGGCTAATATCGCGCTAGTGGTTTTTCATATTCGTCGAGATGTACTTTTTCATCAAGTTCCCTCGCTTCATTCCTATCTGGCTGGTGGCAATTGTCACCCAGATCTTGATTGTTGGTTACGAGTTGCAAGTCCAAAAAATTGGTATCAAGGCATCAGTTGCCAGTGGACAACCATACTACCCGTATGCCCCGTATTACTGTTTTCTCTTTCACCGGACTAACCATTTCACAGGATATACGAACTTGCCCCATACCGACTAGCGTGTGTGGCAGGAGGCTCATTTGTTGCTTTTATCTGGACGATATTTCCATATCCTCTGTCTGACCGATCATGGCTCCGACAAGATCTCGGGTCTACATTATATCTTCTTGCAAACTATTACAGCGTTGTTCACTCAACGGTCCATGCAAGACTCCACGGCACTGAAGGCGACATGACCTCAAAACACTCACCCGGTCGACGACTCGAAAAGGTTCGACATCAAGTTTTCGCGAAATTACTCATGCTATTACCATCCTTGGAATCCCACGCTGAGTGGCAGAAGTGGGAGTTGACGGTCGGAGGGAAATTTCCACGAGTGAGCCTCCCAAAAAGTATTTGAACTCTCATAAAATAGAAATGTTGACAAGTGAATAGGAAACTTACGAAACCATCCTACAACGCACAACTAACATCCTCCACTATCTCAGTCTCATATCCTTCTCCACGCAAGGCTGGGCTGACGATGACGACGGCACTTCCTCCCCGACCACTCGCAACAAATGGCTCCATGACCTCACATCCCTCACTGACAAGATATCCCCAACATCCCACCGAATCACCAGCACACTCTCACTGCTCTCCGCCTCAGTGCGGACAGGCTCCGCACTCCCACCTTACATCCAGCTTCCCGAACCATATAATCTCAGTCGTAAGCTGGAGGCTCTCGACAAGGGGATTCTAAATGTGAAGAACATCGAGCAGAGAGGTTATGCCGTTTATGCAGTTATGCAGGTTGCGTCGACGTTGGTGGCGGATGATTTAGCCAGGTTGGTGAAGGCTGTGGGGGAGTTGGTTGGGGAGACGAATTTCGAGTTTTCGGTAGTGTTGGAAGGAGAGGGTGGGGGAGTGAGGGGTCAAGTTTGAGGGGGAAGGGGAAGAAGGATTGATGTGTACTTGTTGTTGTGAGAATGGGATTTGGAGACAATTGTGAAGTCTTGTCCCAAGGATCGGATTAGATTTCCTGCAAATGTGGACGGGCGTTGGAGACGAGACTTTGTTTAAGCGAGTATATCTAATGGGAGGTGAGCTCCGTACTGTACCTAGGTACCTTTTGTGAAGAGAATTGCTGCACCGATGGGGGTTTTCGGCAGGCAGGATTACTTATTTTTGAAAATGCTACAGTCTATTCCAAGCGAAAGGCTAATTGCGCTTCAAGGTTTCTTTTATTCAAAGTCTATTGCAATGTAAGAGTATGCTTCTATATTTACAACACAAAATTCAAGTCTACAGCTTATGCTTCCCGAAACTCCCATCCTTTCCTCCCCCTTTCTTCCCCAAAACCCCACTCCCTCCTCCCAAGCCAACCTCATCTTCTCCTCCACCTCGCTCTCCGCCCTCCTAACCAAACCATCCTGCAACGTAGTCGCGATCAACGACCCCTCAGCATCCCAAATCCGACTTTCGTGCGTTCCCCTCCCATACCCACTCCACGGCGTACTCGCCTCCTGGCACCACCATTCTCCCTCTCTCAACAGCAATCCCCCACTATTCACATGAAAGATCACCGAGTGCGATAGGCTCCCCATCGTACCTATCTCGTCGCCGAAACCGAGAGCATTGCTGATTATGAAGAGCGAGTTCCGGTCGCTGGCGTAGAGGTGTGCGCAGGCGTGCAAATTTGGGAGAGAGGAAGGAATGGAGCCGATGGGTGTGTAGTAGGATAGTTGGCGGTAGGATGATGGAGGGTTGGAGGGGTTGTTGTAGGCTGTCATGTCGACTTTGCGGATGATAAGGCCGGGGAAGTCGTTGATTGATAGAGAAGGGTGTTCTTTCATTGCGTGTGTCCACCTGTGGGCAAGGAGCGGGTTGTCAGTGCTGGTTTGGTGGAAGTGAGGTATTGTCCTGAGGGACTTTTTCCTCTTCTTCTTTGAGTTGAATACCAGAAATTGGACATTTCAGGGATTGATAAATTTCTTACCAGGGTGAGTCAACTCTTGGAGCCATACTATGCCCACTGGGATCTTCTTTGAACACCGCTGAATACCTGTCTCGTAATCCAGCATGCGTCTGATGCTGCGTTGGTGAGGACTCGTCCTTCTTAAACGAGCACATCATAGCAAAACACACTTTCCCAAGGTCTCTCCTGCAGATTTGGCGTCGTATGGGAAATAATGAGGACTTGAAGGCTGCCTGACAGTGACGATACGGGTACAATAAGATCGTCCGGATGAGAGAGTGCGGACTTTATAAAAGAGCGGACGGTCTGTTGAAACAGGCAGGGTGAAATAGCCATGAACATTCTATTGAAATTTTAGCATACGAAGATTTAATATTGAAGTTCACAAAGGATTATCAATGTTTTAAAAGGCTACCCTTTGTAGAAGGAGGCACCGTATAGTGGTTTATTAGTCACACGTATCTCATCCTATCGGTTTTTTGACTTTTTAATTTTTTAGCTTTTTAATTAAATGGAAAAGGTCGAAAAATCGAAACGTCAAAAAAGCGATATAGTGAGACGCGTGTTATTGAGGGGCTATTAGAATCTCCCAGAAAACAGAACCTACTCACGTGAACGACCATCCCCTCTCCAACTGTCTGAGCAGCTGCCCAGACGCTCTGTGCATGTACATGACCACCATATCCAATTCCACCGCCAGGATTGAATGATGTGTACTTCCCCATGAAATTCTGAGATGAGCTGTCTTCTGAGGACGACTCGACAGCTTGGAGGGTCATCAATTCAACGAATGACACTAGTCCCGAAGTATCATCCGCCATGGTGCTGATATTAGGAGGGGAGTTGATATGATGAGAAAGTGTTTGATATGACTCAAGGAACTATTTGAAGCGGTCACAATTGACTACCTTCAAAAACGTATCGTTGATGACTGGGTATGAGAATAATTTTGAAGTGTTGGAGGAGCGCCATGGACCGAGGTTGATGAAAATGCCAAGATATATTGCCCGTATCTGCAATTGCTTGGCCAACTGCTCCTGCTGTAAGTGATAGACGAGGGAAAACGAGCTTTAATATCGCACAACAGGTACATACCTTAGGTACCTTTAGGTAACCCATACACAAAGGAAAAAATTTGAGAGTAGCTGCTCCGTGGGCGGCCACATAGGTCGTTCGGCTGTCGGATATTTCTAAAAGATTGTTGCTTCACAATATAATATTCGCTTCAGCCTTCATGCAAACGATGCATCAATAAGAACGATTCTATTTTATCGGTAGGTTATGTGTTTCTCGAGACGGCGAACGATGGCTAAAATGTCAATGTTTGATACGTGATTTTTGTTATCTCCAAGGCTTGAAAATGGCGTAGTTGTTGAAAGAGGTATAAGTATGCTCACAAAAGTCCTGGGGTGCGGTATGTTCAATTTCAATAATGTCCTAATGATTAAAGAGGTATGGAAGAAACACTTTGATAAGAACCAGATGTTTGTTATCATATATATTTGTCCTATTCAACACTATTGATCTCTAACTAGTTCAAGTAGCTGACCTGTTCTCAGCTGACTATCCAGAAATTCCCAACCGCCTATCGTTCCCAAGATAAACATATCAGTAGGCGTAGAAGTTAACCACCTCACTGTCAGTCGCCCTGATCTTCTTGTTCTCTCTCTTCAACACAAACTTCAAGATCCAAGCAGTCAAGATAACACCGCCACTGAAAACAATGGAAGCTCCCATGGCAAGTCCATATCTGGGCTTGTCCTGATCCCTCCAAAGGTATGGCGTGTAAACAAAGGAGAGATTGGCGAGAGTGTTAGCCAGAGCCACAGCGACAGCCTTCTTCTCGTTTGTTTGTCCCAGCGTGGCTGCGACCCAGGCCATACCGATATTATTGACACCGTAAGTTGCACCAACGAAAAGGACGATGGCAAAGTATCGAGCTCCCAGGTTCAGAGAGCCCCAAGCGATTGCAAAACCAACGATGGCGATAGCCTTGGAAATGGTGATGTGCCATGTTCGCTCGTTGAAACGACCGGATGACCAAGACACAGCAATCGAGATGAAGGTGGCAAGGAGATATGGTGGGCAAGTGAGAACAAGAGAGACGGTAGAGTTGAATCCAAGTGTCTTGACAACAGATGGGAGGAAATTCTTGAAACCGTTGGCGGACAAGTGCATGTTTTGCATGAGGCCTATGAATGGAATGATTAGAACTGTTGAATACTCGCAAGAGCTGGGCAAACTTACAGAACAACCAAGTTCGGTAGTCGAGACAAGCTTCACGAAGACCGACCATTGTTGAGGTTCCTTCTCTGCGGCCAGTCATATCACGCTCCATTCGGGAATGGGCGAGTTGTCTCTCTTCCTCTGTGAGCCAGCGAGTCTTCAGTGGGCTATCTGGCAACAAGTAGGCAGCAACAAGAGCAGCGGCAATAGTGACGGCACCCTGGATGATGAAGAGCCATCTCCATCCTTCCAAACCTCTAACACCATCAAGTCCCTCGAAGATGCCAGCCGAGATAAGACCGGAGAATGAGGATGCCATCATGTTTCCACTGTAAAAAATTGCATAGCGAGTCGCACATTCTTTTCTTGTGTAGAACTGACTGATCATGTAGAGAGCACCAGGGTAGAACTGTGAGGGTGGGTTGTTAGCCGAGATGTATACAAATTTCGGGTTTTAGAATTTCGGGTCTTGGCAACTTACAGGAGCTTCTGTAACACCCAGAATGAATCTAGCGGCCATCATGCCCTTGTAATCTTGAACGAGGTAGGTCAAAGTCGAAACCAGGGCCCAGGCGAGCATGCAAACAGACATGAAGATACTCGGCCTGACTCGGTTAAGAATCATGTTGGAGGGCACCTGTCCGGTCAAGTAACCGACGAAGAAGATGGAAACCAAAGTATTGTATTGAGTTCCTTTCAACTTAAGATCTTTGTCAAGGTCGTTGAGCTTTCCGTTAATCATGGCGTTTCGGTCGAGGAAGTTAAGGAAGTACATGAACCATAAAACTGGCTAATCGAATTTTAGCATTCACTCGCAACGTAGTGAGAAGAGTGCCTGCTTACCATGATGTACCAATCCAATTTCTTCACCAGGGCGATTTCCTTGGGGTCTGACTTCGCCCATGCTCCGAATTCATCAAGCTCTCGGTGAATGCCATCTTTCTCATCGGCTTCGTTTAGCGAAGGCGCGATTTTGTTGTCAATGTGTTGAACATCATTCTTCTCATTGATAGTTTGTTGCTCCACCACCTTGTTCTCTGTCTTTAGTGCTTCGGACATGTTGGCGATGTAGAAATTCCTCTTCGGCTGTGGAGTGTGAAGTAGACACTGGCACCGATGAAGGAGATGGTGATGGTAGTTCCAATAGAGCTTGCTAGTGGAGGCACCGTTATATATACATTTGACTCGAAGGTGTCACTCATTCGATGCATGTGCGTTTGAGGTTGTGAGATTGAAGAAAACGCACTGACTACCTGGAGGTTATCCGGTCCACTCAAACTGCGGGGTACCCCAAGTCTCCCCCATAGCACCCCCATGGGGCGTCTAATCAGGTTATCGTGAGATCAACGTCCCTTCGGGCCCCATCGGGATTTCAAAACTCGCAAAGGTCAAAGACCGTAAGGAATGCCAAGTATCACATATTACTTGGCGTGTTGCCGGATAAGTATCCATGCCTAGACAAACGCCGCAGGAAGCTTAGTCCTCGGCCTTGTCAACAACACATGGCCAATCAGTCCAATATACTTGTCAATACAATCCAATCGTTTTCCGAACCCCGCGTTAAGGGCGAGTCAAGATGGAGGCTAAAACGGGCAGGCCCCCGGATAATCAATAAATAACCCTTGTGGCTTCCTAGGCAGTGGCCCTAGCTTATGTGGTATTGTGTTGAAACCCGACCGTATGATGCCGGCGGGAATTGGGGACATGGATGGCGGAGTTCATGCATTGGTTTAAATCACCTTTTTGTGGCAAAGAATCCTTTCCACTTGAGCTGTTGCAATGAGCTATCATTGGGACCCTCAAGATAATGTTACAGCCGTAAGGGGTACAGAAAGCGTCAACACCTTCCGGATTCTAATCATTGGATTCACGGAAGTTGATACACCGTCGTTGAACTCCAGTCTCGGGACAATAGACCAGCGGTATTCACATAGAGCAAGATTGCCAATGCTGTAAGACAGTGCAGAACGAACTTCTGTTGAGCTGATATCCGGCAAGCAGCAATAGCCGGAAAATGTCAACAAAATGCTGGTGGAGAATGATCCATAATATGCGGAAATGCGGTTTCTATCCAGACCTCTTTTGATACTTGGCACAGCTCTCCATCTTTGGAATGTGTTACGCTCTGCATATCAGTATCATCTTGTGCTTGAAATTTTGAAAGTGTCAACCTCAAGCAGCGCTATTGAACCCCTCCGATTCGAGTAACCATGTCTACCAAACACTTCATCAACGACGCCGAAGCGCTCGTTCTGGACTCGCTTGAGAGTCTGACCGATGCTAATCCAAATCTCAGGTTTGATAGAAACAATAAAGGTAAGCGCAGGGAGTTTAATTCCTTTAACGCCGAAGGTTGCTGATCTGTGTGGCACAGCCATCTTTCTTTCTGGTCACAATCCAGATGCTCATGCTGCTCTTATTGCTGGAGGAGGGGCTGGCCATGAGCCTGCACACGCAGCTTTCGTTGGAGAGAATCTCTTGACAGCTGCTGTTTCGGGCTCCATCTTCGCCTCTCCGAGCGTTCGTCAAATTGTAAACACCATTGCTCGAGTAGGTGGTAAAGCAGGCACCATTCTCAGTACGTCCTTACTCCTCGAAGAGGCTATAACCCCGCGTATTATAGTGTTACTAACTCCGATGTTGTGATGATATAGTCATCAAGAACTATACAGGAGACGTCTTTCACTTCCATCTTGCTGCTGAGAAGGCTCGAGCCAAGTATGGGTTGAGAACTGAGATTGTAGTTGTCGGTGACGATGTTTCCGTCGGAAGAGCGAAAAGTGGCAAGGTTGGCCGAAGAGGTTTGGCTGGTACCGTCTTTGTGCATAAGATTCTCGGTGCTATGAGTAGAGACGCAGGTGTATCATTTGAACAACTAGTTGCCATGGGGCGCTTGGTTGCCTCAAGTCTGGTAACTGTTGGCGTTAGCCATGGCCATGTCTATATCCCGGGCAGAGAGGTCATCAAAGAGCTCGACACGAAGCAAGATACCATTGAGCTCGGTATGGGTATCCATAACGAGTCTGGTTGCCGGATCCTTAGCCCACAACCAGATCTACCGTCGTTGATAGAAATGATGTTGGATCAGCTGCTGGATCAACAGGATGCTGACCGCGCCTTTGTTGACATGCAAGATGCAACTGATGTGGTTGCATTGGTGAACAACCTAGGTAGTATATCAGTGCTTGAGCTAGGGGTATAACAAGGACAGTGGTTTCCTCGCTTAGTATGCCGAAACCTTTCAATCTATGCCGGATAATACTAACAGCTGCATAGAGAAGCGGGGAATTAGACTGTCCAGGGTTTTGGCCGGAACCTTCATGACAAGCCTTGACGGGCCGGGATTTAGCATTACCCTTTTGAAAGCCACCACCGAGATGATTGGGTACATCGATGCGCCTACCAATGCTCTCGGTTGGTCCGCGCCAACTTATTCCCCCTCGGCGTGGAGCGACGAAGGATCAAGAGTTGTTCAAGACTTTAACGAGACAGTCGAGGAAAAGTTTGCAGCCGGAAACGTCAAATGTAAGCAAGCCTTTTTCTTCGTCAAGCAAGTGCTTTCAATTCTTGGCTCTCTGCTTTTAAAATTGAGCCTCATGATCTGCATCCCAATCGAGGGATCGAGGAGGAGGCTACAAACGTCGGCATCCAATAATAGCGCTATACAACATACCTGGACATCAATTGACTCTAATCTCCAATCAATAGTGGATGCCTCGATCTTCAAGGCCAAAGTCGCCCAGGCATGTCGGAACGTCATCGCCAGCGAGCCCGAAATAACACGATTCGACACAATTGTAGGCGATGGAGACTGTGGCGAGACACTCGCTAGAGGCGCAACGGCGGTGGAGAAGTTCCTGGACTCCCCAGAACTAAGCGACGACGCTGTTTCGACATTACTTCATCTAGCAAATGTGATTGAGAACAATATGGATGGAACGTCTGGGGCGATATATGGTATTTACTTTGCTGCCTTGGCCGCAACAGTTAGAAATCTGCCACCGTCGGTTCAAGCGCTTGATACTGAAGCCTGGGGAAAAGTTGCAAAGGCTGCGCTGACACAGTTGCAACTTGCCACGCCAGCACGTCAAGGTGATCGAACGCTTATGGATGCATTGGAGCCTTTTGTTGAAAGTCTTGCTGCTGGTGATGCAATCGAGGAGGCTGTCGCGAAGGCTACGCTGGGCGTGGAAGCAACAAAGGGAATGACAGCTGCCTTTGGAAGAGCAGTCTATGTCGAAGAATCCGCGTGGAGTGTTGTACCAGATCCTGGCGCGGAGGGTGTTCTTTGTATACTCAAAGGTCTTGCAAGCGTATAATTTGCAAATGATAATTTTTGGAAAATAAGGACAAGCATTATCTTCAAAATTCTTTGCAATAGACATATTGGCAATTTGTTGAGCTGTGACCACATCTAGGATTATAGCTTGAAGAGATATTATATCTCCACGAGTGCGAGCGTTAGTATTCATGGGAGAGATTGGAGATGTTACTGTCCTCAATCATAACGTTCAGCTCGTAATTCCAAAACGGTACTAGGAAATTTCCCGAGATGCTAGATGAAATAGGGCTCCATAGGCCTCACCCATTTCCGTATTGGCTATACCTCTCTCCAAAAAGTCGAAAGTCGAAAACTTGAAAAGTCTCAAAATCGAAAATTTAAAAATAAAAAAATTTAAAAACTCGAAAAGTCTTAAAGTCGAAAAAAAAACCCCAAAAAAACGAAAAGCCAAAAAGATAAAAGTCTAAAAGTTGAAAATCAAAAACTGAAAAACAGAGAAGTCGAAAAGTTGAAAAGTCCAAAAGTCATGACAAACAAGTTCAATATTATTTAGCCCTAAAGTAAAAGATTTTTGAAATTTCTGCCTATTCTAGCACTTAGGAGGCCTCTCTATAATGTAGCAGTTGAGAAATCCGAGAAATCGATAGTTTGCCTGAAACTTGTAACCGTAGTGATTATTTACATGACTCCCAATTCTATGCACTTGACGTTATGCCATATCTATAGACGACGAAGATAAGTCAACATTAGTAGCTCTTTTAATCATGTCCAATTGCATGGAAACTAGGCTTCCAATTCCATTGCCAATGCCAATTATTCTATTTGCATGAGTTTTCGTATCATTTCTGCCCACTGGACAAATTGTGGTCTTTCCTTGGGTTCCCTCCTCGTTATACCTCCTAAAACTTGAATGCCTCTTCTTCCTTGGAACAAGTTCAATTCATCCTTGTCATCAAGTAGAAGCGTTTGCATCTTATACTTTGACCATTTTCCGGTTGAAGTATTGTTATGGTTTATGTCTGTCAGGGGAGGGGGTGACCACTGAAAGTATCCCATCGAGCTTGGCTTTGGTCACCCACAAACATAAAGTCTAGACCCCCTATTCCAGCCGTCACCTTCATAGGTTGATTAGTAAATAATTCATGGAGTGTCTTTATCATTACACTTACCAAAGAGTCAAATTCCCCCCAGCTTGTCAGCTCTGCCATCAAACTAGATGGTGTTGTAGCGCCTGGGCCTTCACCAAACATGGCCCCATCAGAGCTAGAAAACATATCGCCAGTGTGTACATAACCGTTTTGGTCGGGGCTCATTTGAGTTGGAGGCTGTTGTGGATAGCTTCCTGGTTGCAAAATTAATCCCGCGTTCGAGCCTCTGTGTTGTGTCTGTTGAGCTGGGTATTGCTGTATTTGTTTCAATGCTTCCAATCGGAGTTCCTCGAGAACAACAGAATATCTCTGATAGAACATGGTTATTAGTATGGTATTTAGAGGAGGTTCATATTGTAGAGTATATAGTATTTAGAGGCTACGTACCTGGGCAAGATTTTCGTTCTCTGCAATCAACAAAATCTGTCCCTGGCACTTTGCAGCTATTTCGAACCATCGGCGATACGTCTCCTGCGAAGAGCGTTTCTGTTGAATTGTGTATACATAGAGTACAACTACTGCACAAAAAGCAAAATAATGGGTAAACTTCAAGCTGGTTAGTGTACACGATTTTTTTTATCAAAAAAAGGAGGGGTCCTACCCAAAAAGCCCGGAATATCTGGCCTGTCTCTGAGAGCTCGTTTACAATCGCGGCGATGCTCGCAGCCGCTTCTAAGCATGCGGCAACGTTGCTCTCATTCAATCCCGCAGAACCCTGATTGTGGGAATTCAAAGAAGCAAAATTGCTCAGAAGAAAAGGCCGATATACTAGAATAAGAGAATGGTAGTAGGCAAGATTTAGAACATTCCGTTGCCGTTGGTAGAGCGGGATTAATAGTGATGTATCCATGCCATCAGCATCCAAAAATCGTGCAAGACCTTTTCGCCATTCAAATAATTCCCCACAATATTTTGCGCTCAAAGTGATACGTGTTTCGAGAGAGGGCGATCGTATCGCGTACAGATCTCGCAGAATGTGATTGAGAATTTTGGATAAGCTGTTGAGGTTGTTAGAAACACCATCAAGAGACTAAGCAGTGACTGACCTATTGTGAGCTATTGAACCTAACATCGCAGATTGTGACTTTGAGTAGTTGGGAATAATTCTTTGCGAGGTGAGATCCGAGTCATTGACACAGGTGGGTAATTCCTGCTTCGGTGTAAGCTCCTTTCTTATGCTTATAGTTCCATGTAGGTACCTGATCAATATCATCGTCATGAAACGTTCTTGGGCGCCCTAAAGAAGCACTCAAGTAACTATCTAGCCCATATGCGGACCAAAACACCCGTTTCCGGCACTCTAACTCGATCAAATCGACTCCGGTGGAGGTTTCCAAACGTCTTTTGCGATGCATGCCGAGGGCAAGAATCAAATGAGCTGTGGTTCCGAACAAGCCCCAACAGTGATTGACACGAGATTGTGATAAAAGATAAAAGCATTGGCATAGCCGAGTCTGTACAATAGTGAGACGTATTTCTCCGGTCTCAGATGAAAGTTGGTGGTCGGCTGCCTGGAAGTATCGAGCACTGTATTCTATTAATTTCAGATTTAATGGACTGATCTCCAAAATTTACCTGGTATCATTGCCTTGGGTAGTTGGCATATAATTTTTGGCTTGGGCGAATACCATGAATAGTAAAGCAATTCTCCCTTTGGCGCCGTCCTTTCGCTTCATGACCCCAAGATTGTCGTAAAATTCTTCCAACCAACTCTCTATGGTCGGTCGATGTAGGAACCTATGGGTTACCATGGCAAAGTCGAAGTACCTGGCCACTAGAATATCTGCATCTGCCTTGGGGGGCTTTGGCAAAATTAGCGGTGCGTTCTTACAAGACTACTGAAAGTGGTCATGTTCACTTAATAGAGAAGTGGCACACTCCTTCTAGCAAGCACGAAGGGAGATCACATGGGGCATGTACGTACCAAAACAAAATACGATGAGTCAAACTCGGGTAATGGGGCATCTCCAAATGTAAATATAGATGAAGTCTGTGAAAACGACAATTTCTCGTGCAGTTTTTTCTGCACTCGAATCAAAAAAGATACGCCACTAAAAAACGATTAACATTCTTCCACGGAAGGTTAGAAAGCGTCAGGCTCAGATCTTGTAAATACCACACAGGAGAATTACACGAGGATTGGTATATGAATATGAGAAGATGGCGCGAGTAGAACTAAAATCTGTACATACGAAGATGGCCCAACATAGTGACCTTGAAGATCCGTCTGGGATGGATCAGGTGAGTTTCGAGAAGATTGAGCCCTTGAGTCCGTACCAAGCCTGTCAATAGATTGCAAATGCAGTTGATTTCTTTCTGTCGATATTGGAAGTTGTATCGTTCCATTGGGTTGCTGACCCGGAGCACCGTTGTTTGTAGGCATACTTGCTTCCAAGTAATGACCCGAGGATTGATCCAATCCAAATGTACCAGTCAACTCGCTTGGAGACTCAGACTCGGTACTGTTTCGTATCAACCCAAGATCAAGGGAATTTTGAGGCAAGTTAGATTCATCGGGTAGCACAACTGGAAGTCTCCCTCTGGTGTAGAGTGCGGTAAAGTCACAACTAAGTCCGGCCCGGGTACAGAGCACGCAAGGCTGCCTTCCTGAGCAGCGAGTCTTTTTCCTGTGCCAATATCAGTATGGAAATCAACGAAGCAGGTAATCGAACGATTCGCATACTGTTTACACCGGTCACACGCGCGGGAAACGCGCTTCCTCTCCTTCTCATCCTGCTTCTGGCGTTTGGCTGGAGGGCCAGAGTTTGGCTCGTGGCCGGATGGCGGAGACATGTGCGATTGCGTCTCAATCTGATTATCCGACATGGTGACGCTGGTGAAGGGTGTCTGAAAGACAAGTGGATGTTGATATTTGCTGCCGAAAGTTGGGGTAAAAGTTGGGGAACGGAAAAGCTGTCCGGATAATGTCTAGTGTGGGCTAAATACACCCCTTCGTTTTCTCGGCGCATCCTCCTTTGGGAAATTAGGGGGAGTTTTGTTCAGAATACTACCAGATTGTTCCTCTCGAATAGAACATTTGGCATTAAATCTAATTTATAATGCAATTTCCGATGCTCTTTGTGGTAATCCTTCGAGGATGACCCAAACAAGCTTGAATCCATTGGCTCATGATATTCGCTGATGGTGTGCATGAATACATTTGTGCTATATACACCCGGAAGCCTCCTAAAAATAAAGCTGAGAGGTGATTGGCTGATGAAGAAATACTGCGACTTTAATTCATGGAATCAGATGCAAAGCCACAATTTTAGTCTCTACCTATGGCACAGATACTGAGGTAACGGTGTTCAAAATGAGATCAACGGATTAGAGGCTCTTCGTATAACGCCTAGTCACTCAAAGAGCCTCACATCATCCGGCCAAGATGTCCACAGCCGCAAGAAATATTGTAGATTAACTTACTACTACTTTGATGGAAACGACTTATGGTAAATTGTTGGTGAAATTACTAGAATAACAAAGTGGTCACAAAATCTCGAGTTCTCACGCTACACACAAGGTTTTAAGCGACGAAAAGATGTCTATTCTAAGTGTATTTCAAACAACTACAACGCAGCTTCAATCTACTTCTTCAAGGCCTTTTGTGCTGCAACCCAAGTTGCCACGCTTTGCTTCAAACTCTCCTCACTCACTTCACCAAAGATATTAACACCCAAGCGTGCTGGGAAGTTGTATCTGTGGTTTCGGTCGAGAGCAGTAATCTTGTCAAAGACATCTTGGGGAAGAACAAAATCTGGGAAAGAATTAGCGGCGTTTTCAATTTCATTAAGAAGTTAATCTTACCATCAAAATTGTCCTTGATTCGCGATGCTGTGACACTCTTGGGAAGAACAACTGTTCCTCTTTGGACAGCCCAACCAATCAAAAGCTGTGCTGGCGATTTTCCTAGTTCCTTCGCAAGCGCAATTACTTCAGGATCATCAACAGCTCTCGGCAAGTTATAAATGTTGTTTCCTAGAGGACTATAGGCTGCGATGAGAATGTTCTTCAGGATGTTAGAATCGATAAGTGTTGCAAGTGGGTCAGATGACAAACCTTCGATTTTGACCACTCCAAAAGTTTTGGTTGTTGAAGATAGGCATGTGCTTCAATTTGATTTACAGCAGGTGGGATCTTTGCACTGAATAAAATTTTAGAGAGTGAACAATTTTGGAGCAGGATTCTTACGTTTCCAACAGAGTCTCAATCTTCTCTTGGGTAAAATTGCTGACTCCAATGCTTCGGATCTTTCCCTTTTCAACGAGCGCTTCCAATGCAGCCCATGTCTCGGCAATTGGGACATCGATAACAATGACATTGCCTGCGACTGGGTCTATTGGGAAGCGAGTCGTTTCTGAGGCTGGGAATGCAACAGGCCAATGAATCTTTGGGCATCAGATGGATACAGAAGACCTGAGAGGCGCGGTACTTACAAGATACAGATCAACATAATCAGTTTGCAGATCTTTCAAACTCTTGTCGAGCGCCTTCTCAACATCTTCGGCTTTGTGATCAGTGTTCCACAGCTTCGAAGTGATCTTTTCGAAATTAGCAGTGCGAATGACTGAACTGCACACATTTCCACTTACGAAAATTTCGCTTCGGTCGATGCCAGATGCTTTGATACCCTCACCTACTTCTGCCTCGTTATCGTATACTGCTGCAGCATCGATGTGGCGATATCCTGTTTTCAGAGCACTGGTGACAGCCTGAGCGGGAATGTCAATATGTGTCGCTTCTGAATCCGAATATAAAGGTGTAAATCTTCTCTATACTTACATCTTTAACTTCGTTGGGTCCAGATTGCCATGTTCCTAATCCGACAGCTGGGATACTGTATCCGGAGTTCAACTTGAAAGAACGGTTCAACGCCATGTTGCTTGGTGATGGAGGCTGTGGGGGGAAATTGGAGTTTGCTTATTTTGATTTTGTATGAGAGAGAGAGAAAGAACCACCACAGGAGAATGGTGATATAGACGTTGCAAGATCACGTCTTGCCGGACAACATCAAGTTTATCCGCCGGAGTATCTTCTCACGAGGTCTCGGGTTTGGCTTCTGGTCCACAGAACTCCACATCTCCATGAACGTCTCCCAAAGGTGGGATGTTTTGGGCCGGTTGCGCTTGTGTAACGAAGTTCTACGTTCCGTAGACCACTGGACTTTTCCGCATCGACAGCAATTCGGCATCAACACAAAAAATACTAATAGAGCTTGCTTTTGAGTTGTGTTGGGTTATCCAAACTTCGTTGCAAGTCAATTCTATTTTCCAAAAAGCTTACCTACCCCACACCCGCCTCCGAAAATGTCCGTGCCTCCAAGAACGGGCGTCTATTGCCCTGTCCCAACTTTCTTCAAGACCAACACCTCCTCAACTATACAAGCTCCCCTCGACGTCGAAGCACAAGTCCAACACAGCGTTCATCTCGCAAAGAATGGCGTCCGAGGTTTGGTTCTCCTAGGATCTACTGGAGAGGCCATTCATCTGTCAAAGGCCGAACGTTTTGAGCTTCTTTCAGGGGTCCGCAAAGGACTCACAGAGGCTGGATTCCCAGATTACCCCATTATTGCTGGAGTTCTGACAAACTCCGTCGAAGAGGCAATTGAATGGCTTGTGGACGCAAAGAAAGCCGGTTCTCAATGGGGTCTGGTTTTGGCTCCTGGCTATTTTGGTTTGGCTGCAAATCAGCAGAACATCCAAGAGTGGTATAAAATAGTTGCAGATGCATCGCCGATTCCCATACTGATGTGAGTATTACTTGTGCTCCGACCCTCTCCTCCACCTCTTATACAGTTACTGATTTCTCTCTCTTACAGGTACCACTACCCAGGCGTCACAAACAACATAGTTCTTAGCCTGGAAACATACACAAAGCTCGCGGCACACCCGAATATCGTTGGATGCAAGATGTCACACGGAAATGTTTCACACCATCTGCAGGTCTCTTTAGATCCTGCAATCGATCACGATAACTTCCGTGTTTACAGTGGTTTCGGACAACAACTAGGTCCAATTGTGTTGTTTGGAGCCGCTGGGGTGATTGATGGTCTGGCAGCGATTTATCCTCGCACCGTGTCTCGCCTATTTGAACTCGCGGAAGCACGCCCAGTTACACCTGAAAATCTGAAGGAGATGCAAGCCTTGCAGTTTGCTGTCAGCCGTGCAGAGGAATTCATTGGCAAATGGGGCATTGTCGGTATCAAGGAAGGAGTCTACCAGGTTTTGAAGATTGGCAATCTTGCTGGTGGCAGATTACCACTTACAGGAAGGTTACCAGAAGGGGAGTGGGAAGCATGGAGCGTGGCTACCGATGCTATGAAGAAGCTAGAGGAGGCTTAGAACTTCATTTGAACAATATAAGAAGTTGATTTACAAATCATTGAGTTTGCAAGAGCAGTTTGTTCCCTATCTTATGTAACCCTTGCAATCGTCTACTATTCCAAACCAATCCTATATCGGATTTACATCAGGCTTCAATGATCCATAGGACCCTTGTACTCTGAACGTACTTTGAAGCTAGATATCCCACCCATCAATTTCTAGTGGTAACGTGATTCCGTGTTGGTGGCAGTTATGAATGTTCTCGTTACATTTGCGCCTCAGCGAGAAGGAGATGTAGCATGAGTGCAATTGTGATCAGATCAATTCCTATTCAAAAGCCCCAAAATTACTCGATGCTTTCAAATCTTCAAGGTAGAATGGAAGGGATGTACCCGGTTCACAGTTTCTGCTCCTGGTGTATCTATTGAACGTCGTCCTACTACCGGACACGAACAAACGCCAACATTTGAGATCGGAATTGGTCCGATGCGATCAGCGACACCACTCGGATAGGTTCCAGCCTTACAACCGGCTCGGCTCTCTCTTCCCAAGAGCATTCTCCCTCTATGTATTTACCCGGATATGAGTCCGGATAACCAGTTTGCGGGGTGTCATGTGACCAGCACCTCCCCCACTATTCAGTTCCGTAATCTGTTCCGGCGATCAACGTCTTTTCCCCCGCAAAAATGGCATGTCTGGATGAGGGCGGAAAACAGGTCGTCCAGACCTTCCGCCCGTATGGTGGCAAGGTCACTTAGCGGAGACCCATCCACTATGTAAGTTAAGGAATATTTCATTTATGTACTCTTCCAAAAGAAGCATCACTGTCCAAACATCTCTCGTTATCATCTCAATTGCAGTGTTTGCTTGAGTTGTGCCTTTTGTCTTGTTTTTAGCAAGTTCAACATCCCTTTTTTTGTCGATATGGCTGAGCTCTTATCTGTAGAAGAGGTGCCAAAATGGCAACCTGTCTCGCCAGAAACAGAACCTGAGCTTTCACCAATAGACTCGTCAGCCTCTTCTGCAGACGAAGCGGAAGATGCCATTTTTACTATCAATGATTTGTTGCTACAGAGGGCCAGGGAGTCGCCAGACGCCCCTCTTGTTGGATACCCAGATCAAAATGCTGCACAGTACTCATACTACTCCGCAACAGATCTCCTACGGTTTGGAGAGGGAGCTGCCAAGAACCTGGTGGCTCAAGGACTTCAGGAGCATGTAAGTTCATATGTTTCGCAAGCTTCAATATTATGAACTAACAAACTGCAATAGGTTCTCATTCCCGAGTAGACGACAAGATCGTTGCCCTTCTTGGCCCATCAAACTTAGACTATGTTGCCTCCATCTTTGCCCTAACGCGTATGGGATTCGGCGTTCTCTTATTGTCAACTCGACTTGCGACAGAGGCCTATGTTTCGCTTCTAGAAAAGACCAAATGTAACGACATTTTGACCATACCATCAAGCGCAAAAGCCATAGCCGCCATCCAAGCAGTGCGACCGTGTAACCAGTACTTGATTCCAGAGAAATCGGTGTACGACGTCCCAAGTCAAGCGAAAGATAGCGAAGCCAGTGGACCTCATATGTCCAACCGAATCGCTTTTATTATTCATTCCTCTGGATCCACGGGACTACCTAAACCCATCTTCCAGACTCACAAGGCATGTCTTTCGAATTACGCCAACGGATCTGGATTCAGAGCGTTTTTGACACTTCCGCTATATCACAACCATGGCCTCTCAACTTTCTGGAGAAGTATCTACAAGACCAAACCAATCTCGTTATACAGTGCAAGCTTGCCACTTTCGGAGTCAAATCTTGTGGCAGCAATGGAGGCATCGCAACCGGAGTCTTTCCACGGAGTGCCGTATGCCCTGAAGTTATTGAGCGAGTCTGAACGCGGTATTGAGGCACTGCGAAAGTGTAAATTGGTTCTATTTGGAGGCAGCAGTTGCCCAGATGATCTTGGAGATAAGCTGGTGAACGCTGGTGTTTATATTGTCTCGCATTATGGAGCGTAGGTTATACATCCCTTCCATATTTTATTCTTACTGACTTAAAATAGGACTGAAATGGGCCAGCTCATGACCTCTTTCCGGGAGGATGGTGATAAGGCGTGGAACTATGTTCGTCCATTCCCAGCAATCGCACCATTCCTCTCTATGGTTCCCCAAGGCGATGGGAGTTCCGAGTGTGTTTGTCTCGATGGGCTTCCCGCCAAAGTTGCATCAAACAGTTCAGATCCTCCAAATTCTTTCAGAACTAGCGATACCTTCCTTCCACATCCAACCATTCCCAACGCATGGAAGTACCTGGGCCGTATTGACGATCGCGTCACTCTTGTCAATGGCGAAAAGGTCCTTCCGGTTCCAATGGAACATCAAGTCAGGCAGAATGAGTACGCAAAGGAAGCCCTCATCTTCGGCGTAGGTCAAGCATTCCCTGGTCTGCTCATCATCCCAAGTGAGAAGACAATTGGTCTTAGTAAATCTCAAATCTTGGAAAAGATCTGGCCCAGCATCGAAGTTGCCAACAGCAAAGCGGAAGGATTCAGTCAAATCCAGAAGGAAATGGTTGAGATTTTGGAAGTCGACACAGTATATCCCTCAACTGACAAGGGAACAATCATCAGGATAGCATCATACCGAAGGTTTGCAGATGTTATTGATGCTGTTTACGCTCGATATGAGAATGGGGCCAGTAGTACGGGAGAGAAATTGAGCTTGAATATCGAGGAACTGAAAGAGTTCTTGCTCAAATTCTTCATCGAAGAAGTGGGCGTTGAGGGCCTGAAAGCAGACACAGACTTGTTTGATAGTGGTGTCGACAGTCTGCAAGGCCTGAAGGCACGATCATACTTCAAGAGGGAATTGGATCTCGGATCGTCCGATCTCGACCAGAACGTGGTTTTCGAACATCCCAGCGTTTCCAAACTCGCAGCCCATCTCTATTCTCTCCGAACGGGAGAAGTTGCCGAAGTTGAGAGCGAAATCGACGCCATGGCTGAACTCATTGAGAAATACTCTACCTTCAAGAGCCACATCCCACCCCCACGACAAGAAGTTGTCCTACTTACTGGCACGACCGGATCTCTGGGTGCTCACATTCTCTCTCAGCTCTTGCACAACGATGACATCTCCAAGGTCTACTGTCTCGTTCGTGCCAGCTCGCCCACAGCAGCTCTAGATCGCATTCTCTCCACCCTTGCCTCCAAACAACTCCTCCCATTCAAGAACACACACAAGATCATTGCCCTCCCCGCCACACTCGGCCAGGCAGACCTCGGAATTCCCGCACACCACATCGAAGACCTCAAAAACTCGCTTACAAAAGTAATCCACAGTGCCTGGGCTGTGAACTTCAACCTCCAGATCCGCAGTTTCGAAAGTCAACACATCAGCGGTATCTCCAACCTGATCAACCTCTGTCTCTCCGTCAAGGCACCCAAACCAGCGCAATTCTTCTTCTGCTCATCTATTTCCGCCGCTGCTGGAACACCCCTCCCTGCTACTATCGGAGAAGGTCCCATCCCACATCTCGAACATGCTCAAAATATGGGGTATGCGAGGTCTAAGCTTGTGGCAGAGAAAATCATTCAAGCCGCTGCTGAGAAGACAGGTATGGTAGCGAAGGTGTTGCGAGTCGGTCAAATCGTTGGAGATAGTGAGGCAGGAATATGGAACACAACCGAGGCCATTCCTTTAATGATTCAAAGTGCTGTTACGATGGGGGCTTTACCCAAACTTGACGAGGTATATTATTCCCTCTTTTCCCCTCCTCTCTGCCCCTTCTCTCGTTATTTCCATACTAACAAAAACTTAACTAGACACCAAACTGGCTTCCCGTAGACGTCGTAGCGAAAACAATCCTAGATCTCTCCCACCTCTCCAACACCACCCCTCCGACCCCTCATCCTACCTCAACCTCCACGACCCAACCGTGATCTACAATCTCCAAAACCCGCGCACATTCCACTGGACAAGTGAGCTCCTCCCCGCCCTCTCCGCGGCAGGTTTGAATTTCAAAATCGTCCCTCAACGCGAATGGATTCAACTCCTCCGCGATTCTGACCCGGATCCAATCAAGAACCCAACGAGAAAATTGCTGGAGTTTTATGAGGAGAAATATGATAACGATAAGATGGGAAGGAAAGGATTGGTGTTCTTGACGGATAAAACTGAGGAGGAGAGTTCAACGTTGAAGGGTGGTGTGGATGTTATTGGTAGTGGGTTGGTGGAGAAGATGGTGTCGGAGTGGTTGAAGGTGTGGAAGTCGCAGCAAAAGGCATGAATGATGAGATTGTAGCTAGCAGGTTGTTGGGCGGAGTTCTTTTTTGGCATTGATGGGGGTTCTCGTCTTTTTTTTAAGTCGACGACATCGATCCAACGATGTGTCGTGTCTTTTCTTCTTTGGACGACCTGTATATCCTTAGGCTTGCATAAATATGTTTCTGATAGAAATCGATCAAATATATTCCTCACTTCAAAAATATCGAGCAACTGGCTTTCTCTCATTCTAATTATAGTGTCTGTCTGTCTGTCCACATACATACTCTCCTCCTGTTGTATTTTTTAGCTGAGGAAGTAGGTACCGAGAGTGGACAGACAGTCCTGGCGAGTGCAAGATATACACACACACACGCACACACACCATATTACTTGAGATTTGAGGTAAGAGAAGAAAGGAAATCCATTACTGTGGCACTGCAAATCAACATTAGGGGCTAGAACGATTTTTAATGCAGGAACAATTCCACACCTACGGGAAGTTCAGTAAGTGATCAAAAGCAAACACCGTCGAAGTAAACTCTCCTCTACTTTGTACTTTTCGATTTTTCGATTTTTCAATTTTTCGACTTTGCATTTTTAGACTCTTCGACTTTTCGAGTTTTTGCCTTCTCAACTTTCCGCCTTTTCGACTTTTCGACTGTTACATGCTCTCTATATATTATATTTCTATGGCATGAGGAGGTTCTTATTGAGTGTAGGGAATTCATACAAGTACAGGACCCACACATACCTACACACCCCAAATTACGAGAGGTACCTTCAGAGAAGAAAGCAACTCCATCGAGTCATGACATGACATCGCAAAACCAACGAACGAACGAGCTAGTGTCAACCTGAAGAATAAGCCGGAGCAAAAAAATACTTTAACATCATCGCACCATAGAAAATGAAGGAAGCCAAAAAAAAAAAAAAACCCCGAAAAAAACAACGACTATTATATTGGATGCAGGAGCAATGCAATCCCGACACCTAAGGTAAGTCTAGTGAGTGATCAAAAGCAAACGAAATGAGGGTGTGAAAGACTTTGCTCGAACTAGATTATTGCAATCTTTGATCTGGGGGGAGAGAGAAATGAGCTCTCGTCTACTTTCGAGAGCTACTCTAAAAATACAATGAATGATGTGAACTCAGCATTAGCATGGAAGACAAGACTCTTTCCTCCTCCTACTCGCAGATTACAGTACAACAAATGAGAGAAACAAAAGGAAGGAATACCAAGGAAGAAAGGAGCTTCAATAATTTGGGTATTTAATGACATTGGACTTTTTTTGCCATTATTGCAACCTACTTTGTGTGTTGATTGTATTGTACTGTACAATTAAGCGCTGCCTATAACTTCGAGAAGACAGTTCCCACAATCCCACTCCCCTCAACCAGCGTACTCCTCTCCCTCACCCACGCATCAAGTCCCCTCCTCCCATTCTCCACACCAACACCACTCATCTTCCATCCCCAACGCTCATCTCAGCCGGGCTCTCACCCCAAGTATTGATCCACGTGATCCCCGCCTCCAACCTTCGAATCACCTCATGGCACTGATTCAGATCCTTCCCAAACACGCCTGCGGCCAAGCCCATATTCGTCTTATTCGCTCTGGCAATGGCCTCCTCCACATTCTCGTAGGTCAAGATGCACAGCACGGGACCGAAGATCTCCTCTTTTACGATTTTCATGTCATCGTGGCAGTCGGTGAAGACGGTTGGTCGCACCCAGAATCCCTTCTCGTAGCCCGCCGGGATGTTATCTGGCTTTGAGGGTCCACCGAAGAGAAGTTTTGCTTTGTCGGTTGTGATGCCGTGGTGCATGTAGCTCAGCACTTTTTTGTAGTGTACTTCCGAGACCAGTGGGCCGAAATTACTGTTTGGATCCATGGGTTCCAAGGCTCGGATTCTGTCCATCTTTTCTAACAGGCTCTTTTCAAATGCGGCTTTCATGCTCGAGGGTATAAAGACTCGTGTACCATTTGTGCACACCTGGCCGGTTGAGAAGAAGTTCGCCATCATGGCTCCATCTACCGCACTTTCGATATCCGTATCGGGGAGGATGATAAGAGGGCTCTTCCCACCAAGTTCCATGGTCACGTATTTCATCCCTCCAGCTGCCGAAGCAGCAACTTTCTGTCCCGTCGATACCTGTCCTGTAAAGCTGACCTTTGCAATGCCAGGATGCGACGTCAACATGCCACCGACGTCTCCCGCACCATGAACCACATTAAACACGCCTGCTGGAAGTCCAGCTTCCGCATATATCTGTGCCAGGACCTGCCCATGCAGAGGAGTGACTTCGGATGGTTTATACACCATACAGTTTCCCGCTGCTAAGCAAGGCGCGGATTTCCACAAGGCGATTTGGATGGGGTAGTTCCATGCGCCTATGCCTGCACAGACTCCTAGGGCCTCCTTCTTTGTGTAAATCCAAGCGTCTGGTCTTAATCGTGTCGTCTCTCCATTTAATCCACCGCTCGCCACGAGGTTGGCAAAGTATTCCAGCACATCAGCGCCGGTCACCACGTCTACCGTGCTTGTTTCCGAGAAGGGTTTGCCGGTGTCATCGGTTTCGACTTTTGCAATTTCATCGTTTCGCGAGCGAAGAAGGGAGACGGCTTTTAGGAGGATCCGGGAGCGGATGAGAGGTGGTGTTGCAGACCAAGAGGGGAAGGCTTGTTGAGCAGATGTGATGGCGCTGTCTACGTCTGAGGAGGAGGCGGATTGGACCGAGGCAAGAGGGAGGGAGGTGGAGGGATTGATGGTGGTGAATGTTTTGGAAGAGGTGGCATTCTGAGGGCTGCCATTGTAGTAGAGCTGTTGGAGAGGGTATGAGGTTGACATCGTGATATGATACTGAAGCTCAGGTAGGCAGGCAGGTAAGGATGGAGAAGGGGGTCCAATCTGTACGGATGAGGCGATCCGGACTTCGAGGTAATAGCTATTGAAGGAAGCTCTGTATCAGTGTATCAATGAGTTATGAGGCCGTGGGGGTTGGTATTATCAATGTCAGTGGGTCCCACCGTCCGATTGTACAGCGTAATCTGCTGATGCTGGCAGCTTGGAGTTTTCTTTTCGAGAGATGAGAGAGTTCTCCGATATCTTGGAGATAGATTTGATTGATTGATCTGCAACCCAATTCCCTTATCCAGATAGCAAATACACGATTCAGCTACTGCAGTGGGGAGCATGCGCTAGCAAGGGGCAAGAGAAAAGTCAAAGGGCTGAGGATGATTGGCACTAGAAGCATTTCCGAGGATCTTGATTCGCTGTGAGCACTGAAGTTGTTAGTTTCTGTGGAGTCGTCGACTCGACTCTTGAGTTTCGTGGAGGAAAACGACTCCAGTTTGGGCCCGCACATGCCGTCATAGACCGGGTCGTGACAGGGCGCCCCTTCCTCCGAGCCAAGAGAGGGCTGGCCAATGGGATAACTGGTGATAGCCGTTAATGCGGGGACTTGCGGGGCCATCAGGCGTGTTTTGACGACGCTAAACGAAATCCTGACAAAGTTTCCACCCACCGCCCTGGACGGCAGACCTGACACCAACGAAAAGTATTCACAGATGACCTGATCTTGGTCTGCCTTACATTATTCAAAATTACCTATTCGGAGAGTAAGGTAGGTAGGTACCTTACCTGGTGGGTAAGATTACTACTAGGTAGGTAAAGACAAGTAGGAACATCCAAGTAATTAGAGACACGAAGCTAGCAGTGCTCGGCTTTACCTCGAGTCCTCCTCACTAGACTGGACTAGCTGCTACCTTATTTATCCTTCTCTCCTTCTTCTTCTCTTTTCCTTTTCTATATCTTCTATCTCTCCCCGAGTTTTCTCCTGCCCTGCCTACAATACTCCTTCTCTCTATCTCTGCCCTCTTTCGGTCATTCCCTCCGAGCTGAACTTGAACTCTCACCTCACCTCTTATCGCTATCGATAAGAAACGTCACCAACGGCATACCGCTTCAGGTCAACGACACTACTTACTTCCTTTCCAGCTAAGATCGCCGCCTGCCAGAAACTTTTCTTCATTTTGGAAGCCATCACCATCTCTTGGTTCCAAACGAATTCCCCCCTCTCTCTATCTTCCAATATACACACATTTATCAATCCCAAAAAATGACAACCGAGTTTCTCACTTCCTCCCAAGTCAATGACTTTGACTATATCATCGTGGGCGGCGGAACCGCAGGCTGCGTGATTGCCAGTCGATTGTCTGAATACCTTCCCAACAAGAAAATCCTCCTGGTTGAGGCTGGCCCAAGCGACTTTAACAATGACAAGGTCCTCAAGTTGAAGGAATGGCTAACTCTACTCGGTGGAGAATTGGATTATGACTATGGAACCACTGAGCAACCAAATGGTAATAACAGACCTCGTCACTTCACTATACCAGTTCATCTTCAGATACTGACCTGCACACCTAGGAAACTCACACATCAGACATTCGAGAGCCAAAGTGCTCGGAGGCTGCTCATCCCACAATACCCTGATCTCTTTCCGTCCCTTCGAGTACGATTGTCAGATCTGGGAGAGTTTGGGGTGCAAAGGTTGGGGATTCAAGAATATGATGCGCTTGATTGACAATCTGCGAAATTCCATTCAACCTGTCCACAACCGACACCGCAATCAAATCTGCAAAGATTGGGTGACCTCGAGTTCCAAAGCGCTAGATATACCTATTATCCATGATTTCAACCACGAAATTCGCGAGAAGGGAAGTCTCCAACAGGGAGTTGGTTTCTTCTCCGTATCATATAACCCTGATGATGGACGAAGGAGCTCTGCATCAGTTGCATACATCCACCCAATCCTCCGAGGTGACGAGAAGCGCCCCAATCTCACAATCTTAACTCATGCCTGGGTGTCCAAACTCAATCTCTCCGGAAAAGCCGTCCAAAGCGTCAACATCACCCTCAACTCCGGCACCAAGCTCACCGTCACCCCCAAGACCGAAACCATCCTATGCGCCGGAGCAGTAGATACCTGCCGCCTCATGCTTCTTTCCGGTATTGGCCCAGAGCAACAACTCAAAGACCTCTCCATTCCTGTCACCCACGACCTCCCTGGCGTAGGTGAAAACTTAATCGATCACCCAGAATCAATCATCATGTGGGAACTCAATGCACCCGTCCCACCCCAAACAACCATGGATTCCGACGCCGGCATCTTCCTACGCAGAGAGATCAAAGACGCCGCAGCAAACAACGTCGATCCCGCTCTCAATCCGAAGAAAATCCCAGACGGAACGATCGCAGATATCATGATGCACTGCTATCAAATCCCCTTCTGTCTGAACACCGCGAGATTGGGCTATGAAGCCCCATTGAACGCTTTCTGCATGACACCCAACATCCCACGTCCCCGATCGCGCGGACGAATTTACCTCACCTCCGCCGATCCTACAGTCAAACCCGCCCTCGATTTCCGCTACTTCACTGATCCCGAAGGCTACGATGCCGCCACCATCGTCGCAGGTCTGAAAGCCGCGCGCGAGATCGCAAAGCAGGAACCTTTCTGCAACTGGCTCACCAAGGAAGTTGCACCCGGGCCAAAAGTACAGACGGATGAGGAGTTGTCAGCTTATGGTCGTAGTGTGGCTCACACGGTTTACCACCCTGCTGGAACTACCAAGATGGGTGCTGCGGAGGATGAGATGAGTGTGGTGGATTACGAGTTGAAGGTTAAGGGACTTCGAGGCGTAAGGATTGCTGATGCAGGTGTATTCCCGACTATGACCAGTATCAATCCTATGTTGACCGTGTTGGCTATTGGCGAGAAGGCGGCTGAGATGATTGCACATGATGCTGGATGGAGGGGTGATCAGAAGGCGAGGTTGTAAATTACTGAATTTGTTGTTGTTGTTACAAAATTTCTCTCTACCTAAGTTATCCGTCTATTTGACGATTCTCATCCATTCTCATTCCTTGTAAATACAACTGTTGGGCCGTGGCGTTGAAGAGATAATGAGTGTTTTTTGGGGGGGAAACCAAAAAAGTAGAAAGTTTGTTGTTGAAGCTTTTAAGGAGCAGTAACATAAACAACTTTGGGGGTGTTTTTTGTTTTTAGTTGTTGCTGTTTGGATTAGAGAATCATATCCTTGTTTTCTGTTCCAACCTAATAGATGTCTACCTTACTTGAAGCCTTGCTTTTCAAGTGAACTTGCAAACGTTTCTGAAATTGCATATTATTCCCGCTCCTTTTCCATTGGAACCCCCCCTTCCTCCAAGTGTACAGTTCTCCGAAATTATATTTATAAGTATGCCTATAATCATACATACAATGACAGTAGCATCTTCTACGCAATTCTAAAACTATTATATCAAATACGACAAAGAGTCAGACTAAGTCAATGTACTAGGCTTTCCTACCACTCCTTCCCTCCTTCCCTCCTTCCCTACCTAAATTCCATCGAACAAAACCATAGTATTGAAACCGTAAACTGCGGAGTATTACAAGAAGGAAAGAAAAAAGGAACAAGGAAGTAAAACAAAACGATAGGTGAAGAAATTAAAGAGACAAGATTCCTGAACAAGTCTCTGTTTCCGAAGTGTAAGAGCACAAATAGCTACCGTTGAAAGGATTTTTATATATACCTAGGTAATATCTAAGGTATGAAACCGAACAGTAACTAGTAAAGGGAGAAGTAATGTGTGTGTGAGAGAGGAGAAGGCGAGGCGGCGTTGTGTGAATAAGGTAGGTACGGTAACCCCCATCCCTTCTCCCTTCTTTAGGCCAGAGAGGAGTTGTAAGATTTCAATGTCGAATAGCTAGCTATCCTTGCCTTGGTCTCCAGTTAGAAGAAAGAGAGATATAGAGAGAGGTACAGAGAAACTGCTCGGGTGACTGGCCAAATAGTATTCAAAGTAGAGCGAGAAAATTCTCCGGCTCAAATTTCAATGCCATGGATGTTGGAAGAATGAGAACCTACATAAATATATATCCAAGTACTTCTTAGTCAATTGTATCGCGAGACTTCTCCTTCTCAAAGTACCCAGGCATGATATTTCTTGTCAACTACGGAAGTTCTCTACTAAAGTTCTCACGTCGAGTCCTCTCGAGATTGAAGCGGAAAGAAATTTCTAACACGGCGATTTCGAATGATGGAATACATTATTATCTAGGGCTTTCAAGGCCAAGTGTCTCCGACAGAGATAGTCTGCTGCTTGTGCAGTTTAATACGCCAAATACCATCCAATCCAACCCCCTCCCTCACTGAGAACGCTCAATCCAAGGGATTATCCAACCTGTTTTCCCAATCACCAGAATGCGCCACGAAGAAAGCAAGATTACTACATCCCAACCGTTTTAAATCCAACGCTATGCTCAGAAAACAATCCACATCCGATCAGCATTCCACTACCTTGCCCAGGGTAATTATCCCATTTTTCAATTCGTGCGCCCTACACGGTTTGTGTTCCGTTGCTTAATATTGGAAACCACCGTAGTTCGAGTTTCGGGTGGCTTGTTGTGGGTATGGAGTAGAGTAATCTGGTTCTTGGTACACAGTGTTGCGATGGTCATCCTCCGGGAGGAGTTCTTTGACTTCCCAGTTGTTTTGTTTGGTTCCAACGGAGAACTCGAGATCTTCTCTCGTGATAGAATCCCAGTACTAATACACAAATCAGCAAACCATATCAAAAGAATGCCAGAAGAGCACAAACAAACCTTGTAAATCATCATAACAGCCAGAAGGTTACAGATAGTGGCAAAGAACAGACCATCCAAGTAATGATTGACAGCATTGCAAATCGTGTTGCTGAAAACATACAGGATGACCTGTCCAATGACGAAAAAGAACACTCCAAATGCAATATCTCCCAATGGCCAGCGATCTTGGAGAGTATTGACCACAAGGAGAATCTGCATAACAACGTAAATGAAAAGCGCCACTGCTGGGGCAATGTACAACACGACGAACATCCCGACTGTGTTTGTTGGTCCCATGCCCGCCCATGACTTGAACGTAGCCAGCGATACCAATCCGGTAATGACGAAGAAAAGGAAGGTCATGCCTCGAAGCAGCCAGACTGATAGCCCTGTTCCATCCTCGTAGAGCTGGAAACCAACGAATCCGTTTATGAGAAGAGACACGCACAGGGCGGAAGACAATCCATTCTGTATTGCTGCGAAGTATGGATATGCCTCGCCGCCAGGTGGAACGACACCCGAATCGAGAATGAGCGAGGCGAATGTAAGGAGCATATAGATATAAAAGAAGAAGGTGATTTCCTTGCGACCTGTTCAAGAACTGTCAGTCCCACATCCGCACGACAATCGCACCAACATCTGCAAACTCACCAACGGCTGTGAATTTGCTCCGGACGTGCAAAATCATGATCACCGTCATAACCAATGCCACGATATGCATAAAGGAAGCACCGCCCTGGAAGATAATGGTGTTCGCCAGCTCAATGTTTCGCGCATAGCATTCTGGTTCCATCCCATGCGATCCGGAAATATGTGTTATCGGCCCTATCACCGTACATAGCGGCACCGCTGCTTCATTGCATATCTCTGTAAAGTCTCCAAAACCCATTGTGTTGCCCTCAAAATGTGTTGTACTTGCTATGGTATGTTTGGAATGATGCTCGAGGACCGCCCCTCAGTCGAAGGAATGTAGGAAGCGATATTTTGGAGGGTGTAATATCAAATGTTGTAGGTAGCGAATGTGAGGGAAAGATCGTGATGGTGAATTTCCAGCAGAGATGTTGCGTGGGATGGGAATGGAGGTTCGCACCTGGTGAAAGGGAGGTTCCAAACATTGATCGCCATCTCGTATTTGTCTTGGCCTTGTCGTTGGCGGCGAAACCAGAGGACAGGGGTATATTTTGGGATTTCACGTGATTACGGTCATGTGAATTGCACTTGGTCTCTTCATGTACTTCACATTATCATGATGGTCACAGATGATGATGATGATCATGATTGTTGGATGAATTTTATGTATGTGTATTTATTTCTGTTTGATTGGAGAAAGAAGACAGTTGAGAGTGAGCACATTTTGGATGAGGACAAAAGTGGCACGACGCTACCAACAGGGAGCCATATATCTCACTCCTCATACAGAGCTGAGTAGTAAGTAAAATGTATCACCTTTCCCTTAGAATTGTTTCATGGAGATGTTCTCAGGATCTCGACAGACATTTGAGACTTGCGAGGGAATCAAGCCAGCCATCCATTGCGATGAGACTTTGGTCTACACGATTACTTCCACTTCTCAAGCTGAAAGTATTATATTATGCTGGTGCTCCAGGAATGTTTCCCGTCTCGTAAAGAAAAGCCAAAGAGAAACATGCAACCCTAGCCTAGTATGTGGCGATAATCCCTTGCATTTGACGAGCAGAGTAAGTAGTAATCGTAATGATTGTTGATGTCCAAAAGCCAGCTCCTACATCGGTGACCTTTGAGCAATTTCCATCCCCTCTTTTCTCGCTGATAAACATCGCCGTAAAATCAGGCTGAATCAACCTGGCGTATGAAACAAACAATATGAACTCCACAGAACATGAACGACGACGACATATGCCTCGCTCGAAACAACCAGAAAAAAAGCACACAGCCGCTAGTACCGAGGGAACACTCGTATCCCATCAATATCTGCATGGCCCAACGCTTGCAGAGCCCTGCAGCAGAGTACAGGATAATCGTGACCGATCATGACAAAGACTTGGTTTTAATGTACACCAGACAGAAGCAAGTAAGGAAATCCTCTGTAACGACGACAGCCTTGTGTCATCCGCAGATCCAAAGTTTTTTTGCAAGGACACATACGATGCACCGGAAGAGTGGTGGAGTCGCAATAATAAGTGGTGTGCCTTGTGTCCCGCAGACGCGTAGGGAAGATGCTACAGTACGGCTGGCTCTGGCTCATCGGAGAGGAATGTGAGAGGATGAGTGAGGGGTTTTGACAACATGATTTCTGAGGGAAGATCAACCTGATGAGCTTGACGATGCGGGCGTTTGCATTGATTAGGACAAGGGGGGAAGAATCCTGCAGTAGTCGGGCTGTGTTTCCTCCGATGATGCAGCGCAAGAGGAGT
Organism: Tetracladium setigerum; assembly: GCA_031472005.1. Classification (NCBI taxonomy): domain Eukaryota; kingdom Fungi; phylum Ascomycota; class Leotiomycetes; order Helotiales; genus Tetracladium; species Tetracladium setigerum. The sequence goes on from PZJY01000002.1 coordinate 3,092,576, forward strand.
CTGTTGAAACAATATTGAAGCTGCTGATGTTGACCAGCCAAGGGTATATCGCGGTTGATGTCTTGCTCATCAAAGCAAGAAATGATGGCCCGGTTGCAACTCTGCATACAGGAAGGACTCTGTGGTGGATTTTCCAGGTTGATATTGCCCAGCTGTCTCAGCTAGGCAGGACACAAGATGGTGTGGTCACTGGTCAGCCCTCGCCGCTGTGGCCAAGGCAAACTTCGTAATAATACTTGTGATAGAGGGGGAAAGGCGTCCGGTCGGGATGGTGCAAGTAGTGAGTGAATACTGAACCACTCAGTCGTTGTGGATAGAAAGAGAGGGAAAAAAAATATGCGAGAAAGGCAAAAATGCGAGAAACTGTGGTCATGACGAATCAAAAAGCCCACTCTCGTTGATGGTGGTTGAGGTCTCGTGTCGGATTGAACGGAAGACGGTCTTGGAAACAGGCATGATGGACGTGGTTGCGTGCCACGATAAAACACGGGCTGACGAGAAGTAATTTTTGCGGATTATTAGTTGGGAGGGTCAAAAGTAAGTGTAGTATTATCATTGTACCCCGTATCTGGAAAGTTTCTGTTGCCGAAGCAAGGTTTGTTGTATCGCTTGCTCACCAGATTATCCAAGAAAAGTCCGAAGCGAACGAAGCCATGGTGGGCCAACTCTCACGATTCTTGGATGTCCAGGTCAACCGCGGCTTGTGCTATGGACATGAGTAGTGCGCCTGGAGAGCACGAAGTATTTGCTGGGAAAGCTGATGAATCTCTGCATACACAAGCGTGAAATCAAGGAAATCGAGTGGTCTTTCAACCAATGTTGAAATTTGGCGCATGTGTTGGGGAATATTGATACTGCTTTGAAGATCTGGTGAATGCTTTGCGAGATGCACTATCACAACTATCACAATGCATTGATGGCTGTTCCACGTAATACAATCCAGCAAGTTTGTCCTCCGGCAAGTTTGGCTTTTATTTCAAATTATTCTTGATTCAAAAATGCCTGTTGCTCACTAGAGTTTCCTTCCTTCCTTCCTCCTTGTGGGGTGAAACATTATTCAAAAATATTAGGGGCTCCTTTTCCCCGCCATTTTTGTGAAATCCGACGAAGCTTTGTGAATTTCATAATTTCCTAGCTAAAAGTGTCTTAATAGTCGATGAGCCCAACAGCACGTTTATATCTCAATCATTTAGTATGATCCTTTGAAGCACCCTCTACCTAAGAATCTAATTCGTCCTTCCCATAGAATACTGTCGGTTTTCAACCGCATGCTTCACATCGCCCGGAAGTTCGTCCCAGAAACTCGGTCCAGTTGGTTTCCAGCCCAATAGCTCGGCTCTCGCCGACTTAGCACGGCTATTTGACCTCCAGATATATTTCGCCAGCAGTGGCCATTCTGGTTTGATATTACCTACCTCCTCAGCAGTGTAAGAAACAGTTTTGCTGCCTGCGGGGAGCCATTCTTGTTCTATTCCGAGCTTGTTAATGGCTTCAGCGGCGTCTTTCCAGCGGATTTCATCTGCTACTGCGAAATAGAAGCCCTGTGGGTTCAGTTAACTCGGCACAGAGATAACGCGCGGAAGTGTGGTGTTACCTCTTTGCCCCATTGTGCTCGTCCACCACCCTTGATTGCCTCGCTAAGGAGAAGGGTCCAGAGACTTGTCACATCACTGATGTGTGTTACTGCTCTGAAATTTTGGCCATCGCCGAGGTAGAAGGCCTCCTTTCTTTTCAGTACAATCTTGACATACTCCGGAACCATGAAGGTTGTGCGTCTTCCAACTCCAATGTTCTGGCCGTAAATATCCGGAGGGACAATGCTAAGTGTTTTCAGAAGGTTATTGGAGGCATTGGTAACGAGTAAATCTACTTCTCGATGCATTCCTTCTTTCGGAATGTTGTAGATGTTCTCGTTGTGAGTGACGTCGTTCCAAACATAAGGATTCTCCTTTCCCAACCATTCCGGTGTGACAATATCAGAAATACATCCTGTCCCTGTCAAATGGAGAAGAAAACTCGGCTCTTTTCTTTTAGAGAGACCGGAGAGAATGGCCTGTATGCATCCAAGATGATCGGTGTCCCCCAAGTCTGTTGGTTCACAATTAGCAATTGTTCGGGTGCTTGTCTGTACAGATGGGAGTATGCGACAATCTTACGAAGAACTATTTCAGCCTCAGAAGCAGCTGCTTCGATGATATCATATGCATCGAAATCGCCTTGAACAATCGTGATGCGAGGGTATCTTGAGGTGAACTCGTCTGAGGGAGGGGACCGAAGCAGTGCAGTTATTCGCAAGTCAGGATATGTTTGAACAACTGCTTCCAAAACACTCCCTCCAATGTATCCTGTTCCGCCTGTTCTGGAGAGATTATAAGCTTCTCACTTGAGAGGTGGCATTGGGGTTGCCTTACATGAATACTTTCTTGGAAGACATCTTGGAGTGAAAATGCACGGCCAACTTAGTTGTAAGAAACTTCTTTCAAATGTTGGCATTCAGACTGGAAAATGAAACTTCATCTTCTTATAAAAGTGTTGGTATGTGATCTCCTGCCTGTGATCTGTTCCATTCGGGCGACAAGAGTGCGAACTCCATCATTCATGTAGAATGACGATCTAGCTTTGGGCAGTTTGATATCCACCGACACTCCAGGTGTGATTGTTGTCCCAATGAGAAAGTATATCCGAGGGTCACAGATGTTGATTTGAAAGCACCAAGGCCTCATGCTTAAGTGCTTGCAAGCTGATATCACCAGAAACCGTCCAATATATCGCTATCTTGTCGTTGTTGAATCTCTCGCCAGGGCGATGATCAGCTGATATCGGATAATCGTCGGGATAACGTGTAATCACAAAACTCCTCCGAGAGATGGCCGTCCCTTCACCGAGTAAGGACTTGACGGAAAATATTATTAGCATGCTGCATTTCAAGAATAATCGTTGTTTCGAGCACGAGATGTCAAATTTGCTCTGCAAGCAGGGTTTCATTGTGAGGAAGGAAGGGGCAAAATTAACACGCGGGTGTCTCTATCACTTAAAGCGCCACGAAGTCCCCCCGCTGTACGAAACAGGAGTTGATCGGAATTCGATGCTTTATCCAACTCACACTTTCACAAAAAAAAAAAAACACCAATGCACTGTTGCACACGGCGTGTACCCGTTGACCTTTGTTCATTATTCTTGTTTGATGCATCACTTCTTTCATCAGAGATCCAGAACGAAGGGGGCATGAGGGTTACTAGTCAAGCGAGAGTTTTCTTCGACACCTGGATTTGACCTGCTGCCCACAGTTCCTAGCATTAAATCTCATCGAATGCTACTTCATTTGGCTTAGAGCTTTTCCATTATCACGAAGTACACGCGACCCATGATTACGAATAGCCGCACCGCGACGTGTTGGATCCTTCACGCCGCAGATCAAGCACACGCTGATTCGCTGGTTTTGCTAAAACACTTTAACTCTACTGGTCATATCGAGCGACTTGAAGCTTCAACTTCAAGGCATATCCAGCTGCGACAACTACAACACGTTTGGGATCATTTGCCCTGGTCGGCGGCCTGGGAATGAGAAGGCGGTTCCCTTGCAGCAGAGGAGATGATGGGGGGGTTTTACGAGACCTTGTTGCCGTTTGCCGTTTATTTTATTTTTTCACGGACTTCCTAGGAAACAAGGTCGGGAAGTTTTGGCACCCGTAAAAAAGAGGCAGTTGAATCATGATCGCTAGGTCGTGGAGCTGTGAAAGTGGTATCAGATCGACCCACAAGCTGGTGTTCAGGCTGATTACCTACAAGTGGTACTTTGAATCTTGATAGACAGCCTGGAGAGCGGGTGGGTGCCGCTGCTCTGGTGAGATTTCTATTTGTCTTTCCAGCAACGGGAGTTGCCATTTTCCCTCATGCTCATGATGGTTTGGCTTGCCGCTTATGCCGATCTCTTTCCAGCTCCCTCGATTCTCGAGTCCCAAGTCCCAACATACGAAGCATCCGGAGATCACTAATGAAGCTAAAAACAAGACTGACTCCTATTATTGCTGAGGTGGGATGTTCAGCAGGATTGTTCTCTGCGCCACCAAATCATTCTTCTTCTCATCCATCCCACTACTGTTGTTGTAAGTCAGAAAGATTGGTGAGATTATTATTTCGGCAAGTCTCCTCGTACAGGAATGAAAAACGCTAGGGAAATTTTGCAGAGGAATCTTCATCCCACGTCCAAGGATCGCATCTCTTCGGACCCAAGGATGAATACTATGGAGCATACTCCCCAAAGCAACTAATCAAGCCAAGGGGTTCCAACAACAATAGACGGTTCTCGCAATAATTATTGGCAATCCATTCCAATTCAATCCAATCCCGCGCTAGCGTACATTTATTTGAGGGCCGTCACTCACCCCCATGAGGAGTACTTTGCGGATGTACATACTGCACAAGCGTACGGACACCACGAAATTCAGTCACATAGAGGCAGCTGCTAGTATCGAATGTTGGGTCTCATCCAGCAGACAGACCGAATGTCCGAGGCTCGTATCCAATCAAACACCTGATCCTAGAGCCCAAGATGCAAGCGATTGCTTTGCTGTTTTCGGATGGATAAAGATGCATCGTGTGCCGTTTGTTATTATGTGGTGGCCAGGCAGCAAGCCCAGGATGCGTGTGAAAAGCTTCAAGCACCAACGAAAGGAAAGAGGGAAGAGGCGTTGTGTGTGATCCTCAAGATTTGGACACCGGTTGATGTTGATGAAAGTGTATCCGGAGTCATCCTCTGCCCTTTCCAGCCACCGGCATGATGATTTGATTGATGAGGATGCGAGCAGGCTGCACGAATCGTCCAGACTCACTCCAAACTCTCCAAAGTTTTGCGGTACGACTGTATGATTGCCAAACCCGCGGTGCCCCAACGAGCGCATGATATTGCTAGTACAGCGCCGTAGACAGGCTTGGAACCTACTGGGGGCGGCCAGGCGAGATGTGCGCCATGCCATTTTGCTCCGCATATGGTGGTTTTTCGGTCGCTGAGTCGTTTCTGTTTTGGTTTCATTATCTCAACCTGTAAGATCAGGCAAAGATCCGGCCAAAGCGAGGAAAGGAGGGAGACTTTCAAGGAGGCTTGCTTTTCTCAACGACCTGCTTGCTCCTCGGTTCGGAAGCATTCCTCCTCCCGCGAGCGATGATCGATGGCTCAGATTAATCTTTGCTATTAATAACGAAAGATTACGAAGTTGAGGATTGGAGGTTGCAGACTTGCACTTCCTTTGTCCACAATTTCCACGCGTTCCCAGCTCCCAGCCTCAAGACTGGAACGTCAGTTGCAAAGGGAAAGGTTTGCCCCTCGCCGTGCATGCCTCACCATAATAAGACTTGCCTTCCTTGCCAGCCATATCAATTACCAACAATAAACCATGTTCCTTCCGGTGGTGGTGCTAGTATTATTGTAGCGTCGTACCGATAGTAGTTGCTTATTCTAGCGCTATTGATTGGTTGTTTGCGTGTCAAAAGGAGGCATTCCTTTAGCATTTTTCGGTTTGAAGGTACTTTTGAATCATCATCATCATCGCCATCATCCTTCCCTCCGTGGTCTCAAGGCAGGCATAGAGTACTAGGGAGGCATTACGATTCCACAAACTTGTCAGTCCCAGTTAAGTTGGCTAGTAGTTACCAGTTTAAAGTTGCCACACGGCCTGGAACTCTTGCGTGTTTGGTGTCACGACGAATAATGTGAAGTGTGCCAAACATCCAAACTTGGCTGGGCTGGGAGCCTGTGAGTGTCTGCTGTACTGTACTGGATGCAACAAGATAGTAGTGGTGCAATGACAAGAACCCAGTCCAATCAATAATGCCCCCACTGACTACTACGACTAACTACCTACTACGTCGCCTTTCCTCTCTATGGGCGCCGGTCCAGCGCATCTGGTGGTGTGCTGATATCCGTGTCAGAAAGCGGCGCTGCAACACGACGGACGGTGTCAATTTTGCGCCTTGTCCCCGAAGGCGGGCCAGATGAGAAATGAGATGGCTGCTGCTCACGTTCTCAGAACCGAACACACTGAGAGTAATGAAGTTAGCCTTTCACTAATGCCGCGGTCTAGATTGTTTGGATCACGCCTCGCTTCCTCCCCTCCCCCAGACGAGTCCGGATGCTGAAGAAGCTGGACGTACACCATAATTGCCCAGCAATTCTCAGCGTTTGTTTGGTTACTATTGCTTGCTGTGCTGGTTCTTTTCTTTCGTTTGATTTTTGCTTGACTTTAATGTAGGTATAGTTGTAACCAACAATCCAATGCAACAGTTAACCACTACTCTTCCAATATCCAACCAGTCATCTCCTTCGGTTTTCATTATTCTCTCAGTCTTGTCTCATTCATCATTCTCACCTCCCCTCCTTCAAAGTAGGGTAGTCTGCATTAGGGAAGTAGCTGCTATGCACACACCCTCATCCGGATGGTCCACCCCATCCACAATCATCAAATAATCTATCCTCCACGCTGGCGAACTCCACAACACAAACCCTCCTGCCATCAGCCCGTTCTCGTCCCAATCGCAATGCACCCTAGGGGCCCCATCACGCTTTTTCTCCTTCTTCACCCACCCACCATCCATCATCTCGTTGCTTGTTGCTTGTTCCTCTTTGCCCTTTGGCCTCCGGAACCGTCGCTCGTTCACTCCCATCTCATACGCCCGGTCCACACTCAACTCAACTCCCCCCGGTCCCACCTCTTTTTGTCCGGAAGTCCACTAGCAACGGTTGGCGTGCACTCTCTCTCTCTCTCACCTTCCCCCTAGTAAGGTAGACTGGCATCTCTGTACTAGGGCCTCCTCTTGTCGCTCTCCTACCCTGGTTGTTCAAACTTCCCCTCAGCTCTTTTACTGGTCATCCTCAGCCAGCGGCCTGTGACATCAACCGGGACCTTGAACGACTGCTACGACTTTCTTTGAGATCAGCCTCCACTACTTTGGAACTGAGCGAGCAAGCAAGCAGTCTAGGACGCTTCACCACTTTTAATTCTTCTTCGTCTTCCTCGCTCGTCACTTCCTTCTTTCCCTAGCTTCCCTAATTCAACCCCTCTCCCTTCCTAGTTTGAACTACTCTCTCATCATACCCCATTATTCCTCACCTGTCTTGTTGTACTATTTCCTTCTCCTTCTGCAGTAGCTTCTTCTTGGAGTTTTGGGTCTAGTCTCCCCATTCAAGATCCCTTCCTCTACCACCTCCTCGACTTCACGAACCTTCAACCTTCCACCTGATACCTCACTCTATCTTCCTAGCATTCGATCCACGCCTCATCAACAATACCCCTTTTCGATCGCCAAACTCAGCTTCCGCCTCTACCCAATTCAAGCTGGTTTACTGACTAGCTCGAATATCTCCATTCATGGCTCATCAGTAGTCTCTATCTATACTGGGCGAAACGGCCGGCAACTCAAGCTCAGGGACATCAAGAGGAGTGGTCGTTTTTAGAGTCAGCAGTAGTCAAGGCTACTTCTCACTCTTGATTATTCTAGAACTGAAGGATCAATCCTTGGTTTACACGATTCACCTCGACCCGACTATTTCTTCCAAACACCACCTCAGAGTTGAACTACTTTCTATTCCTCTCCATGCATCGAACGTCAGCAGCGAGACCGGTTCCTATCGATTTCCTTCACCCTCACTCCCATTCGATTTACGACCAAGAGAGACAACGGGGCAGCGGACCATTGAATCGACTTCCGCAACCATACCTTGAACCACCCATACGAGACGGCCTTCGAACGCCCCCGAAGACAATATGGGTACCACATATCAAGTTCAGCAGCAGTATTCCAGCTTTGCCCCCAGACCCGATGTTTCCTTCCAAAGTGCAAGTGGACCAAGCAGCCATGCTCCTGCGTATCCCCTCGTTAATTCGCATACCCGTTCACAATCAAACTTGAACCAACAGCCCCTCACATCAATTCCCAACGTCAAATATGAAGTATCAACGACAACATATGCGCCGTACTCTCGCCCACCGAGTCCCCAGCGATCAAATGGGCAGGAATACCAAGCTCCTCCAGAAGCAACCCCTCAACCAAAGGCGACCAGCAATGATGCAATTATGCCCAATCTACAAATACCTCGTACAATAAATAATAGTGGTGGAAGTTTGGCCGAGTTTGCTGCACAGGTAAGTTGGTCGGCTCTGTTTTGCTGGGGTATTGGACTGACATTGTGGAAGATTACTTGTTTGTTCTGGTTTGAATCTACAGATATTCTTAAAGAAGCAGAAAATGTTACTCCTACTTCCGTCGTACCAAGACTGAAGGCAGGGACATTGCCGACGAGTGGGTTTCGAAAATGGGTGGTAACAATTCTCACAACCACCCAGGTCACCCAAAATGTCATCTTATTGGCTCTCTTATTCATCTACCGACTGAAGAAAATCAATCCGGCAGTGAAGGGTAGAAGTGGCAGTGAATACAGGCTTCTGACTGTGGCTCTCATGCTGGGGAACAAATGTATGGTAAACTCTTTACTTTTTCCATTAGTCCGCTAACTTTGGTATAGTTCTCGACGATAATACCTACACCAATAAGACCTGGGCCGAGGTTTCTGGGATTTCCGTCACCGAAATCCATGTTATGGAAGTGGAGTTCTTGAGCAACATGAGATACAGTTTACTGGCATCTGCAGAGCAATGGAAGGATTGGCAGAAGACGTTGGGCAGTTCTGGACTTATTGTGATAAGGCTGCAAAATCACCTCCCGTGCTTTACACCCCACAAGGAGTTCCAGTCCTACAGTCGACCATACCATCTCCTCCAACTCCGCTTCATTCATCCCCGCCTGCCGCGATGTCTTCGACCACCCCTTATCCAATCGCGAACAGCAGCCTAAATGCCAATCACCTCAATAGCACTAACCATTGGCCGGATCTACAGGCTCACTCACTCTCCCGGAAGAGAAGCTTCGAGGGCGACTCGGAAGAGCCTTCGGCAAAAAGAGTTTCGAGGCCTCAAAGCATAGCTCAAACTCCTTATCCTTTGATTGGTCATCCCGTCAGACATGAGATTCATCCGATCAGACATGAAGCTCCACGACTGCCAGTACCAAATTTGACGGTTTCCACGGGTTTGCCATCAGGCTTGCCAATCAGTAATGGATACAACACGCCAACCGGCAATTCGCAAAATGTTCCACTTCTGCCACCATTGAGTGGAAGGGCAATGTCCAGCGTTTATCCACCTGCGCAACCCTGGGCACCACATCTCCCTATGCTCACCCCTACTGGGCCACCTCAACAAAGCTCGAGTGGCTACTCAACACCAACTCGTCGTCACAGCCCTCACTCCGTCCAAGAGCTACTCTCTCTAGGATCGTCTCCCATCTCCGCCCAATTCCCCAAAACCCAGGTCACATCTCGCCATCCTTCTTCCTTCAACAACGTTCCTCGCCCTACAAACCGGTTCGACACGTCAACACTTTACTCTATCCTCCTCCGTCCGCATCAATGCATGATTACTCGGCCAACGTCGATCAAATGCATTATCAGCCTTTGGGCAAGAGAAATGACTACCGACCAGGGGTTGTACCGCACTATGCTCAACAATCCCCTTATCATTATGATGGGCCCGTCCTTCGCCAGCCAAACTTCAACCCCAACTGATTCCCCACCTTCCGGCAACAATAAATCTTCAGGTCACAGAAGAATCCTTGCCGCTTTTTTTCTGTTGTGTCGTCTCATTTTTCGGGTAGAAAAGATGAAGGGAATTTTATTTCAGTTTAGACAAATCGTGGTCACACCACACTAGCAGCATACTTCACGGCGTTGTCTTTTTTCTTCGTTACAGCGAGCATAATCATTCACAGGGAATGGATTTGAGAGAGCTGTTTTATACCACAATTGCATGGATACAATGGTGTTTTGGGATAAAGTCGCATCCGTCGGTTTAGCCGAGGAACAAGCAGTCAGGTATTCCTGTTCTCTGCGTGCCTCATTTTTTGTGTACAGTTAGATTGCCTGGATTTGGTGCCATAGGGGCAATCATCCCAGTAGTAGACGTGGTGGAGCGTGGAAAGCAGAATGTATTGGGGATAGTCCCAAATCTGCTCACTGTCAGTACGATAGCAATTAAAATAGTACAAAAACATCACACTGGCACATATACATCTGATTCTAGGCGACTGTGTCTCGTATTTTGTACAAATTGCCCCCAACTGATCTAGAAATGATAAGGACTGATTTCAACCCCAATTTTTGGTCACGTGGTGAATGTAAACAACCCGCTCGTTAAGCGAGCTTTTCCTTGGCTTGCTTGTTGGATTGAATGACATCTGCCTGTGTGCGCACAGCTGGCACTGTGACAGTAAGATATCGTTTCTCATGACGATACCATCCCTAGTCATAATATACTTTCTTTTCTTGGTAATTGATCGACAAACACCAGTGGAATGGTCGGGGCGGAACTCACAGAAGGCAGTTTTTGACTTAAAAGGAAAAGGTACGTTCAATTCTCTATGAAGTGGCTAGAGACAACACCAAAGCCGGATCTAACGCTATGGGCAAGAATAAATTGAGGTTTTGGTCAATAAAGACACCTGAATCATCCGCTGAGAAACAAGCAAGCCATTTCAGATACCCCTCGCCGACCAAGTCTTTCACACGAACTAGTAATAATAATCATGAGGAATATATGACGAGCATACCTTGCTGGCTTATACCCTTCACATACGCCATATCGCTCTAAGGAAACGTGTGCAGGGTGGAGGGCTCGCAGCGAATGCAAATACAAAGCCTTCCTCTCTCTCTCTCTCGCAGAAAACAAATGGACTTAGAAATCACTCCTGTCACAGGCGGGAATTAGTAGGTTTTCTCTACCGAATGGAAGAAAATATTTGAAAACGATCACTTACAAAGATGCTTGGGTGATACGTGCTTTGCTCATTCCCTTCACAGCATCCACAAACCCCTTCATATCCTGGTTGTTCACGAACACAAGCCAAATGCCAGTACTCGCATCCCGTGTAGGCAGTCGGGTAATCTGCACAAGATTCTTGTCTGGGTCGAAGACGAGGCAGGAAATTGCGCTGCCACCGATCCTCCAATCTCTCTTGTGCCACATCCGCTTGTAGCCAGTGGTATAAGGTTCAAATGCGCCGTCCTTGATGTGCAAGTGCAACGGCTTAGTCGGTGCGGTTTGCCAGTCCTTATCTTGCTCTCCTCTTGCAAAAACACGCTACATAAATGTACAGAGTTAGCATATCATGGAAGTGGTGGGGGCGGATTTGGTAGAGGTTTGACCCAATGTGAACTTACAATCTTGGATACTCCAAAGGTTTCGCCTGGGATTGGGAGCATTTTAGGACACCACTTTTGTTTATGGAATGATAGAAGCATCTCGTTCTCCTTCGGGTAATTGACTGGAATTCTCAAGCCCAAGTCATTCAGGCAGAAGGCCACGAAGTCTTCACAGACAGAAGGGCTCATGAACTCGAATAGTTGGATTCTGTGGCTAATGAAATCTTTTTCGATAGGTCTTCGGTGCACGACCAACAATCCCAAACCTTTATTGACTTCAAATCTGATGATGTTTGCGGTGCGTATGGTGAATTCATTACAAGGGAACGACTTCTTCAGTGCCTTGTTGGTAATTGTGAAGACAGGGTGGGACTCGGGCGGTTTGGGGTAGTCGGCGGGGTATTCGAGGATGAGGTATTCGAGCGTGAATTTGGGCATGCCAGGGCCTTCCAAATACCACGAGCTCGTGCTGTTGTCCGCATGGAGTTTTATGGAAGCCCAGCGAACTTCAAATTTCTTGAGGAGTCTCTGTGAGTTGAAGCTATCGCTCTTGATATCTCCAATCTTGGCACGCTTTTCTTCACGACCTTGAGCATTGGGATGTGCCTTCGAAATCTCCAAGGAAGAAGCAACCTGCCCGGTGAAAGGTTCCGATGATAACTCCTTTCTCTTCCGATTTGGATTATTGGAAACACTGTGGCTAGGAACTGTTTCAACCTCAGCTGTAATGGATTTCGTAGTTCTGCCTCCAGAAGTATGAGATACCTGAGTCTGTGGCCCTTCACCCGTTACCGGGGGCGTCGTGGCGGTTGCCTTTCTCTCAGAGCCAGAGCCGTCGGTCACTTCATCATCTCCCTCGCAGTGTAAGCTCGTGTTTCCTTCCTTGAAAGTATCCTGAATACTCTCGATCTGCTTGATAGAGCGTTGGACGAGAGCTTGGGCCCGTGCTTGTGCCGATGATCTGCAGCGTATGATTGCTTCGGCTTCGAGATCGGCTTGTTTTTTCATATCCTTGTTGAACATGTCCCGGATTGCTTTTCTGGCCTTATCTGCATCTTCTCGGATCAGATTTTCAGTTGCCTTGTCTTCTGCTTCATTCCCGAGTTGAGTCTCCAGGTACTGATGATGATGGACGAGCAGGTCAGTTCGTTCTGTGGAGGAGATTGTCGGGAAGGCTCGTTGCATATCTGTGAGGCAAGACAATACATCGTTCTTGTACTTCTTGGCGTCGATCTATATCCGATGAGTTAGATGTTTACTTTCCAGTACAGGGATAGAGAGACAGCGAAGCTCACAATCTCAGGAAGGTCTTTTGGAACCTTTGGGGGGTTTGTAGACGCCATGTCGTCTTATCCTGGTGAGGAGGTCCAGCTGGTTGTGTCGTTTGATGGTAGGAAGTCAGAACAGAATTATGGCTGAAGTTTAAGGGCACGCCAAGGCACTAGCACCAAGAAGTGACAAGATCTTGGGGCGAATTGAGTGGAAGGTGAAGGTGAAAGTGAAAGTGAAAGTGAAGGTGAGGCGACGCCATTGAGACGCGCTTTGAAGGCAAAACAACTCATAAAATCATACGATTAGACAGCAAAAAGACGAAATCTCCAGAGATTGGGGCGATTATTACAGTATCCTGAATCGTGTGGGAAGCGATACTCTTGGATTGTTATTATTGTTAACATACCGCGTCTCGCTTAGCTTGGTATTGACACACCAAAACTGGTAGCCATCACAATATTGATTGAACGGATTCTTACGTAATTTTCGCATTTGTTAGCGTTTGTTTTATTGTGGTTCATCAAACAGTGTATTTGTTACTCGCATTGGCGATTTTATGTGGAATTGTCCAGTCAGCTTATTCTCTCTTGACGAGCTTGAACCATTTCTCCAACATAATATCCTCCATGTAAACGTTCAGACAGGGCAAAAACTTACGAATTTTCCATATTTCATCTTGTAATCAAGAATTGAAGTAGCCAGTTGCAGATTGTATCAGGATTGTCGAATCGATAGGGCTCCCTCCGAATTGCGCCGGGCGTGTGGATAGCTTGGAGGATTCACTTACAGCGAAGCATAGGGTACCCCACATTTCCGAGAATCAAAACCCCAAGGAGAGAAGCGCTCTTGATTTGAGAAGTCAGAAATCGCACATTCGCTCGAGAGGAGATGTCGGCAAATGAGGGGCTGATGTGGGAGAGGCGACGGCGATTCCACGTTATCCTCAAGATCTTTGTCACATCCCATTTGTGAAAGAATGGCATCAAAATTAAGAAGTACTTCATGCAGATCTTTCTTACTTGCTACATCCTAGGTAAGCATTAGGATGAGTAGAGCAAGGTGGATCTAGCTTGGCACTGTGGAATAGTCAATCGAGATGCGCTTTTCATCCAGACAGAACCTCCACTCGGTCATAATCCAGTGGAAAGCAAAGTGATGCAAAAGTAAACATCACAGACTATTTTGAGTCTCATCCAGAGTTCTAGATACGAGAACCATGTGGATGAGAGTATGTATGGACTTGGAACAACTCGCTCGACCACCATCCGCCACCACGGCTTCATAAAAGCACCAATGCAAAATTCTTAGAAATTAACCACGACTTGAGGCTCGATGGAATCTAACCCATAATTGTCTGCAGTTAGACCGGATAAATGTATCATTTTGCTGCAGAGTGTTGGTGACGGCTTTCCTTGACGACCCAGTCCATATACACCTCCTCTTTGATATGAACGGCAAAATCCCTTTAATTGAGGATCATCTTGCGACAACCACACAGGGAGAAGAAACTCCAGAGAGGTGGAGATTTTACATTCAAAACCGTTCAAGGAATACGCTGCTGACCTGTGTCTTCCAGTGTCACGTTAAGTGGCACAACATAAAACTTCTAACCACAGACCAAGAAATGGATTCGCAATTCGGACAATGGAGATATAGAAAAAATTTAAGAATACCGCGATGAATCTGCAAAAATCATGACAAGTGATTCGCGAAAATTAATCTTGACACAAAGCATGGACAAAGCTAATAAGTTCTCGCCAACTGGCACCGTCAAATTCTACATCCATGACCTTCTCCACCACGTCATGGTTAAAGTATCTATGAAATGAAAATCAGAAACAGGAGTAGCATAAAGTAGCCCAGAGCAAGGCTTGACCGAGTCAAATTTCAAAACCAAGCGAGCTGTATGTAAAATTCAGGTTATCTTTTACGTTTCGACGAGGAGAAGAGCTGACTTGAGACCCGTACTGCTGAAATTCCAGGAAGTTCAGATACGAAAGAACCTTGGCTTACATTATAACTACAACTCCTGCGACACCACAAAAGGCATGGCCGCTGGAATAGAAAGAAAGCGAACGTTAGTTGTCATGTTACGTATGTGCAATTCGATTTCGTGCTGTGCAGATACTCTCTCAGTAAGGTCATAATGCCAAGAGATAATTAAAATTCAACACTTAAGGATTCGTGAACCCCCTTCCCCAAACTCCTTGCTTGCCATGCAACTAAAAATGATGTAATACTCCTAAAGCCCGCTATGCACCAACCCAAGACTTGTACTCCTACAAAGTCGACCTTACAAAAACACACCCACCCATTTGTCTTTGCCTTTGACATCGCTCTCACAGCCATCCACGGCACATCCAAGAATCTTCGTTTGTCGACTATTTCCAGTCTTCCCGAATTTTGTGAGCTCCGGAAATGACACTGTACTAGAGCCTTTGTTGGCTGTCAGGCGATTTTGGTAGCAGTGATTGCAGTAGACCTAGCATATGATTAGCAAATGGAAGAATCCAGACCGGGAGTAAATTTACATGACCGCACTCCTTCAAGACCCAGAATGGATGCTCCTCCCTGTCCTTCTTGCTCGGTGCCTTCCCTCCCTTCTTCATCGGAGGCTCCTCCTCCTGTTTGTGCACCATTTCCTCTTCACAGCTTGGGCAGATGACAATGTCCGTTTCCAGTGGCGATCGAGTGAAGCCAGCTTTAGCAGGTGGCGGCGGACATGCTCAGGCTTGCGTGGTGCAAATGCATTCGCTTGGTAATCCATGTTATTGGCCGGCATTGCTTGTTGATTGAGACCCTGATAGTACATCATTTGGTCCATAACATGAGCAACTTCGAACATTTGTCCCATTCCACCTATACGATCGAGTATATTGGCATGGCTTCCGAAGACTCTATGCAGAGGGGCTGCAGCTCGCTGAGGGGCTGCAACAACTGGAGCTTGTTGAAAAAAAATCGAAGGAGGTCCAGCATTTTCTCGTGCAACAGGGCGCCTGGTTTGTTCAACGCGTCCAGCTCGGACAGGGTGAACCCGTGCAAGTGGTATTCCCTCCGGCCGACGTCGTTCTTGCACACCCGTAATGACCAAATCTGGCTCCGTATCTTCCGTCAGGTCAATAAAGTTCTCAAATCTAACCGCATCGCTTCGTCCAAGTTGTGGAGGTCGTTGTGAATGGCTTCGTGCCTCTGTGAAGATAGGTCGATCATCAGAATCATCTGTTAGGTCGATTACGGATGTTTGAGTCCCGAGGCGTGGGCGACTTCGGGCGTGAACTCGGTGTGCCATTCCTTCTAACGGTGGATGTAGTGGTGGGTTGTGAGGATGAGAGAGTCGTCGTGGTCCAAAGAAGGAGCCTGCTCGACTTGATTGTGAGTTGTTGGAGGGGGGATTGTAGTGTTGAGAGTTCAGGAAGCTTGTACTGGGATCGCCGAAGGTCATAGGCGAGGGAGATAATGTAGCAGCTTGTGACATATCTGCGAAAGATCTCTACAATCGGATAGTCAGTTGGAATTCCTCAAGTGAATAAGAAACTCGTAAAACACACCTTGCGTCTTCCTGGTGGCCAACCATCCATTGCCCTCACCCAGAGGTGGCAGCTCACGATTTGACTCAGAGTGGACGAAAACGGCCTCCAGGAAGGGATCTTCGAATATAGCAGAATATTCCTAGAGGTGCTGCCGTAAAAGTTCGGGGGTGGTGTCGCTGGTGGTGCTGGTGATGTTGAGATGGCGAGGTATCGGAGGTATCAAGTGTTGTTGCCGTTACACTGAGAACTTCTAGCGCTCGGCTTTAACTCCGACGTGACTTGGAAGGCGCGAAGGCAAATTCCTTTGTTTTCATCAGGTATTGAGATTCAGTACCTACAAAGGAGGCAATATTTAACAACTCAAAGCCGTACGAGACATCAGAGCCCACTCTGAGTCTATATACCTTCTCACGTGCGAGGCAGGAGGTACCCTTTGTTCACTTTTAAATATACCCAGTGCTTGACTGGTAGGCACCGGTCAGGGCACTGTTCAGAATTTGGCCACTGAAAAAGACTCGCCCGAAAAGGAAACAAAGGCGCCTATGAGCGATGGGCCATTCACCAGCCGAAAAGCTACTGCCACGCCATTCGCTCCAAAAATGCCAATTTACCTCAGGCTTGGGAATTGTATTTCCTTGCCTGTTAACTACTGAACCCTAAGGCTGGTAAAGTACATCTGATATTATCGAGTACCATATTCCTAGAATTACATGCGGGATAGGCTGTCCAGATCACGCTTTTGGCCAGCTCACAACCCAAAACGCCCATAAAATCATTCCTCTCAACCCAGCACTGTCACGACGCCTTCCGAATTGACAGTAACCAACTTCTTCGCCTCGGGTCCCCAAGAAACGGCTGTGGCTGGAACAGCAGTGCTAATCACATCCGACCACGACTTCGATGCCTTGACGTATTGTGAAATGGTGAGTCCTCGGGGTCCAGAAGCTGCGAGGAATTGTCCAGTGTAATCCCAACGAATGCTGTCCACCTGGCCTCCGATTTCTAGTACCTTCGCCTCGGCAGCCTTGCCTTCCTTCCGTAAGTCGAAAATCACCACGCTGTTTGAACCTTTTGCCACTGCAGCGAACCAGATACCGTTTTCAGAGAACGCGATATCTTGCACAGGCCCTCCAAGATCAAAGTTTGCAGCGTTTTCGCCAGATTTGACATGGAATAATTTGATTTCACCATCAGAACCACCAGCAGCAAACAAATGACCGTCTGGGTGGAAAGCAGCCACAGTAAGTTCTGCATCGATGTTAGTGACCTATTTACAGCTTTCATAAGTGTGATCGTACCTGAATCTGTGTAGACCTGAGTCACAGCTTTCCCGACTGACAGGTCGTAGAAAACGAAGCTCTTGTCGACACCAACAGAGGCAAGAATATCGCCACTTGGATGTAGAGCTAGTCCATTGGCTCTGCCAGCGTGTGATGTGAACGAAGTCTCACTGTCTCCAAATACCGTGACAACGCCCGAGGAAGTCGAAACGACAGGCAGTTCCCCAAACCAAACTGAGTCGGTAACAGCACTGCTTGTCTTGAAAACATCTTGCACCTTGTTTTCTGGAATCGAATAAACACCAATAACACCATCCGATCCACCCACAATTGCAAGTTGTCCATCTTCATTTAGGGCGATGGAGCTTGTATCTGGGTAGAGAGGTTCCGAGGCCGAGACAATGGCGAACTTCTCTATTCCTTCAGCATCCGCCCATCCCTTTGGCACAGGTCGCTTTCGACGACTTTTGGAAAGCCTATTGGCATGATTAGTATTGCTCCCTTGACGCTGGCAAATAGAACCGTACTTCTCTTGTGTAGCATCAACCTTCTCAGCAAGTGCCTCTGGCAGACCTTCGCTGTCAATCTGCATAGCATCTCCGTTTCCAGCACCTCCTGCACCAACTGTAACTTTCGAAAGCGCATCCCTTGCTTCATCTCTCTCCTTCGTCAATCTCGCAATAA
This sequence comes from Tetracladium setigerum, assembly GCA_031472005.1. Lineage (NCBI taxonomy): Eukaryota > Fungi > Ascomycota > Leotiomycetes > Helotiales > Tetracladium > Tetracladium setigerum. The sequence continues at coordinate 3,110,590 of PZJY01000002.1, forward strand.
CTCTGACAGCCGCATCATGTTGGTACAAAGCCGTTGTCAGTTCTTGACGTGTCTGGTTGAGCTGCTGCCTGATGGTGAAAGCTTCGAGGGCTAGCGAATCCCATTCATTTTGAAAGGTCGAGAGAAGAGAAGGGATTGATGTGAGGGTCGGGGGTCGGGGGGTTACTATTCGGGCGGATTTGAGATCAATGAGGTCTGTGATTTCCAACTCCTCCCCATTCACAGGATCTTTGTGGTTCTCTGAGATATAGTTTTCGATCAGGCGCTTCTCGTAGACATTGCCTTCTCAGATTAGTGTCGCGTTCCAGCTTGCAGGCAGACGCTCGAGACTTACCAGATTTCGACGACGCGACAGGGTGCTGTGGCGCTTCGCCAGATACTGCAGGAAAGAATCAGGACCATTCCAATACCAAAACCATTGATGCAGGAACTTACTAGAGCAGAGCATCTTTACTGTTGTTGGATTGATTTGTTCTGGCGCATCCACATAACCAACTCTGTAAACTTTTGGAAGTCGCGAATGCCAAGGACAACGCCAAGCCCAATCGGGTCTAGCCTCCCTCTATCATCAGCTTCCAAGTTATCAAGTCACAAGTCACAAAAGAAGCTCATAAAAAGCAACAAACTTATTATTTCCGTGCTCAAAAACTTCTTGACACGGGTAGTCTGTGATCGTCTTGTAGCTACTTGCTGCTCATCATTTCAATTTTTGCACAATGTCTGCCTTCCAACTTCCCCCAATCGACGGCCTCTCAGCTCTATCAACTACTGAAAGAGCAGCCGTACTTGATGCTCTCTTCGAGCCTTGCACCGCTCTTCATACACTCTCGGTTGGACTTCTTCATACGGAGACTTTCAAGTCATACTATGATCTTATCGCCAGTGTTGGAATTCAATTGACTGATCTCTCTGAGAGCCCATCCACCAGTGATACGGAGTGGCTTAATAGTATTCTTGGAGCGCATCCGCGACTTGGAGCAAAGAAGGTCGAGAGTGCTCAATCACAGGCAGAGCAAGCTCAGCTAAATACTGGTGGGGAAGAAGAAGCTACAGAATTAAAGAATTTGAATGAAGAGTACGAGAAGACCTTCCCGGGTCTCATATACGTGTATGTCAGAACTCCTCCTGAACGACGACATCTCACTAACTATAAACAGAGTCTTTGTCAATGGAAGGTCAAGACCAACGATCATGCAGAATATGCGCCAAAGAATCGATAGAGGAGACATCAAACTGGAGAGAGCAGAGGCTATCAAAGTAAGTTCACAAATGTGTTGGCATTGCTGTATATTGCAAACAGACTCACACCACTCCAAGGCCATGTGTGACATCGCGGCAGACCGCGCCATTAAGCTTCAACAGACATAGACGAATGCACCTTTTCCATCCCTAACCGTCCATGACCGTCCAATGTTTATCCTAACAATTTTTGTTGACGCCACCCGATGCAATGCGAGCACGTTACCAAGTACTACAGCGACGAACCCATTCAGAACTCCGAACTCAGAAGGGAAGCGCTCCCGTTCATATCATCTCTCCTATCATCTCAATCACGCCCTTCAGTTTCTCAACTCTACGAAAAAGCTTTCTCCTTCGCATCCCTTCTCCCTTAGCAACTCAGCCATTCCCTCGTCAGTTGGGTCTGGCGGTGGCTGATCTGGCAAGTCTTCCGGCACGATACCATCTAAAGCATCGAGGTACTCATAGTCATCTCCATCTCCAGCATTGACAGGGTTCATGATATTGAAATCACTGTAGATGGATGAGCTGCGTTCCGTGCCATCATGATCTTCCTCGTGCATTTCCTCGTCGTCTTCCAAGTCCAAAGCATCATAGTTGGACAAGCCCAGTGGCGACGGTAACAACGAGAAATTATGAAGTCTCGGTTTCTGAATAAAAATATCCTTGAGTTCCAACCTTGCTTTGCTTTTCTCCTGCTCCTGCCTCATGAAATCCTTTGCCGCATCCATCGTCATTCTGACACGGTTCATGATAGCCGCCTTTCGCAGCACACTCTTGCCGTGAGACTTGTTTTTACCTCTCCAGATGGGCACCTTTGAGATGCCACGGTTGACGATGTTGGATGCCGGCTGTGAGAAGGGCCGACTGAGCCGAGAGGTGATGAGATACAATCGTAGCCGCCTCTTCTTTCGTCCCTCGTTGCCATCACCATCAACATCCGAGAGGGCTCGACGTCGTTTGAAGGGGCGGTTGTGGGCAGGGACGGAAACCGGGAGATCGAATGAGAGTTTGAAGGCCGGACAAGCAGAGAAGGTAAACTTGAACGTGTCACTCGGGGTCCCGGTATCGCGGTAGATTTCTACCATGCTCACGTGTTGTCGTATGTTGCAATTTTATGTATGTGTGTTGGGGGATAGTTTTGCCAGATTGGTATTTGTCCTCTCCCGCGCGTTAGATGGGAGTCTTCATTTGCTCCACGAAGATTAACACTTGGAGACGCTCGCTCATTTGAGCTGCTGAGGGTCTGATGCTGCTGCTGCTTGCTCTGGCAAAATAGAGGGCTGGTCAACGTGCGTGGGGTGTTTGAAAGCTGTTTGTCTGTCCGGTTTTGTTTTGAGAAGGAGAGGGAGAGTGAGAGGATGGAAGGGGGAGAAGGGCGAGCGAGCTGGCAGATAGATGATGGACCCAGCCATTTGGCTTGGGCTCAATCTCATCCCATCCCGCACTCCCAACCCATGATCCATTTGCGGGGAAATAGCAAAAAAACAGTTTTCTCGCATGCAGTCTCGCATGGGTCCCTAGAAGATCCTGCCTCTGGATGCGGTAGCCTATGGAAACCCTCCAGGTCGGTCACGAGTGCCCTCAAAACACTGCCTTCGCCTTTTCCCAGCATGCCATTCGCTACACATGCCCTGATCCCTCCTGCTCTCCAACCAATAGCAACGCCTATCTCGACAATTGTCGCATCCCCCAGAGTCTCAATCTAGACCGCTTCTAGGCATACCCAGGCCATATTGCTTTTGGGATGCCAATTTTTACGTTTCTTGAGGCTGACTGTCCTGTAGTTGCGATGGGACGAAGATCGCTTTGCAGTTTGCATGCGCCGTGGAAAACAAATGTCCTGCAAATCTTGGGTCCGGGGAAGTACTCTCCTTCTTTTCCCCAATATTATCCTGCCAGATGAGCCAGGGAGAGGGGTACGCATATCTCGTAGTCATACAATATCATCTGTGCTGATGAAGTATTGCTTTGCTTTTGCCACCAATATGTTGAGAACAGAGTATTTCAATTCGTCCGATGAATATAGCATTGTTGCTCTACTCCGTACCTTGGTTGAAGCGCGGAGATACATTATTCTTGCCCCTGAACTCGGAATATTGGAACTCGGCAATCTTCTCAGAGACTCAGACCTCTCATTAGAGAATATAAGACCATACCCCGTTTCATTGTTTTTTCCCATTGCTCGTTGGCAAATGTTTTGCGGCATTTCCAGAGGAGATCGGATGGAGTCGCTTCATCGATTTGAACAAATCCGAGACTGGCGGGCGTCTCCGACACCAGAATTGGTCACCCCAGACGCAAATGTTTTGTCATGCCTCTGTGTAACTCGACTCTTACTCGCCAGGAAGTGGCATTTCAACGTCCGTCCTATCCTATTCGTCCATATCAAAAGCACTGTGAAAGCTCTTCTCCAAATCTCGAGATGGGAAAAACCACGCAACACCGAATGATCCACGTGTATTTCAAGAAAAGAAAAAGAAAATCTGTTTTGCTCCGGCAAATGAGGGATTGGTGCGCATATAACTTTCTATTTAGGGGTTCTAAACGCTGATCGTCTTAAAAACATTGAAAGCCTCACCGGTGCCGACTAGACAACCTGGTATTTGAGGATGGAAGTGCAACTCCTTGACCTTCTCCATATAATGAACAAATAGCAACTGGGGTGGTACCTCAGCAACTCCTGCGGTATCCTTACTTTCCTCATCATCTAGCTCCACTGCCAGATCCCATAAGGTCAAGGTATCGTCACCGGCAGCCACCGCGACAATACTATCATCCGTTGGATGCCATTCCACACTGGTAATTTGCTCCTTGTGGAAGTTGAAACTTGCCACTGGAGTGGGTTTCTCGGGCCTGGAAGATGAAGTGTTGGGCTTCCATTGCCTTAAATCCCAAACAGCCCACACTCCATCATCTGCTCCTGATGCGAGGAGATGTGATGTTTGGTGGGACCAGGACATCACGTTGACATCTGACTCACTGACTTGAACGCTAAGAGCAGCCGTCCTGCTTTTGCTTCTTACATCCCAGACCTTGATGGTACCATCACTCGAGGCAGAAGCAAACACATTTCGTTCCGAAGGGCTCCACTGTATCTCTTCAACACTGCCAGTATGGCCTGTGAACGGTCTCGAGTCAACAGCCCATCCCTCTCCTGCGGTTCGTGTAGTAACGTAAATGTTACCGTTGTTGTCGCCAGTAGCCAACTTGCCAGTGGATATTAGCGGAGACCAATCTATGGCATATCCTTCTGCCTTGTGCATTCGGAGAGTTGAAAGTGGTTTGTTTTGTTGCGGAGTGATGACAGTACCTGGGTTGTCGAAAGAGGCTAAATGGGGTGTAACGTCGTGGATCAAAACATGACCAGACTCGCTCATAGAAGCAGTAAGAGTTGTAGGAGGTTTCGAAGAATCGGAAGCTGGCGTTTGGTGGGCACGTATCCGGTTGGTGGCTGATGAGAGTGGTATGGATGCCGACTCGAGAATAGGATCTGAATCTTCATCCTCATCATCAGAAGAATCCTCGTCATCTTGTCCCCTATCCATTCGACCCAGACCGCTGAACTTCATAACCATCAATTGATTCTCTTTCTCTCGCTTGCTCTCTGCTTGGGTTCCAGCAACGGCATACATCGTTGCGGGGTATGTTTTCCGGTCATCACCCAAACTATCTTTGACGATATCGAAGGAAAGACATGGCCATGGTGTGCTCAGCGCGTGTAGCATTTCGTATGTAGAGAGATCGGGCGACAGTGTTTGGCCAGGTTCCAACTTGTTCCTGCCAACAATGAAGGTCTGTTGATCCACGTCCATAGCTTCTAAGAAAGGTCAGAGAAACTTTCAGGAAATACGCTTTTAACCCAGTGATTGTAATATTTTTCGGACGTACCAGCTTTCTCCTCTGCTTCTCTTTCAGCATCCGGTCTGCCATCCACACCAGCCTCCATTATCTCATCCTCGCTCTCATATTCGTCCTCGAACTCATCCTCAAACTCCCCCACCTCATCCTCCAAATCAGGTTTTTCCTGTCGTTCCCCCTTCTTCAGCGAAACGCCGCCATGCTCATGATCTTCTGCCTGGCGTTTAGACATTTTTGCCCGCTTGATCGAAAATTGTAAAACGTTGAGGGAAATTTCCTGTCAAAAGTGACGATATGACGAGGGGTCAACTAGACTTTCCAAAAAAAAAGTTCGCGGTGGCTCGAACGAACATTTGAATTCCTTGGCACTGTCTTGGCACAAGTGAAATCGCAAGCAACCACACGGAAAGCTTTCTTTCATTCATACCTCTGATCAACTCCACACATCGCCATCATGCTGTACGAACTAATTGCAATTGTAAGATACTTTTATAATCTAGGAGCTGCGTAATTGACTAACAAAATCAAGGTCCGACCTGGAATCGGAGGCAGTCTCCTCGAAATCAAGGAGTGAGCCCATCCCTCATCCTTCACCTCAGAACACGTCCTAACCTCCCACCCTTATCTAGAATCGCAAAAACAACCGGTTCTCTCATCCTCAAAGACGGCGGCACAATCCGAGGCATCAGGAACTGGGGTATCTTCAGTCTCCCCAAACCAACACGCAAACATCAAGCACGATACACGCAAGGCCATTACTTCGTGATGCGCTACGATGCCTCGAGCAAGACACAGGATAATGTGAGGATGACACTGGGATTAGATCCGCGGATGATAAAGTTTAGTTCGGTGAAGTTGGGGGATGGGAAGTTGGAGAGTACGAGTAGAATTGGGGGAAATATTCCTTGGGAGCTTAGAGAGGAGTTCTGATGGGTGGTTGTTTTGTTAGAAGATGGCATCGATTCGAATTGTCTTGTATATTATGGGCATTGCATGGCGAATTGGGAATATACTGTACGGATGTATTGTATTGATGGGAAGACCGTTTGAGGTGTCACGGTTGGTAGGAAACAGATGTACATCAGATGCCATCATTATTCATGCTATTGGCAGAAATCTAATGAACCCTCCCAAGAAATCCCAGGAACGCCTATGTGCAATGCTCGCTGAGCAATCATTAACCATCAAATCATTTCTACGTAAGGATATCGCTCTAATCCGTCTCCATGGTTTCCGGAACGACGCCTCTCTTCTCCTTTGCATATGCAACGAAATCGTCAATAACACCGGGCCAAGCTCCATCCTCGCTCCAGAATGCGAGGGTTTCGTCTGCAATAACCTTCTTGTAGAACTCGAGAGTTTGGTTCCACATGTCTTTGTTGACACTCTTGGTCCACTTCTCCTTCAGATACGAGAGCCACATCTCACTCCAGTCGACGGTTGATGTCTTCCATGCTGGGCCGGGTGGGCTAAACAGAAGCTCCCAGTAGACAAGGGCGTTTTCAAGAGGCAACGCCTTGGCTCCCTTCTCTTTTGAGCAAATGAAGGTATGTCTGTAGACCTTTTTGAACAGATCAGGGTCCGAGGAGAGGATGGAGATTTGGGTAGCGACATGAGCTTTCTGCTTGGCAATGGTATCCGCACTAGGAACATTAGCAAGATTACCTACCGATGAGTTCTGGAGATGCTTACCCGATTGTCTTCCACCCTTCAATAAAACCTTCCTTGCCGATTTCTCCAAACCACGGCGCCTGAACGATCTCTAATGCAACAAGGATCTCAGCAGTCTCCAGATTGACACCCAAGTGTGTCAAGTATGTCATTGTACCCTCAACGCTCATGATATCAACGTCATCGTTTGGTGCTACACGTACTATGTCAGCTAGAGACCCTAAGGCTGGAACAGAAGGCTGACTTCGGTAGTCCTCAAATAGCTTCGCCAAAGTATCCTTGGACTTCGAGCTAGGAGCTGAGGAGCCATTAGAGGCGAAGAAGCTATTCCGAAGTTAGTATATAGGCATATTCTTCCAATAAAAGGTAGATTAAGTAGAGCTTTTGCGTATCTGGGACAGTCAAAACTACACTCGAACACTTGTGCTTGTGAATAGACTGCCGTCAGGGAGTTTAAAGCCAACTTTGCATGCCTTCCATCTCTTCGTCCTTTGCTTAACCTGGCTTTCTTGGAAGGGCGCTCCATTTCTTCTTGCTCTGCCGGGAAGGGCGTCTCGAATGGAGCTCCAGGTTACGTATTTTGGTAGTGGAAGGGTCAGTGTCGGGGTGCGCGATATTTTGGGTTGGGTATCGACGGGAGTCGAGAGATCCTGCCGACTTCGAGGTTCCAGAAGGCTCACGTCGTAGCGGATCGAAAAAGGTTTACTCGTTAAGAGGTTTTATATGATGTGACTCTTGCGCCAAGGTGAATAGGATCCTCACGTTGAATCTCGAAAGATCTCTCCGATTTAAAGCTGAAGACTTGGTTCGCGGGGTGAATGTATGTGTCCGATTTCCATTCCCCACGTAGCTTCCTCCAAATATGCGGCCCACAACTGTATAGAGACCAAACCAAAGCTTACCTATCACAAGCTTGTTCCAAGTTCCAGCCAGAATTCTTTAAAAGCTGTGGAGGCTATTAGCATATCGCGTGTTTTCAAGAGCAGCAAATGGCGTCCAGGCAGTCAACGTACTCTCTGCGCGTCCTTCTCTCGGGCACCAGTTATTGCCATGAACGATGTAATCATCTGCCTTTGCGCGGTTGAAGGAGGCATGCTGGGCGGTTATGCTATAGCAAGCAGAACGACGTGTCGCGGTGGCCGATATTGGGGTTCAACTCGGTGTTGATCATGAAATATGGAGGGGAAAGAACTCTTATCAGACACGTGACGATGCTTATCGCGTAATTGAAGTTTGGTCTGGCTAAGAACCATTCCATTCTTTGCCTATCCTGAAGTGACAAAGTAACTATGCTACAGGCGCTAAACAATGCCGGGAATAAAAGATCTTTCTCTGGAATAGAATGCTGCAATTCATCGCATCCCAAAGCAAACGCAAGCTCAACCGTTTAATATCCACTCTACTGTACCTCAAGCCTGTCACTACTCTCCGACAGGCATGCTTTCTAACTCTTCGTGAAGCTGCTTCCAGTTATCTGCCTGGAGCTCTGAGTACTTCACGCGCTCCTGTGCCCACTCCTGGTGAGTGCGGCTGATATGGTATTGTGAACTCTGGAAATAGACAAGTTCATCTCTGACACACTCCTTGATGAAGACGCCTCGCGCATGCTGAGAGACGATTGATTCTTTATCCTAGGAAAACGTTAGCAACGTACAATGACTGATTCCATGATTGCGGCTCACCTTGATGATTGCTTCAGTGGTCTTTTCCACCTCTCCGGGCTTGACCAATTCAGCAGGCTTAGCTCTGATGGCAACAAGTTTGGCCTCGTTGGCTTGGATCCTCCTTTCGAGATATGGGATGTTATCTTTATCATACCGATCACGACGCTCGAATAAATCTCGCATGCTGACCAAAGCATCTCGTTGACGTTTCAAATCCTCTAGGACTCCTTGATCCCAAGCCCGAGCCTCGTCCATAAGAAGAGACTGGCTGTTTGACAGATGCTTAGCGGTCGCGTTGAGGCCCTCGTTCAAAAGAGGGACATCGTTGGTATCCGTTGCGTATGTGTCTTGCGAAGCATCAGTCAGTGTTTGCAGAGATTGCGATAATCGAAGCTGGTCGGCTGCAAGTCCTTCGTTTCGCTTAGCGAGTCTGTCAACAAGATTACAAAGATTAATATAAATCTCTGCTGAACGACGGATCCCAGTGCGGCTTGCTTCGAAGAGGTCATTGAGTGATGGCGATAGAGAATCTTCAAGTCCAGGTGGCAAAGTACGACCAAGGAACTCTTCCTGTGCGGATATTGTTGCTTGTTTTCGCCACACAGCAAGTTCCTGGTGCTAATTAGCGAACTTAGCCCATGGATTCGAGTCAAAAATGAGATAGTCTACTCACTGTTGGAACTGTCAAGAACATGATGACCAATTGTTCTTGGTTGAGCACAGGATGTCTCACAAGGGCATTCACAAATCTGTAAAGGCCTCTTCTACGCTTTTCGATGAATGATCCATCAGCGGCTAGGTGACTTCCATTAACTAAGCTCATTAGTAGGGAATGAGCAGGTAGAGCTGAATGACTTACCTCCTACCCTCTTTGGTGGTAAAAGGGGTATTTGTCGGAAAGGGAAGCGCTTCTGCAGGCAATCCAACAGCCAGACAAAGTCGCTATATCGGCGAACAACCTTACTCCCTCGTCGGGGACTGCTGACTTGGTAGTTGTGATGTTGAAATAGGAACATGCCCTCTTTTTCCGGCAGAAGTGTAATCGAAACGGTTTCTTCAACACCTCCACCCGTGACCCGACCACCACCAAAGGAACGAGTGATAGGATTGGGGGTAGAGACGTCTCCACCAGGAGCCCCAAATCCATCTCCTACAATTGTGATATCTCCTTGACTGCTGTATGATTCCTGAGCGGCTCCATCGTATGAGCCCCATACACCTGTTGATGCAGGAGCTGGCGTAGGTTCCGGTCGATGGCTGGAAGCTCCATTGGACCCATCAATTGAAGCTGTGGTAAAATCGCTTGTGGTTCTGATTGGAAGGGAACTCCTGGGTTCTGGTACATCTCTTGTGCCATTTGTCCTTGCATTTTCGTGGTTATTTCCCTTATGCAAAGCTGGGCTTCCCCAAGGATCATTTTCTGGGTACTCAAGCGAATTCTTTCTCGGCGCAATGTTCCTTTGCTGAGGTTGCGCGACTGGCGCTTGTGGAGGCGTGATAGCTCGTTGGGGAGACTTCGCAGCAACTTCTGCTGTGTTGGGGATATCTTTTGGCGGAGAGAATAGGCTGGGTAATCTGGGAGTTGGTAGGTCTGTATAAGATTAGAATGGTTTCCCACTTGTTTTTGAGAGGAGTTTCTGACTTCTCCTTCTCTCATCAACGCCGTCAAGGCTGATATCCTCTTCCTCTTGCGCCAATCCAATCAATGCCAGCAACACATTGAATTCGTTTCTTTCTAAGTGCCGAGGCTTTCCACCAGGCGTCAAAAGATTTGTTATACGACTCTGCTCGTCTGCACCAAGTCGTGCGGCGCTGAGGACCTTTGTGACACCCGCCGAGTTGATATTCCCGCCAACCCCATCCTCGCCGTTCACCAAGCTATCGAAGAGGTCGATATAGAAGTCCGGCACATCAGAGGAGGGCAGAAGGTTCTTGATCAACTCGCCGCGACCAGCTTTCTTAGGAGTGGGCATCGCCCATGGGGACCCAGAGGCATCGTCGTCATCGGCGAATAAGGATGATTTGCTCCCTGGTGCAGGCGATGGCTCGTCGTCGAATAGAGAGTTCCGAGATTTGGAGCTCAGTTTCGGGGCGGGAGATTCATCTGGAGATGATCCAAACAGAGACATCGCTCAAAAAAGTAAGGATGATTCCTATCGGTAATAAGCAACGAAGAATGGCTGTCGCAAGTCCAATTATGCAGGTAGGGAATCTGCAGCGAGGCTGGTGATCTTATCTTGTTGATGCACAGCTTGGAGGCGGGCGTCGGTAGCGCGGTTGGTTGGAGCTCAAGCTTGACGTTCAGCGACACGCCAATCAACTGCAGGGTCGGGTCTGCTGTCATGACTTGGACTGATGGAGTTCCTCAGGCCATACATGAATATCGTCTAACCTTTCAGTCACTTCACAAAACAAGTGCATCTTGTGAGGTTTACCATTGAGATTGGTTTATCATTGAGATTGGTTTATCATTGAGATTGAAGGTTTCATTGTAATTCATGAACCTAATATGCTGCACCTTTCAGTTTTCCAAACACAACCTCCATGACTAGACTCCAACACAGATTCATTTTGTCTCTTTCATTCTAAGACTAGTATACACGCCTCCAAATGCCTTTTGTACAGCCTTTCTAAGAAGTACAAGAATTCCAACCAATATCTTAACCAATATCTTCCGTTCACTGTCTCTGGCCAGACAGCGCAGCATGCTCACTGTGGTTGCACACATGAAGTAGCTCGTAGTGGATTCCCAAAGGTCAATATCATACAGCAGCCCAACAACTTGCTCTCTACCACAACTTGTTCTCTGCGGCGGCTACCTCTTTGCCTGCCTTGCTGGTCTTCTTCCGTCTAACCGTGCCTGCCGTTGGCGTCTTGAAGAACAAACTGGGGCCATGGCCTTCCTCGACCATGTGGCTCAAATAACCTCTATGGGCCGAATCTCGGTAGTACTCGATATCCTTACGGCTCGTTGGATCAGGCACACGATGCTTGAAAGGCGATGCCAACATCGCTTCGGCAATGATCGCGGATTTCTCTGGCGATACCGGGGTCATTGCAAAAGGTGTAAAGGTAGGCTCTGCTTCACCCTTGATGATTCTCTTGATCGAGTCCTTGGTGAAGTAACGTGTGGTGATCTTTCCTCCGGCTGCTTCGATTGCTTCAATCGCCGTGGCAGATGCTCGGGACACTAAAATATTGATTGGGCTTTTGAGCTCCTCCTTTCCTCTGGCCAGAAGCTTTACTCCGTCCTTGACGCGATGCAGGCATCGCGAGTCTACCAGTTCCTTCACAGTAATCGGTTTTGTTGGATCTATGCGGCCTTGGTCGATCCAAGCTTGTACTCGATCCAGGTTGAGTGTGGTCATTTCGAGAGAGAGTCTGCAGCATCAATTGGTAAGTTGTGGCCCAAGAACGTCTGTTCATTATTTTTGAGCGGAAATACGCACAAATTTTTGAATCCGCGCTCTCCATGTACGACATTCTGCGGTGTCTGACCACCCTGAAATCTTGCAGGAACCTTTCCGTGCTGCTTCTGACCCTTATGACCTCTTCCCGACGTCTTTCCCTTTCCTGACGATGGACCTCGACCTCTTCGGATGCGCTTGTTGTACGCTCCAGGGTTGTCTGATAAAGTTGCTAGAATCGACGAGCTTCGGCCCTGCATGAATGGCAAAATGCTTGCTACATACGAAATGGGAGCCGAAGGTGCTCTCCGGCAGTACGCCGTGAGAGCAGGTAATCGCGGAGGCATATTGGGTTGATGGGGGTTGTGTTTGTCCAAACTGTACAAACTTTGGAGGTCTATTGTCGTATTTCCAGGGAGTCGACCCAGAAATAAGTTCAAGGACTTGGCACCACTCCAAGGGATCTCCAAAAAGGGGACCTCAAGTCTGGACCACCTTGTTTTAATTTCTTTGCGCTGTACAAATAATCAACCTTTTGTGCAACTCAAAGTTTTTGGATGGACAGCTAATTTATTTTCTCTTTCTTCTCTTAAAGCTGCGAGAGTCTTATTTTCATACTCTATTTGCCGGTTCACACTATACTTGCCTTGTTGGGCGCGGATCGCATCAAGATGGTTGGCCTCGATCGCGCAAGCAGGCGTCTCTTTTTTCTTATGACCGCAGTGGGCAGTGTTATTCTATTATTTAATCTTACTCTTCTTACTGGAACCGATGTCAGGTCGACAGTTCACAACATCCCTATCCATATCCCCTTAACGGACGACAAACCCTCGTTCGACACCCCAAAGGACATCCCAATTATACCCCCTCCACCATCAGAGGCAAGTTCTGACCGCGGAGTCTGGTGTATTCCACTGACATTCCCAATAGCCCATAGCTGAACCATGGCAGCCAGACACGCAATCCTTCGAGGACAATGCGGATGTGGACGACCAGCATCCGATTTCACTTTATATGAAAAAGGCAGACGAAGAGTTGAAGGCCTATGAAGATGGAATCTCCAGAACATTCAAAGAGACGGTTGACAAGTACAGGAGGAAATACGGAAGGCATCCCCCGCCTGGGTTCCGCGACTGGTACAAATTTGCGCGCGAAAAGGCGGTGCACAACATCGATGACTTTGAACAAATTATGGACGACATTCGCCCTTTCTGGGGCATGAAGCCTTCTCTGATCCGAACATATGCTGCATTCCTGGGCGCGGACGAAGATAACGGGATATCTGCTTTACGCATTCGAAACAAGAAGATCTGGAATACCACATTTCAGAACTGGCGGATGGAGACGTTCAGAATGATGGTGGAACCTTTTGTCAAGTATCTTCCTGATATGGACATCGCAATGAACCGAGAAGATCAACCCCGAATCGTAGTTCCTTGGGACGACATGCAGGCTCTTCTCAAGAAGGAGGCTGAGACCAGACGTATAACAGAAGCCGCCGAGGCTTCATGGACAACGAATATGACTGGATTTTACAGGGAGGGTGATAACACGCCTAAGCCAGATTTCAAGTTTGAGCATATTGCTGGCAAACAATATATGTTGACTGTGAAAGAGGCGTGCCCTCCAGAATCTCCAGCAAGAAACGACGTGGCGGATATGGCCTCTGTTGAAGCCTTGTATAAGGATACCAATGGTGGTTTTATTAAAAACTTCAACACCTCTACAGACTTGTGTGTTATGGGACATGGTATTGAGGATAAACACGGTCTTATGTTTGCTGCAAGCACACTCCAGAACACCCCTCTGCTACTTCCTATTTTTGGAGAGTGCAAGGTAAACGTGAACAGCGATATTCTTTTTCCAGCCAACATGTACTACAAGGTCGACGAACGCTATAATTACGATCCAAAGAGCGACTATACCTGGGATGATAAGCATGACAAATTGATGTGGAGAGGTTCGACTTCAGGTGGCACCAACACCGAACTAAATTGGAGAGGCATGCACCGGAATCGCCTCGCTTTCTTCGCAAATGCAACCGTCATGGCCGACAAAACAGTTTTGATCATGAAGCAAGATCCAGAGAAGCCCGGAACGTACCAAAACGTCGAGAATTACAACCCCACCAAGTTTTTGACGGAGCACACCGATGTTGGCTTCACTGGAACAGATAGCTGCGTCCCCAACTGCGATTTCTATAGCGACATCTTCGACTTCAAAGCGGGAGTTCCCATGTCAGAGCAATTCCGCTCAAAATACCTCGTCGATGTTGACGGCGCTTCATTCTCAGGCAGATGGCGCGCATTCCTCCAAAGCAAGAGCTTAGGCATCAAAGCGACAATTTTCAAAGAGTGGCACACCTCGAGACTAATCCCTTGGAGACATTTCGTACCTCTCGACAATCGATTTGATGAATTATACGGGATCTTGACCTACTTTATTGGACTCGGAAAGGCAACAGAAGTTCATTACAGCGGAGAGCCGTATGTTCAGAGGCACGACTTCGAGGCTCGAAGAATAGCGAACCAAGGAAGAGAATGGGCTGCCAAGGCTCTACGAAACGATGATATTGAGGTATATAATCTTCTCCCAGGTCACTTCTTTTCACATTTCTAACAAATTTCCAAACAGATTTATATGTTCAGACTTCTCATTGAATATGGTCGAGTCATTGACGACAACCGAGACCGGATAGGCTATTCAGGAGACGGAACCGAATTGGACAAGTACGACGCGAAGCTCGATAATAAAGAGTCTAAGACTCCCACCAAGGATTCCAATGGTGCGCACAACTGATCAGAACAAGAGACAATAGAGAAATGATGTATCATACGGCGTTTGGATGGGGAGCATTTTGGATTCTTTTTATGTACTTGAGTTATTAGCACGCATTATCATTATGTATTCATGTAGTCTTAACAATTGTGAGTTGGGGGAATATTGAAAATGTATATATGATATATACCATCTGTTATTATCCTTAACCATGCTTCTTTTTATTTTTGGCAGTCCCGAGTTCCATACACACACAGCCTCTCGTAGATCCCGAATATGACTGCTCCAACCCCACACAAAAGTTCATCAAGCAAGCTCCCAAAGTCTGTCCCCATTATTCTCCCGTGACACTCGATATGACATCTCACCTACTCGCTAATACTTACAATAATCCGGAGTACCTTCCGAATTCCTGGGACAGTTGGTGAAAGAAGAAAAGAAAGTAGACGAGCTACGGGCGAAATTCATCATCTGTCACAAAAACAACATGTCAGTTCGGGTTGTCGAGCAAAAACAAAAACAAAAACAAAAAGAAACACTCTTGAGATCATCACTGGATCTCTTCCATGACAACGTGACTTTATTTGAAGAACACGAGAAGAAAAAAAGAAAGTTAATAAGGTAAAGAGGCAGGGAAACGGAGATCGTCAGGTAAGTAGAAAATATACTTCTACTGTACACCGCCTATTATTGATTGACATCTGCTATGAAAGAAAAAGAAATTAATAAAAAAAAAAGCTATCTGCCTTTTGACCTTTTCTTTGGTAAGCGGGGATTGTAAATCTCATGCGATGGGTAGTAATGATGACACTAGGCTTTGCACAGTTCAGAGGGGCAATTCGTGAGAGTCTTCATGCTCTTGTTTTTTTTCTGTTTCGCTTCCTCTGTTTTGGTTTTTGCTAAGCGAAGATGTCGTTGGGATGGAGACGAGCGAGGCCTTTGGACAGAAGTTCAGTATACAAGCAGTCCTTTTCAGAAATAGAATGAAGAAATGAAAGTACCAATGCCATACTTTTAGTTAATTTTTTTCCCTTTAAAAACGTATTGGATGTAAAATATCTCCAGAAGCTTACCCAGCTACTTCCTAGAGATTTAAATTTCGCTTCGCACATGATTGTAAACAACAGCACAAGACAAACCCAACTTTTGCAACCTTGAGCAATTCATTTCCTAATATACTTTTTAATTTTAATCTTGCGACCACTCCTTAAAACTCTTCTGCCTCTGCCTCGTATTCCAGCCCAACTTCCCACTCAAACTATTCACCCAATCCTCACTCCTCCTCCCATGCGGCATCACATTCGCAAACGGATAGCGACTCGCGCTAACCGTCACATAATCCCCCGGATGCAACTCAACTCTCTCCCTGCCATCGAAACTTGCCCAGCTACTTGCACGTGCGTCATAGGGCACACCTATGCGCAGCACGATTGTGTCGGGCAAGATGATGGGCCGGAAGGATAGCGTGTGCGCGCAGATGGGCGTGATGAGCATGACGGGATTTTCGGGTGGCAGAGAGAACCGCCTGCGGCGAGATTGTAGGCTGTTGAGCCTGTAGGAGTGGCGATGCACACGCCGTCTGCTTGTACTGAGGTGAAGTGTTCGTCGTCGCCGAAGATCTCGGTTGCTGACATTGCTGTTTAAGGAGGTTTGTTAGTAAATCTTGATTTCATACGGTTTCGTTTTTGGAGATTGTGGCTGGCTGCCCCGTGATGGCTTACTTGGATTTGGACCACGGTCAACGACGATGTCGTTCAAGATCTCGTGGGTTCCATCTGGACGATGTGTTCTCTCATCTCCCATCTCCTCACCAACTAGTTCCTCGACTAGATCTCTGCCTGCATTACTCTCCTCTTCTGCTTCCTCCTCTACTTCCCCATTCTCCGTGCTCTTATTTGCAATTTGTTTGCGCTTTCGCTTTTGACTCCTCATAACGGTTCCTTCAAATCTCAGACGCAAAGATATCGTAACGCCATCTCTGAAGGCCTTTGTCAAGGTATCTTGAAATTGTTCATAATCAAATTTCGTCAAGAACCCCAAGCTCCCCAGAGCAAAACTCAGCACAGGAGGAACAACACGTTGGAACAACCAAGAGGCATACAGAACGGTTCCGTCCCCTCCCAACGTGACCACAAAATCAAAAGTATGCGGTCTGGTCTTGCACAACTCGTTTGTCCAGTAGCGCAATCGTCTTTTCAATGGTTTCTTGTCGTCGTCTGTCGGGTTCTTGATTTGGGCGTATTCAGTTTCTAGGTCTCTCAAGAGGCCGATGGCATTGAACTTCTTGTTATTCTTGAGGTTATCTTCTACCCAGACGGTGTAACGGACATTTCTTTCAGAACTAAGAAGCCAGCGGGCGATTTCTCTTGTGTTTTCGATCAGGGATTCGTCATGGGCTTTTGTGAGGAGGAAGACAGTCTTGACTTTGAGCTTCAGCTTGATATTCCCCAATCGCTTGCTGAGTTCGCGAACACCCCATGCCATATCAGATAGCTGTTTCTTCGTAAGAAGTCGGCTGTACATGACGTGTGGCTCATCTGCATTGTGCAGTTCCATCTCGTCCCCCTTGGACTATCTTCACTTAGACGATGCGCCTGCATACGCTGATTCCACGATATTTCATCCTCTTGCTCAGGAATGCTTCCATCTGCGTTGTAGCTTTTGGGTTCCACTAGATTGTCTATACTCCCTTCCTCATGTTTCGCATAAGATGGTTGAGAATCAGCCTCGCGGAACGACTCTGCAATGCCCTCGAGTCCTGGAAACGCATGTCCTTGCCCGCGCTGACTTTCCAGCAGCGCGTGTACGCAGCATTCTGTACTCTTGAATCTTCGCTGTTGGCCGGGATGGTCGACTCCTACCATAGAAGACTTTCTGCGGTGGGCATTTTGGACGTCGAAAATGACCTGATGTGCGCAGTTGCTTATTAGCACAATACTACATCCCCTCTCGCCGCACAAAAAGATCAACCCCTTCTTTCCACTCACCTCCAAGGCATGTTGGTACTCTGTATCACTAGCACTCGATTGGACCTGAAGCCGTCAGAAACTTGGTTCTCCTTCTGCCATCCGCAGGGTTCTCGGGACGAACATCTTGCGTGGGGCTGAAAGGACCATTGCCATCGTATGCCAGATGTGGCGGCAGCTTAATAGAAGGAGGCGCACCAGGAGGAGGCATACTTGGTAATGTAATGGTGGGAAGGGGAGGGATCAATGTTGCTGACGAGAGAGAGATTCACAGAGCTGTGCGAGAAGAGAATAAGGGCATCACAACGCGCACGTCGAACCAAGGGTTGCAGGTCCAAGAGAGACTGACGTCGATCGGGGATAAGAAATTGAGTTGTAGGGAGGGGAGAGCTACAGTACCAAACTACTCGGACAGGTACCGTACGTACTGTATCAAATAATCGGCAAGAGGAAGAGACTTCAACCTCGCGATGTACCCACCCGTATGCGAGTAATGGAAGTTCACTTACTACTTCTCGACAATGTTGAACTTGCTGATGAGAGAGAGGATTCCTGTAGGATGCTGAATCATCTCCAACTCCTCAGTCAGTAAGTATTCTCGGATGCTCGGTCGAAGTGGGAGCTTTATCGATAAGGAACAATGCCCCTCCTTTACGAGTATGCTCCCCTCCGAGCTCCCTCGGACAGTAAAATGGAAGAAATGAAATAAATAATTACCTTAGGTACCTGGTATGCTTGTCTGCTTGCTTGCTTGCTTGCTACCTGCAACATGCAACATGCATCGTGGAGTTTGGTAAGATTTCATAGCCGAGATGAGATGGCAAATTATCATCAGTAAGGTATGTACAGTACACCTCCCTGTTCTGTTATTGTCGTGTGCGCCTCTCAGCTGCTCAAAGCTCAAAGGGATGATAAGATGCATACCTAGACTACCTACCTCCCCCAGAGGCTTAGTGCCAGACCGCTTCTTCCCAACATGAAGAAAGTGTGGAATCATACATATTATGTGGGATAATGTGGAATGTGGAATGTGGAATCTGCAAAAGATGCAGAAATGGGGAAGGAAAGACAGGAGAAAGCAAAAAGAGGGTTCCGCAGCATGCAGCTTTTGTCTCGTTCTCGACCGTATCGGATTTATCAGAATGAACTAGGTAACTGTACGGTACTACTACTACTACTACCACTACGACTATTGTGTTTGAATCTGGATCTGGATTTGGGATTTGGATTATATCCTCGGACTACTGGTCATTATTCATTCGATCGATGCCTTTTCACCCCTCCCTCACCTGCATCACTCCAGCAGAGAGGTATCATAACATGCGAAGAGCTTGGCCTTTTCGATTCATCACTTTTCACGCCTCTTGGTCCTTGACTTGACTTGTACAGTAGTACCTATCTATGGAAGGCAAATCCCCTTCGCCCTATTTCCTTCCTTTGCACCAACAGCTGCCGTTATGCCGTGGCAGATCCATGACTGACGCCGCCGCCGCATCTTTTTCTTTTTTCAAACGACGAAGTGTATCCAACCACACACCACATCAACCGACTACTGACCAACCGACCACTTTCCCGCTCACGATGCCGACCGCGTGTTGTGGTTGATGGATGGATAATTAATGATGGGTGTGTCCGAGGGCGTTGTTGATGAAAGTGGAATCGAACTTTTAGTGTTTGATGGCTGCTGCTGAAGAGGCGCCAATTATGCTACCACCCGCCGAGAAAAGGTTCCATATTACAGTACATTGCGTCGTTCCGTTCATGTGTCTCCGTTTCATCCATCCATGACTTTTCCTAAGGGACTAATATGGAGCAATAATAATGGGCTGCTCGCATCCAGAGCCGATGTGTGCACACTTTTCTCATCTCGAATAATATATGAGCCAATGTGTGGAACTCTAAAATTATACACTGGCGGTCCCCGGAAACCCGACCCTGCCTGCTCTTGCTATCTCTGTCTTGCTTTGTCTGATGCGAGGGGAGCGAGAGGTCAGATGTTGTGAGATCAAAATCATCAGATTTGATTTTCTGCAGCGCGTTTCATGGAAAGTGCCGTCTGTCGATTCCTGGGCAGCGCAGGAGGAGCTGGGAAGGACAACAACGACCCCGTGCAAAGCGCTAGAGACCAGTAGTAGTGTAGTCACTGTGTTACCTGAAGTATGTATTCCAGTCCAGTTGTCCTCCTTCAAACAGCTTCCAGCAATGCTTGAACGAGGCAAAGCAAGGCAGGCTAGCACGCCTATCCGAGGCACAGCGGCATCCGTCTGTTGCAAGGGAGTGTTGTTATTGAATTTTCAGATGGATCATGGCCTGTACATCAAAAGTACAAGCAAGAATCAGATCAAATAATAATGTGGAGGAGGAGAAGGAGGATCACCTACCACCACCACCTCACGACATCATCCATCCATCCATACAGCACGGAAAAGACCCGAAGGCGGAGGAGTGTGAGAAACATCCTCGTCACCTCGGAGTGGCTCGGCATCAATCAAAACCAAAACTCGAGTCACATTCGCATTATTAACTACGGTTATTAGACCAGACCGACAGACGCTGGGCGGCGGTACGAAAAGATGTGGGATGGGAGGGAGGCAACCAAGGGGAACCCACCCATCCTCACTTATTAAACATCGTGACAAGAGAAGCAAGTGGTGGTGGTGGTGCTGGTGGTGAGATCAGGGTGTTCACCGACATTCCTCCCCAACAACCTCGGCGTCTCTTCGTCGTAGCGCACCGAACAGAGCTGGCTGGCTGGTTTGATATCCAATTTGAACATGGAGTAGTTGCATTAGTAGTGGTTGCAAGACCTGCCAGGATGATGATTATTGCGCAGCTGGGGAGCGAAAGGAAAATAATGGCCAAATTTGGTGTGCTTTGCTTTTCTTCTTCATTCGGTCTCAGGGCTTGCTGCTCAGGGTCAGCTCAGGTCAGGTCAGGGTCGTTGGTCTTGGTTTTCCTTGAGTCTTGACAGCCTTTGACTCGCTCCGTCCGCGCATCACTCTCCCTCGTACCTCTTGAGCAGCCTGCCAGCGCCACCATTTTGCAAATTGCGATTACCAGTGTAGCCGCCAGCCGGGCTATCCAGTTGGGTTGATCCATCGCGAGCATGAATCAGCGCGCACCTTGTTTTCCCCTCAGGTTGAAGGGTGACTCCGAACTCACTCTACGATTTGTGATCGGATCGTCGTCGGCAAGGAGTGAGTTTCGGGGATGGCAGACCAACTAGTAACAAAACTGTGCTGCGAGCAAAACCCAGGTGACGGAAGGCGCTCCATAATGCAGGAAAGGCTTTCGCAACAGAGTTGACGCCAGAGGAACTCACTCCTACTCCTCGGAACATGATCCTCGATCGGTAGCGCATATGCCACACACTCTGTCCTTTGTCCTGTACTATGCTGTAGCTACCTTCCTCAACGCAACCACTATACGCGGTACACCAAAGTACGGGGTGTACTGTAGACAGGCCGCCTGACACGGAGTACGGAGTTGTAGTGAAGGATCGCAACTTCGTGTAGATGTCGTGTGGAGCTCGAAAGGGGGGTGGAGATGTTCCAGAACCCAGATCAGATTCCTTCCTCTCTCTCTCTCTCTCTCTCTCAAACCCTCCCCATCGAAAGTTTCCAGAACAAGGTCGACAAGCTAGCCAGGGTGAGTGTGCAGGAGGAAGGGAGACCGTGCTCCCTGCGTGCCATTATCTCGAGTCTTGGCCAAATCCGTTGTCTCGGTGGGGGTTCATGGTTTACTATTACCGCATTATCATTATTATGGAGAAGGAGATGATGTTACACTTGCATCTTTGCATTATTTCTGTGCCTAAACCACTAACCCCTTCCCGTCGTTTCTCTCGTTTAGAGACTCGCCCCCAAGGCTAGCGAGCCCCTTTCGCGAGCCGATCGTTTACTTTTGAACTTGATTAACTATCGAAGCAGCCTATCATTTTCTGTTTCAGCCCGCATACGGAATCGTTTCCAGCTGCGACTCGAACTCCCTCTGACCTCTCTGGCACTACTTTGGATCGGCAGAGGAAATAAAGTCGAAACCTGACGTCTGAGATTTCCACCCTCTTTCCGCCCTGTCCGGTTACGAGTATCAATCTCGCTAAGCTCTTTGATCCACCCACCCCTTTCACCAGAACACGACTCTTGCAACATCATTTGTGCTGTCGTGACTTTCTGAAAATCTAATAAATGATGAAAATTGGCTCCCTGTCTCTTCCAAAGTGCCAATCTTGAAGAAAAGCCACCAGATGACCACCCCTGTTTCCTGGTTGGTGAAGTGAGCAGCACCCACCAGCGAAGTTTCTTCATCCTTGAACCCTTCGAATCTCGACTACCTACCTACTTGCCCTACCTGATTGCCTAAAGAAGTTGCGCGTCATCATGGACGATTTCGCATTATTGTAGGTCGTACAAAGAGGCTAAAATTGACCCGGCTGCAGGTTTGATATTGTGGGCTGGAACATAATTGGGTCGGACGGCGTTGTTGGGTGTGTTGTGGTCAACCAAAGCTACCAAACAAGGATGCAAAAGACGAGTTTTTTTTTCGATACGGAGTCATGAACTATGAACCAGAGCTTCATCTTGACATCGAAAATGTAATACATTATTATTCTCGCCCACGCCGAGTGCGGTGGTGTCCGCCTTACCGTTCAAAAATACCAGTAGAGTTTCAGCAGCATTGTCGAAATTTCAGTGAGCCACCACGGCCATCCGTCCACTACTATTTACTGGACTGGAGTCTGGAAAGGAAAGGCCAACATCATCCTGTGCTTCGTACCCAGTCTTCGTCGTCTACTCCCCACCTCTGACCGGCATGCAAAATAATGCAGCAAATAAATGCAGCAAGGCTCTTGCTTTTTTTTGCAAGACGGATGACATGGCGTTTGTGGTAAAGTGGCGGAAAGCAACATCATCCCCTCCAGTTGTGTACTCCGATATTGGGAAATCGCAGCAGTCAGAGCGCCTCCAAGGGAAGGGGATCTCCACTGGTGCAAAGGGCCAACAAGAGTGTAGCAAGAATGCAAGGCTCAAGGGCCTCTTTTGGTTGGTGCATCTCGCCATGGCTTGGTGGTGGTGGTGGTGGTGGTGGTGGATCGTTGAGCACCTGCAACCATGTGCTCCGCGCCATCAAACGAGCAGTCCCATTCTTTTCGCAAGGGTCCAAAACGTTTTCATCCGCGCTGGAGGATGGGATGGGATGGGATGGGCTGGCTGTTGGTGTGCCATGGACCCCCCATGGTGGATGGATGGGTCACGCTTGCTGCCGTGTCCACGGCTGCTGGAATTCTTTCTTTACCCCACTGCTGCCGTTTATCAATTGTGACAGTTGCCGCATCAGGGATGGGAATATGCGTCGGTGGTTGGATCAGTTGGCCTTGTCCCGGGGGCGCGTAAATAGTAAGGAGCCAGCAGCGGCGGCGATACCAAGTTTGTTGTGTGTGGCATCGTGTGGCACCGTGTTATGTGTGAGCGGATGTCTGTGATGTCTGTGTGTGCGTGTTATCGGTAGCAATCAATAATCATCAGAATAATAATATGGAATCTATTCCCAGCCATAATGCCCGGCATACAGCACACATTCTCGACATCCATCCATCCCTCCTCCTCTGCTCCTCGGATAGCCCTAGACAGGACAGGCGTAGCACTACTCCAATTTTCCAAAGTAGGTACAGTACGTACTCGAAAGTATACACATACCTTATTAGGTCTGCTGGACTGGACTGGGCTGTACCACTCTTTCGCTGCTAACGTGAACTCACGACTCATTACTCATTCCATTATTATTATTATGCCATTTTCATCCACTTCCCCAGCAAAGGGGGTGGGAGTGTCCGTCGACCGCTACTTTGCTTTTCTCTGTTCTGCCTCTTTCTCTTCGATACCTGCTGTTGCTGTGCAGTGTGCAGTTCATAAATCATAAACAAGAAGTCGACTAAAAGATCGTGGAATTCAAACAACCTTCTCAGCCAATGGCATGGACTCTGACGGGTTGAGCTTGTTGATGAGTTGGTGTCTGTCTGGTCTGGTGGGTGGTCTAAGTGTTCGTTCGATTAGCGCTTTGGGAATTGTAGCCGGAGATTTTGAATTTGCACCTTCTTTATTCGCCGTTCCACAGACCAGCCTGAAGGAGGGAGGATCTGCTTTCCCATGTCAGGTCGTCCCGCTCTGTGAGACAATTATCCAGATCTCCCTATTGGATCACAGGGGTCTAATGGCTGCTTTGGTGACTTTGGAGTTTGGTCTCAACCTTTTGAATCGTCGCCGTGGCTAGAGCGAGGAGAGATGCTTTTTGATGGCACCACGCCTGCACACCCACCCACACCCACTTTGTCGGTTTGAATTACTAGCTGGGACCCCCAGTTTGGGTTAGACTACTACTATACCGCCTTTCGGAATTCATCATTATTCTACGAGGCTCGGCCTGCTTTTGCTTTGCTTTGTTTTGCTTTGCTTTGCCTTGCCTTACCTTGCTTTACTTTGCTCGCTTCCCTAGTTAGTCGAGAGTCCCCCGTACCTCTCTCAGCTTACGACCGACCCAACACTCTAAATTTTCTTACTCCACAAGAAACCTGAGTCCAGAGTCTTGATACGATGCATTATTACTGGATTACTACTGGACTACTGGCCCAAGACACTTCCGCTTGAAGCCTTGATCGTCACACCCTCGGCCCAGCTTGCCCTAAATGTCCGTCGTGTATGCCTGCCTGCCTCCTCTCCTCTTCTTACCTTTAGATTCGATGTTGCCAGCCGCGAAAGCAATGATGGCTAGTCCCGAACGCTTTTGAACCGCCGGTGTGTGTGCTGTTACTGTAAGCCCAGGGGCTCGACCACTCTTCACTCTTGTCATTGACTTTGACCACCATCACCACCGCCGCCAACATACCCACCCCCCTTGCAAGCCATGCGTCCCCAGACGAAAAAGCTCAGATCCGGAAATCACAAGGAAGGGAAGGGATCCATCCCCCTTCCTAGCTGGATCCTCTATGATCCATCGCCCAGATGACACAACGACATACCGGAACCTTAAGTCTTATGGACAAGGTACCTGGCTGAGTGCCTAGTGTTTGTACATTCTCTTTTAGATCTTATCCCCATGCCACAAGTGTCCCCTTTATTCATATCCTTCCTTTTCTCCTCTCTTAATTACATTCTTCCTTCCCTTTGCATATGGCAGTACCGTAGTATATGAGAGTTCGCTTCACCACTTCCTCCCCCAACCTTCTCTCGCCCTCCATCACTACATCCTTCCACCACCATCATCATGAACTCTTCCCACTGGGAAACTGTGCCTATGGGGTACTCTACTGTCGAGACACTTCTAGATGAGGTTTCAAATCACATTGCGGCTTCAAATATTTCGCGGCAATCGCGAGGATCGATATCACAAAAATCTGGCGTTTCTATGAGGGTTGTGAAGCCAAACAGTGCTAGCAACAGTCCGCGAAATTCGGTCGGTCTGGGAAGAAGGATGACCGATGGGGCATATAGACGGCGTCTAGCAATATTGGAACAGGGCACTCGAGGGTCAACATCTTTCGTCTCGCATGATGGTCTTCATCCTCCCACATCAACCCGTCCAGTGTCGTGGCATCCAGCCTCCCACATCCCTCAGTCCGTACCATTCCAACCGACATACCCTCAACAGTATTCCCAAGCGAACGCCAACTATCAACTGTACGATGTTCAGTCCATCCCGCCAGCCTACTCGGGCTACAACTCCCCAGCATCAAACTTCTCGCCCGTGACAGGGCCATCGAATGGTTACGAACAACCGCAGTACATTACTCAGACTCGCCCACACACCTACAATCCATATTCGACATATGATATGAACCGACAGCACCAAATGGCACAGGCAGTACAAGTTCCCCAACAGTTATACACTCCGGCTGCATCAGACAACGTGGACCCGACTATGTATTCTCATTTTGACTGGAGCAACTTCGCAACCAATGGCTTCGAGACTGCCTCCACTACTCCACCAACACCAGAGAATTTTCTGCCCATTCAACACCCTGAGCCTACATTCCCAGCTGAAGATGCTATACCTTACCATGCATTAGACGATTCGGATGAAGGCGAGGAGTTGATTGGCATGGGCTTATACGATGAAACCGAAGTAAAGTCACCACCTTCAGACCCACACCTCGACAACTATCGGGCTTTGATGATGTCCCAGCTTCTGGGAACACCCTATCGCAGACCGGAGCCCGTTGGGAAGGGATTGAAGTTGGAGGAGGGATGGAATCCACCAAGTGACGATGAGGAGGATAGCGATGAGGATGGAGAGGGAGAGGATGAGGAAGTTCCTGCAGCACGAACCAACAATGGCGAAGCTGTTCCAACGCACACACTTGTTGGAAACTTTTTACCAGTATCAGCACCGCAGAACAACGGGATTCAGAACTACAATAGAGATGGGTGGTTGTAAGATGTGATAGTGTGGATTTGTTTTTTACTTTGAGCGATTTAGCATAGCATTGGGATGGTTTTGGGTC
Organism: Tetracladium setigerum; assembly: GCA_031472005.1. NCBI lineage: Eukaryota > Fungi > Ascomycota > Leotiomycetes > Helotiales > Tetracladium > Tetracladium setigerum. Next base: position 3,136,673 of record PZJY01000002.1, read on the forward strand.
AGGGATTTGGTTAAGAAGGTCAATTTGGTTACTGTCCGGCAGCGACAAGTGTAAAACAAATATGGCGGCTTCACAGCTTGTGGGATATGAATGAAGACAGATTTAACAACCAAAAATGAATTTCGTGACTAAGATTTTCTCAATTGTGTGTCCCTCCCTCCAACCCTGTTCCTTTCTGCCTCCAGTGCGCTATAAGAGCCAATATCTATATTTACATTTTCTCAATCAGATTGTGACGTGACAGGAGGCTACAACCTTGCCGCCAAGTTATTTAAGGTTTCGCTTATGGGATAACCGCCAGAGCCTCAATCTCTCTTGGCACCAAAACTTCCATTTCCGTCTCCAAGCCACACAACCAACCAACTGGATCTCCCACAAATCTCCATCCACTTGTCATCTCAAGCCTGTCACCATGGTACAGTACATCATCACTCCATGGCGCTCGCAAGCCGAACTTCTCTGCGTTCGTCAGCAACTGTATCCGGACTCAACACTCTCATTAAACGTTCAGGATCGCAAGCAAGCCGTTGCGCAGGTTTCGGTCTGGATGCAGAGGGGCAACTGTCCGCATCTCGTTGAATCGACGGCAATTCTTACTTCGGCTCTTCTGAATGATGTCCCTGGGAACTCGACATATTGTGTTCGGGCGGCTTATTCCGCTGCTTTTTGTAGGTATGTCACTTTTTGTTTTTTGGTGGGTGAAAAGATTGCTTTTTGAGGGAAGTTTATCTGGCGTGTTGAGAGCATTTTGAGTTAGGTCTGTTTTGGTTGCTTTTGGTTGAGAATAGGATTTCAATCGCGTGTCCTCCGCAATCCTAGACTTTCACAAAGGCTCATCGATGTTTGCAAGCACATCAAAGTTCACATTGCGCCCCGATCAAGCTTGAAAAACCTCGACCAGCTCACTGCAAGCAACTTGTTTCTTATCAGAAACAGGCTAATTTCAACCCAGATTTGTGACTGGCCTTCTCGACGGCCACCAAGACAAACGCCGGAAGCTCAGCATGTATTACATTGCAAAGACAATTGGCCTACCAGCTACCTACGTTGAACTTCGCCATCAAGCTACCCACGAGGAACTGCCCTCACTCTCGAAGCTTCGTACCGCGACTCAAAAAGCACTACGCTGGATCTGGGACTACTACTGGGCTCGTTTACCCTCATCCACCACTGAGACGGAGGATTGTAAATCCTTTGTTTCTAAAATCTTGCTGGAGGAAGACGAAACTGTGCGGCTCCGATTGGAGTCTGAACTCGGGAATTGGGATCAGGATGAGCTCCTGAGAGTTCTCACGGAGCTTCAGGAGGCGACTGCTGATGTCAAGTTGTTGTTGCGGGCCACTAAGCTCTATCAGATGGCTCTAGGATTGGGTTTTCGCTCTAATTTGTCTGATGTTGAGCCTGCTGATGCAGAACCTGTGAGCATGGATCTTGCGAGGTTTAAGAATGAATTGGCCAGTATGGAGGATCAGATGGACTCGTCGGATGATGAAATCACAAAGGAAGATAACTTGCCGTCAGTACCAACAACCGATATGGTCAAGGGCTGGACCATGTGGGAGGGACCTTGGGTTCCGAAACCCATAGGTGTTGTGTAGACCCTAAAGAACTTTGTACGAATTGGTCCAAACTATCCAACACAGTCTGGATAGTAGACATTCGGTACAAGAGCTGGGTTCGAGGTCGCTCGCCCCCTTTCTGGAGTCAGGGGCTGTCTGCCCTGGTTTACCTACTGGATTACAACGGATTTTGAGGAGACTTTGTGGACGCCCAGAAGCAGTTCTGGCTTGTCCCGAGGCATATCAAAAGGACCGGCTACATTACGAATATCGTTATCATGTATAAATACACTTTCTCGAGCACATATTCGCACAGCTGTGGATTATCCTTACGACATCACGATAGCACAACGAACGGGTGTTACGGCTTCCACGGACTTGGAAGATATCCACTTGTCTCCAGATCCGTAGATCCCGAGTGGAAATTACGGGAGTTCGCATCGGCATTGATGATGCTTGCTGAGATGGAGCTGATGTGCAAATCAAAAATAGAACGCTTCGTACGCGTCGTGAGCTTGCAATCGACTTCAAGATTCAATTTCCCAGGTCGCCATCTGACCGTTCAGGAAAAACAGAAGCGCTCGGTGGGGTCCATAATAGCTGAACTATTCTTAGATTAATCAAGCTCCTATCCTGTCAAGGAGTATCAAATCAAGTGTGACCAACAATTCTCAATTTTGTCCAGATGGTGGGGTGCTGTGAAAATCGGCTCCACATCACCCCTTTATTGTTGTCTCGTTCTCGGTTAACTATTTGTTTACAACCCCGAGACTCAAGAGATTCATTGAAGTTTCTTCTTGGGTTTGTAAATTCGAGAACAAAACGTAGATCTTGGTACCAAAGTGCGTTCAATTTGGCATTTGAAGTATTGTGATGGCACAGCTGGTCTTCCCCATCTTCCAAAACAGTCAAGTGTACCAACTATATTGGATCTTTCAGATGCTACTCCATTATCCAAGACTACGAAATGTTTTACTCATATCTCCATGAAAATCATGTTAGCTGAATGATGAACATTGTTCCTTCCGTCTTTCCTTATTTGTTGTGCTCTGATCAATCTAGATCAGTCTGGCGCGCTACGCGTTTCACCCCTCATCACTCTCACAACTCCATTGCAGTACATTTACTCCAAATCAGCACAACCTCCCATCATCCACAACACATGCCTCGTTCCCATCAAGTACCTCACTAGCAACAAAATCTAGTCAAAATGTCTTCCTGCAAGTCCAACTATCTTACCTCCCTTACCAATCCAAACATAAAGTACTGTAGAGTACCTAGCTAATTTACACGCAACAAAAGACCTAAACTCCACCACCACAATCCACACAACCAGCCCCATCCCCGCCCACATCACCAAAGCCCAACTCCTCACCTTCCTCCACACGCCCGAATGTATGATCCGCATAAACCCCGTCGTCACAACCATCGAGCCCCTCACCCCGGCAGACTCGGCCACATTCTTCAAGAGTGTTCCTCAGGAACACAAACCCCTCCCATCCAGCACCCTCCCCATCCCAATCTTCTCCGTTACGGAAGACATGTCCATCGAGACGCCCTCGGCCAAAGCCTCGGGAAACTGGCGTGGCGGGTGGGCGAAGCGATTCATCCCGGAGAAAATCACGTATCAGACTACAATTGAGGCGAGGGAGGATGGGATGAAATCGCTGACACATGCGGCTATGGGGGTGCAGAGTGTGACGCATTGGGTTGTGAAGGATGTGGAAGGTGGCGGGCTGGTGGTGGAGAAGCTGGGTGCGGTTACGAGTAATAAGATGTTGATGGCCTTTATTGCGACAACCTTGGAGGAAAGTCATAAATTGCTTGCGTCGGACTTCGTGGTGGCGTTGGAGAAGTGGGTTGCTGCTGGCTCAGAGGGTGGCAAGACCACTTCGTGAAAGCGCCCATTATGAATTATGACCTTTCCTTTGGGTTTATAGGGATAGGGGTAGTGTGTATTAGAGGAGAGACAGGTCGGTACTCTACATTTTCTTTGCAAGCCACTCTCCTGATTTCACTACATGACCTGTGTCCAGAGAATGGCAAAGAGCCTTAGGTTTTAAGCCAGCAGCCGAGTGAGTGAAATTATGTTGTATTTTTCATATCTCTCGCTATTCTCTTCCGAACAAGTCTTTTGCATTCTTCCCGTACGAGTATCAAATGTCCCCCATACCCGCCAAGTGGTCTGGAACCTGTGAGTAAAAGCCATCCTGAAAGAGGTCAGAAAAGAAAGAGCTGCCTCTGATCATCCCCGTGGATCCTTTAAGAATACATAGCAACCCTTAAACCTTCTTGGGCGTTACAGTGACCTTCTTGGCACGAGCTGTCGCGACGCTCCTCTGTAGCAGTCTGATCTCAGTTCGGCCCAGCTCATCTTCATATAATGGCTCCAAACCGTCCTTCGCTTTCCAGATCACATCTCCTGCGCTCTTTGCAGAATGGTCAACTTCGGTCTTTGTACTTGCCGCTTGTACAAGTTCGTAATTTGCTAGCGCTTCACAGACATATGTCTCAGTGGGCCAGAAGCCAGCTGCTCCCTTGATCCAGTCGACGACCTTGACAACTTTGGAAGTATCCGAATTATCCTCAGTGTCTTTTCCACCACCATTAATCCTCACTCTCACGCATCGGTGAATATACTCCTGTGTGCCTTTCAACCTCTCCTTCGTCTGTTTTCCATCCACAGTGCTCACTTTGAAGTATCGTCCGGGAGTTCTAGTGATGGGAGACCATCCTTGCAAAATGCCAGTGGCTGAGTCGATTGGTGCAGAGTCATAAAGTCTGCCCATGGCCCATGGTCTAATTTGTTCGGGAACCGTTGCATATCGGTCGGTGTTCAAATCTTGAACGAAGTCAAGATAGTCAGGATTGAACGCTACCAGTCCCCATCAGTATCTTCCAACTGGCTAATCATCCAAGCCAGAGTGATGTTTGAAATTCCTGCATCAGCATACGAGCCCCCGATGTTGGAGTGAACGCCAGGAAACCAGCATTGCTTCAGTTTGATAAGTTTATTAGGGGCAGATGGTTGTTCCCATAACGTCGGTGTGAACAGATTACGGTGCTCGTCAAGTGCCATAGCATGGAATGCGTTTTGTACATGCTGAGCAATCTTTTGGTTAACAAAAGAGTAGGCTTTGACGTTCTTTTCGTTCCAAGGTAGAGGAACGCCCAATGCACCTATTTCAATCCATCAGCTGGGAAATTCGGAGGCAACAAGGGCACATACCAACAGTATCCCAAACGCCAATGGCCCTGATTGGCATTCCCCATCTTGTGAATCCGGCCTGCGAGAGCTATCAGCATGTTCTTCACAATCGATCTTCAAGCCACGCACATCAATCAACTTCTGTCGGTATCGTGGGTCTGTAAACCTAATCTTCTCCCCGTAAGTCGTCTGAAACCATTTACTCTCCTCGCCCGGCAAATCCTGGCTCATCCAATCTGAAAAGATACCCCAGAAATTCTCCATTCCCTTCCTGGTCAGCAAACCGACATCGCTAATCATACTGGCAATCGCTCTAGCCGTGAAAGCACCTCTGGAGAATCCCAAAAGAATAATCTCGTCCATTGGCTTGGTCTCGTCAGACAGTTCTTTTTGGGTACCAGGATCGAAGTTATTGGCGAGAAAGGCGTAGGCTTCTCGGATGTGCTCTGAGATATTGTTTCCTGTAATACCACCAATGATTTTGTTTTCAAGCCCGCTGTCGTCCGTTCCAATACCTCTTTGGTAGTAGACAATTTGCTGGATCGGACCGTCGTTGGGTTTGATTGCGCGGACAATTCGAGTCACGTTTGAAGGGAGCTGAATGGTAATTGCGCCAGTGATCGACTTGTCATGCCCCATGTCGCTATTCTGTTTCGTGGTTTAGTCATAATAAAGGGTTCATGATGAGGCTTGGTTTGATTTACCTGCCATGTTCCTGAGATGAAAGCATCAGCTTCGAATGCATCACTAAGAGTAATAAAGGGGGAAGCTTACCATCACAGGCAATAATATGTCGTCTCCCAACAGGTCTCTTCTTTACAACGACTGGTGTAGACATTGCGAAAGTTCTTGCAAACCTGTTTGAGTGGGCTGGAAGCTGAACTTTGATTCTGGGAGATCCCAAAGAAAGGTTTTTCTTGATGTCAGATGAAAGGAAAGTGTATGTGAGATTCAAAGGTGGTCGCAATCTTTTAGGGAGAGAATTGGCAGGCATTTGAATAATGAAAAGGCGGGGTTGATATGTCGAAGAGTCTTGTGGTGCAACCGACCACATGCATTTGTTTGGTGTGTTGTTCAATCAGCAATCACGACAGACAAACGCCAATATGAGGATGAGAAGGAATCAACGGTCAGAAGTCAGACAGGTCCTACCTTTCCAATAAATCAGTTATAAACCAATTATAAGGCTGGATTCACGCACTTGCAGAATGGAGCATGCGTAAGCTCTTTCAGCTCATGCACTACTGAAGTTCAGCCTTACTCCAGCTGGGCAAAATGTTCCAGACTCTTTTATTTCAGTAAGCCACTTGCAATTAGAGGGAGTAGGGTAGGTGACACAATTGACATAATTGATGAGGAGACGAATGAAGATGGACGGCTGGAAGGGAAGTTGGTTCACCATCGAGTCTAAAATATTTGGACTTCCGGTCACCAATCCTGTCAGCTTAGTTAAACAGCACCTTCCTGAGCTGTACGGCTTCCATCCCCAACACTTATAGAATCCTCCACATCTTCCTGACGAAAGTGATAAAAATCTCGTCCACTCGTCAATTCAACCTCAACAGAGTAATTTGGTTCTCTTTGCAAGTAATCTGACGTGTTGTGACGGTGTTGTTAGGACTGAAGTGGAAGCAAGCGCCAAAAGAATGAGCGATTGATGTTTCCCCATGATTAATTGATGTAGATGTATTTTCCAGAGCCCAAAAACCAATGTGATTCTACAAATTTTACATATGATGCAGATGGGAGAGATTGAAAGACTTATACGGTTCGTCTTCTTCCAGATGTCACCGTCAATGATTATATTTAGTCATTGTCTGACAAGTTGAATATAACCCAATGAAGAAATGTGGAGAGAATATTATGTCTGACAACAGTCTAACAGGAAAGAATGATCTCAACAAAGTAAGAGGTAATACTCCAGAACGCTAGTTCCCAAATATCAAATTTCCATTCCAATTTCGCCCAACAATCTCCTTCATCAATGTCCCTGCCCAACTTTGGTAAAGGTTCGACATTTCCTTTGATTCTCCACCATTGATGAAAGAACGACAATCTTTATTCCTCGTCAAGAAATTCGCACACAACGAGCAAGGCCCAAATAAAATCAAGAACTAGCAAAAAGGTTTCCCACCATCGAATGATTTTGAACAATCTCTCAAATTACAATGCAACACTCTCGAACCGCACATCTCATATCAAAAGCCCACAAATCAAACCACCAAAACCAAAAGAAGACACACTTGCAGTACCGACTCTCTGCCTAAATACCTACTACCTGCATTATCTTACTGGCCTCACTTGCCCTACCTGGGTACCTGGCTTTGAAAATATCCTCCTCGGTTAAAGACATCCCTTCTACCTGCATATGTACAGTATAGCCATTCCATCCAACCACAAAATCCACAAACCCACAACTACCTACACAACCCAAATCCAAAACATCTAAATCTTACGTATCTGCACCTGATCGAAGGCCATACGTTTTACCAAGCCGGCATCAAAGGCACATCGATATCGGGAGCTAAAATACACGATCTAGAAAGCAAGGGTGGGTTTGTGTGTTGTTAGATCAGGCTGAAAATTGATTGGCGATGCCTGAGTAGTAGGAGGGAGGGAAATGTACGCAAGCGAGACAAGTACATCTATCTATCTGTACATGGGGGTTATACATGTACCTATTTATGTACTGTATGTATGCCCAGGATAGGGCGGGATATCCTCACCAGCCAGCCGCCCTTCAGAAACATAACCCTACCATCCCTCGCATGCCCATCATGCACGTATTCTTACCCGAGACACAACGCACGCACGCACAACAAAAACGAATCGCACCACCAAACGAACGCACGCACTAAAATTATTTGCCATGACGCTACGGAAGGTACGGTACCAAGATAGCTAGCATGATGATCTCTCGTACTTACCAAATTTCGGAAAGGCCGGGTATAATCAATTGTAAGGGCCTGCTCTGAAGGAAGGTGCGAATAAAGGGAGGGAAAGCCACAATATAAGTACCTAAATATCGAGGTAGATATCTGCCGCATCACTTGAATTTGCCGAACCGGATGTATCTTTTTTGTCTACCCGGTACATGTATGTACGTGGGCTGTACATTCATATGTGCTCATTTTTCTTGGTTCTCGTTCTTGCTCATGAGATATATGCCGATCCGAGATGCACATTAACGTACACAGTACATATCCACAACCGAACATGCAGGTAATACTGCAGCAATAGCATCGGGTTAGAGACCTCAAACGAAACACGAAAGATCTGGAACCATAAACATCGGACAGTATGGACAGGCCCAGCCCGATCGGTTGATAAACAGATTTGGTTCTATTTGTTTTTTTTATTTATCCACGAAACCCTCGAAAAAAAAACATTGTTTTTTTGAATTTTGCAATTCCTGGCTTTTAATGGCCTCGGAAAGGTTTCGTTTCCAGCCAGCTTCCGTCCTTCCCTCTTCCGTCCTCCCTCCCTTCCCATCCGCAAAACCCAGAGGCACAAACACCATTTCCCATTCCATATCCCCATACCCTATGGTCCATCCATCTTTCCCATAAAATTCCTTACCCCCTTTTACCTATCCTTTCCATTTCAATTACATCAAAAGGCGGCCCGACAACCAGCCCTCTTTCCATTTCATTCCCTATACTCCCCGTACATCATCAAGTTCGTCCAACCATCGAAAATCAAGAACGCCCCCGTAAGCAGCACTCGTACCATAAATAACCCAAGCCAATTCTTGCAAGGAGCAAGCAATTACCGAAGTTGAAAACCCCTGAAAATCCGCAGAGGAACTCTTTGCTGGAGAAGTCCAGGTGTAGTGATCGTTTTTTTAATAAAAAAAATTATAACAAAATCGCATAATGCCGATATAATTTGGATGACATCTCAGCCGCAGGCAAGTCGAGGTTCATGATGAAACTCGTTGTTTTCGTAAAAGGTATTTCATCATATCATTCGTAGAGTCAGAGAACTGTAGATTGCAATCGCCAGCCACCCACTTTGTGATCACAGTCTCGGTGATCAGGACATATGTATCGTAATGCCAAATAATACAGGAGGAAACTTTTGTATATCGCGGTCCTCTTCATTTGTCAACATGCTTTTGTGTATATCATCCGAAACATCAACATCATTCTCGCTGAGCAACTGACTCTTCGGCTCGTGCTCGCATATGACTGGCTTGTGTTTCCAGACTGCGTGCCATCAAATGTGTCACTAGACTTTTGTCAGCCCGAAATTCCGAGTAGCTTCCATCAAAACTTACCAGGCCAGACCGCTGCCTTATCCAGAAGGTAGGCAGTGACCTTCAAGATCTTACTCCCATATCCACAATCATCCGGTCCTGGGAGTCGTTGAGCAGCATTTAGTTGCGTCACAGCCCCCAAACCAGAGAGATCGTAGTTCATCTTTACTTCGGCGCTGTTCAATACCTCTTGAATCTTGGTGAGAAGTTTGCAATCCTCCTCCTCGAGAAGCATGATGCCTGGAACCTGACTAATGTCGATTTCGTCCTTCCCGAGAATTCCTAGAAATGGGCCAACTCTTTCTTGCACAGTTGCTACCCATTCAGCGAGAACCTGAGCACAATCGAAAGCGCACATGGCTGACTGTAAAGGAAGCTCCCGAGAGGTGAAATCTGCGAACGTGACACCAAGCTTGTCGGACATGGAGAGGGAATCTGCCGCGTAGAAGGCTGCCTTTCTGAGATGGCGCTCTCTCTTGGAAGTTGTTTGATCAGGCAACTGACCACCTGCGTTTGAGGGCCGCGTAGCATTGAATTCCGGTGAGGATGTCGAAGTAGGTGGAGAATCGACAAAGACTGAGCTGGTGGCAGAATTATCCGAAGGATCCGTTTCAGAGTTACTGGCCGGTGATTGCTCAGCATGCTGAATTATCTCACTTCCACGTGATAATTCTTCAGCCATGCCATCCCAATCCCTCTGCCAAAACTTCTCCTTCGACCGACTCAAATTGACAAATAGCCTCACATAGGCGAGATCGAGAAGAGGAATGCTATCTGCGGACAAAGGTCCGAAGCCGAACGGATTTGGTCGCTCGAGGCTGTGGTGAGGGTTGCTGGCCCAGGCAGCTTGCCATGCTTTCAAAGCAGGTTCGATGTGTCGATGCATCTTCTCCGTTTCCTCATTAGTCCAGACTTTGTTATGGTGACGTTGTCTTGTTTCCCAGATGTAGTTGTGAAGAGCATTGATCAGGATCAAACAGCCAAAAGTGCTAGGTTTCAAATCGCTTTCTGGGAGATTAACACCAGTTCCACTGACATGAGCTAGTTGCTGTTGCTTCTCGCCGGTTCGTAATAACTCCCCAAGGGCATCGTGGAAAGTCACCTGGTTGTGGTCTGCCATCCTCGAGCCTCCCTTGGCATAGAAACTACTGGCACTATCTGCAGCCCAGAACTCTTCATCGCAAGGTAGATCCAGCATAATTTCGGAATTCGTCAGTGCCGGGGTGTGGTTGTATGCAGAGACGAGAAGACTTGAGAGGATGAAAACAGTGTAGAGGGTTCTCTTTCGTTCCTCCATCGCCTTCCAGGTCAACCATTCTGACTGGTCCTCGGCGGTTTCGGGATTCCATTGTGAGGGCATGTTGTCTGTCATTTGAACGTCTTGGTTCTGTGATTGAGGTCGTAACAAGTCTGCTGCTCGCGCAAGACTCACCAATGCTGCACAATGGGTACTGGCAATATCACCTGCAGTTTTGTCGCCGCAATTGTGACCATAAACTACATTCAGTAGCATTGCCTGAACCAGCCAGACAGGGGTATGTGCTGGAGTCTCTGCCGCATTTCTGGTCCCATGGTCCACGCTCGTTCGGCGGTGATCAGCCTTCCTGACATCGGCCTTCCTTCTCTCTTCCAAGTACAATTGAATCATCTTTTTCGCAGACTCGAACAGGTCCTTTGACTGGGCTTGCTCCATCTCATAAAGAGCACCAATAGCAGCCATTGAGAGTATGAGACATCCAGGCCCACCAACCAGTCCAACAAAATTTCGGGGATCGTTGGAATAGGCTGGAACCTCGAAGGAGAGGGTAGGAATGTGGAGGAATGGTAGATGAGGGTGGAAATAGCGAATGTATGCTCCAATGTAACGCTGGAGTTCGTGTGTGCTAGGGAGGTTTCGGCTCGGATCACTGAAGCTGTTTGTGCGACCAAGGGGCGAAAGGGGAGAACTCGTCGCTGGGAACGAATACTTACGGCCACCAAAAGGTGTGCATTGTCCAAGAGCTGTGACAATTGACTGCCGCGTGGCATCGGTAATGGTGGCCAACGGTAACATAGAGTGCATACTTCCGTTGATTGAAATCGGCGTTTCTGGTCCAAGATTCATCGGAGGGTGGAAGCTTTGAGTTGTAAGTCCAGGCAACATTGAGGGGCTCATCGAGCTCATCGAAGGTGGTGGTGTAGAGAAATAAGCATCATGCTTTTGTGGTAGGCTGTGAGGAGACATTGGTCCAGTATTCATCAAGTCGGAAAATCCAGGTCCTCCAAGATCCATTGTGTACGGATTTGGTGTCATTAGCGGAGGTCCCATCATAGATTGCTGCCACATAGAGGCAGATGAGGCGGATGGGTTATTGGAACCGTCCAACATAACTTCGCTAATGCCACTTTGGCTAGCGGTGCTAATTGCTGAAGGCGAGGAACCATCTTGAATGGCATTCTCGTTGAATGACATCTGGTGCTCAAATCCGTTCATCCAATCAAAGTTTTCCTCCAATGCCTGGCTTGCCGTCATATCAGGAAATGCTTGGTGGTATGGAGACATGGAATCAAGAGCCATAGACTGCGGTGAGTCACTGTAATGCAAGGCATTTGGATTGATCGTCGATCCAGGATTAAAAAGTAGACCTTCGAAATCAAACTCCGCGTTAAATCCACCTCCAATAGGCGCAGTTCTCATGCCACCCCAAAATCTATGTTGTTAAATCCGTGGGTTTCCAGCTTTGGTAATCCGTTGCCATTGTTGCGCTGGCCCATTGCGGAGGACATCCCACCAAATTGATAGTCATTTTGCATTGGAAGTCCTGCCAGACTTGGGTGACGGCTGTGAGTTTGGGGAATGCCTCTGGAAACTGCAGTATTCGCAGCAACCATCAGCTGTACGTGAGCCGCATCAACATGACTGATTGTGTTTGCCCGAGGCCGCATACTCGCTGCTCCATGTCCGTTCGCAATGGAGCCTTTGCGCACTCTTCCCGGACCTCCCACTGTACTGCTCGCAGCGCTTTCTCTTCGGTTCCTTGGTCTGGAGGAGGGCGTGGTTGTCATGTGTAACTTCTGCTGATGCCGCAGGAGCAAATCCCTCCGAGCAAAACATCTTTGACATTCCGGACACTCGAACGGTTTCTCTTTCGTGTGGCTTCTCTCGTGTCTCTTCAGATGCTCTAGTCGCGCGAAGGCTCGCTGGCATGTCCCGCACACATGGGGCCGTGGTTTCTCTATTGGGGCGCCAGGTTTCTCGGCGACCTTTGAGAGGCTATTCGCAGATTTCGTCGTACCTGGAAAGAGTCATTAGTTCCCGGAAAGCCATTTAAAAATAGGATAGGCAAGGCGGAAGGCGAGCCTCCCACGTTTACGCTGATATTGACATGACATACCACTCTCTCCGTTCAGCCCACTATTGCTATTGTTCGCTGCTGCAGGCATCTTTGGCGAGTTTGGAGGGGTCGCTGGGCGCTGAGATGAGAGCCGATGGGTAACTCTGAAGCTTTGATTTGGCACAACAGAAGAAAACGAGGGTTTAGCAAGGCATTCGCTCGAGATCGCGAGATTGTGGTGGCTTCTAGTTACCAGCACCTGGCGGGTCCCTTGCACTCGTCAGTCCGCGTCAATTGCACACTCACGAAGTCGTTGGTCGTCCGGGTAAATGCGGTGGGCGAGCAGCTGCACTGTGTGCTGCAGCGAGGTGGAGAGGAATTAGGGCGTGGTAGGGTTTCTATTGCTCGTAGAATAAGTCGTCAGACAGACCGTTCGAAGTGGTCGGGTCAATGCCGTCTGGGTGTTCGTTCTCGAATTTGGAAATAGATGCAGGAGGGGTGGTTGTGTCGGTCTGCTGTCAGTCGGTCGAGGGCTGCTACGGTAGAGTGGTGGTAGTAGTAGGGAGAGTAGCAGAGCACGCAGTACAGTCGTTGTGGATTGCGTGTGGTGGGGTTCAATCAAAGGCCAATTGTCGCAGGTCGTCGCCGTGCTGATGGAACAAAACACAAAGAAACGGGCGATTATGATGAGTGATGCTATTAGTGGGAAAGAGATGAGGCTGCACTCTGCACTCTGTCTGCACTCTGCAAAAACAGCAGAACCACAAAAGATGAGAACGATGAGGGTCTCAGAAATCCGACACAGCTCCGTTTGCGTGTAGGAAAAGGGCAAGCAAGCAGGCAATGAAAAGGCAAGGCAAGGCAAGGCAGAGGCAGAGGGCCCAGGAGGGAGAGGTAAAGTGGAGGAAGACCACTGGTCATTGGCCGAGAGGTCCGATCGAGGGATAGGCCAGCCCGAGCTAGCGGTGATGATCGTGTGGAAATAGAACAGGACGAGACGAGGCGAGACGATGGAGAGAAAAGTGAGAAAAAGGTAATGAACAGGGACTTGCGAAGGGGTCAGATGATGATGGTGGAAGAGAGGAAGTGTATGTAAGTGGGAAGTCTTGTTTTGTTTACGGTACCAGGGACTACTAGCGCAACGCCTTCGCTATGTTGACATCCTTCTAACTTCAAAAGTTCTCTCTCTCTTTCTCTCTAAATGCCCATGATCTCCCTCGTTATTTACCCGGGCTTGTCGGTGATCATCTATTTGTCTTCACTCTTGTATGCTTTGGTATCTTTGTACATGCAGGTGGTGGTAGGTGGTGGTCCAGAGGTCGAAACACTTCCAGGATGGCAAGCGAGCCGAGTGTGGTGGAGTGGACATGCCGCTTTGGAGACGAGGCATTTGAAATGTACAGGCCCCCTTCCTTCTCTTCTTCACTACTACTCTACAATAATAATGACTACATGTCGATCTACCAACAGCATTATTGCAGTTGTGTGCACAGCAGACTCGGTCTGATACCGAATTCCTTCACCTGTCTGTGCGAAGTATATCTCTACCAGCTGGACTGACTGGATTACCGCCGCCGTACTACTCTCAGACCACTGTCTGGTACAGCAATGGTGATAATAATACTCGACAGCCTACAGGACTAGCTGCAATCCTGGACACGATCGTGGACGGATCGGAGAAAGCTCTGATATCCATGCAGCCGAAAACGTGTGGCATGATTGGGCTGCTTGCATTCGGCTCGGGCAAGAAGCTTCGAAACCGAGAAGAAGAAGCAGAAGCAGCAGCAGAAGACTATGCCGTACACGCTGCTCCAACCAACAATATAAGGTGCATTGCTCGTTTGACGAGTGCTGTCTGCTTGCAATAAGAATAGCAACAGCAAGAATGTGCAAAGTCCATAACTACCTCACCACTACTCCTGCTATCCGGACCTGGCTGTTATTCACTTCACAACCATCCACCGAGGCGTCTAGTACCTGAATTCATGACGATGAGAGCCACCGGCTTGCTAATCACTTTCTCAGCAACACTGTGAAACCAGCTGCAAGTCCTGCCATCCGGCCTCCTTCATTGGCTGCCGTCTTTTTCTGCTCTATCACGAGGTTCTGGTGTGAAGTCAAGGATCTCGCTAGCTTGTGCATGGGTTTGGCCTTCATAGCGAACGCCTTCGAGACCTTCTCATGCAAGCCTTTCCCAACGTGTGCGCTTGTTCCTACCCTGGAAATGGCACCCTCCGAAATTGAAAAGTTAATGAAGCAGAACAACAGCAACCTTGCTCCATCAAGCGGCGGCGGAACAGCTGCTGTTGAGAGAGCGAGGGAGACTGGGAGAGGCCGAACGATCAGCGAATTGGGACAACCCAGCAACATCCTTGCTACTTCCCCAGCTTTTCGAAGCCACCGGGGGCTCAGTGTAATCTCCTCGGGATGAGTTCCTGGGGAAATATGCAATAGCGTTGCACATTTCCTCTCGGCGTCGAAGAATTGAAGAAGTGAAGGCTCAAGGGTTATTCTGCGGAAATTGGTTGGAACGACTGCTGTCCTCGACGAAGTCCAGACTCCAAACCCTCTGTCCAGCACTTGTCTCAATCTATGTCGAGAGACCAGAGATCCAGGTTTGACCTGAGCTGGACTTACATTATTGAGAGGCGACCAACCAGCGCTCTCCATGATCAAAGGAGACCATCGATCGGACACGAATGCTGCAACCAACAACCGGCTCACCGGAATAGAGTCTGGATTTATTCAGGAGTCCAAGACCTTGCTGTTATGTCCGAGATTAAGTCATTCGGAGAGAAATACCTGTTTGATCTGAATCGCCCTTTCTATCTTCCCAATCTTGCAGGCATTCCTCACTTCTATCTGGTGGACATCAATGGCAAGAACATAATTCTCCGAAACATATTAACAATATAGTAACAATGGATTGGGTGTTTCGAAATCAAATATCGGCCTCCTTCATATCATCGGATTGATTATTATTACGAAGTGCTGGAGTAGTGAGCCTCTGCACGATCTATCAAACTTTCCTCGCGGAGGAGCTGCCGCGACAAAACTCTCCAGAGCTCCATTATTCACATCTTCCACAGCGCCCAGGTTGAGATGCCTTTCTCTTGCGAAGGCCTTGTCCAGTACATCGTACCTTCTCCCTACCACCCCTTTCATACACCACCAAGCCTCTGATCCGATGTTCTCCCGAACCGCCCACTACTTACAGTACAGTAGCCCAACTGCTCAACAAGGAACAAGATCAACCCTCCATCACACAACAAAAATGTTCTAGAAACCGGCCAGTCTTTATTGCCACATGGAATATCCATTCAGCAAAAACGAATGTTCGCCCACGTTATTTGTTACTCTCCCGGATATTAAGCCCGCCACCAACCGCTCGTATCTTACGATAAACTTTCCTGCCTCCGTACTATTTCCAAACAAGGATGTAGAGGTAGGGCAGGCAGGGAGGATTCAGAGGAGCCTCGTTCTTTTGCACTTCTGCACGATGCATTGAAGTTTTCCTTGCACATCTGCATCTGCCGGTGTGGCAGGACAACCTGTCGAACCGCGAAGGTGATCGTCATTGCGATTTGTTGATCCCCAAGAAACTTTTTTAAATCCTGACGTAAGAATATTCGAAATAGGTAAAAAGATGAACCCAAGTTTCTTTGAAGGGATATTTCTCGATGGCATCCTCCCGCTTGTTGTGTTGAACCCAAGTCTTGTTTTGTGTTGTCTATTCGATCGGCAAACTCTTTGGTTGGGAGGCGTTGAGGTGACGGGCAAGCAAGATCTTTAAGCCGAACAATGTATCTTCGAGGTATCTTTGAAGTCGAGTGGCTTTGGGACTGTCTCAACCGGGGTGCGAGACTTTGCTGCTTTGTCATTCTTATGATCAGTTTATGTGTTGCTTCGCCATGGGGGACGTTTTGGTTCATAGCAAATATGCAGCATTCAAGAAATTCCACATGTTTGCGCCCATCAATCGCATTATTGTTCTCTGAACTTAGTGTTTATGTTTTAGTTTCGATGTTATTCAGGCTTGATACGACCAATTTCTCCCATCGACTTGAAGTCCATACATGTGTTCAGGTGGTAGTAACCTAGGTATTTATCTGTAAACATGAATTAATGTGTCTTCTGTCCTTCTATACACATTTGCGATAAAAGAAGGAAATTAGTAAGCTCTGCCTTCTCTTTCTCAAGTTGACAAGTTTCTGCCCATTTCCGAGTTAGAGTGAGGAGATCAGTTGGGGAAAATGTACTTGTACATACAAAGTAGACAGAGTCGCCCTTCTCACTTCATAACATTCGGCTCAAAAACTCTCTTCATCATTCCAGCCATGCTCATTTTTTTTGTCTGCTCTTTCTTACCAACGGATACAGAGTAAGTGCATTCGAATTCCCAGACAAGACGACCTGGAGCAGGCGAAGTGATGAAAGGTTTTTTCTTTGAATCGCATCTCACTCAAGTACTCCACACTCCTCTGCAATCACAATCATCGAATTAATCATGGCACGAACCTCCAAAATTGCTCCATTCCGTATGTGTCCAAATTATTGATCTCAGGTGATAGTAAGAGACATTTTCTCGCTGTCTTAAATGTGCCAAGTGAGCATATGCTTCACGTTGATCTCTCCATCCTCGGTTCTGTACAGTGGCATACCATGGAGACAACACATCTATTTGTCGGAAATGGTTACTAGAAGTTGCACGCAAACTGATTGTTCATGAACGTTCGACATTCACTCCCTTTTCTCTTGTTATTTGGCCATATGGTTGTAGTTTTCACTTTACTATCACGTGCTAATGAGCGAGCAAGACTCGTCACCATGGAACGACGCGAACTCAATCGCATCTTCCAACCCCGTCACCCTCGATCCACACTTCTTTACTTTCGGCACTTGCAGCCAAACAAACATCTCATTCGCTCAAAAACAACTCACTCGGATCATCGACGTGGTACTCCGATGTAGTCTCACTCATTTCCCAGCCGTTTCAATCCTCTGGAAAGGAAGGAGAAAGACGGTCAGGAACGTTAAATCCCTCGCCTATTGTTATCGCGCAAACTTAAATCCTATCGCGTGGTACACAAGTACACACCACTCAGTCAAAGCAGGCCTTTCGAATCCTTCAAGACGCCTGATGGTGTGGAAGGAAGAACATTAGTCCCCCCACATCCCAGGTACTAAACCATAGTCCTTGATGACAACTCAAGCAGATCTTGCTCCAACTGCGCACCACTCTGAATTACAAATAGGTGAGAGGTTAAGCAAACATAAGACTTGCAATTGCATTGTTTGGCTTGGGCGAGTGTCGCACGGACGAGTCATCAATAATCCTCAAACTTGGAAATGACAGGTTTTGGGTTCGGGACTTGACCGGATAGTTGATAAGATAGCGGAAGAAATAACGCCGCCTTTTTTGTTCCGCGAGAGGTAGTGACATTTCTCTAGCTTGTGTCTGTCATGGCGGTTTGTATAGTTAAGGGTTGGAGGTGGGATTGTGTACACGTGAAGGAGAAAGGGGGAAAAGGGGGTTAAGCGAGTTTTCTCCAGAATAGCACTGGAGGTTGAGAAATAACCTCCTATTCTGTACTTCCATACAAAGGGGCTAATTTCGCTTAGAATTATTCTTTGATACAATCGTGTTTGTCCAGTTTTGGTTGTTTCATGAAATGTCACTTGTGAAAATATACTCAGATAAGAACTCAATTACAGAGTATAAAACTTCAACACCATAGGATATTTCACACATATCAACAGACTGGCTTTCCCTTTTATCTAGACTATAGTGTAATTACTTAGTTTCATCTGTTTATGTAATATACAGCACTTTTTGTTTTGATTTAAATAATTATTCATGTTTTGAATTTAGAACTTCGAAAGGTGCGAAAATTATTTAGTCTGACCTCCTTTCTTGCAAGAATAATTGCTTGGACAAGTACTAACAACGCTTTTAAAGAAAATAATATTACTTGAGATCTATACGCAAAGTTATGTGTCAGTAACAAACTAAATCTCACCTTTCTTATCTTCCAAAGTCTGCCCCGCATGTCCCCGCATGTATATTGACAGTCTATCCTTTTCACAAGCACTGTCTTCTACTCCCTGACCCCAATATACCGTCTCTAAATAAAGAATTCATATTCTCTTTATGTTACTTAGACTAATTCAAATATATTTGATACTTTTCTTACAAGTCCTTTCTTGTTCCTTGTTTCATAGAACCTATTTGCGTCTCGGCTATCTGGACTTCCAACCTTTTCGAAATAACCTCCCCAACCTTAATACACCCTCTTCTCTGACAGATAATTTATTATCTCTTTATATCACTTAAGCCAACTCAAAAGATATTTGTTACTCTTCTGATAATACCTTTCTTGCTCCTTGTTTCCTAAAACCCGATTGCGTTTTGACTATTTGGGCTCTGATCTTTTCGAAATCACTCCACTAACTGCAACGCGTCTGTCCCACGAACAGAGAACTTGTCTTCTCGCTTAATTTAACTGCTCCAAATATTTCCCATCCTTGATCGTCTTGCAACTCCTTATTCTCCAAAGTCGACCCTCGCCTATCCGGACTTCAAGTCCCCTCGACCACAACCACACCGTAGTTTTCCACAGACACAGGACCAAGCTTTTCTTCCTGCTTCTTTATGTATCCATCATCTCTTGTTATTCTCTCGAGTTCTTGTTTACTACAATCCACTTCTTCCTGTTTGGGCATCTAAACTTTTGAAGTCACCACAGCGACCCCATCACGTCTGTCAACAACTTTGGACCTGACCCCCTCTTCCTACCGCACCCAACACCTGTTTCCCACCCACCTTTCTTTGCAAGAAGCTGCTGTTGTGATTCAGACCTTCTCATTTCTGACTTCTGCAAACTTTTGTTTACAACGCACGCGAGAACCGCACCGCACATTCATAACATCCACGCAGGTCTCTGAATCAAAAGGTACGATACGAAGATGTCAGTCAATGCAATGCAATAGACGAACTTCCTTTTTCCTCCTTCTCCTACTTCCTACAAAATCAATCGCATTATCAGAACTAATTTGCTCGCGCAAGCAGATTTCCCCGTCCTCGAGCTACGACCTTCGAAGGTGTCAGAGCAACAACCTCTTTCCCACCCTTTCTCCCACATAGCGCGCAGTCAACTGTGTTACAACCAGACAGAGATACTTGCCGGTCACTTCATCTATCGCAAAGTCATATCCGCATCTTCGACCCCAAATTTGTAAGTCTACCTACTCAGCCTGCACCCTTTCCCTTCCCACTCACCGAGACTTAGCTCCTCGTACCTCTCCACCACCCTACAACCACCAAGATGCCAGCCCAACGTCGATCCTCTCGAGTCGCCATTCAGCGCGTCAATAGTGGTCTGACATTCCAAAACTTCACCCCTAAACAAACATGCCTGATCTTGGCGCTCTCGCATCAATCAGGATGGAGTTGCGACAGAATTGGTCTTGCGCTCATGAAGACACAAATCATGCATGGCACCAATAGAATCCGAGCTGAGAATCTCTGGTCGTTCTTCAAGTAAGTTTCCCCATACCTCCTGAATAAAAATGGTCCAAAAGTCGTAAGTGAGATGGTGCGCGGTCGCTTGCAGTATGCGAATGCACAGATGTATGTTCGGGAACTGATGGCTTGGCCAACTGTAGGAAATGGGTTGGCAAACGAAATGGCAATACCATCATCACAACAGAAGAACTAACAACAATGAACTCCACATTGGAAGAAGCTGGATTCAACTTGACGACGACGACGACGGGAAATCCTTTGAATATGACCCTTCGGCCGGTGAGTCATTTTCTATTTTATTTCCTGATGGGGGATTGAGTGATGTGAGAGTGAGAGTGTGTGTGAGAGAGCGGGCTGTGTTGTGTTGTGTTGCCTGCCTGCCTGCCTGGCTGGCATGACATAACCTCAAGTGACTAACCGCGAGGCTTCAGACAACCGTTATCTACAACACCACCACATGGACTCCTCTCGTGAGTGAAGCAGAAGTTTTGAAAGTATTCTCTGGCTTCGAGATCAATATGCCTGCTGAACACAAAGACAAGAATGGGCGCGGCCTTTTCACTAACTTCTCCCATACGATGAGAGAAGGGAACATCAAGGAGCTCATGGGGCGTAACGGCACTGAGGACGTTCTGTTGGCCAACCTAAGTAGCCTTGAAGTTGCTGTTGTTACAACCTTCGGAGAGCCTATGAAACTCATCTTCCAAAACATTATGAAGCGATGGGCCCGAGCCGTTCGACATCAGCTGCGACGTCCAGATGATAAGCTTGGCCTTCGAGCCTTCAACAAAATTGAATACGGCGACCTGATGATGGAGTTTCTTGCTGAATACGATAGTGCCTATGTAGCTAAATTTGGAGAACCCGAGGTATGTTGTTGAACTTGCATTATCTAAAGTCGCAGCAGCTGATTTTGAGGATAGCCCGTTCAGCAAGAAGCTCCTGAAGACAGCAAACCCACTACCCTCATTGTTGAAAGCACTGCGCTCGCAGGCAAGATCCTACTCGCTATGATCATGATCGATCGACTTGACGTCGCCCTTGCTGTGCGAAAGAAGCAACGCGATGAACTTCATTTTGCCTACGTCGACGTTAATGACTTCCCGACTATGGGTGACGTCTATACTACTTGCACTTCGTGCTATGAAGACTATGACGAGGAGAAGTGCGTACCAATCCAAATGGTTGTCTGTTGCTACCAGATGCTTTGCGTGACTTGCATGAAGCGATGGGTCGGTGAGAAGATCATTGGAAGGGGAATGAAGAACGTAGCCTGCCCTGTGTGTCGCCAGGAGTTCTCCGATGCTTTTCTAGAGAAGCTTCTACCGGATGAAGCCAGAGAGGAAGATGGAGAGGAGAGTGAAGATGAGAATGAAGAGGGGGACGAATGGGAGGACCAGGGACAGATTGTAGTGGAGGAAGAAGCCTCTGGGATTTCGGTCGCTCAACCAGAGGTGGCCGATCAATCTGCTGATGTTGTAATGGAAGATGAGGGTGCCGAACCAGAACAGCCAGTATCAGGAGAAATCCCAGCTTCGAACAGTGCCATAGACGATGTTGGCGAAGTCCTTGCCGAGACACTTGATGTCGTTGTAAACTCTGAACCCTTCCTGAGCGAAAGTGCTCTCTCAGTTCATGAGTCATTTGGCTCTCCAAGAGTTGGTGGTGTTGCGGTTATGGCCTGATTGCATTAATGAAATTGATGATGGAGAAAGGGATGGATACTGGGCACGTATGACGACTGGAGTTATTGGGAATGTTGTGTATTTTGTTATGGGTATGAGTGTCTGGATATTCTCGAGGGCGTTGATTCCATAGTGTGTGTTTGATTTGGTTTGGTTTTGGGGGTGCATTTGCCGGAATGGGTGATCAAGACTATGTAGATATAGAAAGACTAGTGATGATAGTTATGTTTGTTCGATACCCGCCGACCTGGACTTGCTTTGTTAGCAGCTGCTTCTATAAGATAGACTGCCTAGCGTATCAATACAATATGGAGTATACATTGAAAGTATTTCGTGAAAATAATCGATTAGTCCTGCTGGTTGTCCTTGGAGTTGGAGATCGATCCTACAATGCTCTAAGTTGGAGCCGGAGGTTCGAAAATTATTACCGCTGTCCAGAGTGCTTGTAACGACCTTTGTGATTGCTTCTTCAGTCCTGTACCCAGTACCTTCTCTCAAGATCGCACAGTCACCAAACACCAGTCATCCGCATAAAAACCCTCCATCCTGAATTCCTGGAACCGTAGGATTTAGTTAATTCAATATACTCTCTGGATGTTGCATTTACAGCAAAAACAATCACCACTGAGCACCCAGACATGTTTTTGTGGAATGACTGGTATTGAGACTATTCTATGCTGTCGAAAGACCACCGTCCACGCGCAGAGAAAGCTCGGTCTACCAGACCAGTTTTGAGAAACCCACAAGTCGAGAGTCTTCCGGAGTCAGAAATTCCATCGAAACCTAGATTCCGTTGCAAAGGCCTCCACCCGAAATCTCACCACCCGTCAATCCCCCCAAGCAACCATCCGTAACTCCAATGCCATGTGTCGTATAAAGATCTTTGCCATTCCACGAGCCCATCGCGAGAGAAACAATTCGAGAAGGTGATTTTGATTTAACGGTGCTGTGGAAACAATTGTCAGCGGGAGCACTTCCTTCCCTGGAGCTCTGGCTGCCCCTCAATTTCAATCGCATACCTTGACGAATCCAATATCGGCGGCCTTCTCACGGAAACATTGACGGCAGATGTTGAGACCATATTTTCTGATCAAACCAGCCTTGTGTGTGCAGACACGGCTGTTCGTTCAAAAGTTAGCTGGTATTCCTTCTTCACCCTGCAAAATTCCCCATCTTCCTTCGTTTTTCCCACGCGCAACTGGGCCATAATCGCTGGAGAGGCTTACCAGGCACGGGCACCTTTGCCGTATGTGCGGGGGCGAGAGTTCCAGACGGATTCGTGAGACATGGTCGCGGTTTACGATGTCGAGTCGGTGAGGTTGGTCGGGAGATTGTCGTGATCGTGAAATTGGAGGAGTTGGAGACACTTTTGGGGACTTTCTGTGGGAGACGCTAATATTCAAGCAATTCGCTAGGATGACCAATAGAAAGGCGCCGCCCCACTTATTTCAATCCCGATTGCGAATTTAGATCTCGACTGCGATCAACCACGACTGCGACGTGCAACAATTATTCTCTCTTCGATTGATACGTTCATGTTGTAGCCGCTAACGCATGAGTATATATCAACGAAGGTAAATGCTAGTCGCTCAACGATGCTCCCAACTTTGCTGAAGGACCGGCCAAATCTTACATCACACTAATATCATGTTACTTCCGGACTATACACAGATTGAGGGTAACCTTTGAATAAATGCGAAAGAAAGGGAGATACAGGCGAGTTCCTGGAGAAGGCTTCGCTGCAGCTCCTCTCAATTTCTCAACAAATTCTACAAAATCAGTTCTTTCAAATGGCCGATGATGGACGGATTGTACCGTTTCGGATCACGAATCCTTGGTCATTATTACAGTATCTCGGTGACAGTAAGTGGCCGCTGATGGTGTTTTATCTCATTCCTCATTACCGAGAAACTACGCAAATCTCATGTGCCATATTTGTATTAATATTTTGCAACGTTATTTCTATCTTTGCAAGCGTACATCCGCTTAATTCACCCATACCATTCCATCTCCATTTCGTCTCAACTCTGATTCATACTTCGTACCGTATACTCCATTCCTGCCTATGCTATCACACCCGAATCTAGATGGTAGAGATATGCAGTCTCAAAAAATAAGGAACAAAATATTGACCATCCAAATTCGTCATTTTAAATTCCAAGTTATGTCGTCTTTTATTGCTAGGAAATTGGCAAGCTGAATTTCACTCAACTGTTGTGACTTCACCAGACAAAAGAGCTCATCGCGTCTCACTCGCTTCTCTCTTGCATCACAACAACCCCTCCATTCCAACCTCTTCCACCCAAACTCTTCCGCCCTCTGTGCTTTAAATAAACCCAACAATAAAAGTACAACCAAATCTCTCAAAATGGTACGTACATACAACCCCTCCCACCTTCCTGCCACATACCCAATCCAACCAACCTCCAAGCTAACCCACCACCCCTCCCCCTCTCCAGTCCAAAGACTCCTCTTACACCTACATCCACTTCACCGCGCCCCAAAACGCCGACCTCTTCGAAGATTTCTGCAAGGACAAACTCCCCGACGACGAGATCTACGTTCCACCGCACAACCAACCCATCAATCCCGAGGACGAGGACGATGTTGTGCCCGATCAGCATGCGGCCTTTGGCATTCAGAGAGCGACGCAGAAGACGAGGGAGAAGGCTTGGAAGGATTTGGGATTGGGGGAGTTGATGGGGAAGGGTCCTGGTGCGGAGAATGGAGGGGGTGGGGGAAATGGTGGTGCCGGGAGTGGTGGTGGTGGGATTGGAGGAGCTGGGTGGAAGGGTAGTAGGAGTTTGCCTAGGTAGGGCTGTTGGTGTTTTTGAGGGAATAGGCGGATGGTAGAGAGGTTCATGGAGTTTGGTTTTCATGGTTTTCATTATGGGAGGGGAATACCTTTGCTGCATAGATAGTATCGCGGAGTTTTTCACGGCTTTGTACAAATAATAAAGACAGACGTGTAGTCGACGACGGTACAACAGTCTAATAAATTGCAAATTTATAACGACACAAGTTCAATATTCGAAACTAGGAACCAGGATAGGTCTTTACATGTACTTTCATATGCCTATTTCTTGAGCAATCAAACGCTCAAAACCATCCGTACCTTGAACTCCAGCAATGCCCATATAACGCCTACGTCCCAAATCGACCTTGCTTGCTATAAACCTCTCGCTCCCATATCCTCTGCTTCCACTTTCACTTCCTCGGCTTCTCATGTTCTTCTCATAGCCTCCCCCCGACCTCCTCTCATGACCTCCCCAAGAAAGCCTCCCTCTCCACAACCTCCTCTTGAAACTTAACCAAAAACACCGTCTTCCCCGGCCACAACTCCCCCTCTTCCCCCTTCCCCACACTATGCGCCGTCACCTTCGCCGGAAATCCCGCGCCATCACAAACACCCTCCACAATGCCCGCCACAAACGCTGCACAGTTCAACTGATTCATCTCCTTAGGCACACTAATATACTGATTGACCAACGGATCGTTGTCGGAGATCATGTATTCTTCAGGTGTATCTGGGTTGGAAGATTTCTCGAGGGCGTCTGCTGGCCGGGAGAAGAGATGTTTCCACAGGACGGTGGTGATGAATTGGAGGAGCGCGATGATGTGGAGGGGACGGGTTTGCGTGCGCGGGGGTTCGCGGTAGAGAAGGAGGTCGAGAAGTTTGAGGCCTATGGGGTGCCCTTGGATGTTTAACCTATGCTCAAGAAATCGCATTAGCAAAAGCTCCCTCTATCTCTCAGATTAAAACACAAGTGCACATTCTACCGCGGGTAGTGCACGTTGAATTAGTGGATGTGTAAACGCACCGTTTCTCCAAATCTTGAATCCCAGTAACGCGCTTCTGCGCGTAGCTAACCATCTCCCCAAAAAGATAAGCAAAGCTGGATTGACTAAGCTCTTGCGTGCGGCTGCGGTTTAGGGGACGGTGGTAGATTGTTTTGCCAGTGGATGGGTATCGAAGACCTGGCTGCTGCGAGCCTCGTTGGGTTTGGGAGTGGTTTGCCAGTGGTGGCTTTACTTGTTGGGAGGATGCCATTTTGAGAGAAGTTCTAGGTATGGCATGTGTGATATTCTAGTGAGAATATTTCAGCTGAGTTGGCGCATGTGCTGTTGTGGTGTTGGGAGCTGGTTTGGATTTGGATATGTGAGGTTGAAGTTGAGCATCGCGATGAAGAAGCGAGGCTGGCCGTGCCAGGTGACGAACATGGAAAAAAAAAAATAACGTTAGAAACAATCTCAATTATATCTATTCCAATCTATTCTGCGAATGCTTTTAAGGATCTAAAGTCGTTTGCAGTATCCTATCCTTCATTACAATATCACATTCTGTGTTTAAAAAGCATGCAGTTCGTTCGTTTCTGACTCCTCCAGTTTACGAAATGTCCTTACAATCAAGCGGCAACTTCTTTCTTTGGCTCCTCCTGAACGGCCTCTGGTACTTTCTCCGCTACCTCAGTCTTCGCCGGGGCTGCTTGTCCTACACTTGGCACGGCTCCGCCCTTCAAGTAGGCTTCGCTCTCTCCATACAGCTTTCCACCTTTGACCCATCTCTCTGTCGAAGCTTTACGCTTCTCGTTGCAAAGATTGACAAGAGCTGGCCAGTAAGTTTCGTGATCATAGTCGAAGTCCAGATCTCCATGGAACTCTTTCCAAAGCTGCTCCGGAGGAACGTATTGTCGCATATCCTCGTTGAACTTGAGCTTCTCCTTCGTCAGTGGATCAATGAAGGGTGTGATAAGCTTGAAGAAGCCCCAAACGAGAAATGGAACTGTGACTCTATTGTTAACATATTCCGCTTGGGCAAAGGAGTAACATACCATTGATAATCAACGCCCTTCCCATTCTCTCCGGATAGTGCATTTGCAGAATGTTGAGAACCTCCCTTCCAGTACCAATACTTGGTGCAGTATAACTCCTACTTTTGCTCGACTTGAAATTGATCAAGAGACTCAAACTCTCTTGCCCAGGAAGACCCATCTCAACAACCCTCTCAACCATATACACCAAATGCTGAACCTGCCTTGGGGTGGCTTCTGTATTCTGTCGTCCGGGGTTCAAGTAGTGACACGGTCTCCCAGAAATATCATACCCAAAGATAATCTGCTTGCCCGTCTCATTCTCGGGTGAGATGTGATCTGGAGTCAAATCCTCCACACCGTATTCTCGTCTCCACGTCAAGGTATCCTTCAACCTCTTCGAAGCATCCGCCGAAACCCATTTGGTAGCTCGTAGATATCTCAGGAGACATTCACGAGTCAACCACATAATTTCGTTATCGGTGATTGGGCCCTCCTTCCCTTTGGTTGAAGGGATCTCTTTCCATGTCTTCACCTCGTCAAGTAGAGCATCGTATTTTGTTTGCTGCTCTGCGGTAAGGACGGCGGGAGCTGGGATAACGACTGTGGGCACTGGCTCGGTGAAGGGCACTTTACGAGGTCCGACTGGAGTATCTAGTTTGACGTCTGCGAGCTTCTTCTCGAGTTCAACATCGGGAGCGGTGGGCTCGACCGTCTTCTCGGTGGACATGCTGCTGGAAATACAGGTGAAGCGAATTGACGAAATCTGTGGACTGCGTTGGTGTACGCCAAAATGGGGATATCGATTGACGAAGGGGTAATTGAGAAGCTGTACGGAGTATAAAGTGCAATAACAGTTGTCTCAAAATGAATCAGATTATTCTGTGGGAGGTCAGCATGGGGATCCTTTAATGTTATTTATTATCTCAGCCTTGTCGAGCCCCTGTCAATTGTTCTGATGTGCATATCTTGGCGGATACAACCCTCGAGCACCCTGTCTAATCCCTATCTGAGCCTTCGTTTTCGGGTTCGAGTGATCCTCAACGTATCAATGTCTCAACATCATTGTTATGATATATGTGCTAATATCGTCGATTTTCATGTTGTGGGAGCGGTGTGGGCGAAACACTATGTTCCTCTGAGGTACGTGATGTACAAGTGACCATCTGCATGCATTTATTTTATAGCAACTATTCATGGTCGAAAGTGGTATCGTACAAATACAGTCTCTTTTCTTTTCATACAAGAATTCATCCATGAGATCTCGCCAGATCTGCTTTGGTATAGTGTACAGTGTACAATCTACAATCCTCTCATCGTCTTCCCAACTTCCACCTATCAATTCGGTCCTGTATCTCATCCCATTTCAACACTCTTCTCGTCACACCCTCCTCCTCACCCTCCTGCAACACAACCGTTGGCGAACCACTTCCTTTCCCAGGATTATCTACCATCCCACCGACCACAATACGTGCTACTCTTCGAAGGTCCTCAACCGTCAAAGCCTCAATCTTAGCACACATCTCTCTCACGCCCACTTTCCTTCCGTGGACCTGTACCTGCCTCCCTAGATCCTCAAGCTCCACCATTCGGCTTTCGAGATTCATCAACAGACTGGAACGCAGCTGATTCTTCGCTCTGTTGACCTCTACAAGTTTCAGAGACGAAAATCCACTATCGAGAGTGAGCGCTTGGAGTTCGCGACACATAACGTCGAGCATGTTTCCGACTTTGCTTGGGGAGCAGCTGGAGGAGATGCCAAAGAGGCCGGAGTCGGTGTAGGAATGGTTGAATGCTACGCATGACTCCACCCAGCCGTGTTGATTGAGCACGTTGGTGTACAGACGGGAGTACATTCCCTTGCCAGGTCCACCTGCTGAGAAGGAGCCACCTCCTCCTAGGAGTGTTTGGAGGGTTGCGAGGGCGTAGATGTCCTCAGAGGAGATTGGGAGTGCCTCGAAGCCAAGGTGGATGTGGGTTAGGGGTGGGAGTGAGGCGTTGACTGGTGGTGGGAGGGGTGGTAATGATAGGAATCCGCCAGTATAGAGAGATGGCTTCAAAAGATCCGTGGCGGATGGCGAAAGGGTTAAGTCTGATACCGTCGCGTTCTTAGCAGCCGAGGTAGACAGGTTTTTAAAGAATGGTATTTTGCTGAGAAGTTTGGAAGGTTGTTGTGTCGTTGAGGGTGGTAGTCCAGAGGATGTTAATTCTGAGCTGGTCTCTGCGGATGAAGATTCTACTGAGGTTTCTGAGCCAGTTTGGGACAGTATTGGTGTATCTGATTTCCCCATATCTCCAAAATACTGCACGGCCAACCTGACAGCTTCTGCATGTTCCACTCCGGCAAAAGCAACGACCATCCTCTCAGGTTGAAAGAATGTGCTTCTGTATGCTTCGACAACGCTTTTGTTAATCTGGGATAGCCTCTCGTTTGGACATAGTAACGGATTGCCGAGTGTGTTGTCTTTGTATGCTGCCATGTGTACGAGCTCAGGCAGGATCAATTCTGGCTTGGACCAAATTTCTCCTATCTCATAGGCCGCAGTTTCTAATTGCTGCTCTACTTCTTCTTCTGTGATCAATGGTTCCCGGATTGTTTCGGCCAAAAGGGCAACGGTAGTAGGCACAGCTGAGTTGAAGGTTGCAGCTTGGTACATGAGAGACTCCCTGGACGAGGCGCACTGTACGTTGCCACCCAAGGATTCTAGAGATTCCAGCATTTCATCGCTTGTCCGGTGCGCGGTTGATTTGAAGGCCAGCCGATCCATGATATGGCTCACGCCTCTTAAACCATCCGTCTCATATCTTGATCCCGCATCAATATAGACCCCAATGCCGGAAAAGTGGCCCGGGAGGGCTTCGGTAGCTACGCGAATTCCATTTGAAAGGGTTGAAATCTCGTCGAGTTCGGCAGGATCCTGTGCTGGAAGTTAGAGCTGGCCCTCGTTGATAGTTTGGGGAGTCAACACACCTTTTGTATTCCCTGGACCACCGTTGCCAGGCTTCTCGAGCGGTATGTTGGGAGCACTTTGGGAGCGAAGGAACTTCTGGCCAGAGCCCGGGTTGAAGCTTTCAACATGGCGATCGATACAGAGAAAGGATGGAGTGGGTAGCTTCGTGGTTTGGTGGATCGGATTGACAAAGCCTCCTTTTTCACTCTGTTGGTTGTATGCAGTGCCTGAGTCCTCAATATCCGATCAAAAAATGTCGCGCGTCCGGGATCCGGAGCTTATCTGATGGCAAGTGAAGTCATTGGTTGGCATCACGTGCAGCAGCCCGTTCATTCTTCCGAGTTTGACTTTGACATTTGACTTGGCCAAGACCTGGGCCCGGCCGCTGAGTCCAACTTGATGTGAGATGCGATGCGATGGAAGAATGACGCTTTAAAACATATTTACTTACTACTCGATATACTCACACCAACTGGAGAGAGAGTTCAAGGACTTCAAATGAGTACCTACAGTATCTATCTACTAGACCTGATCAACAAACAAACAAACTCTTCTTCTTCTTCTTCCTCCTCCACTGCTGTTTCGAGGCGGCGTGGGCCAGGCCTGGACCTTTCACCCAGCAGGCCCTCTTTCGCCTCCCTCGTCTGTCTCGGAGCTCGAAGAAGAGCCTCGTGCCCCCCTCGCTACGATACCGTACGGTACTGGTGTGGATTAGGTGGTGCCGGTGTCTGACCTTCTGCCAGTAATGAATAAGGTAATAATGTGAATGCATACATATATACCTTTACATACCTACCTAGTCAGGTCAGTCAGGTCGAGGCCGTTTTGGTATTCCTGTCGCACCCTCGAGTAGTAAAACCAAACAAAACCTTCATGCTTAGGTATTATTATTGAGTTCCCCCGCCGCTGGTGTTCTGCAGCCTCAAGTTCGAGATCAAGATCAAGGTCAAACATCGAGATCAAGCTTAACTCTTCCCACTTCTCCTACAGACAGAAAGTAAACTCCTTCAACCTCCCGCTTGCCATACAACAGCGACGACGACGACGACGACAACAACAACGACAACAACAACCCACCACCGACGCAACAAGGGTCCTCCTTTTTGCGCCTCCGTCACTACGGCAAAAGTCTGACCATTCCAACTACCTCCACCACCCTCAATTTCATCTGCCCTTCCTGCCTCACATTCATTCACTCACTTAGGTAGCTACCTACCTTACCTCAAACATCTCTAATGTATACCTCCGTTCCGAGCCCACCGTTGCCGTCTCCAACATCCTCGTCGATACCTTCCCCGCGACTTCCCAGTCGCTTGAGGGGACTGAGTTACCTGCTGTCTCGAGATCACAACCACCGGCCTTCTTCAACCCTCACACGATCTACCAGTTATCCGGCATCCTCCTCACCCGCAAGTCCAAATACATTGACCCATCAACGATTTGCGACAGAGAGTTCGTCTCCTGTGCGGGCGAGTAATATCGAATCTTCTGCCAGTGATTGGATTCCACCTCCTGTCGTGGGTGGACATAACGCAGCAACCCGTCTTGCATCTCAACCTCACTCCTCCAACGACAGTTCAGCGAACAGTCTTACAGCCGTCAATACCGCTCCTGCAGGCACAATGGCGCGCACACGGTCAGCGACAGTAGGGGAAGCAACGGGTACACCCGATACAAGCGAATCACAACCGCAGATGGGCGCAAATGCAAATGGAGATAGCAGAGGAATGGCACATCAACTACCCTCCATACGATTCTCTGCGCACCAGGCTCCGGGAGCTTTGAGACCCTCGCTAGTCTTCAGTCCCATGGCGCGCATCCTACCAACGGGGAAGGAGATCATTAAAGTTGGCCGGTATTCAGAACGAGACATGCAACCACATCAGGCGGCAAATACTCCGTCATCTGCGCCCGTTGGGTTCAAGTCGAAGGTGGTTAGTAGGAGGCATTGCGAATTTTGGTATTCTGGGGGAAAGTGGTATATCAAGGATGTTAAGAGTTCGTCGGGTACATTCCTGAATCACATTCGTCTGAGTCCCCCCGGAACTGAATCGCGCCCCTTCCCTGTCAATGATGGGGATATTGTGCAGCTGGGTATTGATTTCAAGGGAGGGGAGGAAATGATCTTCAGATGCGTTAAGATCCGTGTGGAACTAAATAAAGGCTGGCAGACAGGTCCCAGTAGTTTCAAGTAGGTTCTCATGCCTGCACCTTATTGATACCACACTAATGTCCTGTAGCGTACAGTCTCACAAGCGGCTCCGGGAGCTGAACAATATAGGAAAGCCTGCAGCCAGTGGTTCGTCCCAGGACTGCTCGATTTGTCTGGGATCGATCGCCGTAAGTCTCGATTCGACACTTGGAATTTCCTCATCTAACCAGCTTCTAGCCCTGCCAATCCTTATTTGTAGCTCCCTGTTCACATACATGGCACTATAAATGCATCCGAGTAATCATCAACGGACCAATGTTCCCTCATTTCGTCTGTCCAAACTGCAGAAGCGTAGCAGATCTCGAAGCGGAACTCGACGACCCCTACGCCAACGGAGAAGAAGACTGGGAGGAAGTCCCCGCTGAGCTCATCAACGAAACAACCCAAACTCCCGACCCCATCGCACTAGGAACTCAACGTACAGAGCAAACCATAGAACCAACAGAAGTTTCCGTATTACCGGTAGCAACAATGGAACTGCCTATCCGAGGACTAAATTCTCGTCACGACAACAGCGATCTCGAACTTCCTGAGACAAGCGATTCTGAGATCCGTTCCGCCGGTCCAGAATCGCCTTTAGCTTCTTCGGAGCATCTTCCATTAGTCTCAAGCTCGACAGTTCCAGCAGTGGATATCCAGAGCAGGAGATCAATTTCCGAACCCAACACAGGCATTCCATCGCATCTCCAGAGACCTGTAGCACGGACAGAAAGATCTGAGACACGCACACCAAGTCCGAACGGCCTACCATCATCACTTACAGATGGCATAGGTCACGAAGGTCCCATGACACCTCGAAATGATGCTGGCCCGTTTATATTTGATGGGAGTGCAGGCAGAATAGGTGCCTCTGTGGCCCCAGCTGTGAATTTGAATTTGAATGAAGTGGCTGATGCTACGGTACCTCGTTCTCATTTACCTTCGCCGCCTGCGTAGATATCTGTATCTCTTGCTCACCTTTTTCTCGCAAAAACGGTCCAATTCAGTCAGTCATTCAGTAAGCTGGTCGGTCGGAGGGTAAACCAGTCGAAAGTTGAAAGCGAAAGCGAAAGCAATCTTGCATTTTAGCGTGGTATCCCTTTTCTGTTTTGGTTTTTTTTTAGCATCAGCGTGGCACAATTTATATTTTCCTTTATCTTTTTACTGTTTTGTACTGTACAGTGATCGTAAATGTAGCTAGCGAGCAAGCATGGTGTGGGGGGGAAGGGAAGGGGGGGATTGAAGCGGAGTACCTCGCACCAAAACGATATAAGTCAGTGAGTGAATAATGAACGAATGAGATGAGATGACGTTATCGGGGCGTTTCTTTTCTGGCATGCGTTTACTTTCATGTGAACGAATGGATGGGTGAAGGAGTGGATGGATATTTTCTCGCGTTTAAAGGAACATGGATTTGCTTGAGCTGAATTACATACCGTACCTACTACCTAGATAGCTCTCTTTTTTGAGGACGAAGACAGAGTGTCGCCCTCTCTCTTCCTAAAGTCTTAATTGCATAATAGAAAGACACCCCGTGCACTTTTGCTGGCTCCAAATGAATATTTGTATATAAATATATATCACTGTTGCCTTAGATCTTCGCATCTTCACATCAAAATAACATTCACATACCGTATTTCCGACGTGGGTTAATGAAGATGCAATAAAATAGCAGATAGAATTTCTCAACTCTGCCACCCCACCGCGGAAAAAGCTACATACCTCCCTCCTCATTCTCCTTTTCTCTACCTTCTTACCCCCTACCTCTTCAACGCAGCACCTACCCTCTCAATCTCCCTCGCCTCCACGGTCCCAACGCCCGCCAACTCCCTCAACCTCTCCCAACTCTCCACATCCTTAATCTTGACCGCCTCCTCTGCTGCCTTGACTTTCAATCCGCACTTCTCGTACATTGTTATCGTCTCGCCTGGTTGCAGGGATGGCGCCGCTTTGGGGATGAATGTGCTGGCCAGTTTAGGGTTACCTGCTGAGAGGATTAAGGAGAAGAATGGCTAGAATTAGGTAGGGCTGTTAGTTTGAATCTTTTAGTAAAGAGGGGGAGGCGGGGATTGGGAGAGGGTATAAGTACCTCCCATCCGATGGGCGATTTTCGAGTCTTGGACCATTCCTCCAATTCGTTCCAGTCGCGTTTTGCGACTAGTGCACGGAGTCTTTTCATCCACCATCATTAGCATCAAAAATTAAGGATGGAGGGAGGGGAGAGGGGAACAAACCTGATCCACCAAGCAGTCTTCTCCGGCACTTTGAATTCACTCTGCACCTTCTTAGCCCTACTTGCATATCCCAATCGAATCAATTGGAAAATGGTCTCGTTAACACTCAATCCCGTAAACGACTCCGTCAAATCTTTATCAAACGCCTCCTGCATTTTAAGCAACACGCTCGCTTCTTGTAGATCCTTGAGCTCGAACATGTGTTCTTTGGAGCCTGTGAGCAGTTTAGCTGCGAGGGAGAGTTTGTCAATCGAGGTTCGGGCATCGGGTTGATCGAGAGCTTCGCGCAGGAAGAGATTAGAACCATCGAGGCGTCGATCATCTTGGTAGTACAAGTCTTTAAGGAGTTCATTGTCGTCGCCGCGAGCGGAGGACTCGATAAGAGAGGTCGCTACTGGACGGGTATTGATCACCCTGAAGAACGAAGCGAGGGGAAGTTTCTTCTTCAACTGCAAGAGCACGAAGAAGATCAAGTCAGTGTCGCCGCTTTCAATGGCTTTATCAAGCGCAATTTCATCTTCTTCCATGCTGAGGAGGAGGGGAACTTGTTTGCCGGCTCGGGGTTCGTGGTTGAGAAGCTCGGTGGCGAGATGGCCTCTTCCTTCATCGTAGGCTGCGCGGGCGATTTCTTCAAAGGAGATACCGCGTTTTCCAGCAAGTTTTTCAACGATCAGACGGCAGATGGTTTCTTCATCCTCTGAGCCTACGCGAACTTTTTGAGATGCCCAGTGTACATATATGCGATCTGTGGGAAGACGAAGATAGGATGAGATGCGGAGGGCGAGGAGATATTCTTGACGGTTGATCAGACGTCGGATGAGCTTTTCAGGTGTAAGACGGATGAATTGATCGTAGGAGAGGGGAAGGCCAATCTCATAGAATCTGACTGCATTGAGAACTCGCAGTGTTTCGCACATGTCGACGAATTCATCGCTGTTGTAGATATCCAAGACGGATTTTCCGAACGAAGCTGCTTTCAGAAGCTGCTTCTGCCAGTGGACATCGAATTCATATCCGGCTGCTCTGACCTATCAAACTGTCAGCAGGAGCAGTTCGGCGAGGTGGATTCACTTACGCATGTGTTTACAGCTTCTACTAAATTCGGTCGAATGAGCTGGATGTTGTCATCGGCCTTGGGAGATTGGTTTTCAAGCTGCTCAACGGCATCGAGAAGAATAGAAGCCGAAGATTCCGTCCCAAACCGGAATACTTCGTCGGTGAATTCTGGAACCTTTTGTATAAAGTCACAAACATCGTTTGTGATGAGGCGGACACCATCGTGATCTAATAAGACCTGTTAGTTGATTCCAGGCAACTGAGAGATCAGGAAAGAAATTCAATACCTGCGATCAAGTGGACACGGCCATCATAAAAGTACTTAGCCGCCGCGTTATTGGGACCAATTATGTGCACTTCATCTTCCCATGCAATGACAACGGCATCATTTCCACACCACTGCACATCTTTCGGGGGTATTTTTGATCTCGAATCGTGCTCACTAAGCCTATTTTGAAAGTCACTTGTGATTACAAAAGCCATTCCAGCCTCCGTATACAGCGCAACAAAACGACCATTGGGGGAAACGCTGATGTGAGTGAAGGGGCCGATATCGAGCATACGATCCTCCGATTCTGTTGCATCCACAACATGAATAGTCTGACCAATACTCAACAAGACTTCAACAGATCGCGAGAGCGTGTAAGCTGGAGGAATCAAGGTCCAGGAGTGAACATCTCCTTCTGGGGGTGTTGCCAATAGCTTGGGTCGTGGCTCATCATATCTAGCAACAGAGATGAGATTGTTATTCGATAGCAAAGCTACAAACCCAGTACCATAGAACCTATAAATCGTTAGTCATGTCTATCTCAATTCTGTTCCCGAGTGAACAAACCTGCAAGCCTTCACTCCATATTCCTCGGCACCATTCCCTAGTGAGAACTGGTTGAACTCTCCTTGCAGATCAAAATAACAGCGGACCGTTCCATCGGCGGTAATTACAATTAATCTTTCCTCGTCTGACCACCCGAGTCCCTTGATAGAGCCTTTGTCCCAGTTGATTCGGCGAATCAGTTTGCCAGCACAACTGTAGAGGTCAATGCTCGACTTTGAAGCTTGGGATCCACGGAAAGAATGCAGTTTTGTCTCATCCCGATACAGTGCTTGGATACGGTTAGCAACTGTAAAGACCAAATAGGAAAAAGGAAGTATGAGGATATATTAATCACGTGAGCTGGCGCTTTTCCATCAACATCTCTCTGGATAAGGACTGCTTTCAATTCGCGAAGCATAGCTTTGAATTGCTCATCCTTACAGTAGCTTCTTCTTGGAGGCACTTGCAGCTCGGAGCATCGTCGCTGTCTCCTCATCAAGCTATTCCTGAGCAAGCCCACCATACCAGGACAAACAATGAAAGAAAGGTAGCGGAGCCCGAGGTTGGTAGCTGAGAGTTCAGAGGTATATATGGGAGAGGAGAGAGCATACCTATGGCGCCTCCATAGGCACATCCAGACACAATATAGTTCTCCAACTCCAGATCTTGGTCAAACACGGCCGTGTAAAGTTGAATCTTCCGGTAGAATTTATCCGCCACCCTCTCCCAACCCGCCGTCGGATTTGCCATTTTCGTATCAGTCATTCACCTCATTCCGCTAGGACAGCTTCGTCTTTGCGATGTTGGTATTAAGGAGCCTAGGTTGAACGTGACTTCATCAAGTCCGGTTTAAGGTGTGGTCCGAGCTTTGGAACTAGGCCGGGGCCAGGTTAAAGACATCTGGTTCTGACATCAACTACGATCATATATAATTCTTCACAAACCACAGTCACGTCATATCGTCCGGTGGTGACGGGTGTTGGCAGATTGTGGTCTACAAGATCTTGACATGGGCGGTTGATAGATCCATTCGGCCGGAATGGCAGACCAACTCCTCATCGAAAAGGTTCACGAATTGAGCGACTTGGAGCTTGCGGCATTGATATGCCTGATTACACAGGAACACTGTATTATTGATACGGAACCAGACGCGTTGGATGAGATAGTTGAGGAATTAGAATTGGTACTTGCTGTTGAAACCTCCTTGGAACAAACCTAACTCCCTCCAGATAGCATCCAAAACGTTCGGTCTCTCCAGTGCAGTAATCGATTGCTCAGAGCACACGTCACTCGACGATTTCGCACAAGCGATCCTCTCTGTTGAAGGCAGCCCCTCTACGCCGAGTTCTCCTGTACGAAGTAGACAGGATGGGTACTTTTTGAGCACACCCGGATTTGCATCGCTCTCTCGTTCTCCTGTCTCGGAAGGGTTTGGAAACAGCAGGACGATTTCGAATGTGCTCATAGCCAAGAACCTGGACGAAGCTCCGAAGCAAGTTCAGATACAAGCTCTAGAATTGATGCGCACGAAACGAATATACACACGGACATCGGTTCAGAATGCTCCAAAGCGATTTCTGCTCATAGCGCTATTGGGAGGTGGAGAGGGGCCAAGGTTGACAAAGCATTTGAACGACCATATGTTCATTTCTCATTTCCATGACCCAGAGGATGGGTATGCGAATTTAGAAGAGCTGTATGGTGATGGGAATTCCATCTCGTCTGTGGTAAAGAATGGGCACCTGGCTCCAGCAAACTTTGTCCCAAGGATTTCTGAAGCAGTAAGTTTTCTCTAGATTGGGAGTTTGTCGTTGCTGAGAGTCGTAGGATGTTGAGCACTTAGCACTTCTCAGTGATCATGCTACTGTAAATGTGGAGGTAAAGCAATACCAGCAGGACATCATCGCTTTTCTACGCGTTCATAGAGCCGTATCAAGTGGTATAACTGCAACCGCGACCAAGCATTTTGACAAGTTAGCTAAGTACGTATTACCGCCACAATCCTCCCACGCAAAACGCTAATTCAATAGATGCCTTGCACCGCTCCATGATCTCACTTTTGCTACACCTTCGCTGATGGCTCTCGCTGCAAGGAAGATTTATTTGCATCGTATACACATAGTAAAGCCAGAGAGAGAACGTAGTATGCAATGGGGAAGTGATGTTGACGCCGTTGCTGCGGTGCTTGATGGAATTGGAGTGGAAGATGTAATTGAGGAAGTGTTGGGTACTTCAGGCGCCGAGGCTCCGCTATAACCAGAGTACAGTGGCTGAATGATGGTCTTTCTTGTTGAAGATTACTAGGTTAGAGAATCAAACCCTTTGAATATTCCAGATGTCATTGCCGTGTATGTGCCAACGAGTCCCAATGGGATGAAATAAATCCATGTGGTTACCAAATAAAACTTCCGATAAGATGAGAGATACACAAAGTCTGCTCCTCGTGCTTCGTTCTAAGCAAGGAAAATTGAAACCATATGCAGCCTTTTAATTTTCCATTATTAAAAATCTCCCCATAACCCTCCCTGACCTGCATACTTTTTAGCAAATTCCACTCCCACCCCTGCCAACTTTAACACCTCCTATCGATTTCGTGTCCAACATTAAGTTCGGAATGGGTTTGAGTAGGTCAATTTTATTCCAAAAACTATTTAGATCCAACTCAAGTATCCTGGTCTAGTATCCTAGCTCTTACGTCAGGTGACCGTTTCAAGCAGGGCATCCACCCCTCTGTTCTTCTACCATTCGTAATTCAGCAAAACTTTTTAACGGGTTCGGATGCTCGCCATTCAATGGGTCCTGCGATGGAAGCTCAAGCAGAAATGGTTTGCTTGCCCTGCAAGAGGCGGAAAAAACGTTGTGACAAAAGTCTACCCAGCTGTGGACGTTGTACCAGGTACAGTTTTGTGCTTCCTCGATCTCGTTGCAATTCAAAGCTGACTAACTGAATACTAGATTCAAGACAGAATGTTATTATGTTGCATTAATAGGAAGCGATACTATTCATTCTGTCCTTCCCGATGCCACTCATGATTCATCATCACAATCCACTGGAACCCCATCGACCGCAACTCTGAAAGACTCTGCATCTCTATCACATTCCGAGGCTCTCAGCTTAGACGAAATCTTGGCTCTACGAATACGTACTTTAGTCACTCGTATATCCCCAAGAGCAGTGGAAGACTACTCCAATTACTTTGCCAATTTCCAAGTTTCTTTACCTATCATCAACGAGCAAAGATTTTATTGGCGACTGCAAAACTCAATACAAGACCTGAGCTTCTCTCAGTTAATGCTAGGCATGTCTCTTGCTTCTCAGCTGTCGTCGAAAGAAGAAGACTCTTTGAGTCGTGCGAATGATATTTACCCCACCCTGAAGGAATCATTCTCGTATGACCAGACCTTTGAAGCTCCCACAGTAGATTTAGCGCAGACTGGTGTGCTGATTGCGTCTTTTGAACATTGCCAGGGCCTTCATCGAGAAGCATGGATGACAATTGGTGCATGTGTAAGGATAGGCCATATTCTGAAGCAGCAAGAATTGAACGCAAGAAGCGACGCAAGAAGCGACTCGATGTCGGATGAGGAAGACGCAAATTCTCGAGCCACTTTGTGGTGTGCCATAGCTCTTGTCGAAAGGTGTGTTCAGGAGCAGATGTAAAAAATAATTGCTGATCACCTACCTGCAGAGTTATCAGTGCAGATTACATGGGAAACCAACTCCCACATGCATCAGAGCCACCTAAGGCTGATGACATCCTACCTGCACCTTTTCCGGAAGATGAGATTGGCCTGAAAGTCTCTCACGATTTATATCTGGCAGAAGATCTCGAGATAGACGGCAACCTCGAAATAAAAAGTAGCGAGTTCACAACACTCAGTCCCTTCACAACGGCAGTACAAGCGACGTACCTTTCCAGTCTCGTCACAGAACATGTTTTACACGGCAGTAAAGACCCTGTTACTCGAGAATTGAAAACCGTAAAGTTGGACATGATGTTGCAAGCATTTGGTGGTGCTTTGATACCACCTCCTGGGAAAGCCATTGGGCATTTTTGTGGTGCCTTTGGCATTCGCACTTGGTAATCCACACCTGAACTCCGTCAGTCGTTTCTCAGTACTAGCTGATAAGTTTAGTGTGCTCTTTTATCTGCATGAAAACGAAGTAAAATTGGCTTTAGACGGGGGCAACGACGGTCAAGCAGGGAAATCAATAGCAGTCCTCCAGTCTACCACCAGGGTAGTAATCTACGCTCTCAAACACGCATACACCGGTGTGCGGATGGACTTACATTCCTTGGCCTTCTGGGCACACAAGATAATTTATCATGCTGCCTTGTGCCATATCAGGTATGGAGCTCGGGATAATGAGTGGGAGGGGATCTTCAAGAGTGCAAGGCGTATTTAAGATTATTTGCGCCAAAGTTCAAGCTGCACCGTGAGTGTGACTTTGCAATTGCTTTCAATGATGGATGATAGACTGACAAAAGCAGGCAATTATCTCCATGATATTGAGGTGGAGCAGCGGAAAACATCCTTGAGGTAGAGCCATTGCGAATTGAGCATCGAAATTGATGAGCATACAACTCTGAGATTATGAGCAAGCATTTTCGACAATTCGCGAAGGGGATGTCAATTCTAGCTCAAGAAGAGGCACTTCGCA
This sequence comes from Tetracladium setigerum, assembly GCA_031472005.1. NCBI lineage: Eukaryota > Fungi > Ascomycota > Leotiomycetes > Helotiales > Tetracladium > Tetracladium setigerum. The sequence goes on from PZJY01000002.1 coordinate 3,176,942, forward strand.
AAACAAGTACTATTCTTGAACCCATCAAGGCGAAGTAACGTGATGCTATTTTTGCCGGCTCATTCCAATCGACTTCTCACTACGATTGCGAAGTACCAGGCATACTTCGTATATCTGCCGAGGAAAACAAACTGATTCGAACGCTCTCTTTCCCACATTGCCATCGAACTCCTGAGCACAACTACTCTAGATGCACTCCAGATTCCCGTGACGCGGTGGTGCGGCCGCTTCATCCCGCGTTTGTTGCACGTCGCAAAAACGTTCATGAATTCTTTCTGAACCTTTTTCCAAAACGCTCAAAAATGCCCAACTTGACGAAATGTCTTGGCGTAACTTTGGCAAAATTCTCCGAGTGCGAGTGCGAGTGCTTAACTAGATAGCATCATGAAATATACGAATCAATAAATGCTTGACATTGACGATATTGTGTTGTAGAGTTTGCTCTGTGTCGTTGTGAAAAGGTTATGGGACGCAGCACGTGAGAGTCACTTGCTCCCTCTGTGGCGCGACCGCCCCTCATTCTTGGCAGCTTGGTCCGAGCGAGCGCCACTTGATGAAGCTCTGGACAGTTCGCCTGTGGGATTCTTTGAAATCCAAAACACGGAAGCTCCTCGACCTCTATTGCCTCCCCAGCGAATCTGGAAAACTACTTCTGTCTACACAACCATTTAGATAGACTCGAAAATAACAACAAATTACGCATTTCAAGATGGTTCTAATTAAGAGCTTCCTCACTGGCCTGGCCAGCTTAGCAGTAGTGGTTGCTCAATCCTCAGTTATCGACCTTATTCCCTCCAACTTTGACAGTCTCGCGATTGGAGGCACACCTGCTCTTGTTGAGTTCTTTGCTCCGGTATGCTATACGGCCCGTTTAAAAGTAATTGAGTCATATGCTAATTCATTTAGTGGTGTGGACATTGCAAAACGTAACGGCCCCTCTCCTCAAGCAGTTCAACACCTTCGAATCTAACACACCATTCTTATACAGTCTTGCCCCAGTGTACGAAGAGTTGGCCACGGCCTTTGCCGGCAGCAAAAACAAAGTCATCATTGCAAAGGTCGATGCTGATCGTGAGAAGGATTTGGGGAAACGATTTGGTGTTCAAGGTTTCCCAACACTCAAATGGTTCGATGGAAAGAGTGATAAGCCCGAAGATTATAACGGTGGAAGGGATCTGGAATCTCTCTCAGCTTTTATTACAAAGAAGACCGGTGTTCACCCAAAGAAGGCGAAGGCAGCTCCAAGCTCCGTTGAGATGTTGACGGACACCACCTTCAAACAACAAATTGGCGGGGATAAGGATATCATTGTGGCATTCACTGGTATGTCATTTACTCGTGGAGATTCAAGTCCTCTTGCTAATTTGTTTTCAAGCTCCTTGGTGCGGACACTGCAAGACGTAAGTAGAATACCTCTAGTTTCTTCACCGAAACTCTGCACACATGCGCCAAGCAGTTTGGGCATGGAGACCATTGATTTTGACAACAGTGCTAATTTATAAAGGCTTGCACCAATTTGGGAAAAGGTTGCATCCGACTTCGCCAACGAGGCTAACGTTGTGGTTGCCAAGGTCGACGCTGAGGCCGAGAATTCCAAGGCCACAGCCAAAGACCAAGGAGTCAGCTCATACCCTACTATCAAATTCTTCCCCAAGGGATCCAAGGTAGCAGAGCCATACAGCGGTGGGCGATCAGAGGAAGATATTGTTACGTTCTTGAACGAGAAGGCCGGAACATACCGTACCCCAGGAGGTGGGTTGAACGCCAAAGCTGGCTTGGTTGATGCACTTGATGCCTTGGTGGAGAAGTTCACCCTTGGTACGGCCGTCACCGAGATTATTGCTGAGGCCACCAAGTTCATTGAGAGCGGAAAGGAGCAAGCCCAGATCGGGTACGCCAAGTACTACGTGAAGGTGTTCAACAAGCAAAGCGAGAATGAGGGCTATGCCGCAAAGGAGTTGGCTCGCTTGGACAAGATCCTAAAAAAGGGAGGTCTCGCACCAACCAAACTGGACGAGTTCACAAGCAAGACCAACATCTTGAGAAAGTTTGTGGAGAAGGTCATTCCTGGAAAGTCAGAACTTTGAGCGATCTTACAGAATTGGTGAAGGACCTCGGAACTTGATATACGCATAAGGTAGTTACATAGATAATGAATTAACGTTGGGGAGTTATGCTCTATGAAATTTGCTTGCTTGCTTTCAAAATGACGTTCATCGTGTGCGATCTATAAATTGGTACTTGAAGCCTTTCCGGGGTTGGTCTCCCGCCAACCCATGATTCCCGTCGTCTAACCTTCGATTGATCCCTTCTAATTCAGACATGTATTTCACCATGAGTTTCCTTGCTGTTCCTATTGCATTTTGGTCGGACTGCTCTTCCCATCTCTTCCATCGCTATTGTTTTGCAACGCAGCCTCCAAATTGTCCAGCCGCCTGGCCATGTCATCCACTAAGGGGGAAGTTAATAACTGTGACAGTCTTGCCACAAGAGCAACTGCCTGAGATGATGCAACTTACTCTTCGCAAAGATCTCACTCGACACACCAGCAAATTTATTTGAGAGAGAGTTTAGTAGCTCATCGACAACGGCCGCTAATTCTGTAGACGTTGTGGCATCTGTAGTGGTTGACTGCACCTAACAATTAGCAGGGGGAAGCGCATGAAATGTGTTGTTGCGCGCATGTCACCTACCGAAGCGGTCGAGAGACGGTTGTTATTAGGGGAACTTGACGCCATGGCTTGAGGAGAGAGAGGCGCTTTGGATCTTAATTGTTGTGTACTGTAGCACGGCACAGCGTCGTGCGTGCTAGCTGCAATAGCAAAGGCAAAATGTCAACATATAGGGGTGCGTGTGTTCGTGTGTGTGAGTACAGGTGTGGTTGTGAGATTAACATGGGATGGAAGGGTGCTGCTGCTTGCTGCATATTGTCTCGACGGCTGAGACAAGAGCTCATCTTGGCACTGACAGGGCAGTCGCACAGCCTTGTGTAGGGGAGAACTCCCCGCGGCATCTATTCATCATCATTATCAGTATCATTATCATCATCACCACCACAACCGGGCAGCTACGAATCTACTTTTGAGGCCTAAGTCTCAGTGGTTCTTTTACACACCTACATTCAGTACCATGGCGATAAAATGAAGAGAACCCCCTTGAAGAAGCAATCATAATGCCCAATCCGCAAGAGCAAAGGCCAAACCCTCTGACCGTCCTCCTCCTGTTCTTTCTCATATATTACTTCCAAGCTCCGGCCCAGGACGCTCCTCCCGGCTACCCATTTGCTACCCTCGAGATTACGCCGCAGATCGAGTTGCACGATCGCGACATGGCCTCACTACTCTGAATACCACGAAATGGCAGGACTTCTCCCCGAAAGCCGCATTTCCCAGTCCGGGCGAAACAAACAGATATCTCAATTTGACAGGTTTTAGAGCAGGCGATGGGTATGCTTGGGATAGATTGAGTACATTCAAGAAGAGGACCGAGGAGTTTGGGGCAGATGCGAAGAAGGATTGGACCATTGGGAAGGATGGAAAGGTCGGATTGGCGGGAGGGGTGTACGAGAACGCGACAGGAATCGTTGTAGGCAAATGGGTGCGGTATACCGAGGATGTCAAGGCAGCAGAGGGAACAAGGAGTCTAAATTTGACAGAGACGTCTCCCAATATCGACTGGGCGTATACGAATTCGGAATACTGGACGAGAAATATCACGGGCTTGGAAGGGAACATGATGTTGCAACTGAATGAGGTTGTAGAAAAGCATCAGGATGAAAATTCCCAGCCAGATCTGGGTCCAATGGATTACACGAGGGGCGTGGAAGCTACCATGACGATTCAAGATGAGACGAGTACTGGAGATGGATGGGATATGAAATTATACGGAGTTCACTGGCCGAGACAGGGAATCATGTATATGACAACGACAAGCGACAAGTTTGCAGGAATATTTGGTCTTCCGCACTTGACCAACGATGAGGGACACTTTGAAACGAGCCAGAAGCGCTTGAACAGGACTTTGGAAAAGACTGTTGAGAAGATGGAGAAGAATTCTTGGAGAGATCTCGAAAATCCATGGTCCGCAACTCCGGATGCTCAGGGGGATGCTACCATGCCGACTCCTCATTGCGAATATGTTGTTTTCGTGCAGGTACAGCCGCTAAAAGTCGATCATTCAAAGGATCGGTATTTTGGATCGTCAGACATCCTCCAAGAGATTGAGCGCGAGCTTCGTTCTCCAAATGGTGCTCCAATTCCAGAACCTCCGAAGCTTGAGATGTCGACTGTTATTTTTTCACCTGACTGTGGATTTATGCTGGAATCAAAAGGCCCTCCCACGTTTTCGCCCAAAACCAATCATCATCTTGTCGGACAGAAACAGGAATCCAGGTATTCCCAAGTTCACACTCGACTTAACACCTATGCTGTTATAATTTTCGCCCAAATACTGCTACTGAAAATCCAGTCGAAGGAGGCTTCAACACCTTCAACAGTTGGAAGGGTCAGTCTATTGACAATCGGCCTTATGCTTCTAGCTGATGCTGTCCTCTTCACATTCATGTCCTTTCTGAGCGCTTTGACACCAGATTTGTTTCCATCAGCACTGCTTACATCATTTGCAGCAATGATGTCCGTCGGTCTTGGAGTTCGATTCGTCGCAGCTGTTTTCAATGTCCAAGAGCCAGAAAGACGTGAGAGATTGAGGCAACAAATGGCCGCTCAGAATGCTGCAAGAGCAAATCAAGCAGCCGCAACGCCTGCTCCAGCAGTAGTTATCACTCCAGCTGGCGCAGAAACCTTGTTACCTCGCACATATCCAACCCCAACTCCACCCATCATTATACCTTCAGATCAAGACATCGACGCCGAAATAGCTGAAGCTGTCAGTGCCGCCACCCCCTCCCCTCTTCCAACCACAAATAGACCAGCCACTACAACACAAACCGAACCAGTTGCCCAAACCTTTGGAGCAATTTACGCTAGATTCGTTATGATCCTAACATTCGTCATGATTGTCTCGGTTTCCGCACACTCCTGGTCCCTCTCCTGGCGAACAGGCTACACTAACCTCCTAATATTTCTCTACCTTTCTCTCTGGATTCCCCAAATCCACCGCAACATAGTGCGTAACTGCCGCAAAGCCCTTCTATGGAAATTCATCATTGGCCAATCCGTCCTTAGATTGCTGCCCATCGCACACATTTACCTGCAAAAAGACAACATCGTCTTCGCACAGACGGATTGGCGCACTTTCACGATTCTGGCCGGTTGGGTCTGGGTGCAGATATGGGTTTTGATAGCGCAGGAAGTACTAGGTCCTAGATGGGGATTACCGAAGAGTTGGTACGAAGCAGGATGGGATTACCACCCTATTCTCCGCGAAGACAACGTCGAAGCCGGTGGCCTCCCAATTGGTCTCATGCAGCCTCCCCCTTCATCTCCTACACTCGAGAGATCCTCAACAGGAGGAGGGGAAGAAGAATTTGCTATGCGCAAGAAGAAGGATAGTAGTGTGCGCACAGTGGATTGTGCAATTTGTATGCAGGTGCTTGAGGTGCCTGTTGTTTCGTCTGGGGAGGAAGCCGGTGCAAGTGTGACGGGGATGTTGGCTAGACGCTTGTACATGGTTACGCCCTGTAGACATGTTTTCCATAGCGCGTGTTTGGAAGGCTGGATGAGGTTCAGGTTGCAGTGTCCTATCTGTAGGGAGAACTTGCCGCCTTTGTAAGATTTAGAAGAAGATAGCCTCTATGAATTGAATAGTAAAGCAAGTAATGAAACTCAAAGTTATATACACTGCTGTGATTTCTTGTGGTGTCGTGTTGCAGTGACAAAGTTTCTCGCTTAATTTGTCCGGATGAAAGTAAGATAACTTTGGGTTCTCTTCAGATATTCTGCCACAACTCGAAACAGCAAAGCACACAATAAACTCTTAAATATAGATAGGTTCAACATATACTCTCATTGATGGTGTATTTCTCGCTTATTTCTTCAGGACAAATATGTACAATCAACCCTTCTTCGGATACTCCCCCACCCACTTCACAATCTGCGCTACCTGGTTATCAATAACCTTCTGCGCACCTTCATTGACCAATCCATTCCTCAATCTCAGATCACTACAATGAAACCCACCAGGGATGATACCTATTGGTGCTTTCTCCGTGCTCTGTAGTGGGCCGCCCGGTCTAAACTCCGAACTCACAGTTGCCGTAATCCACGGATCAAACTCGCCTTGAGTCCAAATTAAGCGCTCAGTGTCCTTTAATCTCCAGCCCTGCGTGTGTTTATTTACTTGATGGACGTTGTTGTCGGGGCTGAGGGCGCTGCCGAATGTGTAGCCGTTCACAGTCGGGAAGAAAAGTTCACATTGGCGTTGCCAGTATGGTGCTTTGATCAGGCGAGATACGAGGGTTGAGCGTGAGCGGGGAGCACCATCTTGCCAGTATGCGAATGGCTCGTTGCATAACATCCATTGCCACGCCCTATAGATGCTGTTATCAACGCTCGTATCGGTGAAGATCTTGTTGTTGGGATCGTAGGTATCCATGCATGCTGTTTCGCGGATGCCTTCGTAACCGTAGCCTTGACAGTAGCCGGGGATTTGGGTCTCGTTAACCCACTTGGCATATCCGGCAAGTGCTTTAGTAAGGCCAACACCTTTTTCTGAAGGAGTGACAGCTGCTCCTGCTTCGACGTTCTGGTGTGTGTTAGTACTAGGTAGTTGTGGAGGAAATTTGGGGGAAGCCGAGCTTACCTCGATCATGTCGCAGAATTGGTAGAATGCTGAGTAGCCGGTGTAGAAAGAGTTGGATTGCCATTGCCATGGGCCCCATTCAAGCATAGCCATAACGTCGTCGGCATGAGCAAGTGATTCAAGGCCAAACATTTCTTTGAGGGCGTATTGCTCGTCCTCGGTTCCTTTGGTGAACACTTTGTCCATGTGGTTGATCACAAGGTCAATGTCAGTGGAGCAGTTCTTGGGCATCCCCTTTTGAACTGGGACAAAGTATTGCCACTTTAAAGTTGTTAGCTTTTGGTTTCTGGTACGAAAAAATCCGGACTCACGTAATCTTCAATAGCCTCAACTGGAGCACTGGAAGCGTGATACGCCCAGAAAGTTCCCTTGGCCATTGAGTAAGTCCAAGCAGCGAGAGCACCACTGTAACTTCCACCAGTGAACACCCATGGTGCTACACCAGCATTGCTGCTACCTGTAGGATCAAAGGGAAGCTTGATTGTCTTTGCAATATTGACAAAATCAAGGATGGATTGGTGGAGAGTCAAGAGTTGCATAGTCTCTGCGTCCAAGACAGGGTATGGCGAAGACTCTCCGTAGTATCTGTGCTCGACCATGAGAACAGCTCCCTTGATCTCCTGTGCATACTTGCCAGAAATGGTAGCATTGGTGAGGTATGCTCCATAGCGAGCTGCAGCAGTCTCTCCTGGGGTGAACAGCACGATCTATTTCATTAGCACATAGCTTCACTCAGCCATGAACGATAGTATCTTACCGGTGATCCCGGACCAGCATAAAACTCCGAGTTCCACCAATACTTTTGCTTGAAGGTTCCCTTACTTGGATCATCATGATCTAGAAGTTGATCAAAGAAGCCATCACCAGTCGTGGCAACTGCGGCGGCAGCTACACGTTGTGCTGTCAAATCTTCCTCGTCCAGAGGCGGAAGTAAGATTCCTGGTCGTGCCAAAGAAGCCGTGGCAACGCACGCGAGTGATGAGATGGTGGAGAAGAGGAGGAACTTCATGTTGAAAATAACCTTCAATTCCCTGAACTGATCAGAGGAAACAGGACAAATCTTGACGGCAATAGAGGAGAAGAAAAAGAAAGGGAATCTCAAAGAGCAGATAATCTGAGGTCTTTATACCATCGCGGCAAATACTATACTGTACGTACCCCTCCCCTTGTACACAAGAAGAAGCTGCAACTGAGTAGGACCAATTTGTACAGTGCAGATCCCACCCTCCAGCAAGCAGATAACCACATTCCAGAAGCAGGACCACCGTTGATATCGTAACTTAAATAGGTTGCACTGCAGAATTCTCTCATGTATGTCATAGCCGGCATTCCACATTCTCCAGTCAAGCCTCCTCTATTGGCATCAGATCCAATCAATTAACTTTCCCCACAGGGGATACAAACAAGCCTCGAGAACAAGCCTGCACTAAAAAGAGGGGCGCAACGGCAGATGTGGAAGGTAGGAATGTGGGAATACTGATGCAAGGCGGGAAGAGGAATGCAATTGGCGAGTCTTCACCTCCTGCCACTTTGAGACAGGTAAACAAAGTCATGCCGATAACACTTGGGTGATCTTTGGAGCTTTGCCTCGGATGATTTGTCCAAGAGTGGGGAAGTCAGACCATTGTATCTTTGAACAGAGAGTATTGTAGAGATTTCAGAGGGTATTGAGAAATTAGGATAAAGACACCAGAGAATCCAAGTAATGTGTAGCGAAAACCTGAAACATGAAAACGCAAGGTGCAAGAATTCAAAAATGCATCATGAAAAATCCAACGACATTATTGATGAGATAGGAACTCTGCATGAATTGACACAATTGTTTCACAAGATCAATCGACTCTACCGTCCCGTTTGTTGTACGAGAAAATAATATGAAGAGAGCGTAGAAAGGCAGCCGAGGTTGCATCGAGAGACGAAAGAAATTTCCAATGTATTTCTTCTCATTTGAATCCCAGAATTCCAGAATTGGGGATACATTGAATTCAATTCTTTGAGAGAACAACATCTTGAGAGTAACACCTAGAGTCGAATATGAAGGATGGGAGTCCCTCGTAGCTAGCCCTCTATGGCTGCTAGGCAGATTTCCCTCGAAATCCGCAATTAGAAAAAGGTCATTGTATACGCTCTAGTGAGTACACGCCAGCTCCCTAAAGCCGATCGTCCACTTCATACTTCCCATGATGACAACCAAAAAGGCCAAAGCAATTGTAATGCTTATCGCCCCATAGGTATAAGCATGTCTTCGCCGTAAGGTACTCAATTCTCCAACCCATGTGCTGACAGTTGTCAAGCAACCACAAAACCCATCCTGGACGCCCTGCAGAACCTGACACCCAACTACTCCTCCCAAGGGTACATGCTGCAGGTCCCAGCACATTCCCAATATAACGGTTCCAGAAATGTTTGCCGTAAAAGTACCCAGTGGGAAAGAGGGGATTTTCCCATTCAGCCAGTGCGAAAGATAGAACCGCCCGAGACATCCAAGAGGTGCAAATACCAACGCGAATACCGCTCGACCTCGCCAGATCTCATTCGCAGCGCTGTAGCGGTCCGGAGGGAGTATCGCAAGAAAGACAGCGCCAAGCCAGCACCCAAAAGAGAGAAACACTATGCTGGGATCTATCCATTTACGGCCAAATTTGAACGGGATGCTAGGTATGAAGCTTTCTGTGGCAATAGCAATATGAGCTCCAACAACAAGCCCGCCCATGCAAATTGCAACGGTTGCAATAATTACAGCCAACAGAGCCATGAATGAATGACCTCCATTCCGGGCTATAACGGTATTGTGATCGGGAGGAGGCAATGCATTCGATAGAGCCAGGAATATATCCCGTATAAAGGACGAGAAGGACGTAAAGCAACCGCACATGCCGGTCGTAAGGCCAATATACAGCGGGATAGTCTTTTTGGTTGCATTATGTGCCTTCTTGGCAGCTTCAATGTCAACATGGCTGGAACCATTCTGCTCGCCCTGGGCTCCTTCCTTTGCCCTTTCGAGCGCCAGGTGGTATTTTGGGATGCCCCATTCATCCCTGAATAGCTTTCTTTCCTCGGTAAGAAATCCAAACAACAAACAGCCGCCGAAGTTTGCCCATATTTCGGTGAAGATGACTGGAGATCCGGGGTAAAATGTGAGGGCTTGTAAACCAAGCCTGGCAAGCGTTCCAAAGAAGGAGAAGAAGATCAGATAGGAGATAGTGTATAGTTGAGTTGCGGTCCGGGAGAGTTTTGGCAGGTGTTTTCCATCCGTGCTGTTGGATCTTTGGACTGAATCTTGCCTCTCTTCTTGATAATACTGCTGCTCTTCGTCCAAACTATGCTGTTGATACAGATGACGTTCGTGGGGATTCTGAACCGGTGGAAGGTTCGCCAATTCAACGAGATTTGAGCCATCCCCAAAACCATTGATCATCTCCTCATACTCCGGCCCATGATTCCCGCTATCTTCCGCATCTACGGCTCTGATACGTCGTTCCTGGGGCTGTTGTGATGCAGATGCTTGTGTTTGTGGAAGAGTTTGCTGAGGACTCTTTGTTGAGAAAGTCATATCCTTCCTTAATCTTAATGGGCGAGTTCAATCTCACTCTGCTACTGCACCTTCCCTATCGCAGTCGCAAAGCCGCAATGCAAACAAAGTAAGTATCATAACGATTGTCGTGGTCAAACAGCATTAGGAAGTTGACAGTGATCCAACGTGACGATAGAAAAGCTTGATGACCACATCCACGATAGTGGTGGAGTTGTAGTGGAGCAGTCCCTGTTGGTCCCCTTGGTCCCAAGGCTGTTGGGCCTAGGAAGTCGCCCTTGTCCGGATGCAGGGGGAGCTCGTTCCCCACTCCTGTATCGGTCTGGGGAGTACATAAACACCCCTCACCGTCGACAATCCAGAGACATTATTATATCCTCAAGGTAATTGCTTCTCAAGATCCTGAAGGTGACCCATAACTAACATACTCGCAGCAGCAGAATAGCAAAACAACAAAACAAATCAACCCAATAATGGCTCAATCACTTCCCTCTAATGTGCATGTTAGCACTCACCCATCGGTACAAGCCAAGCTCAGTCAACTCCGATCAAGCAAGGCGAATTCAAGGGAGACAAAAGCGTTGGTTCATGAGATTGGTTTGATGATCGGTTATGAAGCTGTTGGTGCTGGCTTGACCGTTACAAACGGACCTGAGGTATGCATACACTTCCATTCTGGGAGTCAAGGTGCAACAGTATACCTCAAATACTAACCCCTCGTAGAGCAAGACACCGCTAGGATATACCTATACCACTCAAGACATCGCCACCACCATCTCTCTGGTTCCTATTCTTCGCAGCGGCTTGGGACTCCTTGAATGTAAAGAATATCCATATATAAAAATCTAAGAATAAAACTCCAGGCTAATAACTTTCCCCAACAGCAATCCAAACCCTTCTCCCCAACCCTGCCCCAGTCCACCACCTCGGTCTCTTTCGCGAGCCTACAACCCTCGCCCCCGTCGAATACTACAATAACCTCCCATACCACATCCCCGTCGCACCTCTTTCCTCTACCTCCAACTCCTCAGCCTCCGAAGTAGCTTTCCTCCTTGACCCTGTCATTGCCACGGGAGGAACCTGCGTTGCTGCCATTCAAACACTGAAAGAATGGGGTGTCAAGAAAGTGATCGTCATTGCAGTTCTCGGTGCCGTTCCTGGTGTCTTGAAGGCTAGTCAAGAGTGGCCAGAGGGAACAGAGATTTGGTTGGGTGGTTTGGATGAGGAGTTGAATGAGAAGGGCATGATTGTGCCTGGTTTGGGTGATGTTGGTGATAGGCTTTTCTTGACTATTGGAAAGTGAAAATGGCCGACTGGTCGGTCTGTCACTTGCTTGATCTAGGTAGCGATCCTCGTGAGCTACGATGTCTTGTTGGCGTACAAATATGGATGGTGTTTGGGGCGTCGAAACTGGAGAAAGACTAGATTGATACCTTCTTCTTTTTATGTGAAAGATAGAAATGATAATGAAGCCTGTTGCCATGAGCCTTCTTCCTTATAATAATGTGTGTGTGAATTCGTGCTAATCATCTAATAAAAACCAATGGGTATCCTCCGTTCCAACTAACTTCCAGTTCCTTTGGTGCCCATATTCATAAAATCATTACCCAAGCCAATTCCACCGATTATCTACCAACTCTTCTCTTAGCTAAAACCAATGTTCTCATCCCAAGGAACAAATTGTCCAAGAAAGCAGACAACCTGCCACATTAATGCATAGTATTGCACCAATAGCAATATAAACCCCAGGTACGTAATAGCCGAAGCCACCACATAAGGTGTTGGTTCAATCAAAAAGTCCTGCCAAAGCTGGGTAAACCAGTACTCGTAATCCAATATTTCATAATTCATGAGACTCTCAAACTGTTCGTCGGGCAGAGTTTCCGCTCGGTATCGAAAATGTGTCGAACGATAATTCGATGCTTCCGCGCCAAGTTCAAGTGATGGTAAGACAATATTCGGCCCCTCTTCACACCGTACTCGTTCGGCTAGAAGTCGAAATCGTACGTACCTCTTCAAGACTCCCCTCTGGATCTTCGTTCTCACGTTCGTTTTGGTCTTCGTCCTTGGATTATTCAGGTAGGTGGGCTGAGTACCACTCTCATCTCCCTGGCGCAAGAAGTCCCCTAACCCTCTCAATCCTTTGCATCGCGGCCTCCAACTTCTCCAGCCTCTTCCTCTTTTCCCCATCTCTCCTCTCCAGCACCTCCACCCTCGCCTCCAGCTTCGCACGCGCCTTCCGTTCCGTAGCCACCATCTCATTTGCCTGCTCGAACAGCTGCGCCGTTAGATCCTCAATCTCGACATTCGTTTGTGACAGCTTTCCCTCTGCGGCTTGCCGTAGCGCTTGCTCCCTGTTCAACGCTGCTGTGAGATCCTCAGTTGAAGGCGATGGCGGAGGCCCGGGCTGTAGATTCGGCGTGGATTTGCGTGTAGCGAGGAAGGAGGACAGGCGGTTTTGGACGGGGAGATAGGAGAATCGACTAGGACTTGCTTGGTCCTCCTCTGCAGCTGCTACGGTGAGGGCTTTTGCTTCTTTATTCTGTTGTCGCAAGCGATGAATCTCGTCTTCATAGTCTGCCCATTTATCCACTGTTCAACATATCCATTAGTTTCTCGTCTCGCCGTAATCATGCGGAGAAGAGGTTGACGAACCGGCGGAAGCTGCTTTTTGGTTCAACAATCGGACTTGCGCTTCTAGATCTTCGATCTGTTTCTGTGCGTCGAGGATTGCGCTGGTTGATGAGTGCGGCAGACTCTCACCACAGCTCGGACAAGCTGCTGATTGCGCTCCTCTCTCTGGCGCCGAGGCCATAGTTAGGGTCATCGTCGTTGTTGACATCGAGGCAGGCGACTCGTGCTGTGTGTGATCGTTTGTGTTGGAAGTCTGGGGCTGGTGTGTTGTGGTCATGGGATGAAAGCGATACAGATCAAATGTTTCAAAGAGCAGTAGGTTAGGCAGGCAGTGGTTCTTTGCTCGTGAAAATTCCTTCGTAGGCACAGAGAGAGGGATTTTGGATGTGAAGAAATAAGCAGGAATTCAGGAATGGCGGCGAGTTCGTGTTGCTTTTTGCCTTTTTGCCTTTTTGCACTTGTGGTGGAAGTCGTATGCCTTCGAGCTGCGCCTTGTCCCTCTCCCTCTCAGCCTGGACCTTTAACCTTAGGCTCGGGGGATCCCTGTGAACCTTCTGTGGGACCCTGTCCGCCACATGTCGATCGACGTTCTTCTTATTTTTGACCTCAACTTTGATATTTGGTCCTCGTGGAAAAATAAGAACAACAGTCGAATTCTTTCGCTCCCTCTCATAATCACACAAATATGTGACTAGCGAAGATTCTGCTTGTAAAAGGGCACTCTGCTGCCAAAAGCTCCACGAAAAACAAATTCTAACAACAAGACTTGGAAATGATCAGAAACACCGATCGACAGAATATCATTATGCATTACTCTCGAGATCTACTAAATATCAATGATGGCATACAAGTTTCTTCTTTTTCTTTTCTTAAACTCCTGGTATTCCTCCCTTTACATATCCGTCCGGTCTGCTATAGATTCTAAGTCTTATCCTTTCTATCTCTCTATTGTCTTAACATCCCAAATCCAAATATCTTAACACCGCCATCTGGAAAGCAAGTAAGCAAGCCATCCACCAAGTAAGACGAAAGAAAGGGAAAACATACATAGTCTGCATTGTCATTGAAAAAACATTTCCCGAGATTTCTAGCCTTCGACAAAGCTTCCCTACTCCTCTCAGCCTCCACCAGGTCTTGTTTTCGCATACAGTCGGTCACTTTGTCCAAACAATACAAAACCCTCTCGTCTCCCCCTTTTTCTTCCTTCTTCCCAATCTTCACCCAAGAAACAGCATCGTCAAGTGCCAGAAAATCCCTCCATACACCCTTCTTACACGCTCTCGGGTCTTTGTGATCACAAGCACACACCATCGTGCTCAGTTGTCTCTCCTCAATTTCAGACTCGAACATCCATCTGTCAAGCATCTTGCAGAGTTTAATACGCAGGGGTTTGCGTAGTGGTTTATAACCATTGATGTCGCATTTCTGGAGTTTCACACTCTTGCTGTGACTTAATGTTGAGGATAGAATCGTTTTGGCGGCGGCATTGTGGTGGTGACTATTGAGTTTGGAGTGGTTTGTGGATTCATGCTCTTGGAATTCTTGTTGCGGAGATGGCGTCTTGCTGTCAACAAATCTGATTGACCGGGTGCTCATAAGAGAGGAGACGGATGAGCCCAATGTGTTGCTTGATGCGTTGCTCGATCCGCCAAAGTTGATGCTAATTGACAAGGTCGAAGATGTGCTGTCATCGGTGCTAGATGAACTTGAAGATGTAATCGATTCAGAAAGTGCTGGAAAGCTTTTGCGGGGCTGTTGACATGTTAGCCAGCGAACTAGAAAATTGGATGCATCTGTCCGACTTACATAGCTAGTGGGTGTATATGACTTCGATACATAATCAACTGAATGTGCGCTGAATATGCCTTCACTATCAACTTTGCGAATTGGCTTGAGTGCAACAAGATACCTCTTCTTATTTGGCATGAGCGAGTAAATTCCTGGAACTGGCAGTTTGGAAAAATAAAGTTCTCCAGAGTCGTCGCTACTGAGCATAAATTTTCCCCACTGTGTTCAGTCAGCAAGCTGATTGAGGTTTGTTTTTTTGGTCTGGATTATGAGGTGTTTGGGGGAATTTACAGTTTCTGGGCGACCCAAAGGATGATGAAAAAGGGTGGTCTTTGGTGTGTTGGGAACATGGCGTTCATAGGAGATATCCGAGTCAACTGATGTCGTGGAGGCAAAATTTCCATTAGAAGTGAAAGATGTCCGTTGGTAAACCTGACGGTCGGTTGTGGAATCATTGAACTGGGAGCTGTTCGTAGCTCGGAGAGGATAAGGAACCATTGGCAGAGACATGGACCGAAATTTGTAAGTCCAAAAGCTGTGCTGTGCTAGAAATAAGGAAAGGAGTCGCGTAGAATTTGGAGACAAATGTATACAGCAGACTATGGTTTTTGTTATCGCCTTGGAGTGGAGAACAGCACTTTATGGATAGTAGATAGATGCTGTGATAGCAAATGAGTTCTGGACATGGTATGCTGAGATGGAAATCGTCTATATAGATATTTGACACATGGTTCTGGAGAGGACTACTTTGGGGGTGACAATTTGAAAGCAGAATGCACTCTGTCAAAACAGGAGCAGAATTCATAAAGAAGCATGATTACAATGAAAAAGAAGGTTATGTAACGATCTACAACGAATGCGGGCGTACCCGTTGCAGATGGGGTCCGCGAAGAACGATGCTGAATAACCCAGTGCATTTGATCGCGAAAGAGTGTTGCCCAACAGAGGTTCCGCTGATAAAGACACAACGTGGAATGGGACGATAGATGCAGAACGGAATTTGACATGTAATGAGTAAAGGTCACTTAACCTTGGCGAAAAGAGGAAGAAGCAGCTCGTATCAAAAAGTACCCCAATGTCTGCTTTACCATTTGCATACTGTGCAATTTGCAACATGAGAAAAGAAATTCACATGTGGTTTTTGGCCCCGATCGATTGATTTTGCTGTGACTTCATATTCTATTGGGCATTCCACACCTATTGCAGTGCCCCCGTAATGTTATCAAGCAATCCCATACCATGCGAAGACCCAAATGCAATCAAATCCCTCAAACCTCAGTCGTGATTCTGGCCTTGGGGTTGGTAACCTTAACACCGAGTTGCTTTGCGCGGGTAATGATCTCAATTCTCTTTCTCGACGAAACGGCGTGGGAAATCCTGATCTAGATTAGTCTGGCTGACTATATTCCGTGGAGTCTTGTACATACTCGGCAGCGAAGGTCTTGTTGTGCATGAGGAGAAGGTCAACTTCACGGACGTTGTTGACGAGGAAAGCCTTGTGACCGGAAGGCATCATGTGGCGGGTCTTCTTGTTGGAACCGAAACCGATCTATATCCCTAGTCAGCGTTTCCTCGTTGCTGAAGCCCATGGTAGCTCGTAAGATCCAGATTTCGTCGACGGTCTATCCGGGCCACCAATATCCAATTCCCCCAATCTGCCCCCATGGTGACCCCTCGATTTCCCGTCCTCAAATCCTCGTCCCCAACTCCAATTCCCGCATTCACGTACCGATGGCATCACCATTTGGCCCTTGAATCGTCGTCGGACTCTGTTATCGATACCCTTTGGCTTTCTCCAGCTGGGATCAACGCGCATGAAGCGGTCAGATTGATGGCGAGCCCAGGCGGCCTTGCGTTTCTTGACAATGGGCACATGCTTCTTCGCGGAAACCATCTGCGATCTCATTAGTAAAGACTCTCCGCGTGGTTGATCGTATTAGGAGCTTGCCTTGTCGGTCGTTGATGGTTTGGTCGTCGGTGTCGTTTTGGTTTGTCGATGTGCAGTTTTTAGAAGGAAAAGTTTGAGGTTGTGTGTGGTTTGAACGTTTGACGTTCGCTCATTGGCTCGCCTCTACACAGCTTCTAGTCCCGAATCGGACGATACCACTACATCATGACGTCATCAAGACACGCACCTAGCTATGCCTCAATAAGCTTATCTTATAAGGTAACAACCCAGCGGCGCGAGAGTATATAAAATTCAATATAGCACACTCGGTCTTAGCACTTGCCTGGGATAACAAATACCATTCGACGTGAACATCTCCAACCTAGGCCCCTGATCCATCCTAAATACCTCGTCCATCCTGGTTTTGAGTGTGCCGCTGGTTCTTTTTAAATTAGTTCAATGATCGGTTTTGTGCTTGTATTGTTCAAAAAACTTCTACTAGATTACTATTTACTTTTCCTCTTTAACAAAGTGAAGAGTAAAATATTCAGTTACACAGTGGCTTGGCATCGTCACGTGATTCAGGCATCCAGGCAACAATTGCTAGTGTCAAGAGCTTCTCTCTCCTCCCTTCGATTCTTTAGACAAATACATACCATTCAGATTGCTCGCTCAGACCCTTCTGCTTTTTCACACTCTCTCCTGGAAATGATCAATACTCTTTTCTCCGAATCCAACTTTGCCCTGCCCGAACTCGGTAGCATTAAAACTTTACACGTTTTACGTGCGGTCAAGCAATACTTACTACACATCCATCGGATCAGTAACCAGTAGAAGGTTAGTTTTCCGACTAGCTTATATGGGAAGATAATTAAGATATATTAGTATATCTAATATCTTTTTATCACTTTACTTTACAAGATTACAACGCTAAGTCTTGCCTTTCTCACCTCTAGCTACATTCATAAAGAAGTTCCCGATCTAGCGCACATCAACCACGCCATTCCAATTCAACCCCCAGTTCCTCATCTCCCCCTCATCAACGTCAATTCCCACGGAGTCCCGCCGCACGGTATACCTCATTCACTTGTATATCTCGTTCCAATCCTTACAGTTGGAGGTCAGATTGCACGAAACTCACTATCATGATGGAATCCGAGGTTGGTTTCTACAAGTAAGTTTACAATCTCGAGTTGATATATCGGGTGGCACCTAATCGCAATTTAGGTCGTTGGGTTCAATTATGGTAGAGTTGGAGATTGGTGCAGGGAAGACATCAGTCAAAGTTAAAATTCATAAAGACCTCATCTGCAACGCCTCCCCATTCTTTGACAAGATGTTCAATGGTAGCTTTAAAGAGGCACAAAGCAACCAAGCAACATTTCCCGAGGACGACCCAGCAACATTTGAAGTGCTTTTATATTGGTTATACCGGAAGGAATTGCCCGACTTGAAAATCACAACAGCAGAAACATCCAGCACGCCCGTTTACAACTATTGTTCTGTTAAGTTATATGTACTCGCCGAGAAATTCGGCGTTTTCGACTTGATGAACATGGTCATGGACGAGGTCGTCGAGTTCGCCAGGCAGCCGATCCATGTTGATTATGCGTTCTCTAAAGTCGAAGAGGTGTATAATAATACCATGGACTCGTCAAAACTAAGACGTTTCTTCACAGCTCTGGTTTTAATATCTCACAGAGACCGCGGGGCGGTTAACACAACTACTGAGAGTATCGATCTGTTGGCAGAGGGCATATCTGAATTCGCGAAAGACTTCAGACTTGAGTCGCTCCGTCAGAACAAATCCAGGTCTCGAAAAACATTCGGAAGTTATAATTGGTGCAAGCACTTCCATATCCATCTCGACAAAGTACGCTGTGAACGAGACGATGATCGTTACTATTCAGATTGAGCTAATATAGTTAGCATTGAGATGACGGGTATGTTTCTCACATCTTATCTTACGCACCGCTAATGAAGAAATATAGATGGGACATGGGGTTTCTAGTTGCGCGACTTTACCATCAATTGCAGGGACATACGGCAGTTGTTTACAGGGAGGTTTATGAATATAATCTTTTTTCGATGTGGATGCGGAGCCGGGAATACTTGGCCACCAAGACTCAGATTAAACCGATAGTGAGCATTGAGATCAGTATAGCACAGTGAGGAGAAATTCAAAGCGATGACGTATCCTACTTGATATCTCAGAAATATATAATTCTGAACGTAGACAGACACGCCTGACAGACACGTCCATAAGCAGGAAACGGGCCAAAACGTCATTTGATACTAATATTAAAGCCGAAAATCAACATAAACGCGATCGAGTAATATGGAACGAAAGGGTTTCAAATCGCAATTCAAGTCATTAAAAATCTGCGATCTTTTTTTAATTAAGTCATGCAAAATCCAGTGATTTCATCGCCTGAGCAATTGCGTCTGTCCCATATCAAGCAATAATTGTGCTATAAAAGGTGATCCAGCTATGCATCTGCATTCAAGGCGGATTATATGAGCAAACCTCTCCGCAAAACAATAGCAATATCTCCCAAACTCGACTAGAAATTCAAGCGGCAATAGACCCTATCTGTACTTCTTCATTAGTGGTGCGTGAAACAAGGTAGAAGAAACATACCCATTTGCTTCTTTTAGTCTGCATTCTTTTGCTTCTCTTTTGCTTCTGTTGCTTTCCCTTGCTTCCCTCTTGTTGCGTGGGATCGTTCGAAGAAGACATTAAGAACTGCACCCCATTTACTTCTTTTGGCTTGCATTCCTTTGCTTCTCTCTTGCTGCGTGGGATCGTTCGGAGAATACATTAGAACCTTGGAAGATTTCGTACCCGCAGAGGTTCGCAATCAAGTCCATGTCCTTTTGCATAATCGTAGCCCTATTGGCGGCAATGGTAATTTGATGGGAAGCTATACCGTATTAGTAATTGTTATTGCGTATGAAGTTACTTGTATTACTGACCATCGAAGAATCCAATGAGAAAAGCTTCCGTCACCTCTTGAATAGCAGCGATAGCGGATGCTTGGAATCGGAGATCGCCGCGGACATTTGATGCAATCTCACGAATCAAACGTTGGAAGGGGAGCTTTGGGATAAGCAGTTCGAATGATTTTTGGTATTTGCGAATCTCACGGAGAGCTGCAGCTATATGGCTGTTAGCCTAAGCGCCGCGTAGTGTATAGACAAGCAACTTACTTCCTGGCTTGTACTTTCTTGGCTTCTTCACTTTGCCAGCAGCGCCCTTGCCAGCAGCGCCCTTGCCAGCAGCGCCCTTGCCAGCAACGCCTTTGCCAGCAACACTCTTACCAGCAACACTCTTACCAGCAACACTCTTACCAGCAACACTCTTACCAGCAACACTCTTACCAGCAACACCCTTACCAGCAACACCCTTTCCCTTTGCCTTGCTCTCGTCCTCAGGGTTGCTCTCGTCCTCAGAGTTGCTCTCGTCCTCAGGGTTGCTCTCGTCAGGAGGGGCCGCGGCGACAAGGTCCTTACGAAGTGCCTTTGCAGCGAGGTTTTTCCTAGGGACTTTGCCACCAACGGATTGGCGAGCAGTCTGTTTAGTCCGTGCCATTATGACGATGATTCTGACGGTGGTGATTTTGGTAGTCCAGAGGGGTTAAGGGGTCGAAAATTGTGTTGGTGGTGGTGAAGTGTTGTTGTTGATGTTGTTGTGATTAGATCGGTTAATTCCAACAATAGATAAAAGTGATATGTTGATGCCAAGACTTCACTTCACGTAGTCACGTGATCAGTGCTAGCGGCCGATTTTCGATCACGTTTCTCTCACTTAGTTACAGTTTCACTTTCGCCATGTCACTTCTATTTTTCTACAACTTTTTTTAAGATCGATCGATCTCGCCTGCAGAGTTCGACAGCAACAGATCCAGCTCTCTCTTGCAACGATCTCTCTCTCTCTCGACTGTTTCTGCTCTGCTCTCTCTCTGTCTCCAGCTTGTGCTTCTACTCTGCTTTGCTATCTCTCTCTCCGGCAAACCCAACTTTAGCCTCGACCTCAACCCAACTCGAACGATGTCGTCGGATTGGGATGTCCGCCGCAATGCGGTCAAGACTACAACAAAGAAGCTCGTAGCTGATGCACATCAAAATGATAGAAATGCCTGGCAGCGAGTCAAAAATAAAGTTTACGACAAGCCCGGTTTTGCAGCAAAGTCGCCAGCCGAGCAAAAAGTTATTCTTACCGCCGCCAGAAAGGCTATGATGACTCAACGCGAGCTCCAAGGAATCGACGCCGATACTAAGATTGCCACTGCTTACGATATCGAACAAACTGAACTTGAGCGTATCAAGGCCGATGAGAAGAAGCATTTGGATGCGAACTTGGCTGTCGCCACAGAGAAGGTATGTTGTTTGTTTACAATATGTGGTGTTACTTACTTACTTGCGTATATAGTTACGCCACAACAAGCGCCTTCGGGAGGAGGATGATGATGAGGACGGTAACGAGGATGAGGATGCTCCGGTTGCTGCGTTTCGTGCTACGGTTATAGATGGAGCTATTAGACTCCGTCTCAAAACGGTTGTCAAGCGACTAGAGCGGGACATTGTTCTTGGTGGTTGCAAGCGATATCTCAGCACTCAAAAGGAGATCGACGAGTTCACTCGACAGGTTATTGACCCCGATTGGATCAATACGTCTGCATCTGATGTAGAGAATGCTGCCAATGAGGAGGACGAAGGGGATGAGGAGGAGGCCGACGATGATGGAGGTGATATTGAAGTTGTTGTTTCTGAGGACGAAACTGAGGATGGCAACGATGATAATGATGAGGATTTGGAGGATTGGATCGTGGCATAACGAGGATAATGGAGGTGAGATTGAAGTGGCTGTTTCTGAGAACGAGACTAAGGACGGCAACGCAACAATGATAACGACAAGGATTTCGATGATTATATCATGGCATAAGCTATTCACAATAGCGTAAATAAATGAATTAGGCGCTGAAGAACATCATACCGTGTCTCTCAGGCGTGTCTCTCCTCTACTTTCCCTAGACCTGCTAAAGCTATAGCATAAACCTTTTCACTCCTGGATCCCAAATAAGCCATTCTAACACCTGATCACATAGTCAGTGGGATACTGTTAGTTCTAGATCCAAACATACCTTTATTAATATTATCCCGAGAAATCTATCACCTGACATACTCGATAACCGTAATGGAAAGATATGGAACTCAAACGTAATCGGATTCCATTTTCGAATATTACCACTTATTCCTCTGTTTTCATATGATTGCAGTTAGATATGCACACTTACACTTCAATCTGACACTTACACATATCATCATATATATCTTCTTCGCTCTCCTGTTCGACTACTATGCTGTTAATCCCCGGTGCCCTGTTTCGATACGACGTCTTTAATTTCTGATACTCGGAAACCACTTCCGAGACCATCTCAATATCGTCAATTTGGCGAGCCAAAGACATTCGTTGTCGTATCAAGCGCCCGAATTCCCAATGAGTAATGATCCAGGCTGAGAATATGTGATGGATTCGATTTTCCAGGTGAGAGACAAATGAACAAAGTGGCAGGAAGGCGTACAATCGACCGTCAAATTCCTCTGTTCTGCCGAAGAATTCTCCTTGAGGGTCGTGCTCTCTCACAAACAAATCGTGACAAGTAAACGCTAGAACGATCTGTAACTTTGGATACTGCCTGTACAACTGCGCGTAAGAGTAAGGATATATTGAAGCACCGTCTATACCACGTATCAACATGATAACGGTCGTGAAGTCGGGTACATTGTCGAAAAATGTTTTGAACAGAGCATCGTTCTCATCCAAGTCCAACTCGTCTCCGAATTGCTGAACACCATTGACGTCCATCACAGCCCATGGCAATGGCTCGTGGGCCTTGCGTCCATTCCAAAAGACGTTCTCTGTCGCATATATGACTTCTCTTGGCAAAAAGTCCTTGACAAACTTACGCAAGACAGTGAGCCCGGCTGCCTTTGCTGTGACCGTAATTCTCTTAGGCCTTTCACTCGAATGACGTCCACACACAATGACAGATATCAAACCAGAAGTATCGGTTGTCATCGATGGCATCGGGATGAGAGGGAATGGTATCTTTTGGAAGATAGGATACGAAGAAGCGTCGTCGGCCCGTTCCTCGATGCGTCGAACTTTCATACCTTTTACCTTTCTCCTGGTTGCGAATTGTTGACGTTGCTCTTTGGACCAAGACGCTGTATTTGACGTCAGTAAGCAATATATATCAATCAGCAACTCAGACTCGAGCTCACCATGTAAGATACGGCTCTCAACCATAGTGTTTAATTGAAGTTGTTCTTCTTGTCGTTGAGTTCGAGGCACTGGCGGTAGCAACACTTTCCTAGCATCCCTCCGCTTTGCATTTTGAACTTTGGTCATCTTCAACTTCCTCTCGTGCCTTTGCTGGACCGTTAAATGCCCTGATGGATCGAATCATTCAGCACACACAATACTGATTGTGTATTTCAACTTTCAACTTACGAAAAGCTTTTTGGTCCAACTTCGTACCCTTCGAACTCATTTTTCTCTTGTATATGCCCGCGTCTTCAGCCATTTGCTCAACTCGGTGATAATTCCTTCTTAATAACGTCTTTCTGCGTATCTCGCGAATTGCTTTGGCCTCCGATGCGTCTAGCCGTCCTACTCTGAAGTAAGTGTTGAACTGATTGGTTTGAAATTGCGGTGCCTGTCTCACTCAGGATGTCATTAAGTTTCTTACTGACCGACCCGTCATTTAAAACCCCGATATTGACCTCGAGGGCTTCCTTCAATCTTGGCAAGAAATCGATACTGCGCGGTGGCTCTCCCTCCTTGACCTCTGGTATCCACACATCTCGCAGCCACTCTGGGCAATTGGGTTCCTCGTTCCTGTATCTAACGGGTGCTGCCAAAGAACCTCTCGCTTTCCCTAGGGACTGCCCTATTTGTATGATTAGTACTACAATTTTCTGAATCAATTGTACATATCTCGGACAACAGAGACCTACCTTTTCGAACGTATGGCTTTCCTTTTTTTTTTCCTTCTCCGATTACAACTTCTACATCTTCTACTGACAACTGGTCTAAGCATAGTAAGTGTGTTGTTACTTGCACAGTTGGAAATGTCAATTTGACCTGGAAACTCACCGACCTCTGTCCCACCATGCGTACCATCATCAGTCCCATTGTTAAAGGCTTCATCGAAAGCCTCATCGAAGACATCCTTCTCGTCGAGGTCCTCGTCTTCGTTCTCCAAATCCTCACAATCGGTCTCACAGTCAACACAATCGGTCTCACAGTCAACACCGTCGTATTCGAAAATACATTTAGATACACTTGCTCGTGGCATGTACAATATTGCTCCTATGCACTATATTAGTTTGATTACACGAGTGAAGGTTAACACATACCGCTTGATGTGAAAGTCCCTAACACAGGCCCTTCTTTCTTGTACGGCTCGTCCATCTTGCTTCGTTGACTTGCTGCTTTCTAGCAACTATCGACTTGATGATTGGTGTTGTACATAAGATGTCATTGATGATAAGATTTATGTCGTTATGTTGTAAGGAATAAAGGATGGGAAACGAAGATGTAAAAAGTTCAAGAGGTTCCTTGAGATATTGAGGAAGGATTACCCATCGCTCCTTCCTTCTCACCCACACGCCAAGCATTCTCAATCAACCTCCTTTCAACGAATCGAAAGCTATGTAAGTATTGAGAGGTCTATATCTAGTCAAAATAAGGTATTAGCTTTTCTAGTTTATCGTTATATGTATATATTCTTGCATAGACAAGCGTTTGAGTGTCCAGGCATCACCCAATTCGACGTCAATCAAACTTCACACACAAGGCTTGCAAACTCCACATCATTGTTACAACGCTCATAAATGAATCATCCGTTTCGCGATGCTCTTGAGTAAGTGTTGGTGTGTTAGATTTTGGTGGTGTTGATAGTAAAATAACGGCATCCTCTACAGGTCTATCATTCGGATGATGCTATTCCTTACGCTCCTGAGTAACACATCTTCCTTTGTTAATTTATCGACTTTTCGCATTTATTTATATGTTGCACTTCTTTGGCTTTTCCCTTTTTCGACTTTTCGACTTTTTGACTTGTTAAATTACTTAAAAGCTGAAATATATAAAACGTTAAAAAATATTAACGTGAGATACGTGTGACTAATAAGCCACTATATGGACTGCCTCTAGTTAAATGAAACCCCCTTACTTATATGAAATGCGTTTTGCGTTCGCTGTGGCAACGTAAGGAATAAAAGTCAATGTTCTCTATGCATGGATCAGTGCCGTCATTCCTCTTTATCTTGGCTAAACATTTTCCTCAGCCACGTTCAATGGGTGGTAGAGAAGATCCTCATCAGGGCGCTCACGTTCTTTTTAAATAGTGCTTTGTTAGGTCGTGGTCACCCTGCCTCTACAGCAGTATCCCTCAGAGAGCCTCATAATGCTCCCAGAGGGCAGGCATCTCCTCTCGTAGATCTTATGAGCAGACTTGATCACATAACATGTACACTAGCATGAGTATTCGTTTCTTGAAACTTGTAAATTTACTTCCATTTGTCAAAAAGGAAAAACGCCTATCATCAAGATCGCTAGGGTATTGACGTCTATGCAAGAAAAGTCATTAACCACCCAAAGTACCTTCATCATCGTCCGGCTTTATCTATCACAACACACTGTCTCTCTCCCTATGCCGTCTTCACTTCCCAACATTTCTAATCTTAATCCCCTTCAAGCTCCCTACACTCCTCCAAACATGATCACTCACTCTGATCGGTAACTTCCTACCTTTAAGTCTCTGATCCACCAACCACAAGCCCACGACAAACTCCTCTTTCTGCAACATCCCATTTCCCCCTCTATCAACTAGCGCATAAACCTCCTCCAAAACATCCACATGTAATCTTGACCGCGAGAAAATATCTCTCACCACTAAATTGCACACCAAATTCTCCGCATTAGGCACTGATAACGGGACATGCAAGCCACGATTTGAGGCAAAGACGCCTTCATAGCGTTTTTTCTCTCGCTCAGTGATGGAGTCACGCCAGCGTTTACGATCGCCTTCGGCATGTTTGTTAGGGTGTTTTTTCATGATGTGATTCTTGCTGCGGCGTTTTTTATCGCCTTCGTCTTCTTCTTCTGACCGTGGTTTTCGCATCGTGGTGCGAAGATTGCTGGTACCAGGTTTGGAAGGACTAGGAGTGCGAGAAATGTCGTTGTGATGGCTGTGAAAGAGATGTGTTCGGCCATTCCGCCGCGTTGGTGGAGGTACGGGCGGTTGGAGGAGTTGTTTGGAGGGGAGTTGGCGCGGGAGGTGGCAAGGGAACTGGCCACTATGGCGTTAGCCATAGAGTTGATTGTGCTAAAGGAGTTGACGGATGTGGTGGAGGCAGATGTTAGGCGCTGTCGTTGGGGGGTAGTGGTAGTAGTGGTTTTGCGGGGAGGTGGTGGGGCTGGTCGATTGTCTGTTGCTGATACAAAGGAATCGTCGGAATCGGAACTTTCGTTGCCATTTCGGACTTTAGAGGTATTTGGCTTAGTTGGGATGGGCTCTGCGACTGCTTTTGGGGCTAGAGGGACTTCTGGTTTGGATTTTGGTTTGGTTAGTGGTGCACTTCCCGAATGACGAAATGGTATGGGACTTGATGCATTTCCCTCCTGTTTTTTGGGCGAAGGCGGCGATAGAAGTGTCGGTCCTTTGGGGGTCATGATATCTGATTGAGGTCTACGCGGCGAAGGAGATGGTGTACGAAGCTTCCTGGGTGTTGGTTGTCTCGGTTTCTTAGATGGCGGAGGGGTAGGAACCGAAGTCTGCGCTGGAGCCAGAGCCTCTGTTCTCTTCCTCACAGGTGGTGGTCTTCTTGTGCCTTGCACTTTAGCATTTTGTTCGAACATGCCAATCAATGAATTCGTTGGCGGTATCGAAGTGGTATCTAGAGCATGATCCGAGCTCTCCCTAGAAGAACTCCGCCTGGAGGATGGGGACTTCATGAAGTCAGACCTTGGCCTCAAATCTGATCTGAACTTCGTTTGCGGCCCAGTAATATTTGGGCTAACTGACGCAGATCGTGAAGCTGCTAGTGTAGCTGCCATAAAGGCAGGGGATTGCCTTTGTTCTACCGAAGTTCCTGAAGGCTGCAAGAATCCCGAACTGTCGAGCCGGCCCATCCGCGATGGACTACCTTTCGTGGAGTTTGCCCTTGATCTTGGAGAGCCCAACCCAAGACTTTCCCCGTCATTTGATATCCTAGCTTGGTTGGATCTCCTGTATTGTTCGACTTCACTGGTGTTGTGAATCGGTCACCCTGAAGAGCTCCTTGACCTCCCCCTCTACCATCCCCTCTCCCAACCTTTGTAGCGGCGGACACAGCTCCATCACTACCCACATACGTGTTGATATCGGGTTTCGGCTTCACCGGAGGTTTCCAGGCCATAGCAGCACCTCTGAGAGCCGCATCTTGGGCGGCAGAGGGTGATTTATTGGCGAGGCGTGAGTCTTGTGAAGCTCGCAGTACCCGATCGGTCGTCATTAAGGCCGCGATCCCATGCGTAGGGTGAGGTCACGCTTGTAGCTTGGAAGAAGGTCGGGCATGTGCGTAGAAACACTCATAGGAGTGCTGTGGTGTGACAATGTGAGGAAATCAGTGCAAGTTGTTTACTTCGATAGGTACGAAGTACATGCATCATGGTGTTGATGTTGCTTACGCGGGTTCCTCCAGAGATGCGGAGGGCTATTAATAGAAGTACTGTACCTGCGCAAGACCAATATTTGATCACGTGAGTAGACTTAGCTGATGCTATCACCTTTGGAATGTGTGTGAGATCCAAGGAAGAGTTTCAATATTCCTAACTGTATGGCATTGCAAAGAAGCGGATAATAGGTAATGGACAATTGAGAAACTCAGAAGGTTGTTAGAGTTGCAGTTTCACTTCCCCTCCTTCGCACTAGATAAGCGAGTTTAGCTAAAAGTCTACGCAAAGTCGACAAGATAAGAAGTTGCACTAGACTTTCTTCACCAGCTGCTCCTGCTTATCCTTTCCGCGATGCTCTTATCGACTTTAGGTAGCCTTGAAGCTGAGCTTATCGCCACTCGTGGTCTCCCCCGCGAAACACTCCATCACTTTGAAAACAACAACAACAATAGAGAATGAACCGGCTTGGAATCTTTTTTTTAAGTGAGACGGTACGATACATAACGATAAAATAGAAATATATACTGAGTTTTAGCGAGCTATTGACCTCTACATAACTTTTGTCAGAATGTCCTATTGCTATTCCTGGTATAACCGTGTAACTGAATTTTAAATAAACCTATCTAAGGTGAATTCGTAAATATAGCCATATATAAACACCATATTACTTTATTATATGCTTTACTTCCCGAAACTATACTAAAGTAAAAAAGACTAAAACTCCTACTAAATTTAATTTTTTCTCCGCAATAAAGTAAAGAGTAAAGCATCCAAGTTTCAGCTTTCATCACACTTTTCTTTAATACCAATTCTCGCCCTGCCCGGGAACATGAAAGCTTGTGTGTTTTAGGTGCGGTCAAGAAATACTCATACACATTCATTGGATCGGTAAACCAGCAGAAGGCTACTTTTTCCTCGTCGTAATTCTACTTCCTGCAAATGCTAACCATATTCAAGTCGCGGAGCAGTACTTCGACAAGACCAGCTTCTGAAGAAAAACAATTAAGACATGTCAGTAAATCCAGTCTCCTCAACTTCAGCACAATTTCTAAAAGTGTGATGATAAGGTGATATAGTGTTTGGATAAGGTTTTAATTATAAGTTCACTTAGTTTTGCTTATAATTCAGTCACACCAGTAATAGCATTAGGAAGATAGTACGTGTGAGAATAATTCTAGTAGACATGCATGGCAAGGCCCAATTCCATAGCCCGTATGCCAAGATTACCTCTAGAGCAAGTCCAAATACCATCAGAATGAAGTTGCGTTACTTGACTTTCACACCGCATACCTCTCCTCGTCCAACAAGGTACCTTCTCTCCACGAATCCGTCACCCATTTCACCCTCACAATCCTCGGAATTTTCCCCGTCACCTTACCAGCAGCCTTGACCCTAAAAGTCCTTGCCATATCCGCATCCTGCGACACAACAATATAATGAGTCAACCCCTCCTCCTCATCATCCTGCGCAATACGCCCTCCCGCAAACTGGAATTGATGCATCACAATCCTTAAATCCAACGATCCATCCCCTTGAAATCTCGCCACGCAACCCCGGAACATGGAAGCTTTCAAATCCCCAACGCCTTTTCCTCGTTCCTCGAGCTCTGCGAGGAATTGCTTGGGTGAGAATGACGAGTTCTTGGGGTAGACCATGCTGTCGAATAGTGATTTCAGTTCTTTGGGAGTGAGATCTCGTGTAAAGCTGTCTTCAAACACATCCACGTTCTCTCGAATTCTGGGCTCTGAAGCTCGAGTGACGTGGAACATATGATTTGGCTCGAAAGGAACCAAGTACTGCTGCTTGATCGCATCCAAGACCCAAATTGGCTTGACGATATCAGTTTCGTCGGCGACAATCAAGCTTTTGATGGTCAGGACGTTCTTTTCTCCAATGCAGATGGCTTTCTCTTCGCCAGTTGATTTATCTGGTAAGGTTATCTTCCTCATTGTCGATTTGATTGTCGTTCCACCGTTAGATGTGATCATCTGTTCGATCTCGGCCTTCGATTTTTTCTGGGGTTTTAGCATATCGGTTAGGACGAAGAAAGTGAGGCCTTGGAATAGATCGGTTTTAGGACCGGCGTATTGAGTAGTGATTTTGCGTTCATTGCCTGCGATCACGAGCTCTTTCTTGAGTCGTTTGGTCAGTCGGCGTTTGGTATCGACTTTAAGCTCTTTGTTTTTCGACTCTTCCTCCTCGGCTCGTATTTTGACTTTGAGAAACTCATCATATGTCAGTGCTGTCTCCCAGTCCTTATCGTCTCGGATTTTCTTGAATCTGGGAAATCGAAGAGTGAGTTTGGTGGCAAATTGGTCTGTACCGCCAACTGAAGCAGCTTTAACCTCAACAACGATTGAGTCGCTTGGCTTGATCCAAACATCAGGCCTTTCATATTGTCTCCCATCCCCTGCAAGAATGATGTAGTCGTCCGGAGGACTTTTTTGATTCCATTCAATCCATTTCCCATCAGTCTTGTGTCGGACAGTAGCATAATCTTCCGCTCGAAATCCTCCTCCGACCTTGAAAAATGAGAGGCATTTTTGGGGATTCGTCCCAGGATGACTTTCTTTGTAGTTCTGGCTGACGGGCAGACCACACAGGAACGATGATAAACCACCACCCCGATGACCGCTCCCGAAGTAGCCACCAATGATTATGCAGTCCAGCGATTCACCAAACTCAGTCATATACTCTGGCTTGACTTTCATCCAATTATCGTTTCGACTGTTGAGCCGGTACATAGACTGGGGGTTTTTCAGTACCAGGCCTTCTGATGATTCCTCGATCACTTTGCGAAGCGCAGGCTCGATTGCTGCGCTAGAGTTCGCCCTTTCATATTCATGAAGCTCCAGTCGTTGTGGTACATTTTTAACAACCCTTTCCAAGGCTGCACGTCGATTTTCTAATGTGTATGGTGTGAGGACCTTGCCATTTAGATACAGACAGTCGAAAACTCGAAAGAGAGGGCGTATCCCAGTTCCATCAAATGGATTTTTCTTTTCCGAGAGCGCTGCAGTCTTGAGAGTCCCAAAAGCCACCATTTTATTGGTTTCTGGATCCCAAGTAATCATTTCTCCATCTAATATGATGTTTTCCAACCGCTCGTCAAATGCATCTTTGATGTGCCTGGTCAAGGCTGACTCGTCGTCTTCAAATCCATCTCCGTACAAATAGGTGTAATCTTTTGCGTTCCGGGACCAAAAAGCAAATCGCTTTCCACCTGGATGGCTATCATCGTCCATCATATGCAGCTGCATTCTCTCCCCATCCAACTTCTCCTCAATCCAAAATTCCTTGTCGACGCACCCTAGCTTTTCGACGATAACTTCGAAAGAGTGAGATTGAAATTGGGCAAGCTGAGGTTGAAAAGATTGCATGAGTTCAATCTCCAGGATGCCAGAATCTTCTCCCGTCAGCCGTTTAGTAGTATCGCTCAAATCCCAGCACACTCTCCGTAGGCTAGAGGAAACGTTGAACAATGCTTCGCCGTCTGGATGCCAAATTTGGAGAATCGTCTTCTCCGAGGCTCCTAATTTCATTTGTCGTAATATAATGCGGACCAGCCAAGTAAGTTCGGTGGCGTTCATACGTTCGTAGAACTTTTCAAAGATGGGGAGTTGATTTTCCATTGTTTGGTCCGAGGAAAGTTTATCGAGTAAAATATTGACTTCGGCAATATTCATATTGCCAACACCGGTTTTCATGTCTCGTTTCGTGAGAACCTGATAACATCTGCCGGGGAAATCGCCAGCACTCTCGCCGTTCTGCCCAGGGACCTTCCAATTCAACAGAGACTCGGCGTCGGGAGCTTTGGGACTCAGTTTGAGGACTTTTATCAATAACTTAGCAACGGCTCTTTCTTTGAGACCGTACATGGCTCTATCACGATCCTTCTCTGGGATGATCAGTCTCATGGCTGGGTACCCGTCCAGTCCAACCTCACTCCGCCATCGCGCGAAGAATCGTGAAATCACTTGTTTTCGCTGCTCATGAGGAGAGAGCTTGTTTACTCTGCCCCTTTACTTGATTTTGATTTTTTGTTATCCATGAGGGGATCGAAGAGAGACTGAAACAATGTGTGGAAAGGAGGAGTTGGGTTGAAATTCCGAGGACGGTCAGGCCATCTGAAGCTATCAGCATGGTTTCACTAAGTTGAGGCGCGTATAAATCATACTTAGCGTCCAGCTCCGCCAGGGTTTGCTTGCCGTGGCTGTACTGCTCTGTATCTTCTTCAGCCGCCGTCATGGTATGAGATTTGCGGGACATTTTGTTAAGAGGCACAGTAACCAGCAGATGTGATGTATTCGGGTATTTCTTCAACTTGCTGCTGTTGTTATTCGGGACTTGAGAATACGTTCATGCACCGCTGATTTCCGAAAGGAATGATCGTTATCGATTTAGGCCAAAATGGAGAGGGGAAAGAGGAGAGCAAGCGGATTTTAGTCTGATGAAAGAGGAAGTGATTGCAGGACAAATAGTATGCTGAAATACCACACGAAAATGAACAGAGAGTGATTATTGAAATTTAACCAACGATTTCTTGTCGTTGTCATCGGACGAAAGATAAATGTACTGAATCTTGAGCTGAAGTTGACGCGCCGAAGTTAGGCAGAAAACACGCTAAACACGCTAAACACGTGACTAGAATGCTTGGCGAACGAAATTCTCAAGTTGAAGCTCAAGACTGCCCACTGCAGTCTCTTCCTAACATTCCTGTTCATCAAAACATTCGCTTGATTTTGCTCTGCATCGTTGTTTGACCTGCTACCTCGTTATTCGGTGAAAATTTTGATGGATTCATCGACTTGCAGCATGGGGGTGGTCGTTGCACATGAACCTGACCTTGATTCTCTGATGCCAGCATGGCTGCTCAGTGGGGGGTTAAAGTCTATTTTTTCAGTGCTTCTCATTTCCTTGCACAGCGAAAACGCTTCGAAGACTCTCAAGTGTGTGCGCTTTAATTGCTAGTGGCTCATAAAGTGTCGTGTTTTATGGAATCGGGCTCATCTTTTACCGTACCTGACGATGCTTGATATCTACCTACCCTATTGCCCGAAACGCTTTTTGGGTTTAGAAGATATGTTTCTTTGGTATCGTATAATTATTACCATGGCACCGATTGAAATCCCGAACATTTCAAGTTCGACCGGAACTGTTCGAATTCTCTGGCTGCAATTTTGAGGTATTCCAGGATCACGTCAAATTTTGTATCCTTGCTGTATACTTGTTGCGGATGGGTCGTAATAGGACTGTTTCCTGACATTGTATATCACCACCCTGTGAAGTTGCTTACACAGGATCATCATTGTTATTCATTGGTACATTGGATACATGCCACTACCCACAACACGCCACTCTGGTCCAGCTCGGCTTCTCAGAGGGGAATGGGACAGACACTCAAGGATGGTAAGTTGGTAACCAGCGAATACCCCAAGAACTCGCCGGGTGAGTCTACTACGATGACCGAGATACTACCTCTTGCAATGAGATTCGTTCTGGTATTTACCTAAACAGTGAAGGATGTGGATGTGTCTTTTGGGAGACGGTAGAATGAGGCTGCACAAATCTGAAGGCGAAGGTCGAGTCACATTCTACTCATTTGTAGAATAAGCCGAGTGCACTGGATGGAATACCACAGAGCAAGTGCGCGCTGGTGAGCGAAAGAGCTAGTCCGATGGAATATGTTGCTCGTTGAAATGCTGATACTGGATGGAAAGTAGGATACAACTGCTGCACGAAGTCTATCTGTCCCGCCCACTTGGTACAGTAGAACAACCAAGTAGGTAGGGAAGAGAGCGCCAAAGTAAAACATTGAATTGCTCTTCCATGATTTTTTCATTACCACTCAGATCATCCTTTCAAACTTTCGCCTACGAATATAAAGCGCCTGCCAGAGCGAGGGAGGACCTTCCAGCACATATTTATTAAACAGCCACCTGGAAAGCTCTTTGATTTAAACAACCCAACCTTGCTGAATCCTCTTCCGAGAACAGAAACATTCTCATTCTCGATCATTTTCGGCTAGTGGAGCGGAAGTCGCCATTTACTCCGGATACGAGATGAAGCTCCTCTACGTTGTGCTTATTGAGGTTTTGAACATGCCGGTTCAGCCGCTTGCTTTGCAAGCAGGTACTATTGTTTGTGCATAGACCAAGGTAAGTAAATATCTAAGCTTTTGGCTTTTCATGTGGTACCTCCGTACAGTATTACAACGCGGGTTGAGTATCCATGTTCCGGTCTTCCTGGTCACACAGTTCCTCAACCAGCCAAGCTCAACGCAGTTGGAGTGCCATATTTGCTGTCGCCTCCAGCATATGTCCGACCGAGGCTTCAGCTTTTACTCGTTCCTCCTGAACACATGACGAGCGGTCAGAGTATTTGAGAGTCGTCAGGCATAATCATTTTACGCAACGACGAAGTGAAATCGGATGCTGAGGGAATCCATACTGTTCCATAGGTCGCAAAATCTGACTCGCATTCGCATGGGCAACCACCTCCTGATTCTAGGGGTGATCAAAAAGTATGCGTCCGAGTATGTTTCGCAAGAGATCTGAAGTTATTCAATGAATCAGGACATCATCGACTGCCTCTTCACAGTATTACAAAGTACCAATGTCCAAGACAAAGTCTGCCGAGGCTTTGAAGACGGATATGATATTCTCGGGAGCCATTACCGGGATACTCGAGTTACCATCGGCACGGGAGAGATATGTACCCGTAAACAAACAAAGGCTTGCCCTAGCCTGAATACATCGCGCTTGTGGTGGGGGGAATTTTCGGGAGCGCGCGCAAAAGGTCTGATGACGGATATGAAATGGTCATATTTTGATTGCTTGGGACGTCGCTGCTCGTCTTCAGAGTTGCCTAAAGGGGCACTGATCTCAGACCTCAAATCCCTTGTCAAATCCCATCCTGAAGCCCAACCCACATCACTCTGCTTCTCCCCCCACGATGATACAGCTGCCAGGTCAGCCTGAATTCCGTGAAATGGTAGACAGGCTCAACGGGGGTGGGTGAGACAGGCCGCCATCGTCCCACCGCCGGCTGTGGCCGCACCAGCAGATGTGTCCACGTCGTTGCTGTGTTGTGGTTGTGTTTGCTTTTGAAGCGTTGGGGCTTTTTCTGATCTGTTATTTCTTCGGGGGAAGCGAGGGAATGAGAATATTATGAGAATAACGGCTCCAATGGTAATAATGCCGCAAGGAACGCCAAAGAAAAAGAAGCCGCCATAATATGTATCAATAAATGTAGAATAATGAAAATAATAAATATATGAATAATGAAATAGTGAAGGGTGCCATAATAGTGAAGGAAGTCCTGCCCCCGGCCACTCACTCTGCACCCCATGCATGAGTTGCGCTGAATCCCGAGCTTGATAAGGCAGTGATCCCTCCTCCATCCATCCATTCCCTCTTATCTCATCCAACCGAGAGAGTCACTCACTAACCATACTACTCAGCCGTAAAGGGACGCTTCCTTCTTTGATCACCACCACCTTCTTCCTTCACCCTTCACCTGCTTTATCCAGCTTCCTCCGACAACTTCCTCGCTTCATCTTCATGGAATCCTAAGCCCCCGACACCTTTCCAAAGAATACCAAGTTATGTCGCACTTGGACCATCAGACTCAACTTCTCTTGGAGCTTCTAAACACAACTCCAACAGCCTTTAGATAAGACCCTCGGCGACGTCAAATCGCATTCTCAAGATCCGATCGCATCGAACAGCTTCACTACTCCGAATCAACGACGATCTGGTCGACGTCGTCGGTGCACGACTTGAATCGGACCCTTTAAACAGTACGTCAACCCGCCTAGCCTCGCAGCAAGGCACGCGACACCATGGCACTTCAACCTCGAAGCTACCTCTTCTCGAGAGCTTCTCCAACCTTCACAGAACCCAAGTATGATCGATCGAGCAATGAACGACAAACCCGACAGGCTACGAAGGAAGCCAGCAAAGAAGTGTCCAACGAAACGCCAACCCGTCCTACTTCTTCTCCCGTTATCGATATTCCCATGCGAGGTAGGAACGACATTTCACAGGAGAGCAGACGCTCCCAAGACAGCCGACGCTCTTCACAGGCGAAGAGGCAGCAAGGCGAGAAGACCAGTTCTTCCACAAGGCGTACCAGAGGCGCTCACCACGATTCGTTACCTCCCTCGGTCGCCGCTCTTCTCGCCCTCACATCGATACCCTTACAGAAGTCAAACAATACAGTTCAGTACCGAAGCGGGGCAGGTCAGCGACTGACGGTGGATGCAATCCTACAACATGCGTCCGAGGAGAAAGAAAATAGCTTGTCATATGAGAAGAGTCCACTCGACATTCTGCTCAGCCCTCCCGATGATCAAGATGATGATATAAATGAAAGCGAGAACGGCCATGAGTCTGTCATGTCTACGCGAACTATGTCAAGTGAATCGATGCCTTCGCTAGACGGGGATTCTCTGAGTGACGGCTCGCCTTCGTATGGCTCTGTTATGACACCAAGTCCGAGGAATCGAAGGCCTACATTCCCACGAAGGCTACATTCAATATCGTCACCCTCAGAAGACCATCCTTTGTCTTCATCAGAGATTGATTTTGATGAATTAGACTTTCGGGTCTTCCAAAGAACTCCGGAAAAGACGACGGAGGAGACAGTTGTGCCCTCGGTCATCGAATTGGAGTCACCCCGCCGCAAGTCTGCTTTCAAGTCAAATTTGACAGCTTCGTTGAAGGCATTACGATCCGCTGCCAAGTCACTCTCAAGTTTGACAGCTCCCATGATACTACCAGACGATTTTCTCACGCGATCAATTATTTCCATCGATCCTCGAGTTCCGTTTACCGATGAACGCATGCCTCCACGTTTGGAGGATACCCCCACTCCAGCCCTCCGACGATACCTGAATCCCACAACAAACGCTCCGATCGAGGCGCATGTCCCAACATCCCTTGCCCAAACAATGGGATCCACGCAATGCACGGCTTCAATTCAGATGCAGACCTACAAAATTTCACGGTCGAAGAAGAGCACTTCGCCAAATGTTATTAGCCGACGAACGCAATCTACGTCCGAAGAGGCATTCGCAGATGTTGCCGCTGGGCCGGTGGCACGACAAAGGGACATGAGGGAGAACAGTGACTTCATCAGAATTGCCGTTATGGAAATGGCGATGCGCAAGAAGGGTAAACTGGACGACCAAAAGCCGGGTAGGGCCCGATGGGCGCTGCCTCCGCGGAAATCACCAACAAAACCTTACGAGATATCCGCCGATGGAGTTCCCGTTCGCTGGATAGCGGTCACGAACTAAAGACACATGTCAGAACACAAGCAGGCGAAGCAAACAGACGAAACGATTCAACTTTTCAAGCGACAGATGCTTTCCTTTACGATGATCTGGATCCTCCTTCCACGTTTGTCGCAGAGAGCCGGTGAGATAACAGGGCTTTCAATCTGATTGCATGACCCGGTCAGCGACTACCGGCGATGCTGGTTCTTCTGGAAGGTTTGGAAGCAAATCCCGACCCACATCGTCATGATGATGCGCTCCCAGGGGAAGGATTCAAGGGTTGTGTTTCTGCACCCCACTTGTTCAGACTCGGCACCGTTTCTTGACATTTCCATTTGTCATAAGGGACGAAACTCACGCAGGCACAACACCAATCACCAGCTCGCCAATCTTGATCACTCCTTCTCACGAGTCACCATCGTATCACCACACCAATTGTCGGGGAAAATTCTCCAACGCCGCGATCTCAGAGTTCGTTCGACAAATTTTTCTAAAACTCGGTACTTTCGTGGGTCGACGGAGGAGATTAAAAGCGTTCTGGAAATTTCCAACGTGATGCACACAGGGTCTCTGTGGGGCTATGGTTTTGAAGGGACTCGACTTCCTCATCCGTCTTCACCGCCGAACTTCATATTGATCAAATACGTCTTGGCTGTTTGGTGACTCCCTGCTCACTGCTCAGGGTCCTACTCAGAGATGCTGCTCGCAAATAGCCGCAACACCAAACCTCTGTGTCAAACTCACTTTGATGGAGCCTCTCACCGACCTCTCTGCGGGGAACAAAAAATCAAATTTTTTCAGACAGAATTTTCCAAGAAAAGCCCAACGATAATCCTTGGGCAGCGATTGGTTTCAAAATTTTCTCGTTTCATTTTACTTGCATTATTGTTGCATTGTACAGCGATGCGGTTTTTCATTTGTTTTAGGGAGTGCAGGACAGCTGGCATATTCACGGACACGTATCATGGGCATATTTCAAAGGCGTTTTTGGAGCAGAATTTTTTTTTTTTTTTCAACAGGTGCATATGAACGACATGACATGGAAGTTGGAATGGATCTGAATCTTTTCTGCGTGCGAGTGCAATTGCAATTTGTGGACGCTTTCCTTTCGGTTATTGTTAGGGCATCGCGTGGGCATTGGTTGGTTGGTTGGTTGGTTGGACGCATGGAAAGAAACTGCATGCATGGAATATTTGGTGCAATGATACCATGAGACTTTCTGCGAGTCGTATGATTGCTTTCTTGCTTATTGAACTTGACACTTTTCTTTTCGATTTTGTGCAAGATGCAGGTAGATTGTTCGAGTTGATAGCGTGCCAGTTTGTCTCCGAACTGTGTATGGCGATTCCGATTTGAGAGCGCGACTTGTATTACATATTTTTAAAAAAAGATGAAATCAAATCAAGAATAAAAAGAATAAAAAGAGTAAAATTAAAAACCAAATCTCATCTTTTTTGGGTGATTGCAAGTGGATCGTGCTTGCGTTCGTTATCTGAATTGATAATTTGAATCGCCAACTAAGTGTTGTACTTTCCACTTGTCAGTGGTATTGAGAAGTGGTCTCTGTGCAATCTTTTGGATCATTCAAAAGAGTAGCTTATAATTTTACATGATCTTGTTAAAGCGAATCTCATTGCCACTTAACAAGTTTGCCGTGGCACTTCTTCTATTCATCCATTCGGCGTTCAGCCTTATTTTACACTCGCGTATAGTACTTCTTTCTAAAATAAGAGAGCAGACTTTTAGACTATACGTGTGTACGCAATAATAAGCAGTCAAAAAGGGAGAAAAGAATTATATACTTAGTAGCACTATACGTATTACTTTAAACTTAAGATTTATATCAAAATTTATAAAACTTCTTCGAATAACACACAACTCATTCAGCAGCGATTTCTTTCTAAAAACTCAGCATTACAGAACTTATACCTTCTCCTCTCTGCTCCTATCAACCACCTCCTGACTGTGCACATTCATGTCCCCATCTCCTTCTCCTTTTCTATCCTCTCCATCGACCCCCCTAAACACCCACCAAAACCCCACAGCAGCCACCCCCATAACCCCCGCCAAACACGCATACATAACAACCAACTTCGGATCCACCGCCACCGGGGCAATCGCCACACCCAGCGCCGACCCCACGGCAGCGGTAAACTGCGTGAAAGCCTGCACGATACTCTTCATATTCCTTGGACTCTTCGAATAAGCGTATTCCGAGGCCGTTACGAATCCCATGATCTCCGCGACGGCTAGGATGAAGTAGATGGGCGTTTGAACGAATATCGAGATGTTGTTGGGTTGTATCTCTGGCTTGGGATTGGATGTGGAGGATGATGTCGAGGAGGATGTCAAGGCAAAGCAGGCTAATGGGGCTGTGTAGCACGGTCCGCTGGTGTAGATGAGCTTTTGGGTGATGGCGGCGTAGCTCATGGCTATTCCCATGGTGAGGTATGCCACGGTGATGCGTGCGATAGGACCGAATGCAATTTTGTATTTGGCGAGAACCGGGTAGAGGGATTGAATGAGCGGGCCGAGGAGGACGCATGCGATACCATTCATGGCTTGGATGGCATCGTTGGGGATGTGGTGGAGGTTCATCTGGCCGGCTTGGGAAACGAGGTTGTTGTAGATTTGGTTGAAGCAGAGGTAGAATATTACGAATGAGAATCTAAATTCGAGATGAGGTGTAAGATGAGGAAATTGAGGAGGGAATTTGGATGGAAATGGGATTGGGGATAGGACGAACAGGACTCGACATGCGAGAAGACCTCGTTGCATCTCAGCTATGAAGTTGTCATCCCATGGGACTGTGCGGTTGAAATGCTCAAGTTGATATGAGGGTTTTGCGGAGGCTAGCTTGAACCCAGCTTTTGAAGCGCATACGAGGCTTTGTGATGCGAGTGGGAGGATATTCCCTTGAGGTGGTGTTTTGACTGTGTGATGTCAAATTATCAATACAAATCTCCTGTCATTAGAGTGGGCGGGAAAATACATAAGATTCCACCCCAGAAAGCAAACAAAACCACGGTGATCCAGAGCGAACATGTAGGGAGTAAATAAGCCGCCCAAAATCCTCGAGTCTTCTCCAAGAACGTAGCTGCAATTGACGATAAAGCAGCAATGTTTGTGAACCTGGATGCAGTTCTTGTGTGAGTTAACGGGCCGGGGGACTACTTTAGTTGGAAAGCTTACCAGTAGAATATATTGTATATGTATTGCAGCGTCAGAGTTCGGTCGGCAATGACCAATTCTCCATTCTTCCTTCGAAGCACTTGAGGATGTGTCTCCGGATACTGATCGCCTATACAACTTTTGTCAAAACAATACCCCACAGTAAGGTGTAGTGTACTGCTCTACATACCCAAGAAAGGAGAGTGAGTAGCCTTCACACTCCCAACACCCAGACCAATCAGAATCATAGCAGCAATTAATCCACCAAGTCCTGCTCCCCTGTCAAGAGCAGCAGGAAGCGAAGTCGTGAACATAATAATGCACCCAGCCATATAAAACCTAAGAAGCGGCCAGTTAGCTCGACCCAGCCAAATGGAATCTACTGAAATGACGGTAAACTCACACCAACCCCAGACAAAGCGTTCTGTACCTCCCCAGCCATGTGTCAGACACAACAGCGAACGGTAGCGGTGCCAAGTAAACAAAAAAGAAGAAAGCATTGTAGATCGTCGACGCTTTCGATTGTCCCAAACCTAATGCACCTGGTAACGAGCTGCTGGATTTACCTCTGTGGCTTGCTTCGTTTTGCATGTAGTTTTCTGTGATTGATGTTCAGATTTTAGTTCATTGTTTTGGGTTTTGAAGGGGTGTGTTTGATGGGAGTGAAAATGGACTCACGCCATGGTGCAGTTACAGCATAGTAAGTAAAACGTTCGGCGGCTCCAGCGAAGGCGACTACCCAGACGGCCTTGGGGATATGATCAATTACATGACGAAGGGTTTGAACTTCTTCTTCTGTTGCATCTCGAGGGAAGACATCAGTTTCGATGGTGATTGTGGGGATTGATGTGGGCTGAAGTGTTTGGGTTGAAGGGGAAATGGGTGATGTGACTTCGTTTGAAGATAAAAGAGCTTCTGGGTGATTGACTGAGATGGACTCTGATTTCTCTGACTTTTCTTGGCCCATGATTTTGTCGTCTACTTAAGCCTACATAGAGTCAGATTTGAAGTTACACTCAGATATTGTGTCTACCTCAATTCGACATACCAGTCGTTAAGATGATGGAAGCGACCAAGGAACATTCACGTTTCGCAAGTGCGTGGATCTCGACATCAAGGACCTCGATATTTATATCAGAAGAAGCAAAAACTAAAGCGTGGAAGCGGTCAATGAGGATACCTTTCTCTAATAACTTGCTCACCCAATGCAATGCACTCGACACGGAGTAACCAAACAACAACGTGCCAGCAATGCGTCATTTTTGCAACTCGCAATGCCTATCATTCGGAATCCATCATTCTTCAGGGACATATGTATAAATGGATGCAGGACCTGGATTATTGCAGTAGAAACCCGGACATCAAGAATGGTTAATTGTGAAGTTTCCCTGTGAATTCCGTACCTTGTTGCAAATGATTGGTCGACGACGAGGTACCTGGTGGTACTATTCGAAGAGAACGAGGAAGCGAACACCGATTCCGAATATCTAACCACAATGCAAACTCCGGACTTCGTACCTTCCCCCTGACACCTTGATGTCTTGCGGTGTCTGGGTAATTGCAAGGTCTTGGCATCAATTCGAGGTGACAACTACTCCTCGAAGGAAAGATAGCTAAGTCATCTCTAAAAGTACAGTATGGAAGTACTTATCATTGGGCAACTGATTTTAACATGGTTGCATCTACACAGCTCTCAACTAAGACGTGCACAGTCTTCTCAAAGATTTTGTCAATCAATTCATACCTAGGTACTCTCTCTGTCTAGTCCAAGGCAGACACGCAACTATCAAGCCCTTCAGCAGATCCACCAAGTATTCGCCTGATCTGACAAGTATAATAATAATGATAAAAACGCCTTGAATACATCGGTCCATCCGTCCATTTGATTCAATAAACCACCACCATCCCCCAATGCTGATCCACCCTTCGCAGGTCCCATTTCCACTTTTACGCCAAAAGACAAAATCCAGGACAACACTAATCAGACAAATCAAAATAAAAAACGGGCAAAGTGAGGTAGACCATTCTTCCCAGGGGAAAAGGCATAGTAAAAAGAGGCAGATCCATATGCTGGCTCTTCAAAAATCTAATGTAAGGACAAAAGAATTCACAAGAATTGAAGTGAGTGGTTGAGAGAAACCTTTTGCGTGCGGCGAGAAGTCGTTGCTCGTTATGGCGTGCAATCGTTTCCGAATCCAAGCGGCGTTCAGAAAACAAAACGAAAGATCAAAAGGCCTCCTCATCGGTCCAATTGGTTTCGCTACCGGAGATGATTCTATTGCCGTGAACATCCGTCATCATTGGTCGATCGTCGTGTCCATAAGGAGGAAAGCCCTTTGCCTTCTTTATTGTGCCTGATGGACCATAATGATCCTCCGGAGTCGCACGCTTAGACCGAGCTGCTCGAAGTTTGGCGTAGTAGGCATCGGTTGCATCTTCTTCTTCATCTTCACTTGGGTAACTTTCCCAGTTGGAAGTAGATGTTGTAGTAGCCGCTGAGGTGTTGGAGATTTGTCGACTAGGTGGCGCTGAAGGATATGAGGATGCGGAAGAATGCGCCATACGATCTTGACGCATCGAGGTGTGGAGTTCATGGTGGGATCGGTGAGGTTGATATCTGTCATCGTAGACGTCTTCTGGTGTGATATGTCGTACACTCCCGCTTGATACTGATACTACACTTTCAGCACGTGAGTTTGAGACAGGTGTAGGTGCTACGAATTCCCTCATCTTTGGAGGAGGGGCTCGAAGTGGTGGTCCCATCTTCCCCCTCAAATCCAAACTACTCTCTTGTACTTGCAGTGTAGCGGTAGGTCGTGCGCGACGTTCTGGTGAGTTGCCTCCATAGTTTAAGTTAGTGAGTGGTGCTCGGGCAGGAATCTTTGATGGCGATTGAGCTCGAACAGAACTTGCGAGAGGGTTGTTGCGCTTCAAAGTTCCCCCGGCGACTGGAGTTTTGGCACCAGCTCGGCTTGGAGCTCTGGGTGGAGGAGCTGTGGACTTCACGCTATTGGTACGACTTGTTGGGGCGGACTTTTTGGCGGAGGGTGGTGGGCCAGCTGGTGTTTTCGATCGTGGTCCGGGAACAACAGCTCTTGATTCCGATGCTTCCAATTCATCAAGATATCTTTCTCCATGAACCAAGAATGGCCTGCCATATTCGTCCTCCCATTTCTCCAATACCTTCCTGAGGTTC
The DNA here is from genome assembly GCA_031472005.1 of Tetracladium setigerum. Taxonomy (NCBI): domain Eukaryota; kingdom Fungi; phylum Ascomycota; class Leotiomycetes; order Helotiales; genus Tetracladium; species Tetracladium setigerum. Next base: position 3,219,919 of record PZJY01000002.1, read on the forward strand.
ACCGCAATCTTCGGTAGATCCTTCGCGATTCGCTTTCTCATCTTCTCTTCACGAAGCAATCGGGTTGGATCTCTCTTCTCGCCCTTTTGTCCACGTCCCATAAGCCGAGAAGCATCTTGACTGGATGCTTGTAGGTCATCACGATCCTTGACAAGGGATCGGTGGTTTTCGATAAGGGCCAATGTTGGCGCACGTTGTTCCTTCAAGACCTCCAATCGTTCAATTTCCTGTTCGTGGGCCTCGAGCAAAGCATCGCTATACACATCCGAGAATGCAGGTGTGAAGTCCAACATCTCCTCCTCGGAGAAATAGAGTCCATCCCATAGTTCCTGTAGCTTGTATCGCGCATCTTCAACGAAGAGATGTAAGTTTTGTCGCTTCAACTCGTTTAGTCTTGCTAGCTCGTCCTCGAATTCGTTGATTTGTCGGACACCGCAACCACGGTTACCATTCAAGAACCTCCTTCTCTCAAGCTGTTCGACACCAAGCTTCTCCCAGAGTCCTTCAACTGTTGCCTGTAGGTCCTTGAGGCGCCTCTCTCTTGATTTCTTCTCATCCGACAACTTGTCCCTCTTCGACCGCAGTCTAGCAATATCTTCTTCGTGCAATCCAAGTTGTTCAGGAGAGTCGCGATAGTGTTTGACAATAGCCGCATCGGTTTGTGCTTGAGGAACCCCTAGTTCGGCATATAATTGGATAATGTTTTCGGAGAGAGCCTTGACTGTCGCAACTCGACGAGTATATTCTTCATATACACGCGTAAATTCATCATCCAATTTAGCTACATACGTGGCTGAGAGGTCGAAGGTGGGTGGTATATTTGCATTGGGTGATGTGGGAGGTAAGGTGATCTTGACGAAGGATTTCTCGAGGTGAGAGGAGTAGGATTCAAGGGCTTGTACGAGTTCTGTTATGTGTAAGTAATGACCTTGTTGAGCTTACTTGTTTACTTACTTTTGACCTGCTCGAAGCGCTCCCTGTGCAATTTCGAGATCTGAAGGTGCTTTTCCTTGAGTCCTTGTAGACATCTTGACAAAGGGTACGTAATCTTAAGATTCTCATCCTCCGCTTCGTACTCATGATGCGCCTTATTGTCGTCGAGCGATGCGTCCATTTGCTTTATAGTTGTGATGATACGTTGAGCCTCCTCGGCCATTTCATTCTTCTCGGATGTGACTAGTCGAACTTGATTGTGTAGAGTTTCGGAGAGGGCAGAAAATAACTTGGGACAGATATGTTAGTTCTCTATGCTCTGTAGTGGGATGCAGTAGTTGTGGTACTTACTTCCGCCTCCCGACTCTCGCGTTCATGGCTGGGAACTCCAATCTCATCAAAGAGGGCGTGGAGCTGGCCCACGATTGTAGCGACCTGCGATGCTAGATAGCCGGTATCCATTTTGAAGTCGACGTAGAAGAATCGTGGTGACGCGCGTAGATTGAATTGCTTCCAAGTGCGATTTGAAGATGTGTTATTAGGATAATGGTATAGCAAGGATACCTATGTCTGAGCAGATGGGCGAGTGGAGGGCAGCGACTGCGAATGCTGCAAGTGAAGAAGAAGAACAGCTCATCCAAGGGCGCGCACACCTCGTTGCTGGATTTCGAGAGTTGAAGTTGTTTGTTTCTGCATTCGTGACTTCGTGGCTTCGACCTCGATTACTTGATGGAGATGCTTGAATCCTGACCTGGTGTGAGGGCGGGTGAGGTCAGCGCGGCTGCCACAACAGAATGGTCGGCTTGTGGTTGACACGGCAACAGCCCCAACGACATGGGGGCAAGAGTGATCAACAGATCCCCCTTCAGTTCCTCCTTCGTCCTTTCGCCTCGGATTATCTGAAACGCCGGCCAAGATTCCGCCGTGGCCAATCATATGTCAGCAACGGAGCTGCCTTTCTTCCAACCCCGCCATAGCTCACAGCAAGGCTGCCATTCTCATGTTCTCATGTTCTCATGTTCTCATCCCTCTATCCCTCCATCACCAACGACTTCCGCGACTTCACAACGTCACGATAGTCGGTTGGATATCCCAACTGCAAGAAACGTTCTTTTAATCCTTGGGAGACTCCTGAGAGATATCCGTCACGATGGATACTGCGTTCAAGACATGGGGTGTGTGTTTGATGATCTACCTCTCCATCGCCTGTCGTGACCGCCTTGTCCCCAGAAATGTGTTGCTAACACCCAGTGTTAGAGCTTGACAACAACGTCCAGCTCGTCGACCCTCACCGCGATGCCCTCTACACCTACGACACCGCAGAGCAGAAAACCATCGGCGACGCAAAGCCATGGAAGACCGACCCCAACCACTTCAAGAATGTGCGAATCTCGGCCGTTGCCCTGCTCAAGATGGTTATGCACGCACGATCCGGAGGCTCCATCGAAGTCATGGGTCTGATGCAGGGAAAGATTTCAGGAGATACTATCATTGTCACCGATGCATTCCGACTACCAGTTGAGGGCACGGAAACACGAGTTAATGCGCAAGATGAGGCCAACGAATATATGGTTGGCTATTTGCAGGCTTGTCGAGACCAGGGTAAGCTGGAGAACGCAGTGGGATGGTATCATAGTCATCCGGGTTACGGTTGCTGGCTCAGTGGTATTGATGTTGGCACGCAAGCAACTCAACAAATGTTCTCTGATCCCTTCCTTGCTGTTGTGATCGACCCCGACCGAACCATCTCAGCAGGCAAGGTCGAAATCGGCGCTTTCAGAACCTACCCAGATAACTACAAGCCTCCTTCAACGGGAGCAGATGATGGATATCAAACTATTCCGCTGGCCAAGATTGAGGATTTTGGCGCTCATGCAAGCAGGTACTACTCTCTTGAGGTCACTCATTACAAGAGTACGCTGGATACACATCTCCTGGAGCTTCTCTGGAATAAGTACTGGGTACAAACACTCAGCCAAAGTCCACTCTTCACCAACCGCGATTACAGCAGCAAGCAGATGCTTGATTTGAGCTCCAAGATCCGACAGGCGAGTACTGGCATTTCACGAACAAGAGGCCCTCAGAGCGATAGAGGATCTGGCCGCATGGACCAGCAATTAGAGAAAGTTGTGAGAGACAGCAAGAAGATTGCCGGAGAGGAGAAGACTGGTTTGATGGCTGGGGAGGTCAAGGCGAGGCTGTTCAACGGTTTGGGAGAATCATTCAAGAGCCAATCGGAATCTGCAGTTCCAGCTTCCGAAGACTCATGAGGTAAAATGGTTGATGTGTAGGAAGATGGATTTCACTCGCACTACAGCGCATTAGTCGACATAGAATATCAGAAATGGCGTTTACGGAGGGACGAAATCATGAAAAAAACGACCAAACGACCTCGACTACATAGCATAGAGGTTACAGACTTAAAGAAAGCTATGATACACATGATCCTACAAATCTATGACACATGACAACCGTTTCCTTTTCCTTTCCTTTTTCGGTCTCGACTCTGGCACCCCTTCACTCTATATAATTACAATGCTCCACTGATGCTGCCAGCAGAATTCCTACGTTTGTTTCCTTATCGACTCTTCTTGCTCAAATCGGATGAATGTTTCTTTTCTTCCCAAAATATTCATCGTTTCCGCACTATCCAATCCAGGCTGGCCACAGACCAGCGCCCAACGCAAATACGACATCACCGAGCTCTTCCAAGCCTTCTCCTCTTCCACAGTCTCGGTGTTTTCTTTAGCCAGTTGAACAATGGCTGTCTTGATGGTTTTGACGTTCCAATCCGCTTCTGGAATTGCGACCAAGGCTGAAACAACAAGTTGAGGGAGTTCGGGAGTGTTTTCAGCCTTGAAAGAGGGAGTGGTGATCTTTTGCTGGAAATCAGCTGGAGTAGGTCGGGTGAAAAGATATTGGTTTCTGGAAATGAATTCGGAGGGGGTGGTGTAGTTTCGGATGTCGGCTATGAGAACGGAACGGACATAGTCTTCTTGTTGGGCTTGAGGGATTTGGGAGTAGAAAGGTTGGTCGTTGGGAAGCGTTTTGGAGGAGAGTTCTTTGAGGAGAGGCTTCATGGCGAGGTCTTCAAGGGGTTGTTTTGCAGTCTCTGATGGTGGAAGAGCGGCATAGCGAGCTGCGTGGCGGCGTTGAAGGAACCAGAGCTTTTGAGGGTGACGATTGTATCTCCTCTGGTGAATTTCAAGCTGAACTATGATTTTACGTCAGATTATTGTCAAACATAAGACAAACTTGGGAAGTACATTTTTGATGAGATCCTCCATTGCCATGACATCTACTTTTTCATAGTGGGACCAGCCCAGTAGAGCAACATAGTTCAGAAGACTTTCGGGAAAGACGCCTTGTTCACGATAGGAGGCTATGTCAATCGAACCTGTTCGTTTGCTCAACTTTTGGCGGTTTTGGTCAACTAGTAAGCCGACGTGAGCGAAAGCTGGGGCTTTCCAGCCGAATGCTTCGTACATTGCTAAATGTTTGGGTGTTGATGACATCCATTCCTTGTATGTGATCAGTATCTGAGTACAGTCTAGCTGAGGTAAAACGTACTGTTCCTCGGATGACATGTGTGATTTTCATGAGATGATCATCCACCACGTTGGCGAGATGATATGTAGGAAAGCCATCTGTCTTTAGTAGAATTGGATCGTCGTAAGATGTCTGCTTGGTGTTGACTGCTCTTGGATCTTTTCGCTGTCGCACAACTCCGTACACGAGATCTTCGAAAATAGGGTATTTGTCGGGCACCTTGAGCCTGACGACATGAGATTCACCCTTTGAGGCTCTATCGTCTGACTCTTCTTTGGGAATGTGGGAGCATGTTCTGTCGTAATCTGGGGGTAGACCCAGTTTACTTCGATGCTCTGCTAGAGTGTGAAGACGTTCGGCAGTACAGAAACATCTGTAGGCATTTCCAGATTCTAGTAGATGCCCTGTGTGCTTTCTATATATCTCTGTTCGTTCGGACTGAGTTGAAATTAGTGATTGTGTGATTTCTGAAGAGCGTGGTTTCGTACTTGCTTGTATGAGGCATATGGCCCACCTTTTGTTGGCCCTGATGAAGACAGTCAGTAAGGTCGAGTGGGTATCAATCAAAACTCAACCAACCTTCATCAAACTCGATTCCAGCCCATTCTAAATCCTCGTACAACCTCTTTTCTGCATCCGGGACTGTCCTTTTCTGTACACATCAGCAAAGTGGTATGACTGGAGAGATCACCCAATTACCTGATCTGTATCTTCTAACCGGAGCACAAATTGACCACCAGTAGCTTTGGCAACAAGATAATTGTAGAGTGCAGTTCTTAATGATCCAAGGTGGAGATATCCAGTCGGAGAAGGAGCAAAACGAGTCCTCGCAGGTCCTGAATCTCGAAGACTTTGGGGTGTAGCATTTCCCCTGGCTGAATGAAGACGACGAGCAGAACGAACCGTAGTCGGAGACCACCTCCTTGATAATAGCATTAGGACCATTCTGACTCCAACCCCTTCTGTCACCCTCGTTTTGACCTTTGAAATAAAGAAATGTTTTACGATATAACAAGTCACGTTTTTCTCAGACGAGTTCATCAAAACAAAAAGTCCACGCTAAGCTCCTGATCCCTGCCGATCAAGCGACGGCTGCCGATTAGATTGTCCCGCCGGAAATCCAAGGCTCTGAAAAAATATCCGGAACCTTTCGCCATACTTGCTGATTGCATCTCTCTTGTTGACAGCCTTGACAGCCTCAAATCTACACAGGCTCGTCTGACGCCCATCCATTGACGAGGTCAGCCTAGCTCCTCGCATTGCTCCTCAACTCTTTCCATCCTACCTGCAAAGATGGCGTCCAACAGCGCTGATGAGACAGACCTTTATGGTGAGTTGCACGATATATATGCCGCGGTCCTGCAATCTAATTCGGAGAAGGTGTTCTAGGTATTGAGAAGTCTGCAACCAAGTCCGAGATCAAGAAGGCCTTTCACAAGGTGTGTGCTTCTCTCACAGTCTCCAACTCGTTGACCCCACGCTAACAAGTCCCAGGCAGCGCTGCAACATCACCCCGACAAAGTCGCAGAAGACAAGAGGGAGGAATCCGAACACAAGTTCAAGGTAGCCCAACAGGCATACGACATTCTACATGATGAAGAAAAGAGACACATGTATGACACGCACGGCATGGCTGCGTTTGATCCAAGCAGAGGTGCTGGTGGGATGGGTGGCGGGGTAGATCTGGATGACATTTTGGCACAGATGTTTGGTATGGGTGGTGGTATGGGAGGTATGGGCGGAATGCCTCCAGGATTTGGAGGAGATTCTGGACCAAAACGACCCCGACGAGGACCAGACGATCAACAGAAGTACGAAGTTACCTTGGAAGATCTTTACAAGGGAAAGACGGCCAAGTTTGTCAGCACGAAGAACGTTCAATGCAGCCATTGCAAGGGAACTGGTGGAAAGGAGAAGGCAAAACCACAAGTCTGTGAGAGGTGTAAAGGCCAGGGGGCCACCATTGGACTTCGATCTGTTGGGCCAGGACTTGTCACTCAAGAACGAGTCATTTGCGATTCTTGCTCGGGTGTAGGAAAGGTATTCAAGGAGAAAGATAGGTGCAAGAAGTGCAAGGGGAAGCGAACGACATCAGAGAAGAAGCAGCTGGAGATCTATGTTCCACGAGGCGCACAGCAGGGCGAGCGGATAGTCCTCGAAGGCGAGGCAGACCAGGTTCCCGACCAAACTCCTGGGGATCTCGTCTTTACTGTAGTAGAGGTCGAGCACGATATATTCCAGAGAGCCGGAGACGATCTTTCGGCCGAGATGGAAATCACTCTTGCCGAGGCTCTGACTGGATTCTCGAGAGTTGTCATCAAACATTTGGACGGACGAGGTATTCATATCAACCATCCCCGTGGCAAGGTTCTACAACCAGGACAAGTCTTAAAGGTGGCTGCTGAGGGTATGCCACTGAAAAAGAGTGATGCGAAGGGTGATCTCTATCTCGTTGTCAAGATTGAGTTCCCAGAGAATGGCTGGACGGAAGATGAAGCTGCCTTCGCTAGTCTTCAAAAGGTCCTTCCTAAGCCCGAGCCACCTATCGAGGCAGCCGAAATAGATGAGGTAGAGTTCGATTCCGATGCCGATATTGATGATGTAAGTTAGACCTTCTCAATCCATTTTACAATGCTAATGTATCCAGTTTGGTGGAAACTCTGGAGATCCTCGAGGCGGAGGAGGATGGGAAGATGATGATGATGATGACGAGGGCGGAGCACAGCAATGCGCTCAGCAATAGAACAATGATTTTTTTGCTCGGGATCTGTTAGCTTAATACCGGGCGCAACTGATGACAGTGGCATGGTGTGGATAGAAGGAGGGATAGAGGCCCTGGTTTTCTGACAAAGATCGTTTGTTCTAGCAGTATCTATTGAATGAAGCTGCCAGCTAGGTCTAAGATAGATATTTTAAGGAGTTGCTGTTGTGAAATGATTTCGGATTCTTAGTTTCCTGTTGTCGTCCCGTGCTAGATTGCGGCCTACCTGAGAAAAAGGAAACACCGCTTAAGAAGGTCCCGGGGTGTCGGGAATGACGAGGCTAAAATCTATGATACATGGCGCCATGCTGTATGGTCTAATATAAGCCATGGTAGAAAGTTAGCTGTTGTGTTGCACGATAACGTCGGGAGGTTTAAATTATGCACGGCACAAAAGACGATCTCGCTCTCTCTCGCGTGTCCATCTCACATTACCTATTCCATCAATCAAAGTGTAGAACTGTAGAGACGAGAACCAAAGGTTGCCCAATAACGCAAGCTTGAGCCCAACGAGCCAGATCCGGTGACATTGACGAGTGGCACACCTTTCCAAGAAAAAGAAGCATTCCAGCCGGGAAGCCAGCGCATCTGTGAGATATTCCTTGATTGTGACCATTTCTCTTCGCACTTTCGATGGTTATGGCCAAACTTGGGTTCGGAATCTCCGTCCACTACTGAAGTGATCCGATGCTGCTTTTCTACGCTTGGAGATGGGTTAAGTTTGGAGGTGTTGTTGTTGTTTTTGTTGTTGAGTATTATGTATGGTTCTATGGAGGCTGAATTACATCCAAGTTGCACCCAGGCCCAACGGTTCTTGTGTCACCTCACCACCCCCGCATTGATTTTCGATGCAGCGCATTCAGCGCGTGAGATGCGATAGAATGTAGAAGGTGGGAAGATACGGAGTAGATAAGGAGGAATGAGAGAGAGAGTAAGTACAGTCAGCTACGCACATATTAGCACCATACATACTTTGAAGTGGTTTTTCATCTTACATTTGTTGACGCAGCCGGACAATTCCCTTCGTTCGTGGAATATGGCATTTCATTTCCATCCAATTCCAATAATTAGTATTGATTAGCGGCTATCAATCCTTGGAGAGGCCTAGAACTCAATTTCTGATGATCATCCCGGTTCATCTTGGCGAAGCACACTCAGATGTACCCAGCAAACATCGAGAAAGTCGTCAGCTTTAATAATCCCACATAGTCTCCTGACGGTGTCGCAAAGGTGATCGCAATTACCGTTATTTTCATTTGACGTCCGTTCCCTTAAGGTCTAATCATCAGGTTCAAGTTGTCGACAAGGCCGACAAGAGGTCAACTTGCCTGCCCTTCGACTTCCGGCTATCCATCCACAAAGGACTTGTTGTCCCTAGCGAGCTGCGTCATTTCAATACAATTAATCCACTGGAAGACGACGACGCAGGTATGCGAACAAACACACACCAACCCACCCCAATTCACGATTCAAGAAGAGCGCTAGATAGATAAGGCAACGCCTGTTTTGGAGCACTCGGGCAAACAAACATATCTACAAAACAGTGAATGGACGGCACACGACGGATGGCATCTTGGTTGGGAACGGAAGCCCAGGGCGATTGCTACTCTTCATAACGCCAACCCCCAAAACAAGGACACCATTGCGGATGAGGTCGGCCAGCAACGTACGAAGTAATGGCGCTCCTGAACCCGACCTTCATATTCGGGATTGCAGTCCTGATCTGGTTGTCGACGTTTATCTTCCTGGCCATCTTGCGCATCCTGACCGGCATATCGATACAGCGCATTGGATGGGCGTCCTTGAAGCGAATCGCATACACATGGAATGATGGATTCAAGTTTGAGATACGGAGTTTTGGCTTGAAAATACACCGTCCGACGTTCGCGCAACCGACATGGCTGAGTGTGGTTCTGGCGGACCTGGCAATCACCATTGATCTCCAAGAGGCCGACAAGGACAAGAACCATGACAAAAATAGTGATGGAGAGGAGGACACGGAAGGAGAGGCGGCGGATACATTCGATAGCTCGCCTTCCGGCTTCGAGCCAAAGAGAAAGATGTCTAGAGCTGCCAGTTTTGCGCTGCCAAACCGAAGCAGAAGTTGGGAGAAGTTAACGAGCATCAAGAATTGGATCAAACGACTGCATCGCAAAATCAAATGGATAAGGATTGTGGATGTGGTGGCTACAAATACTACAATTACGATTACGGATGTTGGTCAGATACAGCTTGGTAACTTGACTATGGCAGTAGACACAAGGCGCAAGATGGTGGATCGAGGGCGGATGTTTTCGCATATCAAGACCGCGCGAAAGAACCAGCGCCCGGCGGAATGGATTTTCACGCTTCGAAGCGTGCTTTTTACAGCTGATGGGAGAGAATCCTTGGAAGTTTTAGACCATGCCACTCTCAATATCCACGGTCTTTTATACGAGGAATTGGACGGCCTTCGGGATGCAGCTATTGGCCTAAAGCTGGGTCGCGTACACATTCCTTACGACGATATCAGCACCTGTATCGACCGCTTTAAAAGAGCAAGAAAGCTACATCGCGGAGAAGAGGAAGAATTGAGAGAACGGGACATTTCAGTAATGCATATGATTGAGGAGTTGGACCGACCAGGGACTACCCACGAAGAAAATTTGGTGCAAACAGTTTCGGACTCGAAAGAATTTGTGTCTTCTATTCTCCGTGGAATCAAGGAAGTACAATTTGCGGTAAGCTATATTGGCTTCACCAAGAGAGTCAACACAGCTCGACCTCATGGAACGCCTCTATACCTCAATGCTTCAATGAAGGAAGTTGGAGTAGACCTTCACCGACTCGATCAGAAGTCACCTGCTCATCGAATGTACTTTTCTTCGAAAGACGTTGCACATCAAGCACTTCTTGCGGCTCTATCTGTTGCCATTGGCGTCGACGACGGCCACGGCCAGTCCGACAGATTGATATATATTCCGATGGCGACCACAACTATTCGGACGACATTGCCATCTAAAACCGTCGAGTTACCACAGGACAATAGTGCTGCTGAGAGGAATGCCAACATTCTCTTCGCAAACATCGTTGTTACCTCGCCTTCGATAGACTTAGATCCAAAACATCTTCCGCTTGTTTTGGCCCTGACGCAAACCAAACCCAAACCCAAAAGGAAGTCAAGCCCACGAAAGCACATAATCATCTCCAGACTTCTGCCTAAGGCGAATGTGAAGTTCTCAATGCATGAGCCGGTCATTCGAATAGCACTTCCTCCGGTTGAAAAAAATGCGGACGAAGATGATTTTGATCTTATCATCTCTTCCATCTCTTCCGTGTCCCTCGATATTGAGTCCTCTCATTCCGCTGTTGGGGACCTTCATTATGGCTTGGCTTCAACATTCAGAGTGCAATCCCACGATTTGTACTATCAAACCTCATCCGGTGCCCACTTTCAATTATTACAGACGGATTCTATGGAATTGAAAGTTCAGATCAGTGCAAATCCCGAGGTCAACATCGTTGCAACTGGAAATTTGCAAACCTTTTCCATTCACATGGTTCGCCCTGAGATTAGCAACGGGGTCCGGCAAATTGTCCGTCAACTTCAATCCAGCATTCAACCAGAAAAGAAGTCGAAGCCAAGGACTGCTCGGGAACCCAATATTCTCAGAGCCTTGCCAGCTCGATTACTACACTTTCAGCTTCAAATTAGTAATCTAAGTGCTGAGGTAGCAGGCCTTGATGAGGAGATCTCAGATGAATCTAGAGGCGTGGCATTGAATCTAGAGTCTTGGACGGCTGAATACCGAGCCCAAAAGCCCGAGACCACAGAAAGGCGACCAAGACGAAGAACAACAAGCCGATCTTTGACACCAGATGCCGAAATGCTTCTTAGAATGCCACAATCGCCCCGAAAGAAGCAGCAACAACAGCAGCATCCTACAGATGGACGTCGAATTACTTTCCATGTCCGTGGTCTTGAGGCATATGTTGTCGAGTCTACCGAGAAATGGGAGCTCGAGCCATTCATCGCAATGCCCCGCTTTGAAGTTGCTCTCTCAACTTCTAGCGACAACCAAGGGCCGGTATTCCACGTCAATTCAAATGTCAAGACTTTACTTGTCCAATATTCTCTCTACCGACATTATGCCTGTGGCATCGCTCATGGTGTACTGCAAAAGGCATTTTTACGCACGAGAGCCGATCGGAGGGAAGCTCAGCAAGCGAGAGAAAATTCTCGAGTCTTGGATAGCTTGGACTTTCTCTCGCCTATGAAATCGCCTGAAGACTTCTATACCATAGATGCACCAGACTATCCGTTCACCAGCCGCGAGTTGATCACCTTTGACTTCAAATCGTCATTGGTCCAGGTCAAGATTCATATGCCATCAGATCCCCATGCGATGATCCAGATTTATGGGGTTGAGCTTGGCCGACATCGATGGTCACCACCATTTGTACACGCTAAACTTTGCCGTCTCTACGCTGCAGCTCCTAAGATGACTCATGTCTGGGCGAGAGTCCTGAGCATCAAAGGTCTTCGAGTGGATCTGCGTGAGCATAGGCGAAAACGCAGTACTGGCGAGATGGTTGATGAGAAGGTCATCGATATGAACACTGAGGCTATTCGATTTGCGGTTCCTCATCAACTTGTGATGCACAAGTTGTTCGACAATTTCATCAACACTCTCAAGTCTGTGCAACAGCTGCATCACAGATTCGCCACGGGGACAAACGAGTACATTCTTGATAAGAAACCAGAAGGTCCGAAGCACACCCCGAAGATCTCTCTTCGCAGCAGAGCCTTTTTGTTTGAAATTGAGGATGGTGCGTTTGAGTGGAAGCTATCGTCAATTTATCGAGCAGGGCTTGTTGAACAGGGTCAACGGATTGCAAGAGAGGCTGCCTTCAACGTCAAAGCTAAGAAAATTGAAGAGGAAGAAATGCGACGAGACTCGACCAAATATCGTCATCGATCCGCTCTTCCAAGAGGTCGACCCCTCAATCCTGAGGCATCTCGGCAACGTAGCAAAAGCGAGGATATGTTAGATAGCACGAATACAGGATCCCGAAGAGGCCGTAAGCTTCGATACGACCCAGAAGGAACTTGTGGGATGACAGGCAGTGCAAAAATCACCATTGGCGAGGCTCATGAGAAACTGAAACGTCACAACGCTCAGAGTTGGAAGAAACGCATAGACAGGGTCTTTGCCACCTCCAAGGACTACATGAAGGAGACCAGAAGCATGTTCTGGGGCGTCGACCATTTGCCCGAGGAACTAGAAGACAAGGAAAACATTCTCGAGGTTCCTCAGCGTCCGGCATTGATGGCTACCTTAATACATGACCTTCATATCACAATTGATAAACCGTCTTTTCCAATCGCCACTTTACCGGATTTCATGAACAGAGTTGGGAAGGGAATGCCCACCGATATGAAATACTCATTGCTGATACCGATGCATATCCAGATCGACATGGGAGAAGCTAAGGTTTCTTTACGAGACTACCCTCTTCCCCTAATTCATGTGCCTGCTATCAAGCCCGGACAGTCGCTGAGGGTGCCCTCTTGGGTCTTAACCTCCGACTTTGTCATTGCCGAGGAATACCGGAACTCCGAATCAACGAGACATGTCAAAGTCGATATCGTGCCACCGGATAAAGCCCAATCAGGAGATTCAAGAAAAGGCTGCTTCGCGATAGATGTGAGAAGAACAGTCTCGCCAGTAAAAACGTACTCAGAAATCAAGGTTGATATAAACACTGGCTATCCTACCCGCATTACCTGGGGAGCCTCATATCAGCCTGCCATTCAGGACATGATGATGGTAATCGAGACTTTTACCAAGCCTCAGATTGATCCTTCCGATCGTGTAGGGTTTTGGGACAAAATCCGTATGAGTTTCCATTCACGCATCAAGGTTGCTTGGAAGGGTGACGGAGACGTTCATCTTATGCTCAAAGGAACTCGAGATCCATATATGGTGACTGGCAATGGCGCAGGCTTTCTGATGTGTTGGCGGAATGACGTGAGATGGAACCTTTACCAGGAGGAAGATCCACGAAAGTTCATGACGGTTGATAGTGGGGAGTACATTCTTGCAATTCCGGATTATAGTCATCAAGCTCGAAGCACCGACAGACGCGATAACGGAGATAATGAAAGTGTTTTGAGTATGGATAGCTTCAAACGTGGGGCATCCTTCAAGAAAGTAGCCATGAAGCTTTCCGGAAATGTCCAGTGGATGGTTGGATTGATGTTCGAACGAAACCTAGGCGAAGGCAAACGCACCTTCGATTTTGACCCCCATTACGAGGTCATTTTGAAAGAGCCACAGTATGCTAAAGCACCTGCAGGCCAAACATATGATGCATTTAAAGGAATCCGAAGTCATCACATACACATGTCAATTGCAGTCAAGGCACCTGTGGATCGCGATTGGTCCCTAGCAAACACAACACCATCAAGGAGCTACAACACCGTTCACCTCACTCCCCGTTTCTTCACCCACTTTTTTGCGTGGTGGGCAATGTTTAATGGCACCATGTCTCTTCCCATTCGCCAGGGCAAGTTGTGGCCCGGAATTGAAAAGTCAAGCAAGAAGTTTGGGCGCCATCTTGCAACTGTCAAATATAACCTCCTCCTAGCCCCACTCTTTCTCAGTCACATTTACAAGCACAAAGACGCTGAGGATTATTCTGAGGATGTTGTTTCCGCTACTGGGCTCAAAATGCGGCTTGATAGCTTCATGCTTGACATTCATCAACGACGCGAAGAGTTCAACACCCAAGACAAGGGTCGCAAAACCCAGAACAAAACAAGCGGGATGAAGATGAACCAAGCACAATTAGATCTTGTGTCAGCAGACATACGAGCAATATCAGCAAGTATCGCGGGAACTACCCCGGACGATCTCCGTAGGGCGTCCACTGCAGCTATGGTCTCGCAAGCAGACCCTGGTACTGCAGATCTATCTCGCTTCGAAATACCCGATAACGACTTCACTTGGATAGATATGGATGATTTCGTGGAACTGGACTGGATCTTGCCCTCCGAGGCAAACCCGGAAACAAAAATCCTTCCCCTCGCTTATGCTCCTCGTTTCACCTACTTCCGTCAAACCGACCGTGGAGATACAATCGCGGGCGATCCGGACAGATCTAGTCCTTGGGGCAAAGAATTGACGCATTTCTGTATCATGAGTAAAGATGATGATCCTCGTCGGGTGCAGTCTCAATTAATTCAGAGTCGACTCGATCAACTTAACCAGCAAATTACTCATCACAATCAGTTACTAGGCGATGCAGAACTGAACACCATCAAGTACGAGAATAATCCGACTGTGCGTACTGACTTTGAACAACTTAGTCGACATAGTAACGTTCTGCGAGACAAAAAACTATTCCTGCAGTCTATGTTAAGGGGAATGTCGAAGCATCTCAGCACAGATGCACTGAATGCTTTAGCGAGAGAGTATAGCAAAGATAGCGGTCATCATGATTTCTCCATACCGAAAGAACAGGATTCTATCGCCGAAGAAGTAGACAGTAGTCATGCGGGAGATTTCATCAGCGACTTCAGCAATCGCTTCGTCATCCACAATATGCAACTCAAGTGGAACAATACACTACGAAACATTATCCTACGGTATATCCACCAGGTAAGCCAAAGGCGAGGATTTATTTACTACCTCACACGCCGAGCGGTTACTTTTGTCCTCGACATTGTTGAGGAACAGAATAAGGCAAAGGAAAAGGAAAAGACAAAATCATCACCTCAAACCACGACATCGACTTCAACCCAATCTCCGAATTCACCGTTTCCAAATGAGCTAGGTCCTGATGAACTCCAAACCCGTATCAATGATCTCCTTGCAGATGGAAAGAAATTCGTCAATGCGAACGATCCTCAAACACATGCACCGGCACCTAGAGAATCGACTGACAACTTCGACTTCATGGGTCATCGGCAATTTTCACCACAGAACACCTATCATCTGAGGCTTATTGCTCCACAAATTCAGCTGCAGAGTGACAAGAACCCCAAGGCAGTTGTTTTGGTGACTGCCAAGGGAATGGAGTTGAAAGTGATCGAGGTCATGGATAAAGATCGTCTGTTTGACGATGTGAGTGGACTTGTCCAACGTCGATTCACGGTTGCCATGGACAGCACTCAATTTTTCGTCACTCATCAAAAATGGTTCTCCTCACAACTGCTCAGCATGTATTCGGGAAGTCGCTATGGAACTCCAGCGGGCTCTGCTTGGCCCCCATGGGTGCCAATGGAAGTTATGTTTGACTTTCAGACTGATCCATTTGGCTTCAAGCGTATCGTGCAAAAGACTTCGGCAACTCTGCGCTACAATAAATTCAATGCTCTACGTCTCAAATATAACGATGAGCTCAGTGGCGAAGGCGACAAGAACACCGCACCAAGCGCGACCGAGAACCGAATGGACCATTTCTGGGTGGAGTTTCCTCAAATCCGTGCACTCTGTAACTCATCTCAGTATTACGCCATTTACATTATTGTCATGGATCTTTTGATGTACAGCGAGCCGCTTGAGAAGACAAGATCTGAGCGCCTTGAGAAGATCATGCTGGCCTCTGACTTCAGCGATCTGAGAGGAGCACCGGAAATGGTCATTCGTCTGCAAGAACGTATTCGACAACTTGAAGAGATCAAAACCCAGTTCCAGATCAATTCCAAGTACTTGGATAAACAGGGCTGGGAGGATCGACTTTTGCTCGAGAAGGACTTGACAAGTTGCTCAGATGAGCTTTTCTTCCTGATGAAAGCAATCACGACTTCTCAAAGAAAGACCGAAGGTGCACAGACCAGTGGCCTGCTCAGATGGAATATTGCGGCAGATGAGATTGTATGGCATCTGCTTCAAGACAATAATGAGCCACTCATAGAGTTCCAGCTTGCGAACGCAGAGTACGATCGGACAGACAATACGGACGGGTCGCATATCAACTTGATGCAAGTGGGCAAAGCCATAGGACTGAATCTTCTCCCCGATGCTGTGTACCCAGAAATGTTCACCCCTTACACAACCGCCAGCCACGGAGAATTCATAGGGGAGGGAAACAAAAGATGGCGCGCGTTTACTGGTATATGCTCGAAGCTATTGCTGGAATTCCAGTAATGGATCATTTTGAGGTCAATTTGTTTCCTCTGAAGATTCAGCTTGAACGCGAGGTAGGAAAGCGACTATTTGAGTACATGTTTCCTGGCTCGGGTGACGCGAAGAATTTATCGCCGTTCATGGTGAAGAATATGCAACCTGTTGTGGATGACGAGGACGACGACAAAAGCACAATAAGCAGTTCTTTGGGTGGATTGACTCGTAGGGGCACAGAAAAGGATGACTCCCCTCCCCCTGGTACCAGAGCGGGATCACTAGAGTTGCGGCTCAAACCAACAATGAACTCGGAAGCCCCACCTGTTTCTTCAACGACAAGCAAAAAGTCAACGAGTTTGCACTCAGCTCATGGAAGTGGGGACGGTCACCACTTTCGACTATTCCAACCAAGCAAACCTTCCCGTTCACAGACTTCGAAAACCGTTGTCAAGAAAGGTTCTATTGAGAGTGTGCATGCCAGCATTGCTTCTCGTCAGGCTCTTAACCGCACCAACACAAATACATCAATTGCCAGTACTGTCAACGGTGATGGGAAGTCGGGGCGGTTCCAGTTGCATCGAAATAGCAACAATTCTAAGAAAGAGAAACCATCTGACGACTTGAGCAAGATGATGTCTCGGGCTTCCAATTACATGACTCTCGCTTATGTCAAAATGCCCAGTGTGGTGCTTTGCCTTAGTTACAAAGGCAAAGACAACAGGAATATCGTGGATCTTCATGACTTCGTCTTCCGTCTACCGATGATCGAATTCCGCAACAAGACATGGTCGAATTTAGATCTCGCACTCGCACTCAAACGGGAGATCTTCAAAGCATTGTTTGCGCATACGGGATCCATCCTCGGGAACAAATTCAGCAGACACCGTCCCAATACAGCACAGCAAAGTCGACTCCGTGAGCTTGCCACAAGTAGCATGTTGCTACCGCCAACAAGCAGCAACGAAGCATCCTACGACAACAGTGATGCGAGCAGCACTCTGGCAACAAGTCCGAGTGATGCCAGGCTTTCCGAGCGGTCCAGGAGCCCCCGTAGGTCTTTTGCATCAAGCAATCGCCCAGTGAGTGCATCAAGTAGCATGCTCTCAATCCACGTACCAGGAAAGACCCCGAGCTTTCCCAGTACTATGATGATGACCCCCATGGAGCAGAAAACCACCCGTGCGAGTAGCGGAGAAAGCCAATCAGCAAGTGTTAAGGGAGGCGAAGAGAAAAGTGGCTTCATGGCAACTACCTTCAGCCGACTCAAAAGAAAAGACCATAGCCAGTCGTCAAGTACAACCGGAGGTGGAGGGGACGAAGAAGGAGGAGTAGGAGGGACGTCCATCAAAAAAGCCAAAAGCATAATGGGGAAGAAGATTTTAAATGGCTTGACTTGAACAAGCTCGTATTCGTTCGTTTTACCATGTAAATTCATTTTGTTTGTTTGTACATTAATTTTGCCTTGGAGATGGGGAGGTAGGCGGGGGCTCTTGTCTTTTTTCGTTGGGCGGAGTCAAAAGGAGAATCTTCTTTCTTGATTCTAAAGGGAAGGAAACAGCATAAGCATACAACTGGCGTTTTTTAGAGATGCTTTTAAGGATGGCATTCTCCTACCAAAAAATGGCCAGAATCTTTTTATTTTGTAAAGTTAATAGCTGACCAGAGAGTGGTCGAAGGAGTAGTAGACTCAGAATGCAAGTGAAATAACACAAGGTGTGGTTTGGCACCGTTCTGGCGGATGTGAAAAGGCATTTTTGGAATCCTCATTGCAATCCTCAGACGTATTTTCTTTTCGGGGTACAGAAAAGTCTTTTCAATTCTCTGTCACACAATCACATCGACTGCAACCTCTGTCTCCCGTCAGACCAAGCACTCAAAGTTGGGGAGGGGGCGGTCAGTCTTCCACGCTCCCACTTTACAACATCTCGTCATCTCGCTTTCTGCGTTCGTCTTATTCTTGTATCCTTCAAGGACGTGTGATATGATTCTGTCGATCATTTTCGGAAAGCCGCATTGCCAAGCCATACACCAAGTCAACAACGAGCTGCCACATTCAGTTAAATCTGAGCTCCTGTTTCTCTTGACAGCTCCCCGTTCTGGAAAGCTTCTTATCTACCCCTCTCGCGTGTAATTCTCTTTCACTGCATCGCTGTTGTTGAATAGATGGACATGATTGCGCGGGGTTGCCGACCGGCAGTTGTGAATGAAGTCATGGACAAACTCCGTAAAGCTTGTTTCTATTCAAGGCTATCCTGTATATAAATCTACGAAGGTTGTCAACATTGTCAAGATGCCCTCGCTTAACGAATTTCTCACAGCGAATTGCAAACTGCAAGCTGCAAGTTTGAAAATTCCAGCAAAATGTTACCTCCCACTCTCTGGCGGCGGACAACACCCATCCTCCTCCTCCTCCTCTCTTCCCTCCCCACCTCCCTCTCCCAACGCACCACAAATGCCTCCCTCTCCCCCTTCCCCATCCCCTCTGACCTCTGCGCCATAACATCCTGGCCCACCAACCTCCCCGGCAAAATATACACGCCCCAACTCCCCGACTCGGAACTGACGTCCATCATCTCCCAAATCGACCCTATCCGCATCAAAGCCATCATTGAAAAACTCGCATCCTTTGGCACACGCCACACTCTATCCTCTCAAACCGATCCAAAACGCGGGATTGGTGCTGCGAGGGATTGGCTGTTAGAGCAGTATGAGGGTTTTGCGAAGGAGAGTGAGGGGAGGATGACGGTCGGGCTGCAGAGCTACATTCAACCGATTGCAAATCGTATTTTGTTTCCGACAAATATTTCGAATATAGCTGCGACGTTGAGGGGGAGTAGTGATCCGGATCGGTTTGTTGTTGTGAGGTGAGCTGTACTGTACTTTGTTGCGTTGACTTTTGGAAAGATTGGCCGGTGCTGATTTGATTCGGACACAACAAGTGGTCATTATGATTCCAGAGCGACAGATATACTCGATTATACGAGTGATGCTCCTGGTGCGGATGATGAGTAAGGTTTCCTATTCCTATTTTATTCCATTTTTGAGAAAGAGAGAAAAAGAGTGTAGTCTAATAAAGTCCAGTGCTTCTGGTGTAGCAATCTCAATGGAACTTGCCCGTATCATGGCGAAGCACCGTCCAGCAGCAACGATGATATTCCTTGCCGTAGCAGGAGAAGAGCAAGGCTTGTTGGGTGCTACGCATGCTGCTCAACTTTTAGCGAATGCTTCAGCCAATGTTGGGGGCATGTGGACAAACGATAGTAAGGTTCCAGCTCTTCGATTGTGTACCTTGTCACACTTTTTTTTTCTTGACCTCATTTTCTTCGAGACTCGTATCTTGATTATCAAGGCTAATCTGTTGTCTCAGTTGTTGGCTCGCCGGTTGGAGATGATGGGAAGAATTCCTCACGAATTGTCCGTCTGTTTGCACAGGGGGTGAGTTCTGCCCTGTCATACCTCTCACCAATACTGCTGGGCTGCAGACTCCAAGTTTCCGTAGGGGGAAAATGCTCTCTCTCACCTTCTGTCAGTGTTATTTTTAATAAGAACACAACTAACCTGTTCCAGACCCCAGTAAACGAGACCACCCGAAGAGCAGCTCAACGTATCCAGGTAGGAGGAGAAAACGACTCACCAGCTCGCCAACTCGGCCGCTTCACACGAGATGTAGCGAGCAATGCCATCACAGGAATGACAGTCGAAGTCATCTACCGCTTAGATCGTTACCGTAAAGACCCCCATTACTTCCTGTAAAAAAATTACAAAAGTAAAACAAAAAACACTAACAATCCCCCTTAAAAGTCCGCGGCGGCGACCACCGGCCCTTCCTCGAAGCCGGCTACGCCGCCAACCGCTTCACAGAACCTCGTGAAGACTTCGCCCATCAACACCAAGACGTCGTCTTCACCAACGGCACGCAGTATGGTGATCTCCCGGAATTCTGCGACTACTACTACATCAGCCGCGTGGGCAAGGTAACGGCCGCAGCGACATGGTCTCTCGCTCAAGCGCCCGACGTGCCGAAGAATGTGACGATTGTGACGACGGGGTTGACTAATGATAGTACCTTGAATTGGGAGAAGGTGAGGGGTGCGGTGGGTTATGAGGTTGTGTGGAGACCGACTGAGGAGGCTTTTTGGACGCATTTGGTGAGTGTGGGTGATGTGACGACGGCGACGTTGGGGGTTAGTAAGGATAATGTTGAGTTTGGGGTGAGGAGTGTTGGGGCGAATGGGTTTAGAAGTCCGGCGGTTTTCCCATTCCCTCAGTGAAGTAGTTGACTAGGAAATGAGGTACTTAAGCAGCAAAGATAGAGATTTGAGCGAGCATATACCTATTATGAGGTATGAATAGAGATAATGTGTGGTATCTTAGAGGCTCATGTTGCATACTATAAACAAGGCCGTAGGGTTGGTTCATGGCATCAGGCGAGTCTAACATCAAAGTGACCACAGTTTATAATACGAGCTGTTGATACTCCGTAGACTTACCTAATCTGGCGCGAGATCGATAGCACGGTATAAAGGAAAGTGGAGGGAATGTGACTTGTTATTAGCATTTGATTTGTTCTTCATCCCATCTGATCATTAGCTACTTCTCTCATCCCGGTAGAAATCCGCGAATCTACTTAATTTCGTCAAAACCGTGACCCCATTTCCAATTTTCCATTTTTATCTAAATGATATCAGAAACACGCCAAATTCATACCGGCTTTCACTGTGGATTCGCCACGCCATTTTGTTGTCGTCTCCGACGGGTATAATGCGAAACACATAACATACTCCACACTCATTATTTCCTCCTTTTTGCCCAATACCAGATGCCCTATTGCGTTATAGCCCAAGTGTGACCCTTTTTTTTATTTTACAAAAGAGACCCGTTTCCCCACACCAATATTAACTTGGGAACGGTGGGCTAGTGATCCGATACACTGTACTTAGCAGCTAGATTATCAAGACAGAACCAAGAGAGATAACGAGACCAGAAGTGACAGGCTCAAAAGGAAAGTGTTAATGCCGACAGAGAAGCCTGCTGAACGTTTCGTGGGACTTGGTGTAGAAGTAGCTGTGTAAAAGCCAGTGAGAATTTGCGTGGTAGTTGTAGTCACAATACTCCCACCGACTGTGCCAGATGGTGCAGGTTGAGTTGCTGAAGTCACCTGGCTCCAGTCAGAGGAGGCATCATAGTGAATGCCGTTGATGATGACACCATCGTTCATAATGATCTTATTCTTGCTTTCAATATTACAAGTTTCGAGAATATTGCGAATCCAGCAAGTTGGGGCTGGAGAGTTAGGTAACTTGTTGGTGTGTGTGGAGTTCAACGGACCAGTGGTGTTGAAAGTGGAGAGATTAATTGCTTCTCCAGTGGAAACCGAAGTCCCTCGCATGATACGAGCAAACACTTCAAATGAGGTTTCGGGTTGGTACGCTGGGACAGCATGACCTGCATCAAAGATACGACTGAAGGAGAGATTCCCGTATTGTCTAACATCGCCACCAATATAGGTATCGTTGGTAATGATCGGAGCATAGCCCGCAGCCGGGAAGCGAGTCGCATAATCCGGTGAGGTTGCAGCAGCTACAGCGAGAGATATTGCCTCACCTCCGAACCAGTTGCAGATGTAATCGCGGTCTCCGTACATAAAACCAACACGAATGCCCGCATTCAGTAGGAACGCTATGTCTGGAATGAACGAGTTCCGCTCGTAATCTCCAGCTGCGGTGAAAGCTGCAACGACTTGTCTATTGGTTTGCGTGAAATTTACAGGCGATCCAATGGCGCTCAAGAGTTCCGGGGTGTTCAGATACTCCAGGTATGCGTTGGAAGGAAACGAATCTGGTATGTAGTGGGCAATATCATAGACACTTCGTCCAGCATCAAAGTAGGGCTCCATAACTTTGGCGGTGCAGGTGCTATAAGCTATTGCACAGATACTATTGACATTTGGGACATTTCCATCGTGATTGGGGTCCTCAGCAGCGACTGCGGCTCTACATTTTTCGATGAGGGTCTTGCACCCATTCGGTGCATCGAAGCTGCGACGGGCAAGGTCGGCACGCGTTGGATTGATGGCCGTCAGGCCAAACGTGTTGTTCACTGCCATATAGGGATAGAATGGTGCTTGAATAAGATCATCCACACAGCCATTGACAATCCCCAGAGATGCCAGATGGATTTCCAAAGTACCATTAAGCGATAATAACCCATTCAAACGGCGGTTATTCTGTTCTTCCCACAATGCTGCAAACGCCGGACCATATCTTCCTCCATAGCTCTCGGCAAAGAGATGCACACCCATCGAGTCGCTGTTATTGGGTCTGTATTGTGGGAAAACTCCCAAGAATCCTTGTAGCATGTGCCATATTCCCATAGCAGATATCTCGGTGGTATTTGCAGTGTTATTGCCATTGAGAGAGCTGAAAGTCCCATTCATAAAAGTTTGAGAAGGCTGAGAATTCGGAAGTACTTGTGGGGGAGAGTATAGCTGGGAAGTCAAGAGATCGAGGGAACCGTTTGTGGGTGTGTCATACGAAAAGCCAACTTGGGTCGGCTGGAGAGAGGTTAGTCCAGAATTCAACGAAATCGAGGCAGAGTAAGGCTTGGAGTGGAATATTGTACAATCTCAATCCTTAGATATCTTCCCCAATTGACTCTCTTTGAGGGGACTAGTGGACACGAAACCTACTTGATCAATGTACAGCATATTGGACCCGCGATCCCAACCCCATTGTCTCATCGCCGTGCCCATTTTGTTGGCCCCAAGCTCCACGACTTCACACGGTCCGTTCCCAGTAAAGAGCCCAATCATGGAACTCGACCCCGGCCCTCCATTGAGCCATATTGTGAGCTGATCTGTTGGATCTCGAGCTTCAATGAACCAGAAAAAAAGGTTGGATGAATAATTGCCTGGGATGTTGACCCACCCCGTGTACTGCTTTTGGTGGTCGAAGGCTGTGTTACAGGTCCCTTTCGGAGGAGATTTATAGGAAATTGTGATATTCCCGTCGACGGGTGAGAGGATTGTGGTCAGGTTCGATTTCGGAGGGTATTGCGCGCAGGAGAGGTGGATCAGGGAAATTTGGAGGAGGAGGAGCAGAAGGAGGAGCATTGTCGCCCGCGGGCATCCATCAAGGAGAGAGCGATTGGGGGAGCAGAGGAAGAGAGGAAAAGAATACCTAGTAAAAGGAAGAAAGAAAGAAAGAAAGGTAAGAAGGAGCGGGGTGGTGAAAAGAAGGAAGAGGACGCTGAAGGATTGACGTTGTGGAAGGCTGAGCGAGCAAGGGTAAGCTTCATCATTCCACAATAATCAACACCGAGTGGAATGGCTGCACGGCAAGCCAGGAACGCGTACTCACTCGACTCCATTCTGTCAGAGATACGAGGACTTACTAGGCCATTTATATTGGACTAGTTACCTACGATCTATCTAGATAATTGTGCCATTACAGAACGAAAAGAAACAACGAAATTAGAGCAACAGTAACAATCACAATGTGAATCCGTGTTTCGAGGAGGTCCAAGTTGGTCTGCATCTGCAAAACGCCCTGCCAAGCCGTGTCTGTGGCGCACCCATCCCGTCCCTTTCTAGAGTTTAAAGTCAGTCACCTTCATCTTAGAATCAATCTTCACTCCGCTCTTTCATCAATTTACCAGATGTTCTTTCTTGGAATATCTCTCTCTCTCCTTGTAACGCGTTCATTGAGCTGCACTGACGTACATTGATCTGCGCTCCTTCGCTTAACTGCCTTGGTACTTAGGATGGCAACAGCAACGGACGTAAGCATAAACGACATAAATACCCCTTTGAAGCATAGAGAGATACTAATTTGTTGATCAATCAGATTATAACCTACATCGGTGTCCCTCTGGCTGTTCTAGGTGTTCTACCGATCATCTACAACACCATTTCAACATTGATCACGCTTGCCAATGTCAGAAGAGCTCTCAGGCACGGCCGCTTGGCCGGTATCACTCGAGGGGATGTAATAAATCACATCATTGAGGTTGAGTTACCTCGATATACTCTTGCTCCTTTGCACCGGGAGCATCAGATCAAGGAGTATTGGGGCCTGTGTGAGCACCCATCCCCTATTAAGGGGGAAGCTGGACTATTTTCAAGTAAGCCGTCCCAAAGTCACTCAACTGTGAAAGACGATCACAATTCTTACACCATTTTCACTAAGCTGGCAAACCAATATAATCGGACTGAAAACCATTCGTTTGGACTATTCCGACCAGCTTCGTCAACCACAAGCAGAAGTCGAATTCGAAACTCTTATTTCATTCCTCCTGGACTTGGGAGCTGTGCCCAGCGCAGTCGGCTGGCGCATGTTGAGAGCAAGTGGGCTCTGGGTCCCTGTGGGAACACCTCTCTTAGTTTCACCAGAAGGAACCGAGCCTGTCCTCACCATTGCTTCTCTGGACGACTCGGATGGGAATCTCTCTTTGGCCGTACGATGGTCATCCAGCTGGGGCATGAGAGATCATACATCTCTCCCTCCTTACTGGGTTCTCATTAAAGGCCCATTACCTGAAAGACCGGCTACAAATGGCAAAGAACCAGAGACGAATCCATTTGAAAATAAAACCAATGCAGAAACAGAGCTCGCCGAGAAAAGGAACTCGGCAAAATCGAGATACACACCCACTCCCGAGGAACAACCGCCAGCTATTCGATGCCAAATCAGAGTAGAGGGAATTGTTGATGCAATCCCAGATGACTTCGATCCTCAACTATTCGACAGCATCGACATCAGCCACCTAAAAGTGAGCGAGGGGGGTTCCAACACCCTAGGGACGTGGTTCAGCTCAACCATAACCGCCCTCGGAACATCCTCCCAAACAATCCTTTGGAACTATAAAATTCCTTCTGAGATTCTGGCTTTTGCCAAGAAAGACGCAATTCCTTGCGGTGTTCTCGTTCTTCTGGGTGTAGTGGAGGAATCCGCGACGCCGGAATGGGCTACTCAGTATAATGACGAGCAAGAGAGATCAGATGCTCAAATGAGAAAATTACAAGCACAAACGAGAGCAATGATGAGGGAATCCAGCATGAGTCCGGCTGAGAAGGCAAAGGCTTACAAAGAGAGAACGATGAAGGCTCATGATGACTGGGTGGACGAGATGAATGCCAATCGGAGGAGGGAAGCTCAACGAGCCGAAACAAGGACTGTGGAAGCGATGCAAAGCCCAAAATGGGATAACAAGCTTGTAGCTGAACACAACTTAAAATGGTTGAAGAAAGAAGGTCATGTTGATGCCGACCATGATCTAAAAAGAGCTGTAGAGATATTGCTTTGGAGGATGATAAATGAGCCAAGAGTAGCAGAGGAGATAGCCTCGATGCTAGATCAGTGGAAGGCGTTTGTGGATAACGGTGGGCTGCGAAGGGCGGAGTATTTGGAGTTGAAGGAGAAGCAGGTTGTTTTCGCACAGGCGAGTCTGGTTCTTTCTATCATTGAGAATTCGGTATCGGCTGCTCATGGCAGCTTGGCCATGGATCTGCAAGAGTGTGTGAGGATATGGAAAAAGGTTCGGTTGGGGTAGGGATGGTTGTATAGTAGCGAGAAATGGGAGGAAGGCGTAAGGAGTGAATCTGCTTCAATTCCATCTGAGACTCTTTGGGGGACGGAACATCTGGTGTCAATAAAGCCAGAAATTGAGAGCCCGCAATATTGGAAATTACTTGCCTTTGCAACTATTCCCATTTTCTTTCCTGTTTTACACAGTGGTTCGTGGTTACCTAGGTGTCTAATTTCAGGAAGAGAAACTTTATGCACACAGCAGCTCGCCTACCTTCTCGTCCTAAAGATATTGTCAAGAATTTCGATATAGCTCCAGCTTCCCTCCTCAACAGAGCACCGTTGTAGTACCGATGTTCGGATTTTTCTTGTAATCTTACTTTCAACTTATATGACTTCGCATTGACAAGATGAAAGTGATAGCTTGAATGTTTGATATTCTATTGTAATCTTACAATACTTTACAGTTACCTCACATAGGATTCCTCAACATGAGACTCCACTCTAATAATATACATCCAGGATCTAGTGAAAAATCTACTCATCTTTCCTAATGGCAAAGAAGTAATTTCCCACCTTCTCACTGCCTGGAACTTCCTTCCACCCAACGCCTGGCACATACACAACTCCCATTACCATTGGACTATTCCAGCCCCTCTCCTTCAAGAAGTATGCTCTCAACTCCTCCTCATTAATATATTTATCCCAATCATGGGTCCCCCTGGGCACAATCCTCGCGATATCCTCGGCCACCAATTTAGTCGTAAACCAGCTCGTCCAAGTCCTCGCAATCGTGCTCATAACAATCCAGCCCCCCGGTTTTACAAATGGTGTACAGAGATCGAGGAACTCGGCTGGGTAGGTGATATGCTCGATAACTTCGAAGCAGGACAGAATATCGTATTGCTCTTCGACCGTGGTTGGTTTCGGCAGAGCTTCGATTGACGTATTTAAGTAGGTCAATTTGCCGTGCAGGCTTGGATCCTGCTTTGCATGTTTCTTTGCAACGGCCAGTACTTCCGGAGAAGGATCAATGGCTGTGACGCTCCCGACGTTCGGCAGTCTTGCCGCGCTCTCAGCGAATATGCCACCTCCACACCCAACATCTAGAACTCGCAATCCCGAAGTCGCAGGTGGTTTGGGTTGTGTAGCATGGCAATTCTTGATGAATTCCACACGGGAATTGTTCATCAAGTGAAGTAGCCTCGAGGAACCATGTGGATCCCACCAGCTTGAGGCGAGGGCATTGAAGTGCGAGACCTCGGTGGGATTTACCGAAGAGGTTCCGGAACTCGTGCTCAGCGAACGGAATTGATTCTTGACATAGCGAGGAGCAGTTCGGAGGAGGAGGTTGAGATTCCGCACAGAGGTTTGTCGGAGCGGCGTAGTCATTGCTGATGCATCGACTGGCAGTCGGGAAGGCTTGGTACTAGGTAGGTAGACTCGGAATATATTGTGGTTTGTCTACTCAGCGTCTCGCGCGAGGGTTGGTAATGCGATGCATGTAAATTGCAGCAAATTGTCGTTGATGATCAAGCTCCTCGGCACATCTCTCATAAGCAGTGTGGGCTAGCCGAATGGGGGCATCCGCCATAAAACTGACTTCGACACCACCTGCCTCGATCGCTCATTTACCTCCATGCCACCCCCCGAGATCAAGATCTGATATTTAAGTTGACATTCGAAGATAAATCACCCAAAGAATCACTCATTGGACAGCTCTTTTGTACATATCGCTCAAATTGAAGTAATTGTTCACACAGGCGATATCGGTATCCTTCCCAATCCACCCCGCCATAAAAAACATTACATTCCAGAACGACGGAAACCGCGGGGCCACTTTTCCCTCAATACCAATATCACAAGCAAACCGAGCAGCAATGCCTTCCTCAGACGTCGCACACGAGTTCGACTCGATAGAAGATACCATTCAAGCATTCAGTAGGCTCTCTTACCACTCCCCAAACTACTCGATCTTCCACTACACCTACTGACTCACAGCGCAGAAAACGGCGACTTCATCGTTGTACTCGATGATCTCTCCCGCGAGAACGAAGGCGACCTGATCATCGCCGCTTCCGATGTAACGACCGAGAAAATGGCCTTCATGGTCCGCTATACCTCTGGCCTAATATGCACACCCATCCTTCCCTCTCTTGCCGAGAAGCTGGAACTTCCTCAGATGGTCTCTGACAACCAGGATCCCAATCGAACCGCCTACACGATTTCAATTGACACGGAATCGCCAGAGACAAGCACGGGAATCAGCGCGCACGATCGCGCACTTACCTGCCGGACTTTGGCAAGCAGGAATGTGACAAAGGGAAACTTTAGACGACCTGGTCATGTCTTCCCATTGAGAGCGAAGGAGGGTGGCGTGAGGGAGAGGATAGGACATACGGAGGCGGCGGTGGAGTTCTGTAGGCTGGCCGGGAAGCCGCAAGTTGGCGTTATCTGTGAGATGGTGGAGGATGGAGAGACCGTTGCTGGACAGGCCTTGATGAGGGAGCCGGGCATGATGAGGAGAGACGGCTGTTTGGCATTTGGGAAGAAGTGGGGCTGAAGGTTTGTACGATTGCGGATTTGGTGGAGTATGTTGAGAGGACCGAGGGGAAATTGGTCAAGAAGGCTACAAATGGTACAAAATAGGTAGTCTAGAAATGTACTTGTTATGATTTTTGACCCCTATTCTATTATTTGGGAGTCGTGTGAAGTGTTGCAGACTGGTTCCTGGTTCCATGGAGGCATGCCAAGTCATTTGCTGCAATACTCGAAGTCAAGTAAAGAAACTTTCCAAACATCAGATAGATCTAGCTGCGCGACTCTCCGCATCTGCAGATGCATCCTTCGGCAAGAAAGTATAAACACGAAGATCCTATAGTTCCTGTACTTCATAAAACAGGCAGCAGCTTTCAACCGTGGATTCGGGAGGTGGACGGCTGCTAGACACCAGGAGAGATATGAGGGTGTGTATGCACATGTAAGGCTCTGAGTCAGTAGACAACCCTCACAATGATCACACTAGTTCGGCAGATTTGCAACTTTTACAAGTCAAGTTTACTTGTTCCCTTATTTTATTTTATTTTTTTAAAAGAAAAGAGCGCCCGAACATTTGGGCATAGGTGGGGGAGATGCATATTGTATGCCCGCTGGCTAAGGTACATACTAGGCGTCATGTCAGGTCGGAATAGTATCTCTTTCAAGTTAGAAGGATTTTCGAAATCGAAGCGTCTATTTTGTGTGTGTATACCCCTATCAATCATTTGCCTCATTTTTACCATGGAGAGAGACAGGCATACGAATTACTTCTTTCCCGGATCTTTTCAGACTTTCATTCACTTTGATTCGTGTAAGTTCAAGTCGAGTGAAATTCGGTGGCCTACAGATCATATGTCGAATATTGTCTTCGAACCGTTTCTTCTTTCTCAATCGTTGATGGATTGTATCTGATAAATTATCTAATAAAATATCAAACGAGAACTTGAGTGTATACTGTTGGTGTTCTAAATCAAAGGTTTCATTATAAGCTTGGGCTTGGTAAAGAAAGAAAGAATTCAAGTTGTACAAAGATATTCAATTCCAATTATGTACACCCTCCCCTAAGTACAAAGACAAGGGATCTATCTATCCATCTATCTGCACTCTTTTATCTGAGTCTGAGTGTCACGAAGTTGGGAATTATTTTCATGCTGATTACTGAGTACATTTTGTCTCCTAGCCTGGCACCAACTTTAATAACTGTTGAATACATCTCTATACCAAGACAAGTATCAGGTTCAGGTCTACTATTCGAGCATATATGATAGCTGTGTGTGGCATTTGTCTTTGGGATATTGTGACTATTATACTTGTCCAAAATACCTACCTATGCTGACTGGGGGAGATTAGATGGAGTTTTTGATATAAATAACAATTGTGTGAAAAAAAAAATTGAAATTCCACCAAATTCGAACATAAAATTGTTAACCTGCAGCCTTGGTGAGATTCCTGTATAATGAAAATGAAATGTATATCTAACCTCTTTGACAAACACACATATATATGTTTAATATCTTTGCGTGGTTTGAAGAACTAACATCCATCCAGACCTACCTTTGTTTGAAACCCCGAGTCGGGGGAAGAGAGAGAGAGCTGTGAAAGTGTTTTGTTTTGATGGTTTCAATCCCCCACGGAAGATGATATTTATGATGAGCTATTAGAAACAGTAAGAATGAGGATTGCGAGAAGAAGAGGCGGTAAGGTGTGCTCGGTGGCATGAACTGTTAAGAACTGACACCCATGCTTGTGCTGTAGCTAGAACCACGGGATTCATGAAATAAAAAACTCCACCCGATCCACCAAGATAGCAAATGATACATCGTACATCATACATCAATCTTCCATGTTCCCTCGGCTCGGTTAGATCATAGTAAGGCTGACTGTGTGGGAAAGCACAGCAAAACAAGATCACAGGACTCCGAAAGCGTCTGTTGTTAGAACTTCGGATGCTAAATTCACAAGCACAGAAAGACTGTCATATTTTCTTTCTTCATTTGTCTTGTCTTGAGATTGGCAATTGTCATTCTATGTCATTCTCTATGAAGACTGACGAGGTGCAGATGGGCTTGATAGTTGGTCACTTCCCTCCTTGAAACTTCAGTGTAGATATCAATACACAGCTCGCTTAGGGGAAGTTGAGCAACTACCTACTTAGGCAAGGTACACACCTGTGGGATCGCCACTTCCCCCAAACTTTGCGGTGCACAGCTGAAACTCGGCTATATGATCCTAAATTGTGGTAGACAGGCAAACGGGAGTTACTAGAAGTGCCCGGTAAATTTGCTTTTTCAGTTTCGCTTCACCTGTGGGCGTTCAAGATTGATCGTCGATCAGATATCGTTGAAAGGAGGAGAAGGCTTTGGATATGCAGTAACAGGTTCCCCGGCGGGGACCTCAAGCAGACCGCCGTTACAGTACCAAACTTTAGCATGCATAGAAAAAAGAAACCAACTATCATAAAGCACGCGGCGAAAGGTTGTCCAGCAATCAGGATGGAGGACGTTGACTTTCTGGAAGCCTGTTCTCGGCCGAATACTCGACAGAATAAACAAACATAAGTTTTGCATGCACGACTTGCATCAAGCTGCAGAGTGACGAAAAAAAGACATACAGTCCCGCAGACTTCAGGGTCCGGTTGTTATGTAAGTAGCGGTGGCAACTTTGCTGCCTAACATTTTCAGATCCTATAACTTTCAACAGTACCCAAACGAAACAACGACAAAAAAGTAAACATGGCCACTCGACCCGTCGTCGATGTCGCCGCCGCCACCACCATCCCCAAAGATTGACACCCCTTTCAAATCTCCTCCATAATTTCCAAAGACCAAAGAGGAGCCGCCTACAGACCGCAAGAAACAGTTACTAGAAACGCTGAAACACTTGTATCCAAAGCCCAGCTTCTGAGCCACACAATCCAATCCACCACAACCAAACTTGTCAGATTACTCTGAAACATTATGTCGGCCTCCTAACTTGCTCAGGAACAAAGAGACCAAGCACTGACTCGACCTGGTGCCCGGAACCCGGAACAATAGAATCAACAGCACGGAAAGTGGAGTGGCTCCTGAATGCGAGAGTCCCGAAAGCTGCGAGAGGCTAGGGAAGGAGACGCTGTCTCATTATTCCTATTCTAGACAGCGGTTTCCTGTTGAAGGCGTGAAGTTGAAGATTGGGGCTGCTGAAACGGAGTGTCTTGATTGTTTGACCATTTATGGGTCGACCAGAAAGCTCGGTTGTGGGGAAAGAGTTTAACTTAGTTGTTGCTGGTACGAGATGTGGTGTTAGCTCGATCCGCTTTGACGCCCCCTTTCGACTTTCTTGCTCACTTGACTGAATGGTGCTGCGTTCATCTTGGATATGGCGAGAGGATGTTTCTTGGAATATTTTATTAGCTGTCTTTGGAAGCAAGCGAGCAGCCGAGGTTGAGAGGATGAAAAGTGAGGAGTATGATTACAAGAGGCTTCTGGTTTGTGAATAGCTTGCTCGGTGGGTATAGTACCGATATGATGTGAATTAGCGTCCGGGGAGGCAGCAAACCATGAGATGATCTATTGAAAGTCCACTTGTATCCTTGGAATAGCGGAAGTCCTGGTTAGGGTTGTTAGCGGTGTTGCGGTGTTGGGAACTTAGGATGCCATCGTACATTCCCAATTCCTGCAAAACAAAAACGGCGAGCTCGTGCACTGCGTTTGTCCGGCCAGAGGTAATTTAGGAGGAAGCTAAAGTGCACTTGTCCGGAACCGAAACTCTGAAGGATTGAAAGGACCTCGTGATGGTCCGAGGCAGTGGTTCTCCTCAGGGGAAATTTAGTGACTTGCATGCAGCGTTGAAGGCAAGCGTGGCACGACAGCGGCAGGAGTTCTTCCAGAAGGCACCGCAAATTCGCTTCATCGTCATCATACCAGTGGCATGAATGGATGAAATGACCTAGACTCGGAAAGCGTGTAAAGGCTTGCATAGCCGGAGATTGAGAATCATTTCCAAAGATTGATGGCCATCCAATTCTTACCAATTTCCCTGGACGATACTCCGTACGTCGAATAGTAATGAAGGCACGTACGGCCCGGAGAGTTGCCAGAAACAGGAACCTTCGGTGCTTGACGATTCAAGATAGTTAGGTCATTATTGACGCCCAAGGTCTTGGTTGTGAACCATTGGTGTTGTTGGGTTTGTGGTGGAGCGAGGAACGAGAAAGCATTGACACCGAGGAAGAAAATGAAACACTTCTAGAAGGCGGGATTTACCCTTCGTTGAACAAGCGGGTTGTACTGCAGTGCTCGCTCCTATTGGCGATGCCACCGCGACTTTTTTGAACTCAGTTTCTATTTAGAGAAGAAATGATGCTGATCAGCATTTCATTGTTGTAGTAGGAAAGTACAAACGAGAAATATGAACCCAATGTGATGTTGGAACAATGGAGATCACTCTCAGCAGCTCGCTTAGCAAGTGTTTGTCAACCACAATTCCTGCAGAAGCCCCAAACCCCAAACAATGTCGTTATCTTTCTCTCGAGTGGGAAAAGCAAGTTGACCAGAGCCCGAGGTCACCGCCGTTGAGCTTTTGGACGCTAAACCAGCAAGCAGGTGCATTGTTCAGGAAGAAGAAGCAACTTCAGAGGCAGGGAAGTTAATGGGGACTACTGAGAAACACGAGGCTTTGCTAGGCTGGAGGTTAAGGTTGATGGAGATCTTCTCTCAGGAACACCTCCTCTGCTGGTCGTCGGAGGATACCTCGATAGGATGATGGTGTGAGCGTGAACCTGCTGATGATCCAAGATGTGATGTGGTGTGGCCTGGCCTGAAGCAGATCATTTTACAAGTGACATGGGGTCCACGTTGCGTTGCTTCCAAAGCAGGGGCGGCGGTCGAGCGGCAAGCTTGGAAGGCAATGATAATACCAAGGTACAGTAATGCTATAGCCATGTTAGTTGTGTTATTCACCTGCAAACTTCGTCCTTGTTGATGGATTGTTATGATCCAATAATGCTACAAGTATACAAAACCCAATTGAGCAAGTGGTGGGCCACAATAATGAAGAATGAATCTTACCCAAGCCCAGCAGTCAGATTATTACGGGAGTTTGTGCATTATTCATATCCGTATTAAATTCTTATTCTCCCGTCTGCTGCTGGCTGGTCTCTTTTGAGGTTTTGCACAGGCCTCCTCCGTCCTCCCACAACTTCGCGTGGCAGTCCACTTTGCTTGCAGTGGTGTGGATGTAGTCCATGCACGCGGCGTCCAATTTAAGATGCTTCCATGCTTCCATGCTTCCACGATCTTTCCGGAAACCAGTCAGAACAAGGAGGGCTGGAGGGCTGGAGGGGCGATTCTTCTTCTTCTTCTTCTTCTCTACGGAGTACCCACCAGACCAAGTCACCAAACCAGACCGGCCTCTCCTGGCAGCAAGCATGTCGATGAGACGAGCCGGCTTCCTCACCAGCATCCGGCGGCGCATTGCACTTTCCTTCTCTCGAATTGAGTATGCACGACTTTGCTCCCCCGATGAGATCCACCCCATACGGGATTCCATTCCACCTTCAGGTTGATGTTTCACGGCGGCCTCCCTCCATGAATGTTACTGTACTGTCCTGTACTTACAGCATGAACAAATGAACAACATCACAATCAGCCGATAGGTATGACAGCGGCGGCGGCGGCACAACAACAATAATCGTGGCAGCATTCTCCATCGATCGGACCGAAGCCGTTGGCACACAACATGGCATTTTAACCTGCGGTTTGTACTGCACCATATAATTGCGGTCGTGCCTGGAAGGAAAGTCAATAAATGATACTTTTACACTTCGTGCCTGGGAGGGAAATTAGATGGAGACAGTGCCTGCAAGCACGGCGGTAACCACATAGATAGAGGCAAGTCGTTTCGTTTCTTCTTCAGCCAGCGGCCCCATTTAGGCAGCGTGGCCGTTGTGCGCGTGTGAGGCTTCCTGCTCTTGCCTCCTGAAGAGTAAAGTCGAAGGACAAGCTTGTTTCAAGAGATTTGGGACGATGCCTTGTCAGAGATTTGTTATCGAGGGCGACTGGGGACAGTAACTGCTGTCCGGTACTGTACGGTACTGTACGGTACAGGACGGCAATGTAAGGTAATGTCATGTAATGTAATGCACGATGGTGACGAGGGTGAGCAGGCAAAGGAGGATTAATAATGGTGAGGAGAGTTGCAATGCATCAATTATCTGCGAGGGTTCACTTGATTTGCTTCCCATCTCACCCATCTCCACGGCAAGGGACCGCCGTTAGTTATTCTCTGGTACGTACGAATAGATAGAAAGATAGGTATTGTCGTGTCGTACTTTGAAGTATACAAGGTACAGTACCGTACAGTACAGTAACTATTATGGTTATTAGTATATTATCCTGCCCAACCCAAACAGGGGCAATAATCAACTGCCTCGCAATGATGAGGGCGCAATTTAGGCGGAACGTAAGATGTGCCTCGCTGCAGTTAGAGGTAGAGCAGGCGGGCGAGTCTGAAATCTGAGTTTGGAAGTTTGGAACCTGAGCAGCAGCATTGACACCCTTCTAGAAAGTCTCTAGAAACAGGGGGGAGGGAGGAAGGAGGAGATGGTGGTGGGGGGAAGGAGCAGGGAAGGGGTCAGGTGCATGAATCAATGCCCGCATGGAAGAATAATGGAACACACACACACACACACACACAGTGACAGAGAGAGGAGGAGGAGGAGGAGGAGGAGGAGGAGGAAACAAGGTACCTGCCTACGACTACTGCATGTGTTATTTAATTATTTTATTTATTTATGGATATACATTTACTACTGGATTGGGATAGAGATGTGTTTGGGCTGGTGCTAGCGTGGAAGACGCATGGAAGCCCGTCAAGCTCGAGTTTGATAGCGAACTACTTTGGCTCATCATAAGAACTTTTGATGTCCCTCGTCCCTCGTACCCGTTGACTCCTTGACTACTCCTTGACACTCCTTGACTTTGACTCCTGGCATCCTGTTGACCTGTTCAGCCCATTTCCCCACAGCTTCCGACGACTGACTGTGATCTCTCTCTGGCATCTCCCTGGTCGGCACTCTCATCACATCACCACCCACCCAGCACTGGCGCATAACAATCAAGAAGAGCTGCTACAATACTAGTACTTCAGCAAGCAATACATTCGACATTCGACACTCTCCGCACTACATACACTACAACTTCCTACCAGAACCACAGGCAAAAGACGGTGTCTCCTCGCACGCCAGCTGTCATTTCCAACCCCCACACTACTCCTACTCGATCGCCAATAATCCAATTATTCGATAGCTACAGGACCTCGTTGTCTCTGCTTCTGTACCTCCCTACCCAACCGAGGCTGCTGGAGACCAGTTCCCAGGTCATTTGGACTTCTAATCTGAGCTTTAATTACCTACCTAGGTACTCTCGCTATTATTGCTGGGAACTAAGAATTCTTCTACCCAGGCATTCTTCTTCTTCTTCTTCTTCTTGCCACTACCAGCAACCTACCATTGACCACCGAGAGAGCTGCTGCAGAAGCAAAATATACCTCCGTACCCTGTCCTGTCCCTGTCTTCCTTGACCTTTCCCTGCCTGGCCTTAAAAAGCTGGGACCCGCGTTGCCGAGATTTTCGAGAAGCTGCGCTGCGCTGCCTCCGAAGGAAATCAGACCCCAACAACCTTCACGATCAAACCTCCAAAAACACGAAACAACACTCTTCTTCCTCGACACTTCTGGCCCATTGTCTACCTCGTCTACTCCTCCCTCCTCCTCCGCACTCTCCCCATCGCCGGATTACTGTTGCACGGTCAAAAGCATCTACCATCTGGCCATCTCCCCTGAACGCGTTTCCCCGTCCTCTCCGCGAATTATTTCTTGTCCACCGACCGGTCTGCTTTGCAGCCCGCCCTGACTCGACTCCGCGCAACACGATTATTTCTCTCACTCGCAAGTTTGCCTGCCCGTACCAGGAAAAGCTCCTGGTTGTGAGCTGCATGCTAACGATCCACAGATTCCGCGATGCGCAAAACTTCTTGATAAACAATCCATTCTTCACCTACCTCGACGCCGCCGCCGCCGCCTCCTGCTTCTAGACTCACTCTTTGGCTCTTGCCCCCTTCCGAACAAGCTGAAGACGACTCAAGCATCCACAAACTCGATCGACCGCAGATCTACAAGCAGTCCCGTCTGTTAACGAAAGAACTTTTCCAGATCAGAGCCTAAATACGTCTCGGATTTGAAAGCCTTTGGGCAGCGACCGGATATCCCACAAGACATCATAATACCAAACAGCGAAGTCTCAGAACCCTCCCATTCAACTGCTGGGACACACGCCCACCTTGTCAAGCTGTCTTTGTTCTTTGAACACGTCTGCGACATTGGGTTTACCAACTATTCTCTTCCGATAGATCATTTCTTCAGACGAACGACTGGCTCGTGCCGTAACCACTGCAAGGAACCGTCCAGCTTTCCGTTCAACACACCTTGCAAGACGGAAATCATATTCAGGACTTCCGAGTGACCCGAGCAGACAAATACACACACATACACACATACACACATCGTAGATTTGGTGCTACCTGCGGAAATTCTCCTTGTCCAGAGCCCCCTTGCAACAACAGCCGATCCAGGTACCTCCACTGCACCCAATTTTGTGCCAGTGCCCCCTACACGACAACAGGGTGATCAGCAAAGTCCATTCACCGCCCAGTCAACTTAACCGGTGGTTTGGCGATTACGGTCTGTGCTTCCAATTGCCGTTTCCCAAGACCAACTTTGACGGTTCGCTCCCAAGCTTTCGGCAGTAATTATTCCAGGTCAGTTTGATACTTTCGCTTTTGTCTCTGCGCTGCCTATCACATACATTGTGAAAGGCTGAGCACTCGGGTCGATGCATATCTGCAGACCTCACTATCCACTTCTTACGCCCGTTTCTTTTTCCAACATCCTGATCTCCAGATGCATGAATTGGCGGTGAGCCTCTTTTTGCCATGGTATCTATGAACAACCCATCCATCAATAAATACATCCCGCAGAGCTAATACTTTTATTTCCAGCAGCTTGCTTGTGTCAATTCCCGAAGTACAGGTCCCATTTCAATATTGAGTTTCTCACAAGTTCGATCACGTTACCGTTCGGCTCGTTCAACTCACTGAAGCTATTCGAATCTTAGAAAGCTACCTCCAGCTCATCCGCTGTGCATTTCCCAGCAAGTCTTCCCCCGAGACATCACCCACTCTGAGACACCGTACCAAAGTCTCGAATCTGATCCATACAATTGGACGGACGCCTGAACCGAGCGTTGAGATCTCTCTATAAGCATCTCGACCTTCCGTCTTGTGTGGGCGCAGATCAGTATTCTCCGTCTCTACTAGTGATGGATATCAAGGAGATAGTAAACTCGAAGGGAGTCAAAGTGTCAGCAGCGGTAGCAGCAGCAGCACATAGCACTGCGCAAGACCTCCACCTTTTACAATCCATCTCGCAATCGAACAACATGCCCATGTCCGACACTGGCTCAGAGCGTGGGACTTCCCCCACGGCTCAGAACATTCTCGATATTCAGCCCCTCGATACAACCACCTGGGTGGAATGAATGGCGGCCCAGGCGACATGCGCTATCCATCACCCACCGCGATGCAAAGCCCTCTCCCAATGTTGCAACAGCCTTATCGACATGAGAACAACTTCAACAGTGGTATGATGCAGCTTCAACCACCACGTCCTGCAGAACAGCAAAAGGCATTCCCATGCAGCACCTGCGGCAAAGGTTTTGCGAGGAGAAGTGATCTGGCTAGACACGGTATGTGTATGATATTTCTGGCTGTCTGTTGACGTACTGATTGGTATTTAGAGCGTATTCACAGTGGCATTCGGCCCCACGTCTGTGATCATCCTGGCTGTGGAAAGCAATTCATTCAACGTTCTGCCTTGACAGTTCACATGAGAGTCCACACAGGCGAGAAGCCTCATATGTGCGAACGTTGCAGCAAGGTATGCGATAGACCCAAAACATTAAGTCTGACAGCAACTGACAATCTTTAGCCCTTTAGTGATTCTAGTTCCCTTGCTAGACATCGGAGAATTCACTCTGGTAAACGACCGTACAAGTGCCCATATGCCGATTGCCAGAAGACTTTCACCCGTCGCACCACCCTCACCAGACATCAAAACCACCACACCGGAACCGTTGAAGAAGCTGCCGCTGCCACTGCCGCAGTTTTAGCCACTCGAGCAGGCAGCAGTCGGGGCGGGCGACGCTCTGATGGCGAGTCTTATACTGGATCCCCTATCTCAACTCCATCCCCAGGCCAGAGACATATGACTGCATCGCCGAACTCCGAGCTTGCACCAATGAGCGGAATGCCCCGTCATCCAGCTGAATATCAGTATGGCAACATGAACAATAGTTCTTTGCCAACCCATCTTCGAGGCGAATATCATGTTACAAACCAGGCCCCCCCCACCACGGCGACCTTCTCAAATGGTATGAGACCCACATCTCACCCAACTGGTTATGCTCCACCACCGTCCATCCTCGAACCACCGGCGAATATGGAACAACGCCAATCCGGAAGTGCAAGCGGCAGTCCTCACATGAGCCATGCTAGTTGGAACTCGCCATCTCCGAATATGCAATCGCCACCTCCCGCCAACTTCGCGTATCCTGATCCAGATCCATACGGTGGCCAGATGGGCATGAACCAGCAACATATGTTCTATCAGAACTCTAATATGCGTCGACCCCAAAGCACCGAGCCAGATCAATACGACATGAAGCCAAGAATGAACAGTGGCAATGAGATGTGGACCGCCGCACAATAAGCGAACTCCCATCAGATGATCGTCGGTGCCTTGGCTCTGTTCTTCTACACTCGTCTTCCCTTCTATCTTGAACAATCGAGTTTGATACCCTGTATACTTTCACAAAATTACTTGCCACTCGGCTCTTCCCATTTGCGTTTCCTTTGTTTGCGACGAAACTAAATACTGGCATTGCATACATACATCTCATATGGGCCACTTTGGTCTTCAAAAACGGCGTTCTTCACTCTTCCTTTTACTACAATCACCTTTTCCTTTGTTCTCCTTTGCTCTTGAGCGGGTTGGCTGCACAATTAGACTTGAACTTTTTTGAGGATGCTGCATGAGGAATGAGGGTGATTAGCGCAAGACTATGATGCTTACGATATGCCGCCAGATGGGCTGCTTCTGTAGAGTGGTTCGATAGGAGGCATGGCAAACAGAATTTGCTTGGTTTTGCTGAATATCGTTTCTATAATTGCTTGTTTTTCTTAGATTACTCGACTATCGGTAGCTAAACATCCTCTTCCAAAGGAGCTTTGCTACTAAACAATGCATTTATGATACACGAGACTCCTGTTCTTGATTTGTGATCTTGGGAACTAAAGGGCGAGAAATCAAACGAGAAGCGGAGCTACCGCTGTCTCCTCCAGCACGATCACGCTGGATACATCGATGCTAAACGGAACGTCTTTGGGTATTGTCTATGTTTCCAGCATGGGTTATCAGCTTTTGACATTGAAAACAGTGTACGAGCAATGTTGTTCCTCTACCGCCCTGGCTACTCTCTTTGGCCTCAGTTATGTTTCTCTAAATCGTAACCAAATAACTCTGCAGTTATGGAAGATTTTATCAATGGCAATAGCAATGCCTAAGTAGGTACTCAAGTCACACAATTTTCGATGCCTTACAATCTTAAAAATACCTAACTTTCCCACTTATCATACTTCCCCATTCTCTTCCTACCTAATCTCACCCACTAGGAAGGCATCTATCTACGCGCTCTCAGCCTTCTTAATCCTCTCAAACAAGCCCAAAAACACACTCGAATCCTGCGCACCACCAACCTCAAACTTGCCCTGCACGGTAAAGTTCGGCACGCCGCTAATCTGATTCCTCTGCGCGGCCGCGACCTCTCGATCGACCTCTGGCCCGCCACGATCACTTGCCAACCACTCCTTCACTTCCTTCTCATCCAGTCCAGCTTTGACGCCTGCGGCGCTGATGACGGCGTGAGAGGTGATGTCGCCCTCGTTTTCGAAGTAGGCTGAGAAGAGCTCCTCTACTACGCGCGTTTGCATCTCTGGCGATTTGGTCTTGCCGAGTTGGATGAGGCGGTGACTGTCGCGTGTGTTGCCGGTTTTACCTCCCTATGAATTCGAACGTTAGTAATGTGGTCATGATGGGATGGGGAGGGGTGAGATGGTAGAATGGGTTGGGCGTGACAACAAAGAACATACATATTTGAAGTTGATTCCTGCTTCGCGGCCAATTTGTGACAGACGTTCATGCATCATTTTTACCCTTCCCTCTCCGAATTTGGCAATGTACCAGTCATTCTTGTCGATTCCTGTTTTTTGGGAGGTTAGCTGCTTATTGCTGCTGCTGGTGATTTTGGCTGCCCGTATCCTTTTCCTCGGAGCAGTTTCAAGATGGGGAAGTTGAAGCCGATGATGGATATGTACAAACTCACCAGTTTTTGGAGCACCCGGATTTAAGTAGAAAGGCAACCAAGTAGTACTGAACTCATCATTGGAATCCGGATTTCGCTCCTTATAGATCTTAATGGCCTGGTCCAGCTTCTGCTTGCCAACATAACACCACGGACAGACAGTATCGCTCACAATCTCAATATTGAATTTCGTCATTTTGCGAAGGGAGGGACGGAACATAAAGATTGAAAAGAGTCAATAATGAACAAGGAAAGGGAAGTACCTATGTCATGGTGGAAACGCAGGCACGAGTCTGGGGCACATCGGCGGGTTATATATAGGTAGCCAA
This sequence comes from Tetracladium setigerum, assembly GCA_031472005.1. Lineage (NCBI taxonomy): Eukaryota > Fungi > Ascomycota > Leotiomycetes > Helotiales > Tetracladium > Tetracladium setigerum. Next base: position 3,261,117 of record PZJY01000002.1, read on the forward strand.
CCTGCTTTGGGAAGGTTTCGATATGCGAAGTCCGAGATTCACAAACGACCAGAAGATGAGGGGCAGAGAAGACAAAGGAAGGGAAAAATACGGGGATGGAAATGGAAGATTAGTAAACATGGCACAATTGTGGGTGCCGGAGAGGTCGCGGTGGGATAGTGGAAATGCTGGTCGCCTGCAAGGCCAAGGATTTAAGAATGTTTAAATATTAGTGATCCACCGTGCCGGTGGATGGGCTAAAGAGGTGGTGTGGTGTGACTCGTGGAAAGTCCAGCAGCCAAGACATATTGTGATGGGAATCGTTCGAATAGTATAACCTCACGTCCGAAAATTTGCGGTGCAGTGGGAAGAGTGTGCCTTCTTCAAGGCCCCTTGTTGTCAGATTTGTGGTTGTATTAGAGTGAATTCTGACCTGTAAAATCCAAATATGCAGCACCGGAACTGTTTCGAGTGCAGTGTCCCCCCAACGCCGTCGCTAATGTATCCCATTGATGTTGCTTTTCTCACCCACCTTAAGGTCTGAAATGTGTTGCCCGTCAACAAAACGCCGTAACCGCCGTGCCGGCAAGGTCCATCCTTCCCGATGCCCCAGATGCCTCATCGCTTCAGATGAGAGTAATCCTTGAGAAGATGCTGCATGTGTGTGTTTGTAGTCTTACCGCCTGCTCTAGGCTTGCGCTTCTTCTTCTCCTTGTTGCCTTTCACGACCTTGATACGCTTGCTGGGATCTTCACTTGCAGGCTTCTGGCCAGCCTCTTGAAGCTTTCGAACGAGATCATCGACGTTGGGAAGTTCGGTCTTGTGCCACATTGCCTGGAATTCAACATCGATTGGATGGAACAAGGTTGGGTCGTCACTCCAGACCATCTTAGCCTGATTATCTTTTTTGGTTCTAGAGACCAGGATTTTGTGGTCCTTTTCCAGATCATTGATGGCCTCCTCGACTTCTGGCCAGCCGTCCTTAAGTTCCTTCACCTTGACTCCTTGGGCGTCTGGTCGATTCTGTAGATATGCGACGAGATCCGTCCTATTTCGGACATTGATGAGAGGTCGGAACTCGTAGACACCAGAATCCCAGTCTGTAGATTGCGGATCAGGCGTATATGAGACTCGGGTATGGCTCTTGAGAATGCGCGCGACAGTATGCGCCCCCTTGCCTGTGCCTGGAATGCTCAGGTATTGTAGGATTTGTAGAAAGGTTTTGGGTTCGTCCTTCTTCTTCAAGAAGTCGAGGACGTATTGGACCTGAGTGAAGGAATCTGTGCCATATCCTGTAGCTGCAGGCTGGGAGTAGACGATATTTGGTGCGACCTCTCTCTTGCGCTTGTTTTCACTCTTGGCCTCTGGCTTGGAGCTGGTCGAGGCATTCGAAGGGGCAGGAGAAGGTGCCGAAGCTGGGACTGGAGCAGCGAGCGAGCGCTTGTTCTGTACCTTGGGCGCAACGGACTGAACAGTGGCCCTGAAAGCATCCTGCTGCTTCTGGAGGTAGGACATAATCTCGGCGGATGCTCGATTCGAGAGAGGATTGACGAGAGGAAGGGAGGATGTCGTGCGAGATAGATTTGGGGAGGAAGTATTGTACAGGCAGGTCTGGTGGAGCTGCGTCAGACAGACCTGGTTTTGGGATATTTGATGTGACGTGGAATGGAAATAAAGGAAATAAGAGAGAAGTAAAAGGAAAGTCGACTGTTAGATGGTAATTTGAATGAAGGAGGAGCTAGTGAACAGACTGCAGCCTCTCTATTCACACTTGGGCGCTAGTATACTTGGCGCCAAGACACAAGCTCCCCAAGATTGTTTGTTCGCAGCTTCGGCTTGGGAATCAAAGAATATGAAGAAGTGACCCGGCACGCTCAACCACGACAGCCTCCTGTGAATCATTGCGCGAATCGAGCTGCGCACATAGTTAGTCTCTAGGGAATGCGCTAGGCCTCGAAACGCTCATTCGAGAGCTTCCTGATACTATTTTCCGGGGTTGTCAACAACATCAGCAACGCTTTCGCAACGCGTTAACTTTCATTCTACCAACCAACCTCAAAACCTCGAGCACGCCAACTCCACAACCACATTCCGCGATCTAAGATCTGCCTGGATGATCATATTCACGTAGAGATGGCTGCGGCAGTACTGGATGTCGACTACCTGTCGGCTTACCTGAACGTACCGCAACAAACACTGAACACTACGATCGATGCCCCAACCGCAGAGCTCATCAACGCAGTTCTTGCCGCCGTCACAGCAAAGGCGCGTGAACACGATGAGTTAGCTGCAGATAAGTTGAGGGTCGATATTGAGCTGGAGAACGCTGTCAGAAGCTCCGAGACTCGTATCGATGGCCTCAAAGCTACGATCGAGAAGGCACATAAGGCAGTCGAAGAAGTGCGGACACAGCTGCGAGATGAAGGTAATCCGCTATTTCTATCCTCTACGGCCATCAAGCTAACAACCCAAAGAAAATGCTAGGGCCGCTCTTGAAACAGAGCTGCAGATTCTGAAATCCAATTCCTCGACCTCGACATCAGATGTAGAAACACTCAAGGCCCGAATTGCATCTCTCGAATCCGCCAACCGTGATACTATCGCATTGCTCGAGTCGAAGACTACCGCGAACGACAACCTTGCACAAGACCTGCAAAAGCAGCACCAAAAAGGTCTAGAGCTCAGTCAGCAAATCACAACACTGCAGCAATCCGTTCAAAACGCTACGTCTGCAGCATCGAGCGCAAAGTTCAGAGAGCAATCTCTCAAACAGGAAGTTGAATTGGCGAAACGAAGTGGCGAATGGTTCGAGAATGAGTTGAAGACAAAGAACGCCGAGGCTGTCAAGTTCAGAAAGGAAAAGAGTGCTAGAATTTCGGAGCTCCAGCGTCTCAATGAAGATGCCAATTCCAACCTTGAAGCTATGAAGAGGACGGAGCAAATTTTAAGATCCAGACTTGACGAATTGCAAAAGAAGGCCGAGGATTCGCTTGCTAAAGTACAACAACTCCAAGAGGCTGCTGCAAAGAGCGAGGAGGGGTTCCGTCAAGAATTAGAAAGCTCGAGTCGACTCGCTGAATTGCAAGCTCAACAGACGGAAACTCATCGCAACAGGTTGAAGGAAGTTGAAGCGGGTCTTGAGAAGGCTAAAGACGAAGCAGCTGAGGAGGTCGGACGAAGTCGACAAGAAGTTGAGGCAGAGAGGCAAGAGCGTGAGCAAGCAGAACACCGAGTTGCAGAGCTAGAGGCAGAGGTAGATCGTCTAGAGGCCTTGGTTACGGCCCCCCGTTCCGTTCCAGGAACGCCTCGTCAAGGCCTTAACGGTTCAATGTTTGGACGCTCCGGATCACCAGCGCAGTTTGCAACTCCAGGCTCTGTTCGTAGCAAATCTGCTATCACAGCAACTCAAGCTATCGATGAACTGTACAAGGTCAAGGGCCAATTGGCCACGGAGAGACGAAGAGGCGATCGACTAGCTGCCGAGATGGAGGAAATGATGCAAGGACTGGAAGCAAAGCAGCCTGAATTCGAAGAGTTGCAATCCGAGTACTCGCGTATTCAACGAGAACTTGTCGACATGTCAAAATCTGTGGATCACACCAGTAAGGAACGAGATCGCGCTAAGAAGGATGCTAGGAGAGCCGAAAGCGAAGCATCTACTGCCCGTGCTGAATCAAATATCCTTCAACAGCAGCTTCGGGATCTCAGTGCTCAAATTAAATTGTTGTTATTTGATTTGAATGCCAGGGAGAAGGGACTTGAAAATTTGAGTGCAACGGAACGATCAGAATTGGAACGACTTGCTCGAGGCGAGGTCGCCGAGGAATCCTTGGAAGGTATGACGGACACAGATCGACTCATCAGCCAACGTCTAACGGTATTCCGAAATATAAGCGAGCTTCAAGAGAAGAACCAAGAGCTGTTGAGAATCACAAGGCATCTTGGCGCGCAAATGGAGAGCGAGGAAGCTCTGGCCGCCAAAGACCAAGCCAAGAAGGATCATGCACTCGTGATTGATCTCCAATCAAAGATTGATTTCTACCAGGATGAAATCAAGAATGTGACTACTCGTAGTGAAAGTTACGTTAAGGAGAGAGACATGTTCCGTCGGATGCTTCAACACCGTGGTCCGCTACCACCGGGATCTGATCTTGCGTCCCTTTTCGCTCAGTCTGTAGATGGTAGCCAGGCCGGTGTTCTCAACACAATTGAACAAGGAGCAAACTATCCTACTCTATTACGCGAGCTGCAAACTCACTTCGATCAATATCGCGATGAGCAAGTTATTGACCGCCGTACCATGAAGGAACAAACGGAAAGGTTGTCCTCTGAAAAGGGCGCACTCCAAGCAGAAGTAGCAAAAGTCACAAGTCAACTCACTCATGCTTCCGAACGCTACGAAATGTTGCATACCAATTACACTATGCTTCAAAATGAGAATACAGAGTTGCAGAAGCGGTCACAAATTCTTTCCGAGGCTGCTGCGAGACAGGACTTGCGAACCCAGCAGGTTGCTGAGGATCTCATCGAGGCCAAAGGTAGCGTCGAGAGCATGCGGAACGAGAACGCAAATCTGAAGGCGGAAAAGAAGCTGTGGAAAGATATTCAGGATCGTCTCAGCCAGGACAATGAGAGCTTGATGAACGAGCGCCTACGACTAAACAATCTTGTCGCCAATCAACAGACATTACAGAATGAGCGAGAGTTGTCTGAATCCGAGTCGAGACGACGTCTACAGGGGCAAGTAGAATCACTGGAAAGCGAATTGGCATCTACCAAGCGTAAACTTGCTGATGAGGTGGACGATAACAAGAAAGCACAGCTGCGAAAGGAGTATGATTTGCAACAGAACCAAAAGCGAATTGACGATCTCGCAGCAAGCTTAGGTCAAGTCCGAGAGGAATTGGTAGCTGCGAAAACAACTCGCGATCACCTACAGTCACGAGTCGACGATCTCACGATTGAGCTGAAGAGCGCAGAGGAGCGAGTAGTCGTCCTGCAACCACGCCCTACACCCAGATCCACAACGAGTGCCGTAGAGAATGGCACACAGCAAGACGATGTTCTTTCCAAGGAGCAAGAGCTAGCCATCGAAGTATCAGAGCTGAAGAGAGATCTGGAACTTGTAAAGTCTGAATTGGAAAGCGCCAAGGCCCAAATGGAGCAGTACAAGGCTATCAGCCAATCTTCAGAGGAGGAACTTCAAAGCCTTAATGCTACGCAAGACGAATACCGCGAAGAGATGGACCGAATCATCGAAGAGAAGGATTCCAAGATTCGGGAAATCCAACAAAGAGCAGATGATATTGCATCGGAGCTCACGAACACAAATAACGAGCTTACCGCCCTGCGAAATCAACAAGGAGAGGTTGCGAGGCAGGCTGAGGAAGGAAAGTCAATTCTGGAAGCTGAGATCTCAAGACTGAAGGATGAGGACGAGAGACATTCTACAGCTGCGCTATTCCATCAACAGGATCTTCGCGCTCAGGCTGCCATTGCCACCAAAGCACAACAAGACTACGAAAATGAGCTTGTCAAACACGCCGAAGCCGCAAAATTGCTCCAAAACCTCAGAGCAGAGCATAACCAATTGAAGACGGAAACTGCGTCACTCAAGACTGATGCTGAATCGTCTCGGGTTGCTCTAAGTCAGAGTCAGACCTCTTGGAAGAACGTCGTGAACAATTCGAGCTGGAAATCAAGGAGCTTAGAACTCGACGCGACGATGCCAATGCTCAAAACAAGCTTCTGCATCAACAACTCGAGAATGTTAGTTCGCAAATCGCAGATCTTCAACAAAGTCGTGCAAGCCTGGCAAGCCCCTCCGAAAATGGAGCTCCTGGGCCGGAGATTGCAGGTGATCGCAATATTGATGGTCTACGCGAACTTAATACGTTCCTCCGACGCGAGAAGGAGATCGTTGAAGTACAGTATGAGCTTAAAGTTCAGGAAGCCAAGCGTCTCCAGCAACAGCTTGAGTATGCTCAATCGCAACTTGACGAAAGCCGACTCAAATTGGAGCAAGAGCGCCGTTCACACGCAGATAGTGGCCGAAGTAATGTCGCTCACCAGGATCTTATGGAGAAGTTGAATGAGCTCAACCTGTTCCGCGAAAGCAGCATCACCTTGAGGAACGAAGCTCGGCAAGCTCAGATTCAGCTCGCTGAAAAAACAAAGCGTGTAGAGGAGCTTGTGGAACAGATCCAGCCTTTAGAAACGAAGATTAGGGAATTGGAACATGGGAAGGAAACGACGGAGGGCGAGATGCAATTACTTCAAGCCGATCGTGACCGATGGCAAAAGCGGACGCAGGATATCATCTCTAAGTACGATCGCATCGACCCTGCGGAGATGGAACAACTTAAAGAGACCATCGAAACTCTACGAACTGAGCGTGACTCGTTGGTCGCAGAGCAGCAACCACTCCAAGAGAAGGTACAAGGCTTTGAGACCGAGAAAGCTACCTGGCAGTCCTCTCGAGCGAAAATCGTCGACCAAGCCAAGGAGAGAAATCGTATTCAATTGATCCAGATCAAGGACAGAACAGCCGAAAGAGATGCCGCGACTCAAGAGAAGGAAGTCCTTGAGCAGCAACTTTCTGGACTCCAACAACAATTGGAGACTGCGGTTCAGGAACAACAGGCCGCGGAACAACAACTCACTTCACTTGGAAATGAATTGGCAAGTGTGAAGGCCGAAAGAGATGAGGCATTGGCGGCGTCAGCGAAAGACCCCGCGCTAGCGCCTCAAGCTGCGTCAATTGTTAACCAGATTGATGAATCTCAATTGCTCCTGCTACGTACGGAACGAGACGAGGCCATTGAACAAAAGCAATCTTTACATGCACAGCTAGAGGATTTCCAGAAACAACTCGAGAAAGCTTTCGCTGAGAGAGACGCCGCCGTGGCTGATGCAGCTGATGCTCGGGCGCAACTTGCAGCCCAACCAGTCAATGCTTCAGCTGACGATGGTCAAGAAGAAGGACAAGTGGATGAGACACCTAGAATAGGGCTTTCAGATGCAGCACGGCAAGCACTAGAACAGCGTGTTGCTGAAGCTGAGGCCAAGGCAAAGGAGCAGGAAGAGAAGGCTAGCAAGATAGAGGCCGATGTCGAGGCGACCATTAAGACCCGGTCTGAGAAAATGAAGGCAGCCTTGAACAAGAAACTCATTGAATCGAGGGAGACACAAAAGACAGAAGTCCGTGCCGAGCTCGAGGCCGATTACAACTTGAAATTGGAGCAGGAGAGACAAATCTTGGCTGCAGAGTTTAGATCGATGAAACCACCGGCACCAACACCAATTATCACGGAAGCCAAACCAAGTGAAGAAGTCGTTCAAGCCCCACCTCTTACTCCATCAACACAACAACAACTGCCTGCAGGGACACCTGATGCTTCAACGTGGACGGATGCTCAGGTCCGCGATTTCCTCTCGACAAATCCGACAGTCAAAAGTATCTTGAGTAACAACATCAAAAAGAAGATCGAGCAGGAAACGGAAAAGCTCAAGCAAGAGCAAGAGAAAATTATCGCAGAGAAAATTGCCGAGGCGCAAGAGAAAGCGGAAATTTTGAAAAATCAGGCTGTCGCACTCGAGACCAAGAAGTCGGCGCTGAAAATCTCCCTGCTGGACAATAAATCTAGATTGGCTCTTGGAAAAGTTGACCTTGTCCAAGCTGCTGCGAAGGAAACACCACAAAAACCAGTGGTAGAGGTTTGGGAACTCGTTTCTGTATTTAAGCTTCCTCCTGTGGTGCCCGCAACGCCTGCAAAACCCGGTATGTTATGATGAACCGACTTTCCTTCTTTATTTTTGCTGACAATATTATAGGACCACAAGTCAATTCGACGAACGGGACACCAGCTGCACCAAAGCCAAGCGAAGTAAAAGTCGAAGCCTCGAAACTTCCGATGCAAGTGCCTTCCAAGCACCAGCTCAAGAAACTCCGGCTCAGAACTCCCCTGCATCAACAACCGCAATTCCTGCTGTTCCCACAAACAATCTTCCATTCGTAAGTCATTCCAAGCTTGATTGCCCTGATAAGTTAACTAAGATATATTAGGTTCCTCAACCTGGGAACAACGGAATTCGACCATCGGGAATTCCCATGGCGCGGGGTGGGCTGTCAAACAACAATAATAACAACAATCGAGGGCGGGGTGGACCAAGTCAAATCTACCAACCCAATCGAGGTGGTCAACAAGGTGGAAGAGGTAGAGGTGGGAATCAACCGAGAGGTGGGCTAAACGCGGATGCTCCAGCATATACCCCGGCTGGTCCAGCTGGTCAGAAGCGTCCACGTGAGGATGGTTCAATGGGAGGTCCTCATGGAAATAATGGGAAGCGGCCTAGAGGTGGTGGTCATTAAGAAGAACTGGATGTATGATATATCGCATGCTTCACGGCCTGGACGGCTTTCATTTGTTGCGATGGGATGGAGTTATCAGGGCAATTTGCATATGTATCACAAATAGCGTTGCTATGGCAGGAGGGTGGTCACAAAATAGATATTGCTTGTTCACTACAGCTTGTGCTTTATTGAAACTTTGCTAAATTACTGGGTATCAATTTTCGGAGCACTTCAACCTGTCTCGCAACCATTTTTAGCTTCATATCCTCAACGCCACTCCTATCTACCCTCCGTAGGCCATGCCCGTAGACAATAGTAAAGTCTGGAAGAATCTCTCCTGGAGCAACCTCACAGAGAGCACCAATCTTGCAATGCTGCTAGAAGTTAGAGTAGAGTAGAAGGGATCATGGCCAAGAGAGCGATTTCAAATACCTTTCCAACGATAGCCCCCTTTCCAATCCTCGCATTAACCTCGATAACACTCCCCTCTCCAACTCTCTTTGCCTCCACCACAGCTCCAACCTCTATTACAACACCATTCTCAACTATGACGCCCTCCTTCTGATTCTCCCCAGGTGCACTTTGCAGGCCGATTTGACATCGCTCGCTGATGATGCACGTGCTTCCCACGGTCAACGGTGCATATGTTGAAATGAGTTTGGTTCTGGGGTGTACGACAGTGTTGGAATTGATAGTGATGAGGTTCGTTCCCGACATAGATGCGTTGTCTGCTATGATGACGCTCGAGGAAAGAGAAGTTGGTGTTTTGGGACCGGACGGCATGGTGGAGGCGCGTTTTGACGACATTGTCGAATAATTGTTTGATTGTTTTTAAAGAACCGGGGTACTGTTATATAGAAGAGCATGAATCTCTTCTCGAATGAGATGATAATTGCTTGTATAATTGCTTGTTGTCCGTTCTCTGTCACTCTGTTGTGGTGTTGTTTTGGCAACATCTCGCCGTTTGATAACTTGGCATCCCGAAATCCTGCTTAGTAAGGTTGGCCAATCAAATCGTCTGTATTTGTGCTTCGAGCTTCAATGATCATTAGATTTCCCTCAACAGCAGCATCAAGGCCGACGACCTCTCCCTTCCTTTCACCACATATCGCTCAATTGAGCACAACCACATACCACTATGCTTGCGCGACACCCCCCCTCGTCGAAGGCCATCTCCTCCATTTCATCCCGCGCTCTTCCTGCAGCAGCAACTGCTTCCGCCTCCCGACTTCCTCCACGACAAGCTCGAGGTCTTGCTACAGTCCAGGATGCTCCTCCACCACCTAAGAAGACCCAATGGGGCGGATTAAGGGATCAGGATCGAATCTTTCAGAATCTGTACGGCCATCACGGAGCAGATCTGGCGAGTGCGAAGAAGTACGGAGATTGGCACAAAACCAAGGAAATTCTGCTGAAGGGTCACGACTGGGTAGGCGAGCTTGGTCAATTGATTAACCAGGACACGGCAGCTGACAATTAGATAGATCATCTCTGAAATCAAAGCTTCCGGTCTACGAGGACGTGGTGGAGCTGGATTTCCTTCCGGAATGAAATGGGTAGGCAATTCTGCGCGTTTAGAAGCAAGAATCTAATCCTTGGTAGTCTTTCATGAATCCAAAGGGATGGGAAAATGGCACAACACCGAGATATTTGGTCGTCAACGCCGATGAGGGAGAACCAGGAACTTGCAAGGACAGAGAAATCATGCGAAAGGATCCCCACAAGCTTATCGAAGGATGCTTGGTTGCTGGACGAGCCATGAACTGCACGGCAGCATACATCTACATTCGAGGCGAATTCTATCACGAGGCTACTGTATTACAGAGGGCCATTCAGGAAGCTTACAAGGATGGCTTAATTGGAAAGAATGCTTGTGGAAGTGGTTACGATTTCGATGTTTTTATCCACCGTGGAATGGGAGCCTATGTCTGCGGAGAGGAAACCTCCCTCATTGAATCGTTAGAGGGCAAGCCCGGAAAGCCTCGTCTCAAGCCTCCGTTCCCAGCTGCGGTCGGTCTTTTCGGATGCCCATCGACAGTTGCAAATGTTGAAACAGTCGCTGTGGCACCAACGATTTGCAGAAGAGGTGGTGACTGGTTTGCATCTTTTGGACGAGAGCGAAATGCCGGAACAAAGCTCTTCTGTATCTCCGGGCATGTCAACAACCCAGTTACGGTTGAGGAGGAGATGAGTATTCCACTCCGAGAATTGATCGAGAAACACTGTGGTGGTGTTCGTGGAGGATGGGATAACTTGCTGGCTGTCATTCCTGGAGGATCGTCAACGCCCATTCTACCAAAATCTATTTGCGATGACCAGCTCATGGATTTCGATGCCTTGAAGGATAGCCAGTCAGGTCTTGGAACAGCAGCTGTCATCGTCATGGATAAGAGCACTGATGTAGTCCGCGCCATTTCTAGATTGAGTCAATTCTACCACCACGAGTCCTGTGGACAATGCACACCTTGTAGAGAAGGTAGCAAGTGGACAGATCAAATTATGACCAGATTTGAACAGGGCAAAGGAAAGCCAAGAGAGATTGATATGTTGCAGGAGCTTACAAAGCAAGTTGAAGGTCACTCTATTTGTGGTAAGTAATCTTGCCATTCTGTTTTGTGTATAAATCTAACTCTATACTAGCACTCGGTGAGGCGTTCGCATGGCCTATCCAAGGTCTTATTAGACATTTCAGACCAGAGCTAGAGGCACGTATGGCGGCATATGCAAAGGAGACTGGAGGAGAGGCTTTGGCTGGTGGATGGGTCCATGATACTGCGAAGCAAGGAAAGTTGGTCGCCCCAGGGCAATAGAGGATTTGTGGCAGGGCGCTGTGGAGATTGTTTTATCGTGCAACGGTTACTACTGTATTTATTGCCATTAACAGATGGCACGTCCGCTCCTCGATACGGAGTGTTGTATCAGTCAATGCATTTGGAGTTTTTGAATGTTCCTAAATCTTGAAGTTTATATGAATGGCAATGTCGTGACATTATGTTATTGCTCCAGCTATTGTTGAAACCGCAACCACATCTAGGACAAGGAGCAGAAGGGAAAGACGTCGCATCTATACTAAAAGTCTCCGCCTAGACAAGAAAGACAGAGGAATGAATTTTAGTCGATGCGTCATTGTAGGTACTTTGGATAAAGGGCGAAAGTTGGTAAGCGAGGCTGCGAGAGCTGGCATCAACGAAATCGGAACTTAGGCTGCGGCGACCTCCTCACTCCCTTCCCTATTAACTCTTTCATCATCCACTCATTTAACCCATCCATTTCGATTCTCGTTTCTTCTTCTTCAAACCCTATCTGGGGCACTCTCACTTTTATTTTCTTTTTATTTGTTTCTCACTCACAACCACAACCATGAGCGCTCCGTTCTTTCTCGTCCATCCTCTTAAGGTAACACGTCGTCTGGTTACACGACCACCACGCGCTGCTCCCATATCGCGACCACTTCCTCCCGTGCGACCGGAGACTCCGGTTCAGAAGGAGAAGCCGAAGGATGAGGGATCTTTCAGAATGACTTTCAAGCAGTTCACGCGCTTCACAAGTGATGCTGGTAGGGTCCCCTCACGTATCATGCAACTTCGGCTCACGTGACATAAACTTCTAGGTGGACTGGAGAAGATCTTGAGATTCTTGCAATCTGTAGCGCAAATCCTGACGGCTTTGGCTGTTACAGTTGATGATCGGGTTTATTGGATGTTTCTGAGGAAGCAATTTGCTCTTGGTTCGTTTTTGTCCATCCCTGGTCCAGTATCAATCAAGACACCCAAGCTGTTCAGAAGAGGGGTTGATGTATAGAAACTGATATGTTGTTAACTCATGTGCAGGACGACGATTTCTCCGTTTCTTCAAATTTATCGTCTGTTTCGAGAAGGCCTATGCTGCATTTACCTCTCAATTTGAGTTGACTCTTGGGGGGATGCTGCAGGTGGGAAAATGGACTGCCATGGGATGTTACCTATTCCTAGAATCCATAACCATTGTATGTCCCCTTCTCCCCTCAAACATCTTCCCATCCATAAATCACCCTAACATCACCACTCCTAGCTCGATGCAATAGGAACTCATCCCACGCCACTCGCCGAAATCTGTATGCATGAAGCTAACAAGTTTTGGTTTTACTCACTCATCTGCTCCCTCGCCCTCGGTTTCATTGAGCTCTCCTCAAATAGACGAGAATTAGTTCGGCTTGGGGAGAACAAGATCAAGATTAAGCTAGCCGGGAAGAAAGGTGTGAAGAGGAGGCTGGTATCTGATTTTGCGGATTTGTTGATCCCGGGACATGTCGTGGGATGGATTACTTCGACGCCAGTAGTGGTGGGATTTTCAAGTGTAGTAAGCACGGTTTTAGGATCGGTGGATATTTGGGAAGGGTTGAAGTGATACGTTCATTCGTTTAGTTTTTTTGTGTGTGTATTATTTGGACGAGTGGGACGGAAGTGGAGGGTGTTTATGGCTACATTCTTCCTACGATTTCCACATAGACCGGATTCGAACAACGGTACAGCAGAGAACAACAAGCTGATATTTCTTAGTCTATCTACCCACCCCGTCCCTATGCAACCAGTCCCAGTACAAAAAAAAACCCTCGAACTTCGCTTGACCACTGTCGACCCCTCCCATGACCCAAAGCCAAACCATCTCTCAACTCGTCCATCCAACCCTCGAGCTACCCTATGGCAGGCCGTATAGACCCAATTCATGTAGCAGGAATCTACACAAGATTGGTAGGCGCCTCAACCTCTGGCTCCCTCTCCACCAAAGGAGCAGGAATAGCCGTTGGCTCTGGAGCCTCTGCAGCCTCAACATCCCTAGCTCCACCCATCAAGGAGATCTTCCTATCTGGTCGAATGCTATACGAACGCTTTGCCTTAGATCCTTTCTGGACCCGAGTGAAGGTGAGCTTCAAATCACCGAGCGCGGGGATCGCAAGACATGCGTGTGATGCACTAAGAACAGACCATTATTAGCAACTAGGTACTCAACTGGTAACAACATCACAATATAGCACCAAAAAACCCAGTCACAGGCAAGAATTTAGATGGTAGATAAGTAGGTGCGAACTTACATAACGAAATATCCCATAATAGAAGGTGCAATAGGTGAGCCGTCGTGATGGCCATCTGCCAATGCAACCGTCAACGGGATGAAAATGCCGATACCAGCCAAAAGGTCGAGATATGACGAGACGCCTGGGTTTGTGAATGTGCCGGCACCGAAGTCAAGTAGGTCGCGACCTTGGTAGTAGATGGAGAGGGTGACGACGTTGGTGATGGCCGAGTATATGAGCATGTAGACGTTGTATACGAGCGAGATCATCATGAACACAGCGGAGGGGATGAAGGTGTAACCGCCAAGTAGAACCACTTATTTTATGTTAGATTGACGTTCAACACTGGAGGTGGTGGGAATTCAGATTAGGGAACTTGGGACTTACTGAGGAGGAATCCGGTCAAGGAACAGCAGCATGAGAAGATGCGGCTCAGTACACAGAGGTTGATGCTGCATTGCCTGCCTTTGGTAGGAGAAGAACCGGAGTCATTTTCGTTGACCTCGTTGGGAGGAGATGGAATAAGATACTCGTGGGCCTCGTCTCGATCCGAGTCGATAGAATCGCGGGGGAGTTGGTGATAGCGATTTGCCATGATGAATACACAGGGTCAAAAAATGGAGTGATTGTGTTAAGCAAAGCGAGAGTTTGTTTAATGTAAACGGAGAATAGTTGAGAAAATCAAGATAGTGTAATGTAAAAAACTACCAACAAGGAGACAAGTGGTTATCAGCCTCGATATAAAGGTTTTGCTTCTAAAAATGTTATTGTCTGCCTTGTTGATGTTGTGCCCGCAAAGCAACAGGGATTATAAACAGCACACGCAACACCCACACACGCAACACCCACGTACTGTGGTCCCCCTTATCCACCGCTTCCCCTCAGATTGGTCTCCTTCACTATCTTTGCAGTCCCTCGTTGCCCTCTCAAACCCGCCAAGGTTATTTAAAGAATTTTGATTGGGATTGGTTGCTCGTATTGAGGTTGCGTACGCGTCTGGTCAGCGCCTTGCCGCATCTGGAGTTGCTCAAACCCTTTCGGTAAAAATAAGTATATGTTTTGTTTGTTTATCTAGGTGCCTCCCTACTCCGTACTCAAGACCTGTATATCGAATCTGTCTTGCATGGAACGAGGGGTTGGACATGTCACTCAGATTCGGTATCCTAGTCTTCGTAATAATATGATTTTGTGATTTATCTCTTGCCTCAAAATGACGACTTCTCCTCGATATTTTCCTAGCCTTAGCGGCTATCAATTCTCATGACGATGGTTGCCTTACACCAGCAAACATTGCCGAAAGAAACCGTTGTCATTTACCCAATCCTCTAATTTTACAGTACATTATGTCCCTTTGGAATATCTCAGTCTTTCGATTGTTTCGTAACAAGCTTCCCACGCTCCTCGTCGCTCTCATCCTCACTCCACCTATCACCATCCTCTCCCACAGCGAAAATGGTCTCGCCATCTAAGCTTTCTCTTGGTATCTCTCTGGCAGTCTTTGCTCCGGAAGGAGGGTCATATCTTGGACCTTCTTGGCCTGGTTGTGTTCTATCGCCGCCTCTTCTTGCAGCAGAGCTTTCTGGGTCATCCTCATCATCTTCTTCGCCAAAGTCTGCAATCTCAAAACCTTCATCATCTTGCGCCAATTCGTCACTCATCGCAAATCTTCTGTTGTTCGCAGTTGGTCTCCAAACATAGGCGATGAAGACAACATCAGCGAGATATACGATGTTGAGCCATCCGTCCAGAATAAACCACCGTGTTTGCCAATGGTAAGGTACGAAATCTGGATCGGATACCGACGCAAATGTCAAGGAGTTGAAGAAAAAGAAGCCGAAGATAACCATGATGGATCCAAGAATGCACCACCATAGCTTGCGGTACATCAGGGCTTTGACGTGCTGCTTTCGGTCGAGTAGATCCTTCATCGTGAAATTCAGGGAGTTGAGGGTCCAGACGTAGAATGCAGTCAATGTCCCGGCGAGTGGAAGAATGACAAACAGAACGATGGGTCCTAGTTCCGGTAAGCAAGGCTCCAAAGAGAACTTGGGTCTAACTCACCAGCATTTTCAGGCGTGATGGTCAAACTGGCGATCGAGTAGATCAAGCCGAAAACGAAATGAGCACCAGCAAGATATCGGACATAGACCATGGTTTTGCCCAAACTTGGCTTAACAACACCGTAACCCATACACACTATAAGAAGAAGGAAGAAAGAGAAGGAGTTTCGTCCGGCATTTAAGATTGCGACGATAATCATAAGAACTTTCGAGCCAACGTTAGAGCCATTTCGATTTGTGTAATCTATGACCGTTAGCGAAGGATTGCGTGTAACATCGAGAAAGAGTTACCATAGAAAGCCCAAGTCATCAGCATCTCCACGATCAAGAAAATGATGATCGCAGTGATATAGTTTTGGACAGCCACTACAAAAATTAGCAGTGATTATGGGAAATGAGCAAAGACCAAAACTCACAAATATCTGATCGATGTTGAACATAAAGGAAGGCCCAGAAACTATAACAAAAGTCAGCCAATTGATGAAGCACGTATTTCGGATTACACATACGCTCCAACCACAGCATATACAATCGTCATGCCTCCATAGAAAGGTAGCTTGGCAATCTGGGCAGCTTGAAGCTCTCCAAAGGCATTTCGAAACTCGACAATAATAGAGTATTTCGCGTCCTGTGGCGAGAAGGCAGATGTGCTAATGCAATAATAACCCGTCTTCTTGATGCCATAGTTGATCGGAGCTCCCGGGTCCTTCAGGTGGATGGCTCTAGTTACAAGCTCGCTCTTAGAGATTTCCGTAGCATTTGGTGCCAGTATATATTCTCCAGTCTGGTTGCTATTGCACCACTTGTTGTTGATGGCTTCGGTATCGCAAGAGTATTCCGGCTACGCAACAATCAGCATCATATTTCCCATTCAATGGATACCATAACATACGCTCATGGAATCCGCAGTAGGATAGACGCCGATAAGGTCGAAGTCCTTCCACTCGAATAACACCAAGCTGATGATTGGATCTGCATCCCCCGCATCCTCCTTTGTAACCTTGACCAAGATATGAGGGTCTACTGATCCTCCCCAGGAAGATTTACTGTACATGCCGGCGCATTTTTGTCTGTTCTCCTCGGTTTCATCCTGTGCATACTGTTAGAAACGCCTTGCGCCGGGCAGCTCTGGACGATACTAACAAGCTTCACCTCCATTCCGAGGACTGTCATCGCAGACAGCCCAAGGAGCATGAGGCCATAACCCCAACTCCTCATTGTTCCTCCCTGCCCTTTGTGGGATGTTTCGTCTTCGGTGTTGCGAGGCTTCGGAGGTACCTTTAGTCGTAGCTATTTCGGGCTTGGACAACCATCCAAATATGCTCCGAGAGATGTCAAATTTGAAATTTGGTGAACAGAAAGGTCGAAGAGTGTATAAATGCAGCACCTGCGACAATATTGAAGTCGGAATTCGGAGTGGGTGTGAATTCCCAGTTTGCCTGATGATGAACAGGACACAGTCAAAGGAGGCTGTTCACGGCTGGGCAATAAGCAAGCGGCGACGCGGCCGCATCTGCATTTGAAGGTCACCGTAAAGTTTCCCCCAATGTTTCTTGTCAACTCTAAAATTGATACAACAACCGTCCAACAATATGCCACTCCTTGAAGACACTAAGAAAGCTACTGAGCAGTCAGCAGATGCTTTGCGACTCTGCAAAAGATGCAATGACGGCGAAGCGACCCACCAAATCCGATCTGAGTGGGTGTGCAAGTGAGTGTGTCCTGATGCGATTCAACAACCCCTCAAACTGACTTCTGAGCAGGAAGTGTTTCTCCCAGTATGTGACAACCAAAGCCGTAAAGCGCATGGAAACCTTCCGGATGCGAGGTTCAAACGCCACAGCTCCCAGAAAGCTCCTACTTCCTCTCTCATTTGGCCCCTCTTCCGCATCTCTACTACACATTCTAGATTACCAACTCGAACTTCAATACAATCGGATGAGTCGAGTTGCGTATGATCTATTTGTCGTACACGTCGACCTGTTCTTGGAAGCTGCGGATAGGCAGAGTTCTGCTGCGTTGCTCGGACAATATAAGACCCGCTTCCCAAGGCATACCTATATCGGTGTTGGGCTAGAAGAAGCACTTCTCTTGGAGGATATCGACTGGAAGTCCTTTGATCTGCCAGAGTCAAAGACAGTGTCCCAGAAGACTGGCATAGAACGACTCCAGGAAATAATTGGCTCTTTGGGGTCAGCCACCTCGAGAGCTGATATCATATCCGCGCTTCTCACACGACTCTTAGTGGATGTCGGGAAGAGGAATGATTGCGAGAGCATTCTTTTTGGGGATTCTACTACAAAGATCGCCGAGAGAACGCTCGCAGAAACGGCCAAGGGGCGTGGATTCTCAATACCATGGCAAGTCTCGGACGGGTTGTCACCATACGGAATTGCATTCAATTATCCGATGCGAGATCTACTCAAGAAGGAAATTGTTACTTTCACTCATGACATTACACCCTCTTTTGAAGAGCTGGTTGTTTACCCACAAACCTCCTCTCATATCTCTGCGTCCGCGAAGACGACAACCATCGATGATCTTATGACTCAGTACTTCGAGTCTGTTGAGGAGAACTACCCTAGCATTGTTGCCAATGTGGTACGAACTTCGAGCAAGCTCGAGCCTTCCAAAGGCCACGCTACTAGCTGCAGCTTTTGCCATCTTCCAGTGGCAGCAGGTACAGATGGAATTCATGGATGGGCTGGTGATCAGGACTCTGTGTCACGAGTTGAAGCACAGAGAGATTCTGATAGCATTCTTTGCTATGGATGCTCGAGGTCTATTAAAGGCTGAACGCAGTATTCCCACCACCTCCAGGTCATATGTTATCCTGCAACTCCAACTCCGTCCAATGCAGTAATGATATACAAGGATAAACATCTCGTCGGTAGCCGTTGACACAAGGATGTCATACCTGGTCTTTTATATTCGCAGGCAAAATCTTGTTCTCGAACTTCTTCATCAACTTGTTCGTCTGCTCGGCCAAACTGAGTGTAAGGACAGTGTGTGGTAAGATACGAGCAAGATGGGGCAAAAATCCCTTGTAGATAGCCAAGACACCCTCCGTCTTAACAGTCTTTGCAAGACAATCAAAAATACCAGCATATAAATTTCCGGTTTGATTGTACATCCGAGACATGATCGTATCTTTAAAAGTTAGCTTGGTGCTTTTAACTAAAAAACCTGAAACCTTACCTGGCGGATGCATCACACAGCAAACCACGAAACCACTTGCAGCACTACTGGCCAAGTGCAGTGCGGGCCCTTCTTCCATTCCCAAGTGCTTCACCAATCTCCTCTTCGCAAAAAAGTATGTCGGAAGCTGCACCGAGCTCCCAAAACCGGTCCTAACCATTGCCGCGCCCACCCCTCTATACAAACCCTTAATGCCCTCTCCCTTATAGATCAACCTCATCCCATCTACAGCATTCTTATAATTATGCTGCGTGCCCACAGGCGCAAACGGCGAGAAGCTCTGTAACCTAGTCTTGACCAAGAAGAACGGACTTCCAGCCGCCGCACCCAGAATACCACTCGTTGCGCCCGAGAAGATATTGATGCCCAAACTCTGCGTTTTCGAATCACTGTAGATGGCGGATGTGATGGTGCCGCGTATGGGCTCATAGAAGCCTAATCGACATCCATTGAGCACCATTTGATAGACGTATGCTGCGCCGATTCCGCGATAGATGCCGCGGATTCCTTCATTGCGGACGATGACAGAGACGCCGTGGATGGGGCCGCGATACGTTCGGGGCTGTACGCTCTTTTCTTGGAGTTCGCCTTGGAGTTGCATACTTCGAGAAGCTGTCAGTGGTTTGTGGGAACGCAGCGGGAGGAGAGTTTCCTACCGAATCTTAACCGTTTCGAATGGATGTGTTGCAGTGACTGCTCCGCAAGCTGCTATTCCGCCCGCAATGAAGGCACTGCAGTTACCGTCAATAATTATCTTGAGTTGGCGTTTCCGTGCTTACCCTAGGGTTGTAGACATTCTGACAATTTTTGGTCGCTTCGACCAGCTGTATTGAAGCTTGTGTTGTGTTAGGAGAAGGGCAAGGCCAGCTTGCAACAGGTTCAGGCGAGATGATTAATGCTTTTGGAGTGGAGTGGAGTGGATTCGAACAGAGAGAGAGTTTCGTTATGAGTAATATGGCATCCTCGACAATCTGACTGTGCGGTTGAGTTGTGGTCAGCGCGATTTATGATACCGTGAAGTGCACAGGGGTGTCCAGTAAAGCAGAATAATTTGCTCCGTTCTTCGGCATCTCATTACGAATACTCTCCCTGAGCACTTCCGGAAACGCCAAGTCAGCCGCGAGCCAAGATGCCAAGGTGACTTGATCCGTGCACATCTACTTTGTACCTGAACGCAGAACAACAAGTTTCGCGAGCTTGCAATATAAAACATCTACTGGCAAGTTCAATCCCGACAAGATTCTCCTCCGTGATTGTCTTGAACCAAGTCTCATAACTTCCCAAAGTCCTCAGCACGGTCTAGGCTTGTACTCTGCGATATATCCAACTAATTAATCACACCGGCTTTCAACATGTCCTTTACTCCAATGGCTATTGATTCTCCGGTGGGAGCACCCATGCCCATCAGCAAATCCAATGGAGCACCACCGTCCACAGCCAAAATCTCAGATATGATTTCTCTGTACAGACCAACCAAGGTAGGTGCCTCTCAAAAACTATGCTTCAGGAACTGAAAGCTAATATTGAAAAGCACTTCAAACATCCTCCTGCGGGTGGAGCGGCCGCGAAATCTCAGTCGCCAAACACCATTCTCTCACTAGACTTCGATGATGAGGGAGGTCTACTCCTCACTTCTGAGAGTGACCACAGCATGCAAGTATACAACATTAAAGAAGGCAAACATTACAAGAGCCATCTCAGTCAGAAATATGGTGTCTCACATGCCATGTTCGGTCACGCCTCCGGCTGTATTATCCACGCAAGTACCAAATTGAACCGTAAGCCCTCTCTACCTTTCACATATCAAAATCACACTCACGTGTATTTCCATAGATACCATTCGTTATCTTTCTACCCACGACAACTCCTACCTCCGCTACTTCGAGGGCCACACCCAAAGCGTCACCTCCCTCTCTCTCCATCCTGGCGCCGACAACTTCCTTTCCTGCAGCGAAGACAACACCCTCCGTATCTGGGATGCAGCAACCAAGAACCACTGCGGCAAACTCGATCTGAACGGCGCCTACCTCTCAGCATGGGACCCATCCGGCAACGTCTTCGCCGTCGCCTCGCCAACCTCCCAATCAATCCTCCTCTACGACTTCCGCAACTACGACCGCGCACCCTTCTCCACCTTTGATATCTTACCTCACACCCAGGAATTACCAGGTGCCAGCAACAGAGGTTGGACCAAACTAGAGTTCTCCAATGACGGCAAATCACTTCTCTTAGGCACAAACGGCCAAGGCCATTTTCTACTCGACGCGTTCGACGGTCATCTCAAAGCCATTCTGCGCCGTGACAGAGGAAGCGTTCGTCGATTAGCACCTGGTGATCGAAATCCCGAACATCTTGATCATCATTCCCCAGATTACCTTTACCCCACCTCGGGAGATTCCTGCTTCACGCCTGATGGCCGCTATGTGATCAGTGGCACACGACAACAAAACGTGCTGGTCTGGGACACACTCGCTGCAGCACAAGACAAGGTGTTGCAGCCGATTCACGAATTGGATTATAAAGGCGATTCGGCTGTGGTGGCCTTTAATCCAAGGCATAACTTTTTTGCTACGGCTGATAAGGAGGTCGTGTTTTGGGTGCCAGACTTGAACTTTGCTTGAGCTGGATCGGTGCGGTGGGTGAGCATGGTTATGGGGGAAGGGTTAGGGTAGGAGAAGAAAATTGGCTAGGTACTGCTTGCTTGCCTGATTGCAAAAAGTTTTAGATACCCCGTGGTGATTCTGTGGGATGGGGTGGTTTAGCCGGCGTTCTGGGAGCGGAAATAATTGAATGGCGAGAAGATAAAAGGCAAAACGTTGAAGATAGGCTTTGGCTACATATCGCAAGACGCAAAGCCGATCAACGCTCAGTAGAGATTTGTAAGTCCTGCATAGCCCCTGACTTCCAAAATACGAAAATTGTAAAGCGAGAGTGTAAAGGTTCCGTTTGTTAAAGTTGCCTATTTGGGACAAGCAACAATGGCACATTATAAACACCACAACTTATCATTTCCAATTATCCTTTCACCACAAAAAACGCGTCTATTTCTCGCCCTAACTATCCGCATCGCCTCCACCCTCGGCTTCCCCATTATTGACACAACCAGCCTCACTCCACCCCCGTCTCTGTTTCTCCTTGCCCACTAGACTCCTCGAAGTAGGACACAGCCAAATATCCGGTCCCCTAGTCTCCTCGTCCACCCTATACTCCTCAATCGTCGCCTCCACCTCCTTCGCTACGGCTCTATTACTACTTATCGTCGTGCGACCCGTGGCCCACCCAAACAAAAACACAGATCTATTAATCGCCGTCAAAGTTTCTGCTACTTTCTCCGCTATGGGCGGGAGGTTGGCATCAAACTCCGTGCCTTCGTAATCGATGATTTCAATAGGAAGTCGCCAGTCCGTGGGGAGTGGGTAACTTGATAATTTCTGGAATTCTTTAACGCGTTCTTTTGATGTTGGGTATTTCATCAGATCATCATCGTCGAGACCAAGCATTAAAGTTGTGCGTCTCCGTTCAGTATGCGTGCCGATTATCGCTACGATTTCCTGCATTCTAACAGCCGCTTGGCGGGTACATACTAATTTTTTGTCACCACAGGCTGGCCAGAGACTGCTTGGGAGGAGTTGGTCTTGCGCTTCCATTTCGATTTGGCGTTGGATGGCTTTGTTGTGCCAGTCTTCTGGCTCGACGCGGCCATGAGAGAGGTCGCTTGCGAAAGCCAGGAGAATGGTACAATCGACATTTAGGGTATCCGAAAAGGAGGAAAAGCGGTCGGCTACCATTTTTTTAAGAACAGTAGTGATACTGGGAGCGGAGGTGGGGATCTTGTCGGATGTGTCGATGGTAACTCCCAAATCTCGGATTTTCTGGAGAACTTTAGCTACTTCTTTCGAATCCGGAGTTGACTTGATCCTAGGTAAGACCAGTCGGATTGCGGGATGATGGTATCTGACTCGGGTTGCAAGAGATGCTTTCTTCAAAGCTTCAACCTGCTTTAAAAGTCCTTCGGGATCGTCGTCATCATCTGATGCTTCGTCTGCGCTCTCCTCGTCTGACGAATCTCCCACCCATCCTGCTTTGGCGAGATCCCAAATAATCCGTTTCTCAGTTTTTGAAGAGACTTTGATCCATTCCAGCCCTTCTTCGGCAACAATATCCACGACGGCACTGTGCATACGATGTGCTGTTCCCGACGAGGAGATGTTGCCATCTATGTAGGAGGTCTTTTGTCCTGGTGTCCAATAGAAGCGCTTTCCAAAAGATACTACACTGACACATCCTTTGGCTGTATCCCAGACCGTATTGAAGAACGAAAGGTTAGATGAACGTAGACCATGAGTTGTCTTTGGACTCAAGGGGTCTGCTTTTGCAAGCTACATACCAATTAGCCTTACAACCTCCGTTTGAATGATAGGGACAATACTAACCCTATTTAACAATTTCATCTCTGCCTGAAGACCACCTTTGAACGTCCTCAGTTCCACGCTGGTTTCTTTCTTTTGCTGCTTCAGATGTGCTTGGAATTCTTCCAGCTCGTTGAGCAGATCTCTGCAACGCTGTTGCATTGCTAAAGCATGGGCTTCTACTTCATCTGAGGCACCTCCTACACTGAGAGGGCCCATTTTATCTGTAAGATCTTGGGTATCGTTCATGACCAACGTTGCTGGAGTGTCAGCCTCGTCGACATGCGAGGTTGATGACTCGATTTCGATATCGCCATTTTCACGATCATTATCGGATTTTTTGGAGGATATCACGTCCATAATCTGATAATTTCAAGATGAGAAAGACTTCCGAAACGACAAGACCATAATAGTATATACTGCGAGGAAAGGCAATGGATCTGAAATTTGCATAGTGAAGGCGAAGGAGAGAAGGGTTTGGCGAGGTTGCAAGGCTAGCAAGAAACTCTGCTTACATAAGACCCCACTACTTCCCCTCCACCATGGCAACTTCCCCAAATTGAAGCTCTCTCCTTCCCGTCCAGTAGACCAACATAGGCAATCAACCTCATAATCGCAATTCTTCTCCCACCATTTCGACTTCCAATCCTGTACCTCCTTCAATCCAATAATTGGAGCGCTCCTCCCACCATATTGCCCAAAATGCCATACCTAGAAACAGCCCAAGAATGGCTCACCCAGTCCGCTCTCCTCCTCAAAGCTAGACCCACCACTGTACGTACGCTCCTATCCTCTCCTATCCTCTCTTTTCCGCTCCTAAATGACCTCAAATCGCAAATTCTAACCAGCTCATCTCCCACAGACGCGCATAACAACCAAATATTCCATCAACCCACCTCTCGACCCTACCTCCAAGCCCAAAAAAGAGCGCAAATCCAAACCCACTCCCCCAACCACCAACACTGCCACCGACACAACAGCCGCCGCCGCCGCCGCCCCTCCACCAACACCAGCACAAGAACCCATCAAAGCGATCCTGACGTTAAAAACATTCGATCCGGCAAGCGGCGTGACGTTGAAGTATAGCACGACCAAGGCGGCTGAGGTATCGAGGTTAATACAGATTTTGGGACGGTTGGGGAGGGGTCAGGTGGGCTTGGAGGAGAAGGAGGATGTGGTTATGACTGGTGGTGAGGTGGGGGAGGGCGTTGCGACGCCGGTTGTGGAGGGTGGGAAGGCGGGAGGACAGCCTGGGCAGGGTGGTGCGGGGGGCAAGAAGGGGAAGAAGAAGGGGAAGAAGTGAGATGGGGATGTGATGAGAGATATGTGAGGAATTATCGTATACTTCCGGGGTGTTGCAGCAAAAGACAAAATACTTTGTCCAGTTGTTGCAAGGAGGATGGGAAGGAGCTTTTGTGGGCAAAAGAGAGGAGAGCATAAGCATTTGCATTAGCAGGGCGCATGTCTCGGGGTCTTGATTATGATATTTAAACGAGCTCAACGTTGAAGAGAAGAGGAAATCAATGCACATAGTCCATGGTCAAGATCCAAACTAGTTTGTAAAAATTTCATTATTCTTGTGCTGCCACGGTATCATTATCCTGCCCCCCAACCTCATTGTGTCCAACCACAACAATTGTGTGCAACTCCTCAACGCCATCAGTCATAAGTATGCTCAGCAAAATAATTCAAAGGGGAAGCCCAATGCACCCGGCGACCTCGCCATCTATGCAGAAGCTGTTTGAAGTGAACAAAAAATGCAAGAGAAAACCACATAATACAAAGCGGAGATGCAACGCCAGGAAAATCCAATCAGAGTACAGATAGAGCAAAGATGAGAGCATCTAGAAGTCCTCGTCAAAGTTGAAGTCACCACCATTCTCGGCCTTGGCCTCGGTTTGTGCGGTGGTATCTTCGTGCTTCTTCTGGGTACCGGCCATAACAC
Organism: Tetracladium setigerum; assembly: GCA_031472005.1. Classification (NCBI taxonomy): domain Eukaryota; kingdom Fungi; phylum Ascomycota; class Leotiomycetes; order Helotiales; genus Tetracladium; species Tetracladium setigerum. The sequence continues at coordinate 3,286,114 of PZJY01000002.1, forward strand.
CGGCCTTTTGGTAATCACCGACACGCTTTTCGAAGAAGTTGGTCTTGCCAGCGAGCGAGATGTTCTCCATGAAGTCGAATGGGTTGGCAGACTTGTAGTATTTGTCGTTGCCAAGGGCGACCAGCAGACGATCAGCAACGAACTCAATATATTGCTTCATGAGGGTGGCGTTCATGCCGAGGAGGGCACATGGAAGAGCATCAACCAAGAATTCTTGCTCGATGGTGACAGCCTCGGTGATGACATCTTGAACAGCTTGCTTTGATGGGCGGTGGTTCAAGTGAGAGAAGAGCAAGCATGCGAAGTCAGTGTGAAGACCCTCGTCACGGGAGATGAGTTCGTTGGAGAAGGTGAGACCTGGCATAAGACCGCGCTTCTTCATCCAGAAGATAGAGGCGAATGAACCACTGAAGAAGATACCCTCAACAGCAGCGAATGCAACCAGGCGTTGAGCGAAGGTAGAGTCCTTGTCTTGGATCCAGCGAACAGCCCAGTCTGCCTTCTTCTTGATACATGGAACTAGAGCGCGTTAGATGTGATTGAATTGTATATGATGTGCGAGTACTCACTAGTCTCGATGGCATTGAAAAGGTATGTGCGTTGAGCTTGCTCCTTGATATATGTGTCGATGAGGAGGGAGTAGGTCTCGGAGTGGATGTTCTCCATCATGATCTGGAAACCGTAGAAGCATCGAGCCTCTGGAACTTGAACTTCGCTGCTGAAGCGTTCGAGGAGGTTCTCGTTGACAATTCCGTCAGAGGCGGCAAAAAAGGCGAGGACGTGGGAGATGAAGTATCGCTCGTCGTCATTGAGTCTGTTGTTCCAGTCGTGGATATCCTTGGAGAGATCAATCTCCTCTGCAGTCCAGAACGATGCCTCTGCCTTCTTGTACATCTGCCAGATCTATGGGCATGCTGTTAGCTCTATGTTAAAAATGTTACGCGTCGACGCGACTTACCTCATGGTACTTGAGGGGGAAGAGGACATAACGGCTCTTGTTCTCGCGAAGCAATGGCTCGTCTGCCTCCATAGCCTGGATCTCCTCTGCGCGTGTCAAAGGCTTTGCTGGTGTGCTGACGGTAAGAGACTTCTCGACGGAGACATCTTGACCTTCAACTGGAGCTTGGTTCTCCTTGTCGGTGAAGTCGAGCTTCTTGACAGGCGAATTGCCGAGCATCTTGTATTGCTCCATGGCAGCTGCAAGAGACTTGGAAGGGGTGATTTGGGTAGTCATTGTGAGGTTGTATGAAGGAGGAATGGTGAATTGAGGGATGGGGTAAAGAGTTGAAGAGGTGAAGAGTTGTTGGTATGAGGAGTGTCGAGAGAGAAGATGGGTGGTGTTTACCTCTCTTTTTAAAAGAACATGAGCGCGTTCACTTTAGCGCACCTCGCGTTGACTGGTTCGCGTCAGGGGGCCGAAGTGGTTCCGAGTCCCCTGCCTGAAATATTCTCGCGTTCAGAGCGTGACAAAGGGAGAGGCTGGCGGGGCTGGTGAATCTTGGTGCATCCTGGTCCGCTATTTTCTCGCTTTTTATCAGATCCTGCAGGTGGAGGTCTTGGCGATCTGATAACGAAACAATGCAGGCCGGAGAATGGAACCCGACTATCCTTTAGTGTCATAGACTCATAATTAATCAAAAGATGCTTGCTTTAGAGCAAATATCAGCTCATTATTACAGTACTCGTTTGCTTGCTTACGTGCGAATTACCGACGCGTCACGCTCAATTGAACTTATTGTCATGACGGCTTGTGCTCCGCTCCTCGTGATCGTGGGCCTGCTTTTAGTCTGTGCAATGAGATCATAATTGAAACGCGAGAAAGTTTCGTCGCGATCCTGCAGGTACAGTCAAGCCTCCCTATTCCTCTCAGTTTATGTAAATATTCCTAAGGAATTCCATCGGTGTTCGAAGAAAAGGCTTTGATCTTACCCAGTAAAAATGTGGAAGCGGAAAGCAATGATGGTCTGAAGCTTCTGTCCCTGGAACGTGCACCTGGAGAATATCCCCAGCTTTACAGAACCAGAAATCCTCTTATCTCTCGCTCCGTACTCCTCGAATATTCTGTTACCCGATACCTCCTTTCGAGTTCAAAGCGTGAAAGAGAGATTGTCACATTATGCCAGTTCACACATGCTGCAGCCATGATGTACATAGAGAGAGGTAAGTAGTTATTTAATTCATTGATTGTTTTTTCATTTCTATTACATGTATCATGGTCATAATTGGTATCTCGCTAATAGCCCTTCCAACGCAGCCCTCCAATTTTTGTATGAATCTAATAACTCCAGGCCACCATTGAAGAAACGGAAAAAGCACGCTGAAAGCAAATGGTCTCGCAAACCTGTAAGTACAGATACAAGGGCTTCCAGAACCCAATAAACCGCCCCACGAATTCGAGATTCAGTGTCTATTCTTCTGGAGAGTCGACTTGGTTGATTTGTGTCGACGAGGCTCATCTCGGACTACAGCCTCGTTCGGAAGACGAGGAAGAGGTCCATCCTCTCTTCTGCGATCGCCTCGTTCAATGTCAGGCTGCTTGGTCTTGCTCTTGCTGAACCATCCACCACGATGTTCCTCTACAACTGGATCACGGGTGGGAACCGGACCATGATCTTGCCTGCGCGATGGTTGGCGGGAAGGTACGCGTGATGATTGTGCAGTGGTTTGTTGTTCTTCTTCAAGCTTATCGAATGTTTCTGGGTCGGTTGGATCAAGTGTCGACACTCGGCCTTGAGCTTTCAAGTTCTTGACCCCCTTCTCGCGAAGATAGCTTTCGAGCACCACGGCATTCTTTGTATTTGCTCTGAATGCCGCATCCACGAGATCGCCGACAAACGGAACAAGTCCCACTGCGAAATCTAGGACGATGTTGATCATCATCTTTGACTTGACGGCTGCTGGCAATCCTCCCTCGATTTGTTGACAGGTTCGTAAAACCATCATGGCCATGAATGCATCAATGACATCTCCAATGCTAGGAAACAATTAGCAAAGACTCATTTGGACGTGCTCTAGCAACTTACCCAGGTATAAAGCCAATGACAGTACCCCAGCCAAAGTGCAACCCTGCAAAGGAGAACAAAGCCATATCAAGGCGGTAGGCTCGTCGCTTGACCTTGGTCAAAATCCTCCCATCGTGCTCTGATATTCCTGGCGGCAATGCCTTGCGTCTCTTCTTCACTTTCGACTTGGATTGACTTCCGTCTAAGCGTGTAGCAGGGACGGTTTCGAAGTAAGGATCCTTGAAAGTTGTTAGCTATGGAAATATCCCCGATCGCCAAGAGATGCAACAACGAGACCTCTAAATAGGAGACGGTTGTCCAATTGTTGTCACTGCCCAGAAACTTATGAGAGTGGCAAGCTTACCTCTTTGCCAAAGGCATTCTCGAGTCTCTCCCCCAAGATCTTCTTGCTGATGATTTTTGCGATGAATGCGGCCATGATTGCGATGTAGTGTGAAGATGATGAAGCTGGGTCGTCCTAAAAAATGCGTTGGGCAGTCGTCTTTAATAGCAGTCGCACACACTTGGGTTGCGCTGCGTCTGGATGGCTGAGTGGCAATGAGTGGTTGGCGATGATTGGGAAATGTTTCAAAAGGCGCTTCTTGCTTTTGTCACTTTACAACAAGCGCTGTACTTTGTAACGTGAGGTGAAGGAGAGATTGAAGGGAGGGACAAAGGGGAGTCTTTATGCTCACCGCAAATAACTTGTTTCGAGCTTCTCTCCTTCACCGTGACCTAGGACGACTGGAACGATTCATTCATTTGGAGAAAGAAACTTGGAATAATCCAGACCAAAATCGAGATGCCAATGGCAATCAAGCATTGCTGCGCCTACTGACGAGTGTTGGCAGTTGCCACACCCACAATTCGATCGGCCCACGCTCGGCTGCACCTCTTCCGCCTTTAACCGCTTCCGCATTGCGACAGATCGGCACCCAAAGCTGATGTCTATCAAGTATAGGTGTGCTATTAGTACCTTTGCATGACCTCAGTGATCGACAAAGACGTGCATTGAAACTTCAATCCCCCTGCCGCGTTGCTGCCAAGTCTAACCAGCGCGCAACTATACTGTGGCTGTGCTATACCTCTGTAGCTGTGGCTGGTGACCGACTTACTTCTTCAGGAAGCGATTTGTCGACTTGTCCCAAGCTGCCTACTGTACCTACTGCGTTGGTGTTGGTTGAAGTATCACCACATTCTCTCCCGCTCCATCGATAGCCGAAACTCTCTTGACATCGCAACTCACACGCATTATTTGCGTACCGACCCGACCTATTCACCTAGCTGCCACCTCTCCCTTCATCATCCCTAAACTTCGCTCGCCCTAGTAAGGGCCATCACCATCTAGATCAGCTTGCTTCTGCGCGTCCCTTGCGTGTCACAGTCGCAAGACCCCCAAATAGCTCCAGCCGTGGATATGCTGATCACATCCTCAAGACAACATGGCAGAGCGACAGATGCAGCTAGAAGACTGTGAGTAGATGAAGAGCAAGGGCGAACAGCTCGGCAGATCCTGCTGGAGGCATTGCTGAAGGCATTCGCCCATGTTGCTCAGCTTCCTCGCACAACGACAGGACTAACATTACCCCCAGGGCTGGACGACCTATGTGTACGCTTTATTATCAACCTTCCGGGTGATAGCTTGGAATCCGTAGAACGAATAGGCTTCCAGGTTGAAGAGGCGCAATGGTTCTACGAGGATTTCATCCGCCCGTTGGACCCGAACCTTCCCTCGCTATCGCTTCGAGCATTCAACCACCTAATCTTCGCGCATTGCCCCTTATTGTCTGCTTTCACCGTGAATGGCCTTCATATGCAGGCCTTCGATGAGTTCATGACCTATAAAAAGCGCATTCCAGTGAGAGGTGCGATCATGTTGAACGAGGCTATGGACGCTGCTGTGTTGGTAAAGGGATGGAAGAAGGGTGCCAACTGGAGTTTCCCGCGAGGAAAGATCAACAAGGACGAAGACGACTTGATTTGTGCTATTCGAGAGGTTTATGAGGAGACGGGCTTTGATCTGGATGCAGCCGGCCTTGTACCAGAGAAGGAAGCAGTCAAGCACATCGAGGTCAATATGAGAGAACAACAAATGAAGCTGTACGTGTTCAAGAATGTTCCGATGGACACCTATTTCCAGCCGAGGACGCGAAAAGAGATCAGCAAGATACAATGGTGGCGTCTCTCGGAACTTCCAGCCTTCAAGAAGAAGAATCAGAATACGAACCCTGAAACGGCCACGAACGCAAACAAGTTTTATATGGTCGCGCCTTTTCTTGTACCGCTTCGGAAGTGGATAATTGAGCAAAAGAAGCTTGACGCAAAGAAAAGGACCAGCAACCAATACCTCGTGGCTGGCATGAGCCATGATGAATTTTTGACAGAAGAAGATCGGGGAGAAGAATCTGCTACCCAGGCTCTCTATGAAGTGTCCGCGCCAGAGTCTACCAGGCATGAGGAGGCAAATGAAGCATTGGGCAGACTGCTTAAAATCCAACCTCCGACCCAAGGGCTACAGTCTGAGGCATTGGGCGCAACCTCATTGCCACAAGCAAACACCTCAGGCCAAGCGCTACTTGCCTTACTCAAGAGTAATCCAACAAACGACTCAAAGGCAAACAACCCTCCGCAACAGAACCATACTGGACAAAATGACACTCCTCGGTCAGTACCAAACCCATCTTATCAGCAACAACCTCAACCTCCCATGTTCTCGGAAATGCCGCCAGCTCCTCACTTTCCACAAGTACAAGATGCTCCCTTCTCATACCAGGTGCCAAACTTTCATCGACCGAACTATCCAGAGCAAATGACGCAAAACCGGCCACAAATGCAACAACAAGACCACATGATGCAAAATCACCCACAAATACAGCAATCAAGACCCTTCCAAAATCCAAATTCTCACCAATCTCAACACTTGATCCATCCACAGCCCCTCCCTCCACATGTACAAAGGGCAGTATTCACTGGAGGTGCTATCCACTCTCCTACAACACCAAATTCTGTTCAACATGAACCCTTCCAGCCGAAACACCTTGCTACATCAATGGGTGGCATGATGAATGCCCAATTTCCAAACATGCATGTTCCTCCGCCTCAACAACTGCAGAGGGAACCTCCACCTAAGCTTACAGGTCACTCACTGGCACTGCTCAACGCCTTCAAGGGGGGGGATAAGGTGACCAGCGGCCCTGAAGCACAGGGACCCGCCCTTGCATCATTTATGCAAGGCCGGTCTGGCAAGCAAGTTCAACCTCATCCACAAGAGCTCCCTGCAGAGCATCTTCAATCACAACAAGCTCCCATATCTCATCCTAACAGCCACTCTATTCCAAACCATCTCTCGCTAAGACAGCCACCCAGTGCAACGCAAAAGTCAACTTTGCTGAGCATGTTTAAAAGCCCTGTGGCTCAAGTTTCTACGCCAGCAACGGTGGTAAATGCGACGGCTCTCCCCATTAGTAGCACTCCATCGGCTGTTGAGTTGTCTGCCGTAGAACCATTGTCCACGAGTACCACCATCCCCGAGCAAACACCGACTTCGAATCAGAACACAAAGGTGCCCGAGCTTAATGCAGAAGTCAATCTGCCCTTCGGAGCTATGTCGATCCTTCCCCGGCCCACCGAAAAGCAGGGGAATAAATCACGCTCAGAACAAGCACCCCATAAATACCCAAACCAGGGAACTACAAAGAAAGCTTCTGCTTCAGGCGCCGGCAAAGGAAAGAATGTGCAGCCTGTAAACAAGGTATTCCAGCCTCAAATTTTGAAGCGTCCTCAACCAGGATCATCAACAGAATCGACACTCCCAGTATTTCCTTCTCCCCTCATTGCAAATGTGGCACCTCTCCCCATCATTGAAAGTCAGGCTCCTGCATTCACCCATGAGCCTGCATCACCCGCTGCCCATAAACAGACGCTGCTTTCACTGTTCGGAAAATCAACCCAAGCTGCGCCATTATCGACAAACAATTCTACAGCTGAGCAAGTTCCACAACTCAAAACGGTCGAGACACCTGCGAGGTCGAGGGTGGGAAGTATTGCATCTGGCGAGGCAGCTCCAAGGCGTGGGAGTCAAACCCCTATCTCATCTGCCGATAATCGTTTCTTACTGAGTTATTTGGATGCAATTGTTGGCAGCAATCAACGTTGAGTCTAGGCGGTGTTTTCAACAGATTTGAAAGGATGTTGCAACCACTGGACGGGCAGGAGAGATAGGTACATCAGGATTGTCTAGAGTGTACTATGTTATCTACGTGGGAAAGGAGATTAAGTCGCTGGGTATATAATAGCGTTCCTGCCCAAGGTTACGATGTAAACAAGAGATTGGCGTGGAACGAATGAAATGCTTGGTGAGGTGGAGCATGAGGTCATTGTTAACATTGAGCATTGCCACATAAATAACGATCTCATAAACTTCATGCTTGTGTATAATTTTGTCTTTGTTTTCCTGTGGTTTACCCGTCCATGTACTCCCTTGACCTGTCAAATGAAACCCACAAGGCTGAAAATGCAAGGCTACGCTCTCTCGGCCAAAAATTAAAGTCCCGACGAGCGAGGCCGACATCATCACAAATATTGATGTCCCATTCAAGCTCTTCAAGCTGTTCAACACCATTACCATTCACCACTTTACAAACATCATGAAACTTCCACGCCTCATTATTCCTCGCTGCCCAGTAATCCAACCCAAAAAATCCTTTTTCTGCAACAACTGCATCAGTCATGCCGTCCCCACCACGATGAACACATCTCGATCCTACTCCTCCTCCACAACCACAGCACCTCCACCACACCCACCATCATCAGGCTACGCCCTCCTCCCAACACGCCGTCTCCTCTCCCTCCACGGCCCCGACACAACTAAATTCCTGCAAGGTCTGATAACAGCCAACATTACTTCCCGCTCAACCGGATTTTACACCTCTTTCCTTAACGGGCAGGGACGTTTATTACACGATGTCTTTCTCTATCCGCAGGTATCATCTACATCTCCATCCGGGGAGGTAGAAGGTTGGTACATCGAGATTGACGCCAAAGAAGCAGCGGCTTTCGCGAAATACGTCAAGAGGTACAAATTAAGAGCCAAAATAGACGTCAGATTACTGGATGTAGACGAAATGGGGATATGGACTCTCTGGCGGGCTAGTGATGGATGGACTGCACACTCCTTAAGTGGCGGCAAGGACAAAACCCCCGCCGGAGAACAAATAGGCTGCGAAGATCACCGCGCCCCCGGCATGGGAAGACGTCTCCTCCTCCCTGGCAACACCAAACCAGACGTAGAGATGGAGGAATCAAACGAAGAAGCGTATCGAGTTCGGCGCTATCTCCGTGGCGTGCCGGAAGGTCAGGAAGAGCTGTTTCGAGAGCACTCGTTGCCGCAGGAGAGCAACGTCGATTTTATGGGCGGGATAGATTATAGAAAGGGTTGTTATGTGGGACAGGAACTCACGATTCGCACGCATCATACGGGTGTGGTGAGGAAGCGCGTTTTGCCTGTTATGCTTTACGGGGTTGAGGAAGCCGAGCCAAGTAAGCTGGAGTATGTTTCTGATGGTGAAGGATTGGGGAAGTTGGGGTTGGGTGATGGGTTGGATGCAAGTGCGATACCGACCGAGACGAATTTTGGGAGGAGTGGGAAGAAAGGGAGGAGTGCGGGGAAGTGGTTGAAGGGTGTGGGGAATTTGGGTTTAGGGTTGTGTAGGATTGAGATGATGACGGATACGGTTGTTCAGGGGGTAGTGGAGGGTATAAGGTGGGTGATGAGTTTAAGTTGGAGTGGGAAGTTGAGGGGGTGGAGGGGAGCAAGATAGTCAAGGCGAAAGCGTTTGTGCCGGATTGGCATTTGACGAGGCAGAAGGGGGTGGGGAAGTAGGTACAAAATCTGGGAACAAAATGACTCCAATCTTTGTAAAATTAATTATAACAATTTGTATATTGGATGTAGCGTTGTGTAGAACTACTGTACAAAGTCGTAGCAAAACGAACCTTCGTTGGTATAATGTGCCTTAAACGCCTTGCTTCAAATAAATATTATCACTACTGCTTTCGGTCATTCATGTTAGATAGCAGACTCGGCCTCCTCTCGCCGTATCTCTTCTTCTAATCTCGACTTCTCAGCAGCTTTCAACCTATCCATCGTGGCAGTAAAGTCCTTTCTCTTCGGCGTAGGAATGCTCGGTGAAAAGGAGAATTTCGGGGATGCTGAAGACTTATCGTCAGCTTTCAATCCTCTGAATATATCAGGACGTTTGATAGGAGTGGCCATATTCCGGTCTTCAACTTTTGACCCTGCCTTCCCCCCTGCTCCAACAACTGGTGAATCTGGATCTAGTGGGACGAAGATGCCACTTTTACGAGCTTTCTTCTCGGCTTTGCGCTTAATTTTAGCCTCGCCAGCTTCGCGGATTTTGCGCTCGAGGACGGCTATTTCGTCTTCCTCTTCTTCTGGTGGCGAGGATTGTTCTGGTTTGGATTCGGTATTCGTTTGTGAAGGTGATGCTGTAGCATTTGACGGCTTTGCTGCCGCAGCCTCAGGTTTAGAACTTCTCATTGCCGCAGACCTCTCGGCTCTTCTCCTCCTTCCCTCCTCTGCCAATCTCTTCATTTCAGCCTGCATCTCAGTCTCACCCTCCTCTTCCTCCCTCGCCCTCTTCACTCCACCTCTCTCCCTCGCCTCTAATTCCTCCTTCATCGTCCTCCTCTTTCCCTCAAACAGTTCGTTCGCCCGCTGTTTCTGCAGTTTCGCCGCTCTGTGGTTATCATATTTGGCTTTGAGCTCCGCATCCTCCAAGATCGCGTATGCTGATTGGAAGAGGTCATATTTCTCGGGATCGAAATCCTTGCCCAGTTTATCTGGATGATATTTTAAAGAGGTTTTGCGGTAGGCGCGGCGAAGTTCTGAGGACGAGAAGGTCGAGAGGGGGAGGCCGAGTAGTTCGTAGAAGTCGACGTCGCTGGTAATCCATTTCTGGAGGTCGTTGTTCGCCATTGTAAAGGTTTTTCCCCGAATGCCTTACGACGTGAAGTGGTAGATACTTGCGCTTCTTAAGTGTGAAAGAGTATCTACACTTCTCGAGCTTTGATTTGATTGTTGCGGCGACTGAAGAAAAGAAAGAAAGGAATGGTTCTGGGGAATTTCTGCCATATTCATGCAGCCTAATTGGGCCTAGTCTGATGACGGCGTGGTGACCTAAATCCTTGGCATTCAAAGACTCAAGCTTCCTGGGATCCTCCAAACAACATCTTCACTTCTGCACCAACAAACACACTCTCAAATATTTTTGGGGAATCTCTTCTTTGCATTTGCGATGGATGATATAATGGTGAATTGGCAGCGGTCCAGCTTTCACGAAGAGGCCTTCCGAATGACTTTCTAAGGCATGATATGATGTCTCTTCGGCTACCACTCCAACGTTTTGGTGGTCGAATGGTGAGGGTATCTATTTTGCGTGTGAGTAAGGAGTACAGCCAGCTATCTTCATTTTCCCCAGCACTATCCGCAGTGATGAACAAAATCCTTCGTCAGGCTTGCTGAAATAATTAGAACAACAGAAGCATCCGCTAAGAACAATGGCAGCCTGACAAGGAAAAGATCCTCTTCTTATAGTAGTCAATGAGGTTTCTGAGCGAATCCTAAAGCCTCAAACGCTACACTACAAAGTCAGTCCTTCTTGATCACCGTTAACAGGTTTTCAGTCACAAAAAAAGGCCTTGGTCACTCGAATTCCTGAGATCGGTCTTGAGACAGACACCTTGGTGTTGACGACCCGAGAGCAAACCCATGGGACTTTCTAAGCGTACTCGAAGATGCAAGTTCAGGATTATAATTAGATATGTAGGTAGGTACTAGAGGGAATAGATTTCTATTTAGTTTCATTATTGTCAGACTATCTCAACCATAAAACACCAAGTGCCTGCTTTCAATGCTGCAAAGTGCAGGTGTTCTCAGTGGCTCGCTCCTTCCCTCCTCACAACCAAAGTCATTGACACAACAACGCACACTTCTAATTTATCTGCCAAAGAGCAGCATTCGACACGCTCTTTTCTTCCTTGTCCTACCCTTCTTTCGCGTGCTCCTGCTTGTATCTTTGTATGCCTGCGTGTGATGCAGACGCTCGCATCAATGCCTCCCCAAATTTCCACTTCTCACCTTTCTTCTGCTAGCAGTCGTCCTAGTTCAGGGAAACTAGCAACACCAACTATTACACCTCGCCCTCCCTCCACTAACCTATATCCTGGAGCAACACACGGCCAATCGCCTCTACCTCCTGCTACTGGTCGTCACCCTGAACCAGCAACGGTAGTTGCGAATGGATACCCGTTTACGGAAGCCCAATTTGCTGTTGCTATGGCATTGGTAGGCTCACTAAACGAAGGGCAAACCATCGACGGTAGGTTCTGCTACTGCAGCGCTATTCTCATATTCATTCGGCCCTTGTCTGACCTCCTTCCTCCAGATTATGTTGCAGAACTCCAACGTCGAATCAGACCAGTATCGGATATATCACTATCGGAAGCTCGAGTGCCAGTTTTAGAGATTGACGCGTTTGGATTTTGGAGGGAAGAATATAATCGAATACGGCAGGAAAAGAAGAGGTTGGAGGAAAAGATCCTTTTACTTGAGAATGATATCCGGTGTAGGACGAGATGTCCTAAGTCCGACGATGATTTCAGTCAACAGAGCCCAACGAACTCGAAGGATGGCCGGCAAGAGGCCAGGCTTCCATCCAAGAGGCACGCACCTATTGATGAAGATTATCTAGAAATCGCTGCTTTGCACAAGATGTCAGATGCCAGGGTTCTTGCAGGACCAGACGATTCTGTGTACAAATTGAATGCCTATGGTGTGTACAAAGGCTTTCGGCGTAAGGCTGTATCTCAAGCTAACCAAAGACAGTTCTCAGGCTTGGAAGGAACCGTGCTCGTTTGGTAAAACTGACCAAATCTACTTCGAGTTTACCAGAAATCGAAGAATTGGCCACATTCACTTCCCATGTTCTCTCCATTCTCGACACGATTCTGAACGATTGTTTTCTTTCCGTTTGTCTTCTCAAAGTCAATGATGGAAATAAACGCCTGCTCGAGATTCTCATCCAGATCTCCGATCAGATCATCCTGTTATTCCGCTCCTCTTTCGCAGCTCTGAATGAAATTTGTCGCACAATAGTAGGGAGACACAAAAAGGGAAAACTCATCTATCAAATGGCCATGCTCTTTGACAAGGCGTTAGACGGTTTACATACTCTGAGCAACATTCAATACGACCATGAAGAGCTTACCCACAGTCGACATCTACGGCAGAAGCGTGCGCGAATTGAAGAGGCAGAATACGCGGCGAACAAATACCTTTCAAGAACCATTGCGGATATTGTCTATAACCTGGACTGGAAGCCGAGTCAACCAGTTCATGGTGAGCTACTGGAAGGAATTTTATATGTGATTCTTAATCATACAGGTACCCTACTTTCCAAAGCTGTATTCAATGAGCCTGTGGCATTGTCCAGGAATCCTGGCAACATTACGGAAGATGGTGATCTTTCAGTTGCAAGTGGGGCCACCCAATTTGAGATGCGATATGTAATTCCGATCCTCAACAGTGCTCTTGGGGGCGTGATAAGAAAGATTTGTTTCTGAATGTCCTCGCAACTGGAAAGAAGGATTTGAACGCTCGGGAACGGTTGAGCGGCTCTGGTACAATCTCTGTTCCTCCCGGCAATCTACTTGCGAAAGCAAAAGTTTTGCTACAAAGTACTCTGGTGAAGTCTGCACTAGGCTGTGACGAGTTAGAATCTCTTCAGCCGCCTGTATCTGCAGAGGATCTATACCCTGTGACTGGGGAAATCGCAGCAGAAGTTCACGGAACTGAGTGGTTTCTTGAGCAGGTTTGGGCGTTGATAGGATGGGATCTGGTGGTTTAAAGGTTTATCGGTCTTTCTTTTACTTTGCTCCCATTTGGCACGATATGAAAGCTTTACTAAATGATATACACAATCATGGGGCTCTTGGGGTATGGTATATTCCGTGTCAGAAAAGATTCTATATCTACTCCGTGGTCAAATTCAAGACCCTGATAGCATTTCCACCCAATGCTCCACTAACCCCTTCGCTTCTACTTCCCAATGCACCTTGAATAGCTTCATAGTTCGTCTCTACACTCACCCATTTCCCTCCTTCCTCATCCCCTAACGGAGGGAAGAAAGGATGATCCGTTCCAAACATAACTCTATCTGCACCACTAGCTTGGATAGCAGCATTTAAACCAACTTCACTGTAAATCACAGCATCCAAATAGATGTTCTTCTTCAACACATCCCACACTGTCTTACGTCCTGCTCCCAATTTCCCAGCTTCCTTCAAATGAGCATCATGCTCGATACAGCTCTCTATTCTTCCAGCTAGGAAGGGCAACGTTCCACCAGAATGAGCCAAGATCATCTCTAGATCAGGTACTTTCTCAAAGACGCCTGCAAGAATCATTCTCGTTACCGCTATCGTGGTTTCGAGTGGGAATCCTAGTGCGAGGGAAGGACGTGACCATAGTCATTTGATCGTTCTCCCCACTTTCAGCTCACATTAGCCTTGGTTCCCCCATCTTACAAACCCCTGGAAAAGGGACACAGAGGGAGAGTAACATACAACAGAGCCCGGAAGTCCATAATGCGGATGCAAAAAAATCGGCAACTTCTCATCCTGCAATGCCTTGAAAACAGGCAGTAATTCCGGATCATCCAGACCCTTCCCCAACCCAGTCGTCCCCAAAATCACACCTCTCATATACTTAAGCCCTTTCAACCTCTTGATCTCATCGAGAATTACTGCGTTGCCGCCGCTTAATGGGAGGGTACCGAAGGCGAATAATCGGCCGGGGTACTCAGCGCATTGAGAGTTTACTTCGTCGTTGATGGATTGGGCGGCCGAGGCTGCGGAGTCAGAGGGCACCCAGTCGAGCCAAGGGTTGGCGAGGGAGATGACGGAGATGGAGATGTTGTGGATGTTCATGAATTCTATTTTCTTCTTGATGTCGTAGTATTCAGGACCGACTTTGGGGAGTTCGTTAGTTTTGATTTTGATTTTGATTTGGCTTGTGTTTTTTGAGGGTTGTGGAAGTAAGTCACTTACCTGGTCGTCCTCTGGACGTACTCTCTGTGTCTTCAGCGGGAAGGATGACGAGACGAAGATTCTCAGATGGTGGGAATGAACGGATATAAGGGATTGAATTGCGTTCTTTTAGGAGAGAGATGTATGAGGGTGGGTAGACGTGAGTATGGATGTCCACAATCTTGGGAGAGTCTGTTGTTGCCATGATGATGATGATGGTAGGTGAGGTTGTGAATATTGAGGTTGATTCAACAGAGCAAGAATCAAGAATCAAGAATGTAAAGAAGAGGAAGAAGGAGGAAATGATTTTATTTCTTGAGAAAATGAAGCTCTCACCTCTTTGCTGATGTGTAATATGCTGGTGTTAATTACTGCAAGGTACTAGCTAGCAGCCGGCAGTGAATACAAGAAATTACCACTAAAATGTTATGTAAATGTACCCCGCTGCCCCTCCTTCCTTATCATTGGCCCCGCTTTGTTATCTTTCCCCGGACTAGCGACGGGGTATTACAGACATTATTTGACGGTATTGCAGCTCTCACCTTCCTCTTCCTGACATATTCCTTCCCCCTTGGAATACAGGCCGGGCCTCCCGTGCATCGTAAGACAGACTCATATTACAAAGTCACACTTCAGATTGTTCACCTGCTGTTGGGTCGTCGCCCGATCGCCTGCACCCTAACCGAGGACGGACCGGCCATTTTTATATATATCAGTCCCACCGGCTCAAAAGCTCCTGCTTTCTTTCGCTACTACACTGCTAAATACACAAAACTAAAACTTCATCTGAAACACAAGACTACGCCTAGCAATCATGGCAGCCGTTGACAGGGACAATCTCAAGATACCGGTAAGCAAAAATAAGAACACACCTCCTCGCTGTCTTCTTCTTCGTGACACACATGTATAGATATATATACAACTACTAACTATCTCTCTCACCAGCTGATTGACTTCTCCGCCTTCCTCAACGGTTCTCCCGCCGAACGCCTCTCCACCGCCCAATCCATCCTCCACGGTTTCCAAACCGCCGGTTTCATCTATCTCAAAAACCACTCTGTCCCCCTCGCCAATGTCTCCCGCACCTTCTCCACCTCCGCCAAGTTCTTCACTCGTCCACAAGACCAAAAAGACGCCCTAGGCTGGACAACCCCCGAAGCCAACCGCGGCTACGTCGCCCACGGCCGCGAAAAGGTCACCACGCTCAAGGACAAGAACGATGTCGCAGCCTTAAAAGCCCAAGCTCCGGACTTGAAAGAAAGTTTCGAGATTGGCCGAGAGGGAGCAGAGGGAACACCGAATAACTGGCCGGAGTATGATGAAGAGGGGAAAGAGTTTAAGAGTTGGATGTTGAAGTTTCATGGCGAGTGCAAGGACTTGCATATCCAGGTTATGAGGGCTATTGCCGTTGGGATGGGGTTGGAAGAGACCTATTTCGATGGGTACACGGATATTGGTGACAATACTTTGAGACTGCTGCATTATCCTGAGGTGGAGAAGAACGTCTTCACCAAAAACAAACTGCAGGTTCGTGCGGGTGAACATACGGATTATGGATCTATCACTCTGCTCTTCCAGGATGATAGAGGGGCTTGCAAGTCAAATCCCCAGATGGAACATTTGTGGACGCAACGCCTATTCCAGGATCCGTGGTTGTGAATGCGGGAGACCTGTTGGCGAGGTGGAG
This sequence comes from Tetracladium setigerum, assembly GCA_031472005.1. NCBI lineage: Eukaryota > Fungi > Ascomycota > Leotiomycetes > Helotiales > Tetracladium > Tetracladium setigerum. Next base: position 3,301,909 of record PZJY01000002.1, read on the forward strand.
TAACGATACTATCAAAAGCACGTTGCATAGGGTTGTGGAACCTCCTGCTCCGGAAGCTGGGAATGTGCACCCAGCAAGATACAGCGTGGCCTATTTCTGCAATCCAAATTTTGATAGGACGATTGAGGCGATTCAGGGGACGTATGGCGTGGATAGGGAGAGGAAGTATAGTGATATTAATTCGGGAGACTACTTGGTGCAGAGATTGGCTGCTACTTACTAAGTGCGAGACTGGGCGTGGAGTAACAAAATGTGAATCGAATGGTTTTAGTTTCAATTGTTTGTGAGCGTAGTCTTTTTAGGGGTTTCAGCGACTTGTGTGGTTTTCTCAAGGCACTATCACACATATCTTAGGCGCTTAGTGGAAAAGATATTTATTGATTGCCCTCTGAGTATTCACTGGCATGACTTTAGAAGTGTTCATCGAGGTTTAAGTATACTTTCTCGGATTGCTTTGAGAATTGCTAACCGTCAATATTTCACGGCACCACTCCAATTCGTTCTGCTAACAAACAATATTTTGTGAATGTTGCTTCAATACTTGGCCTACGTCCTATCCTACTGTGCCAGTACTTGTCCTCGGTTAGAAAGGGGAAGGCGAATTCATTTTAAGCGACCCGCAGAGGGGTAAATAAAGACCATCACCATGCGTCACTGGACGAAGGCGATCATTAATAGACCCCTCACTTAGATACGCCGCTGACAGCACAGGTCCAAATTACTTTAATGACCACTACGAACATAATAAAAGCAGAAAGCTAGAAATGTGCTTCGTGTTTTACCACCCAAGTGAAACCAATCCATGTTCTCCAAAATGAAACTCTCCATCAACCACCTCCTTATCGCCCTCCTCTCTCCTTCCATCATTCTCGCCCAAAATTTAACAAATAATATTTCCTCCTCCAACACTCTCCCATTCACCATCAACAAAGACACCATTGAAGGCGATCCTAATTACAAAGCCCCTTACTTCCCTCTCCTCCCCTTTCAAAAATACGCCAACAACCCCATCCTCACCCCCAATCCCGCCAACAACTTTGAATCAGCATTCCTCTACAATCCCACAGCCATCGTCCTAAACTCCACCATCTTTCTCCTCTACCGCGCTCAAAACTCCAGCAAAACCTCATCGATCGGACTCGCATGGTCGACGGACGGTACCAATTTCACCCGCTTGAATAAGCCCATTATCTCGGCAACTGAGAAGTGGGAGGAGATTGGGGGATGTGAGGATCCGAGGATTGTGAGGGTGAATGGGACGTTTTATGTGACGTATACGGCGTATAATAATGTTAGTGCGCAGTTGGTGTTGGCGACGAGTGTGGACTTGGTGAATTGGAGGAAGTATCCGCCGTTGTTTCCGGGGTATAGTGAGTATTTGCTTTCTCGTGTCTTTCGTCTTCATCTTCCCTGAAGAATGATTTAAGAAAAAAATTCGACTTTTGAGAAAAGGGCTGACTATTATTCTTCCTCTCCAAAGTGGATGTAGCATACTCAGACATCTACGTTCCCTCAGCACGAATCAACCACACAAAAAGTAAGTCGTAGCGAACCACTAATCCTCCCATTCCATCCTGAAGAAAATCACATAGAAACTAACGAATGTCTCCTTTTCCCCTTGCCGCCTTAGGTGGAGCAATAGTTTCCGAACCCACATCCGATGGATTATACCACATGTATTTTGGCGATAGTTTCTTTTACCATGCCACTTCCCCAGATCTCCTAAACTGGACTGCTTTACCAGCAGACAATTATTTTGCTAGTCCTGTGAACCCATGGGAGAATAGATTGATTGAGCCAGGACCAGCGCCAATTAAGACGAGGGATGGGAAATGGCTTTTGGTCAGTCTTATATTTCAAGTTCACATCTTCCGAGTTCATATTCCCAAATCTATTCCAAATTATTCAACAAGAAAGACCAATGCAGAGCTTCATTAATAAGAATTACACAGATATATAATGGCATGACAACTGGCCTGGCCGGCTACACACGCAACCAATACTCAGTCGGCCAAATGCTGATCGATCCCAGCGGTTCGTTCCGCCCTACCATCGACGTTCCAGAAGGAATGTACCAACCAGCATTGCGCGACGGCCCAATCGCGAGAGTTGAGAAACCGCTGCTAGTTCCGGAGGCTGGGAATGAGGTTGAGGGACAGGTTGATCTGGTGGTTTTTGCAGAGGGGTTGGTGCAGTTTAACGGGAAGTGGTGGTTGTATTATGGGCAGGGAGATAGTGAGTTGGGTGTTGCGATTGCTGACGTTCAGGATTGAGAGGTTTAGTTTGGTGTGGTGGGAAGAGCTGAGAGGAGGATGTTTGGAGAGAGGTAGATGTAGAGATATCTTGTAGAGTTACTAGAGTGTTGCATATAGTTGACAATTCTGGATGTTGAAGATGCCAATGCGAGGAGGTGTGATTTTCAAGAGCTTGGTAAGTTTGTGCATTAGATATTTGAATGTAGTATTATTTTCCGAGTAAATAAAGGACACATTTACACTGTGTAAACCTTACAAGCAGCGAAGGAAAGTGCGGGTCGGCCCCAGGCCTGGCCGCAAGTCCCGCTCCTCCTCTTGCCTCTAATGGTGTGGAGAATCACAAGACTCACAAGAGAAACGTAGGACAGGCAGGTAAATAACAGTGAAAAGAAAAACGAAAATATGATTGATAAAGAGTAGAGAGGTATGTCGGCCAACTCCCGCAGAATACAAACTACCCAAAGCACACAAATCAAGCTTTCCACACCCAAGCCCTTTTGCCCAACGCATCGTAAGCCCTCACACCCATAACACAAACTGTAGCCCCCGCAAATAGCGCGAAATCATACCAAATGACGTTGAAGTAATTCCCAATCACACTCTCGCCTAAGATCTGACCACCAACTGGACTTCCGAACATAGCACCACATCCTCGGACGAAATATAAGAACCCAATCACACTTGAGTACGCTTGTATGCCAAAGACTTCTGCTACGGTCTGTGAAGATGATTAGCCCTTTCCCATGGAAGAGGACAATAAGATGAGAGATGGCGATAGAAAAGTGACTCACGGTAGGAAACAAAGCATTATAACCCCCGCTAGCAAACCCATAAACAACCACAAAAGCAAGCCACAAGCTTCTATCTCCTCCCTTTCCAGCACTTCCGAGCCACAGTCCCACCACAGCAAGCACACACCACAGCACCGTCAAAATCAGCGTATTCTGTCTCCCAAACCTATCACCAGCCCATCCAGTCGCGATCCTCGAGATGGAATTGACTCCGTTGTTAACAGCCAACAACGTAGCTCCAAAAGAAGACGAAAAGCCTACAACGACCGAATAATCGGATATGAATGTCAAAGGAAGACCGTTTCCACCAGCTTGTAGGAAAGCACCAAACACACTGAAGATGAACAGCGGTTTTAGCGCCAACTTCAAATCAAGATGGGTTTTCCTCCTCCCAACAAACCGCGATGGGGACGCTGTTATAGCAATAGGCAATGAGACAACGAGATTCAAGAATGCCATAAACCTCAGCGTCCAGCGTGGCCCAATGGCAGTAAGGAGAGCACGAATGCTAGGCGAGAGGACTAAACCCCCGATTCCTGCGCCGGAGAGGATGAACCCCATGGCCGAGCCACGGTTGGTGGTGAAGTATTCGGGCGCGGCGGAGAGAATGGGGAAGTAGAGACATGAGCTGCCAATACCGTAGAGAAGGCCTTGGGTTAGAAGAAGGTGCCAGAGTTGAGTGCTAACGCTTGCGAGAGCGAAACCGATACTCATCAGGAGGACGCCGACGACGCCGATTCCGCGGACGCCGGTTGGAGTTACGCGCGCCATGATGGGGTTGACGAAGATACTTCCGGCCCAGGTAAGTCCACTTCCTGCATTTTGAGAATTTGCGGTTAGCTTTGTTGCGTCTTGTGGAATAGAGGGGTGATGTTGTAGAGAGAGAAAGACTCCAGACATCCACCTCAATCACTCAAGGTACAGTATCAGACTTACCTAACGTTCCAACAAAGGCAACCAGCGCAGGTTCATTTCGTGTAGAGAGTGGAAGCATCTTCTGTGCCGGGGAAGTGTAATAACTTTGGAAGACACCATAGCTCTGATTAAAACCGATGGTGATGAAAATCGTGAGAAAGCTTGAGATTAGGACGAGAATTTGGCGATGTCGCGTTATTGGGCGGAGTTCATGCAGGGCGTTTGTGCTTGTATTTGGGATGGTATCATTGTTGAATGAGTCCCCGATTTCGAGTATGTGTCGTTGAGAAGGCAGGGCTGGAAGCTCAAGGAGCGGTGTTGTTGTTGGTGCCATTACGAAGTGTCTCTTAATTTCTCTCCGGTTGGAACGACTGGAAGTTCAAATTAGTCCAGATGGCAATTGGAAGTTCCAATTCAAACGTGAAGGCAGAGGTTCTAGTAAGAGAGAAATAGGGAATGGTAGAGATGACAATTCTATTTGGGAAGTGTGACCTGTATGACTGAGAAAAGTGATCGGCGCCCGTCTTATTCCCGTACCTTACCTCGGGCTCCCCCACTCTACACCGTTTTCTCCGCAATGATGAACTAGAATCTGACTTAATACAATATCATTAATCGTCAGTCTACCTGAGCGCCTCAAAATGCTATCCGTTGGTCGTAAATCCATCACATTCCAATCCGTTCATTATATGCCCCTTAACATTGCCATCTCAAATTCCACACCCTATTTGCCATACCGCAATGCTAGATGATATGCAATTATATCCCTTTCGTTCCTTGTACTTCCGCAGGCGGAACATCCGTAGCTGGAGCATGTTGCTCTGCAGTATCAATATCATCAGTTCTCGCAGTGGCTGCCGTTCTGACGCCACCAACAATTTCATCTCGTCGCCTCACAGCAGCCCACTTCCTATCTTTCGAAGCATGCTCTTCTGCCTCCTTGAGCCATTCGGTCCATTCTGGAGTTTCAGGAGCTGCTCCAGATCTTCTAACCCAGCCGAATTTCTTCGTTTCTCGAATCGCGTACCAAACTAGACCGGTCAGCACTTTCAATCAATACCGTCCATCAAGAGTATACACATACGCGTTCGGGAAAAGTTTGGATAGTCTTCCTCTGTCAAGTTCTCCCCCTCGGACGGAAGATGAGCATTCTGACCATCTTCTGGGGTGATATCAACACGATCGTACGCTGACAAGTCCCAGAAGGCATCCTTTTCGATCAATGAGACAGCCCAAAATGCACCATTAAGAAGAATGTAAGAAGAAGCAATTGCCGCTTGCATGTTGAAGGTGCAATTGCCAAGAAGAACAACAGAAACCATGAGCAAAAATGTACCAAATCCAACGAGGACTCTGTACTTTTGGGTTTCTACTTTGTATTTGCATTCTTCGGTACCGAAATAAAGCTCTCGCGCAACGTTCTCGTCACATATCACTAGAAGAAAAGCGCCTTCACGAGTACGTATCATCTATAAGCAGGAACTCCCGTTAGACATTTCGACTGAAAAGAAAAGATGGCTGAATGCAGTAATGAGTTTTATCTCACCAATATGAAATGTTGGCAAGGAATACAGAATTAAGATTGTGAATTCCAGAAAGTAATTGAGAATGTAAGGAAAATAAGAACTAACCACATCTCCAGGAGGTACGCGTTGATTTGAAGAAGTCCGAATCATGAGCTTTGGCTGCCACCTGTATCGACATCTTCGTTAGCTTGCTTGCCACTGTAGAGTCATTCTACGTATATACAAGAGTACCATTGACATGATGTCTTACGAATATAAATTCATGAAACAGGCCGAATTAGACAAAAAGCTCAAAAAAAGACGACTTACCAAGATGCGTAACCAACAATGGACGAGACCATTGACATGGTCCCAATGCTACGCAAGCAGTTCCATCCGAGAGCACCGCAGCAGTGATGAATAATCCAATTGTAACCGCAAATGAAAAATAGGATAGCAACGTGAGTGGGGAATAAGTCTGCGGAGGAACTGATGGCTTCTTCTGGTTTGGTGTTGTCGCAATTCTCTCGACCATCTTCTCTTTAAAGGTGGCCCGCTTCCGTAGATTTGGACCTGGACCATTCTCTAAATCTAGCAATTCCGTACTTGAGGCTTTGGAAGCATCTTTGATGTTGGTCCCACTTCTACTTGTGTCCCCGCCCGCACTTCTCCCTCTGTGTGTGATCTTCAAAACCTTGAAGCTGAATGGCAATAAATCATCGATTGGGTGTATAATGTTTGGGAAGTAATTCAAGGTGTTGACAAGACCACCACTGTGAACTCCCACGACAGTTGCATTTACATGTGGCATACCTAAAATCTAGTTAGCAAAGGCTCGCAAGACAATGTAGGAAGTGCGTACGAGTGGGACGAGAAGGCTTGAGCAGCACTTGAGGAGCGGGAATTATCCTAGGAAGCATGCACGTCCAGGAGGATGTCAAAGCCTGCGAATGTGACTCAATCGAATTCTCGCCGATAACAGCGAGCAAGGAAACAATATCAAAACGCCATCCCTCCTCATTTCCATTTGTCCCCGTGGGGAACCAATTCGACATATTTTGAATTTACTGAGGAGGATATGTCGAAGGCTCAGCCTCGTCTAGAATTAAGATGGAAATCGGAGTATAAATCGTACGGATAGCTCTGTCGAAGCTTGTGCAAGCTCGTTTTGTATAATTCGGAAGCTCAGATGTTGTTGAATTCGTGAACCCGTCGATAGGGAAGGTTATAAGGTAGGGATAGGTGGAGATTGGTAGAGGAGATTCAGGAGCTGGAGGTTGACGATTTCGCGGTGGGGTACTTGTGTTTGTGTAGTTTGAAATGGACTTGGAAGACCGCAGAGTTCGTTTTTGGAAGCTGTAGCAGCAAGAGGGTATATCGAAAGAAATACTCCGTGGCGAGAGGGACCTTTTGTTGTTCTGAACAAATTGGATTTATTCATCGAGGCGGCAAGGACGGCGGTTTCGTCCAACAAAGTGCCAAGTGAAGGATCAGCCCAGCCGCCGGATTGCCAGAAGGCTGTACCGCGCTACATGCATTTGAATGGACAAATCGGGACATTGTAACATGGGCAAGGCGTCCCTTCGCGAAAGTTGACCTATTGTGTGTTGTTGCGTGCGGAGAAGAATGGAATAAGAGGAGGAGCATCCTTGGTAACGGAGAGAGTTGAGTTAACTTGAGCTCGAGAAACAAGGATTTAGAATCAATTAAAGGTTGAAACCTTGGCGCTTCGAAAAAGCAACGCCTGTTCTAGCTCCCCTTCGAAGCAAGCTCTTCTAATAAAATGTGTCAAGTCACACGTGATACAGTACTGTAGCTTGCTGACCGTAGATGTCAGCACATAGCAAGCTACATAATGGTGCATATTGTTCTTCCTCTCTACTTCGATGCCGTTCAAAATCAAAACGCGCGCGGATCACACAATCAACCTATCTAAACGGCTTTGAATGTGTTGAGCAAAGCTTTATATTGATTGAGTATACTTGAAGAATACGCATTCGTCTCGGACTCGCATCAGAGATTGCTCGATGTTGGCCCCCAATTCTGAAAACGAGGCCCATATTCGCCCACTATCCACTGGCAATACTCATGCCACCTTCTCGTCCATTCCTTCGTGACAGCTTTCCGCTCCACAGGGTTCATACAACTGTGCTCTAAACTCCATTTTGCGAGCTGCTTCCAACCGAGGAGCGTCATTGATTCCGAACCGATCATGACTTGATAGAAATCATGAGACAGGGAGGATCTTTGCAGGTCAATATCTTGTGCTTTATTTTAGGAGGGCAAATTTACCTGTAGAATGTGGCATTGTCGCTATTGATTGTGCATGGGACATCGTTTGCAAGAAGAATGGGGAGGTTATGTCCTGCCATGATGGGAGTGAGGCCGAGAATCTCATTTGAGATTGGACACGATTCGATAGCCATGTTCCGCTCCTTGAACAAGTTCATGAGAATTGGATGTGCCGCTATAGCGTAGCCATGGCCGATGCGCTTTGAATTAAGAAGGATCGCGTCGTAGAGGTTACCGTCCACTTTGTCACCCACTTGAAGGGTTTCTCCACAGTGGAATAGGAAAGGAATCTCCAGCTTCTGCTCCCTGCAACTCTTTTGGAACCTCAAAAACTCAGGAATGAAATGTCGAAGTTCGTTGCCCATTTCTTCATGACCTACCAAGTCAAATCCTGATAAAAGTCAGCATTGCTTTGGTATCGTTGAACAAAACTTACCACAAACAAGATTACCAAACTTCTGCTTGAGATCTATACATTCGTTCAATGCATCTTCAACTTGGGCCTTTTTGAAACTTCGCGGCGTGCAGTATATGACTTTCATGCCTCCAAAATATTCACCCTCCTGGTGAAGTTCAGCCATGGTATCTTGCAGCTCCTCATAGATAATGTTCATGATCTCTGCATTGCCGAAAGAGACAGTCCCATCATCTGACTTAACAGAGTTTGTGCTCATGAAATTCGGTCGAATTTCTGCATATTGTATGTTGTCTTCGACAAAGTCTCGTATGCACGCCCGCGTGTAGTTCCGAAATGCGGACTCATACGCAAATAGACCTTTCATCATCTGGGTCCTATAGTTGAACTTTTCCCAAATGCTAAACATGTTAGCAATGTCTGAATGGGAGGTAGATATGGGTGATATGCTTACCCTTTGCCTGTTTGCTGGGTTCCATGAGCTTCCTCCTCTGAGATGTGCATCTTCCTCTCAAGCCATGTTTCGGCCCCCTTGGTTCCCCTCAGGAGGACCCGATTCTCGTCAAAAAAACGAAAGCCTCGCTGAAATTCCTTGTACGGCATCCACCGATTAGAAACATAGTCAGTACTAAATAAATTATCTAGAGGGACCTCGCTCTCCACGCCATCCTTGTCCTTAGAATGAGTAGCCTCATAGAATGTCAAAACCATGAATGAGATCCGAGAATCTATCCAATTTTGTGGTGTTGTCAGAGGCTCAGTACTTCGAATATACATCGCATCGATGTTTCGGGCTTGTTGAATTAGAAACTTTGCCGGCAAACAAGAGTTGAAGTGAATGTGTAGGTGGGCGCCTTTGGGCATCCGTCTCGCAATTTTCATCAGCTCCGTCTGATTGATATGGTCGACATTACCCAAGAAGTGATCTCCTGTCGGCTTTTTTTGAACGGCTTTACTTGATTCATCTGGTGGACTCTCCTTGGCCTTTTCCAAATCGTAGAGTATGATCTTTCGGACTAATTCAACCGCAAGTTTTTCGATTTTCGAGGCAGTAGCGACAACTTCGTGATCAAACGCAGCGGCCTTTTCAGCTGACTGGAGGCTTCGGAGCGCCGCGTCGTATTCTTCAGCAGTCTCGAATTCTCTCCTTTGAATAGCATCTCTCCAGTCAGGCTTCGGCTGAGACCTCGTGGAAGGACCTTTGAATTGAGGCATTCTGTGTTTGTGTAGTCGTCGCGGTGTTGTAGGAGGAGACTGGAGCTGAGTCTTGTCCTCATCCGAGCCAATTCCCTCCTTATCATTAACTGACGAACAAGAGACACCCATTCCCAGCGCGTTCGTATCTAGTCGCCAACGCAGTGAAACCAGGGTAATGATAGCGACCCAGGAGCACTAATCACCGAAAGGTTCAAGGCAATCTCAAAAGTGAGGATATTGTCCCTGTCTCGACTTCGAGAAAGCAGTTAGATGGAGATGGAGATTCTTGGTGAGAGAGCCCATCTTCCTGTCTCGCGCTGCCTTGCAGAGTTGCTGATACACAGCCACTAAGGATGATTGGCACGGATTGATTGGCCAGAACTAAATGCTTTCCCAGCCTCGACTTCGAGATTCCAAGTTTTTTTTCTTCAGAATGGATGAGAACCAGCAGACGACCAAACAATCGGTTGTGATTGTGTCTTGTGGTATAGTAGTCAGGATGTGATGGCATGAAAACGTGTTGATGTTGTAGATTGGATGGAGAGAGGACGAGGATGACGATGGAAGCTTGGTTGTGGCAGGGTGGTACTTTTGTCACGTGACACAGAGATAGTAACGTTTCAAGCTTTTGGTGCAAAATAGGCGGATCTCAAGTAACGCTTCCTAACGAATGTTAAAGGTTGCTTTTCAGAGATGTGGATTTGAGAAGTTGTCACGAGCACATGTACAATGTGCTGTGCACCCCACAACCAGGCATGCTGCAGGAGCTCGCCTAGATGTCAACAGTACATGCCCTGCATCATGATCCACAACAGGAAGACCTGCGAGCCATGACTTCCTACCTTCTGTTGAGGCTTTCGAAGTGAATAAAAATTGTTACAAATAAAGCCTGTCAGCTTGTTGTATTCTGCCTTCTGAGTCAACCCTTCGCAACATGCGTCGGAATGAGGAAAGAAGGAATGCGAAGTACACCCTGCTGATGGTTATCAAACAAGCAACATAATGCAATACAGCGAGTCTATTTTTATGAATTCTATGTATGGTGCAATATAGCAGCCATGATAGGCAATCACTACGCTCCTGACCTTTCCAAAGTCTAAAACTCCATTCTCCATATCAAGAACCCATTTTTCGGCCACTGCATATATGCAGGTCAACTAAGGCCCCTATTTTACTCTTTTAATCATCAAACTTGATACCCTTCTTGCCCTCAACATCAATGAATCCACCCCGGTAGCTACCACGCTTCTTCTTGTTCTTCTCCTTGGTGAAACCTTTGCCGCGAGTAACGATCAAATCCTCATGAGCCTTTTGTGCGTAGTCATAGGGGACATAGGCGTTGCTAGCCAGGCGCTCGTCAACCACGGTATCTGGCTTGATTCTCTGGAAGGGTTGGTTGGTCTTCTTCTTCGAGGCCTTAATGACAGGGGTTGGAGGCAATGGAGGCGAGAGAGCGCGACTGGCGGTAACAGTCTCAGGTACCTTGGTTTCAGCTTCGGAGTCACTGGACGACGAAGAATCGGACGATGAGTCGGAGGATGAATCGTTATTCTTCTTCTTTGGGCCATCAGAGAGAGTTGCACTTGTGTCTGATCCATTCTTGATCTTCTTCTTCGACGAAGGAGCGCTGTCGGAATCGGAGGAGTCGGAGTCGGAGTCAGAGGCGGAACTAGAATCAGAGTCTGAATCGGAGTCTGAATCTGATGTCGGGAGAGGAACTTTGCGAGCAGCTGACTGAGTCGATGAGTCTGAATCGGAGTCTGAATCGGAAGAAGAAGACGAGTCGCCGCTGGAGGACTTGGAGCTTCCCTTGATAACCTTTGACTCATGAACCTCATCATCCGAGCTTGACGAAGAATCAGATCCAGAAGAACTCGACGAGGAACTAGAATCAGACTTGGCTGCCTTGGTTTTGGCCTTCTTGGATTTTGGTGCATCCGATTCAGAGCTGGAAGAGTCGCAGCTGGACGAGCCACTGCTAGATGAGCTGCTGCTTGCAGGAGCCTTCCTCTTCAATTTGTTGGACTTTGCCTTTGGAGGGGAGGCTTTGCGGGGTTTTTGCTCTTTCTCGTCGTCGGCATCACTGTCGGAGCTGCTTGAGGAATCGGAGGACGAAGAGGAGGATGATGAGGAGGAGGATGAGGAGGAGGAGCTCGATTTCTTGGAAGATTTCTTCGCTGGTGGTGCATCTTCCATTTCGACATCACTGCTGCTCTTCACGCTCTCAACCTTATTCTTGATAGCAGCCGCCTTCTTGGATTTGTCTTTGCCATTGGTGACCGTGCCCTTGTCTAAACCCTTTAGCTCGAGCCATTCAGTGAAGATAACATCAAGAGAAGGTGTGCCTTCAACGCTCTCAACGCTTCCACCCCGCTTTGCCTGTTCAACCTTCAATGCTTGACTTGCGCCAGTGTATTCGTTGTCGGTGAGATATGCGCCAATGAGTTCAACCAATGGTGACTTGATGGCAGATTTCGAGGATTCCCCGGCATCGCGTCGTTTGAGGAGATCCTTCGCGATCTTTCTGGCTTGCTTGTCCTTCATCTTGAGATCGACTGGAGATGTTGTCGCTGCAGGAGCAGGAGCAGGTGTAGAAGTTGGTGGTAATGGGGTAGCTGCGACTTTCTGGGAGGATGGAAATAACCAATCTGGCTGTTGCTGACCGGGTTTATTTTTTCTTTTCCCAAGCTTGATCAGGTTGGCATTCATTTTTTGGGGGACAGTTGCCAGTGATCGCAACTGTTCTACGAATTGTCAGTCGGCGGGCTTTTCTAAGAAAAAAAGTTTAGGTGCCAAGAGTTCCCGGAAGCTAGTCCACTAGCGTTACCGAGTCGCCGACATCCACATGCGATATCCCCGCTGTGGTCTCCTTCTTGTGTCGTCGAATGCGATGCAACAATGGAGAGCTAACTGGCAAGGCAATCAGCTAAATTATTGTATGCACATTTGGAACTTGATATTCTTCTTGTTTCTGTAATACATCTAGTCGCATTCAAAAGCGTCGCGAAAATAAACAAGAATTCCTATGAATATTACTTGAACTGCCTTGCCCTTATTTCAATCTGGGTACGGTATAAGGTTAATCCGCTCCGTCGAGCTTCACTCCATCATCAACAGGTGCAGTCGAGTCGAGTCTCGTCTCAAATCTATTCAACTCGATCCAACCCAACTCCCTCAGGCATCAACACTACTGTCCTATTGCCATTTTACTCTACCTGCACAGAAATGCACCGTCAAAGTTTTCAATAAAGGATAACGTTATAGCGCCCAAGACAGCCCTTAGATGATCAACCCGCGGACGCGACAGGACCGCTGAGAAACGTGGCTCTGCCATATGGAGGGGACATCTCAGATGGGATCTGGCGGGACCAGTGGAAGGAGCCCGCCGAACAGGGCCCAGAAGTTTGAGGATGAGAAGCGCCGTATCATTGACAGCTGTTTCTCAAAGAAGGATGAGACGGGAGCTGGTAAGTCTGCTACGACAAAGGGGAAAGCTTGGGAATGTTGACACTGGCTGACAATCCATCGGCCTGCAGCTGTTGAATCGTATATTACACATCTCAGGATACTAGAGGATGCTGCATTTCCATCTTCTGCTCCTCCTCCGACCGCCGATCGCAACACCAAAAAGCCGCGAATAATTATTATTGCAGTTCGCAAGTCTGGACGAGTGCGCATGCACAAAGCTCGGGAGAATAATAATGGTAGTTTCTCAATAGGGAAGACATGGGCACTTGATGAGCTGTCTGCTGTGCGGTCTTATACCAGTCCTATCTATGGCACCATGGAAGAGGAACAACAGAAGCAATGGGCAGGAGAAGTTGGATTTGCTGTCACTCTAGGCAAGGTCTACTACTGGCAGGCAAACGCACCAGGGGAAAAACAGTTCTTCATAGCAAGTCTTGTTAAAATCTACTCCAAGTATACTGGGGGAACTTTCCTGAACTCATGGGATTCAGCGACAAAGAAATGGAAAATCTTGTTGGACCAGGAAGAGCTCGAGCAATTGCACAACAACCACAACCTCCTCCCTCTGGCCCAGTGCCGCAACCGCCATACGGACAACCACAAAGTCGAGCACCAGTTCGCTCTCCTTCTCGGGAACCAGCTTTACGTCAACAACCTAGCCGAGATCCCATGCCGCGCCCTCCAGCGATCCCTATATCCTCCTCCTATAATTCCCAAAATGCGAGACCCCAGGACAGGTTAAGGCGGGAACCTTCTCCTAATGGTAGTCTAGATTCTCCGGGGCCCTCACCACTACCCTCAAACTTGAGGAGGCTCGGTGGCTCCAATCAAAGCCAAGAATCGTTTAGCACGAGAAGTGATGATGGAAGTAGTATACCTCCCCGTTCTCGTAGCGGAGTAAACGGTACTCCAAATGTACCGGGACGTTTTCCGGAACGAAGTGACACACCAACCTCACAGCGGACTGCAACTCCCGATTATGGCTATGGTGGTGGAAGGGACAGGCCCAGCGATGTGCCACCAGTACCTGCACCTCTGGCAATACCTCCTGAGCGTCGTAGACCGCCAATGCCTCCGGCTGGCGAGCCAGGCCAGCGTGGGCCCAATTCGAATGAGAGTTTTGTGCCAGCACCCTTGGTTTCCCCAGGTATGAGGAGAGATGACTTACGGCCTTCGACGCGTGGCAGTGAAACCCGTCCAATGGAAGAAGGGAGAAATAATAATCCGCCTCCAGTCATAAGCGAACCGGGTATACCCGACGCTAGCAGAGACGAACCGCCGCAAATGCCGCCGATGGAGATGGACCGAAACACCCCGCAAAAGTTACCAGAAATGCCAATCGTACAAACAAGTCAAGATTCTACCATAGAAGCACCAGTCATGGATCCTCCACCTCAAGAGAAGCCGCAGGAGAAATTGCAAGAAATCCCGCAAGAAAAGCTGGAGGAGAAGCCGGAGGAGAAGCCGGAGGAAGAGGTTAGTCGACCTGGATTAGGTCCGATGATCAAGAAGAAAGGAAAAGCCGACGTTGCAAATACGTTCCTCAGAGCCGCAAAGGCTGCAAACGCTTTCAGTTCCTTTAAACCACGCGCCGGAGGAGCGGCAGAGCGACTGCGAGAGGCACAATCGAAACCCTCAGAAGGTCCTGATGGCATATCTGGTGTTGTTCCCGCTCCCTCTCTCCTTCGGGGTATGAGTGATGAGTCCTTGAACACGACAACCTCAACTGCATCACCCCCAAAAGCACCAACCCCCAAAGTCCCGGAGGGTATTCCCGAAGTCAAAATTACAGTTCCGCAATCCAAGCGTCCAAGTAGTATCGAAGGCCCTGTGAAGGCTAAAGAGCCTCCTACTGAGAAAGTTAAAGCACGTGAGGTAAAGAGGCAGAGAACACCAGCTGAGATCATGGGAGCAGAGATCCGTGCAATCGGCATTGACCCCGCAGTCATCGGCGACAGAGGAGGGGAGCTGCTTGAAGCATGGGAAAAGTATGGCTTCACCCCTGGTGACGGAATGCGGAACATCAACGTAGACCAGATGCAGGAACGTATGCGACAAGATCTTGATAAGATCCAGACGGGAAGCGAATTTTTGAAATACATGGACGATCAGGACGAGAAGGTTGCAGCAATCCATCGAGGACTTGATGAAGCGATTGCGGAATGTGATGAGTTGGATGGTTTGATGACGTTATATCTTGCAGAGCTTGACGTAAGTGTATTGCAAAGTTGGCTGAAAAGTAGTGACTAACATACCTAGACTTTATCTCCAGATATTGCGTACATCGAAGCTCAATCTCAGGGTCTTCAAGTCATGGCAGCCAATCAAAAGCTTCTTCAAGCTGAGCTTAAATCGCTTCTCGAAACGATTTCTATATCGTACGAACAGCTTTCTTGTTTGCACGAGGCACCTCTGGAATCACCACGTGGATTGGAGGAGATTGAGGCCGCTCTGGTTAGACTCTTCAAGGCAATGCTTACTATTGACCCATCTCTTGGTGTATCCGGCCCGCGATCAAGCGAAGATGGCAGTCTCAGATCTGGACAGCAGGGAGGCTATGGCAACAGTGAGATTGGCAGCATGCGTGTTCTACAAGAGAAGAAAGAAGTCTACAAGGACGAATGTGCTAAGTTTTTAAGTCGACTTAAGAACTTCTTACAGATTCAATTTGGGGCCGCTATTGATGAGACTCGCAAGGCTCTGGAGAGAGAAAAGGGCAACAATCTTACCAGGTCTGCCGGTAAGGTCAAGCTTGATCCCCGCAACCATGATCTTGCCCGTGCAGTTCTTTGGAAGTACAGTCCCCTGATGCTTTTCTCTCGAGAAGTCAACCGTTCGGAATGGGAGGACATCATCAAGATGTACGAATTCGTGTGCAAGGGTTTATATCAAGATGAGTTCAGAGAGGCGGTCTTTTCGTGGAAACGCATTGCCCGAAAACCTACAGGTGATGAGGGTGACATACTATTTACCGCTCAAGCAGAAAAGCAAACGGAAGGAATTGCAACGACAGCCCGAAAACTTACAGTCAAGCGAAGCCAAACTCTTGCCAAGAGCTTGCGCTCACCTGTTGGAGATAACAGCAGTAAGACCAATGTTGAAAAGGCTCCGGATGGCCGCCTTCATCCATACGAGGTTTTTGCTGGTGCTCTCGAAGAGATGGTTCCGATTGTCAGTATGGAGCAGAATTTTGTTGTTGAATTCTTCCACATTACTTCCCTGGAACAAAATGACTTCCCTGATGCAGTCGCAGTGGCCCTGCCTGATTCACGACGGGGTGGTGATCTCAGACGACCAAAGGTTATGGATCCCAATCGTGAGCTCGCACGCCTGGTCGTACAGTGCATGGATGACATTTACTCATTCTTCCCTGGCGACTTACAAGCTTTGGTCGACTGGTCACTTCAAACTGATCCATTGTATGCAACCTCTTCTCTCCTCTGATTTATCCAATCAAAGCTAACATTTTTATAGACAAGGCGTTGGTGTTATTGCAGCTCTCGAGAGGAGGCTTGTGGAATTTGAAGAGACTAATCAAGAGTTCCTTGCCCGTACTTTGCAGAAAATTCATACCCGACTACTCGGTCTCTTCAATAAATTCTTGGACGAACAAATTCGAGCTATTGAGGAGACAAAGGTCAAAATCAAAAAGCGTAAAGGCGTTATTGCTTTCATTCGGACCTTCCCTTCTTTCTCCACGGCGCTTGAAAACATGCTCGCTTCTTCCGACGATCTTGAGATCCGACAAACCGTAAACAAGGCCTATGTCCGCATCAACAAGGCAATGTTTGAGTCTCTGAAAGTCATTGCACGAGAGAATCCGGGGGCTCAGACAGGAGGCGCCGATCCCGAAGACAAGGAAGCACTGAACTATCAAATCCTGCTCATCGAAAATATGAACCACTACTTGGAAGAAGTCGATGCTCGATCCAACACCGTCCTCGGAGACTGGAAGCACAATGCGCTCCTTGAAATCGAGGAACACATGTCACTCTACCTCGGCGCTGTCATCCGGCGACCACTCGGCAAACTCCTAGACTTCCTTGAAAGCACCGAGAGTCTAATGTCATCCCGCCAACCAGGGGACTCCTTCCTGAAGATCTCCAACATGCCAAGTCACTCCAAGATTACATTTAAGAAAGTTCTCGCTTCTTACGATGCCAAGGAGATCAAGAAGGGCATTGAGTTGCTCAAGCGCAGAGTAGAAAAACATTTCGGAGACGCCGATGAGCCGGCTTTAAGCCGCAATCTTGTCGCGAAGGTCCTCCTCAATTGCGAGAAATTTTATGAGAAGGTGGAAGACAGGATTTTGACCATCAGCAGAGATGTGTACGATGGAGAAGCAGTTGCGGAGTGGAATCATACCGATGTCTCCCAAGCTTTCAAGAAGGATACTCGATGAACATCATGACATTCATGGAAGGAGACCTTTCTCTTTTCTCATGACCCGTGATGTGTCCTGTTAGCTTTTCTATTTCCGCTTTTCCTTAATAACTACCTTCTCACATGTAATTTCTGATCAGAAATAATACAGAAAAAGAACTTATGAAATAAATGCCTGGGGCGTTTGTTTTCTTTCTTTCTTTTTGGTAAGATTGTTGGCGGTTGGTGGGTGGAAAATGATTTTTATTTTTATTTTTGGGGGTTTTGTTGCATCACATCACTCGTGTGGAACAATTGTCTTTGATGTACTACTGTAACGCGTGTATATTGGTCCATGTAAGAGATTATACCAAGGAGAGGGAGGGAATAAGGAAGTACAGTGGTAAGGTAACAACAGCAAGCAAGCAACAGCGCGATTGAGCGAGCGAGCGAGAGAGCGTGTGGACATAGTTGAAATTTAGCGTTAGAAGCATGCAACAACCGTGTTTTTGTCTTGGATCTGCCTTATGAGCCACCTTGCCCTTCAGTTCCGTTGGGAGGAGGGAGGAGCAGTCTATGTTTATTGAAACTCCTCACGGCCAATCAGTTGCCATACAATTTCAGAACCCAGTGTTATCTTTGATGGAGATGCTTAGAAATTGTTCATTAAGAGTTAAAGTTATATTATAGTGGTCTTCTAACAATCCAAACCACCCCTATTTCTTCTCAATCTTAACACCAGCTATCTCCTTCCATTCCTTCCTTAACTCCTCCATCTTCGCCCACACTTTCCCGCCCATAATCTCAAACTCCACCTTATCCTCCTCCGTACAATCAACAGCGGCATTAGCCCTCGCATTCTCCCCCCCAATATGCTCTTCGCCCACCGTCCCCGTATATCCCCACCCAGGCACCTCTGTCTTCATGACTCTCTCATTCCCACTCGCATCGGTAGCAGAACCCCATTTCGCTTTAGCCAGTCCGTTCCCTTCCAGCTTCTCCAACTCATGTTCATCGACGAGTGCTAACCACGATGATGAAACGGCCGCTTTTTCAGGGACGATGGTGTGCCATGGACTTCCAACCCAGCGGGCAACGTAGAATGCAAAGGTCCAGAGAGCGACCATCACGATGTTCATGTCGAAAATTTCTGAAACGAAGAGACCGGGCTGAGTGATGTGGATTGTTGGCTTTACTAATGGTAATTTCTTCGTCTCTTCTGCTTCTTCTGGGTCTCGGACAGAGACATCGGAGGGATCGTAGAATGAGGCGGATATCTTTTTGACAGAGGGGAGCTCGGAGGTCAGAGCGAGGAGGTCCATGATTCTTTTTGAATTCTCGTATGGTGCGAGAGATTCAAGGCCTTGGAAATCATCGAGATCCAGGTGTTTAGCGGTAGGTTCTAGGCTAGATGTCCAGATTATCTTTCCACCATGCTTAGATGAAACCGAAGCAGGTGTTGAGAGGAGAGGTGTTAATTCATGGCTTAAAATGTAATGACCGAAGATGTTTGCGCAGAAGACATTGCCCAGCGGGGGTTCGTGGGGCTCATCTTGTGAAGATAACAGGGACTCAGCTGCTTCGTCTGATTTTGGATTCTTGCTCTTGCTTGGCCCTTTAGGTGATTTTACCGTAGCCCCAACATACGTAAGTTTATAAGTCGGACGTGACATCTGCTCTATCGGGTGAAGTAGAATTTGCGTGACGCAAGTCCACCAATCGAGGTCGCGCCACCCCCCAATCCCAGCTGAACAGACAATAGCATCTAGCCTTGGTATCTTGATTCCACTCAATCCCCAACCCCAAGATCGCTTTGCGCCTGTAGACCCGGGCCTTTCGCTCAGAGCCCACATGTCCTGGACCACGTCTTTAGAATAGCTTGCGGTGCCGGGCGAGCCAACCGGGAGTTTCCTCCCTCAGCAGTCGTAGCATCTGGACTACCGATGGTGCCGTTCAGCAATCTATCCGTGAGTGCGTATACACTCCTGAGATCGCACAGGTCAACTTCCATACCGAGGAAGGTAACCCTTTGCGCCCACGTCTCCCATTTGTATTCCACGCCCTGCGATTTGGCAAGTGCGGTCTGCTTCTTAGAAAATTGGGAGTACTCGAGGATCACTCGGAGGTGGGCTCGCAGACGAGAAATGGTGAAGCGTGTCTTGAGAGGGGTTCGGGTGCAGAGGATGAGGATGAGATGTTTGTCGCTCGGTGTGGTAGGGGAGGTGAGGAAGTCTTCTACCATTCTCGCTGCAATTGAGTAGCCCAACCCACTGTGTGAATTAGCAATTCGTGGATCAAGGGGAAAGGGGGAAGATTGCGTACCTGTTGGCACCAGTAATCAAAGCAAAGAACTGGCTTCCGCTCGTCTCCCATGGTGGCAGACCCATATTTGCGGTAGTTTGTTGTAGGGTAGGGAACTCAATTGAACAAGGCAAAGTCGAGCAAGGGAATAAAGAGTTATGCGGAGGGGAGCTCGGTGGTTTTGTGTTCCTTGAGGGATGAAATGGTTGTAGTCGCGGCCTTATTATTGTGATCACAAGATGGTGGTGGAACTCGGGGAAACTTTATAATTTCTGGTGAGAGCGGCCGAAGGTGTTGAGCATCCTTGCATGTTGTTCTTGCAACCCTGCCCTCCTGCATGAAAAGATGGCGACGGTGGCAGCTCAGCTTGGCATCAAGAATGACAACACCACCACCACTACTTCATGACCTGTATGTAGTGAGACTCTACAAACACGAGTTGGCATATCGCAAGGTAAAGCATACGCACGATGGTTAAGCCTTGGTATATTATTCCGAACTCCTACGCTTCATCAAGAGAGCCAAACCCAACGTAATTCACCCATCCATCCCATTCTAGACCACACGACCCTTACCTCACCTAGCAAGTAATCACTACAACTAAGCCATTCCTAGACGTCCTTCTCATCCTCAGGGCCGCTATCCATCTCAGCTTCTCCCAGTCGTGCATGATCACTCTTTCGTCTCCGGATTTGTCCTCTTTCCTTCATCGCTCCCCGAATCTTCATGCTAACCTCATTGAGACTTTCCTTTCCATCAAGAGTGCTGAAGCCTTTCAATGGGAAGCCTGCAGATCCAACCGCACCACCACTGCTGCTACTGCGGCTTCGCTCTCTCGACGGAGGCCGTGTTGCAAACAGTCCGATGTTACCTAGATTTCCGAAGGATTCATTCCGTGGCAGGTTCAGGCTAGAACTACCAGCGATCGACGTTCCATCAGTCTGAGGGGGAGAATCTTCTCTCGAAAAGGATGATAGACCGCTGTCATTGCGATGGTGCGCATGTGGGACGTGATCTTCCATTCGTAGTGGATCCGGCACGATTCTAGTGGCGTCAAAGTCTGGGAACATTTCTGGCCCAAGGGTATTGATAAGGTCGGTGACCTGCGCACTCAACTCATTTCGTCGTTGCCGAAGTTTGACAATAGCGTTGCTGGAGGTTGGATTGAGAGAGAGAACTAGAGGGCGCAAGGACTTGACGATGTCCATGCCAATTTCGCCAAAGCGAAGAGCGGCGAACGTGATCGCAGGGAAGAACACATAACCCGACAAGAAGACAGCCCACAATGGAACCCAGCCAGGCACATAGCCCTGCACTCTGTTTCGGTAAGTCCAGTATGTAAGCAATATCGAATAGAAATTGTAGAGGATTGGGGCAAGTGCAAGAGCTACCAGTAGCTTCCAAGTTGCCATAACATCGCGACCTTGTAGCTTCACAGTAGAAGCTGCCAATGCCTCCCTTGACTTTTTAATGCTAATGATCTTGGATGCCACAAAGACTGGAGCGAAGAGCACCAGGCCAGGAAGCACCCCAATGGAAAGAACTGAGATTTTGGCCAGTCGATAGAATAGCAGAAAGACGACCTTCGGGATCGAAAATTTGGCATACTCAACTTGATGGTCGCGAAGGTTCATGTACCTCAATTGTTTATTGTAGTCAATGACGGATTTCTTCAGAGACACAATCCTTGGATCATCTTTGTGGTGGGTGTATCCCTTGACCAGCCTCCTGTTCAATTCGACCACCATGGGGAGAGGTAGCTTCTTTCCGGTTGGGTTGTATAATCTTCGGGCAGCTTGGATAAGCATGAGGGTATCATAGTCTGGGCTTGTAACAGTGACTGCGACAAGCGCTTGGTAGATTGTGTCTAGAAGCTGTCCAACAGCCTCCCTCCGTTCCCCATTCTTGTACAGCTCCACAAGCTCCCTTGGGACCTCGACCGGATTTCCAAACTCGACAACTGCGCGTGATCGGAATTTATGGGCGTGGAAATAGTTCATGCCGCAAGGGATAATCTTAAGTCCACTATCGGGATTCGCAGCCAGTGCACCCAATGCCATGATAGCAACTCCAGCTTTGAGGGGAAGTAATTCCGTTCGATCATGACTGCCACCTTCAGGGAAGATTCCTACTGCACCACCAGCATTGAGACGATCAAATACAGCATCGTAGACTTGTGTTTGATCCACCTTTGGTGCAACCTTGTACTTGATACCCTGGTAACCTTCTGCCGGCCCGCTGGAATCCGTATTCTTGAATCCGCCATTCTCGTCGACATCCTCCCTGCCAGTCAATTGCTTCATTGCGCCAGAACCTTTCAAGGGCTTCTTGAGTCTAAGCTCCGTCGCACTTATAATCTCCAAAATCTCGCTGTTGGCAGTCACACCTTTGTAGCTTGGAAGCACCAGTAGGCCGCCAACCTGTACATCGGCCGACTCAAAGTTTGTGCCAATTCCACGAATAAGGAGAGGATCATTGATATCTGGGAGGTAGACCGTCCCGGTTCCAGGCTTGACCAAGTCCAAGGCTCTGCCCACAGCCACTGCACCCACCTTGCGCGCAAACCATCCGATCAACCATCGTTTCATAGACTTCGCGGCGATGAGGAAGGCAGCTCGTCGGTGACATTCGTTTCGGAGGGTTCGCATAAGGATCAAAGGATCAACGAACTGCGTGGTCATAGGTTAGTAATCGGGCCATACTTGTTGGGATTAGAGAAACTCACCTGGTTGGCGTGGGGTGCTGCGACGAAAATCAGAGGACCGCGTCGAGGTACTTTCCAGGCACCTCGAGGGTGCACCTCTCGAAAGAAGAGATCGACCAGGATGGAGAAAGTCCATAGGAAGACATCGTAGACCCAGTTCGTCATGGGATTGGACTCCTTGTGTTTATGGTCCTTGGGAGGCATGTGCTCGTGTATCTCTTCGTTAGCCATGATTGCGAGGTTGGCAGGCGAAACAAGAGCTCGGAATGAATGAATGTATTTAGAGGTGATAAGAATGTACAGCGTTAGTCCTCAGCCTGCACTCATGTCGCTTTTGGCGAGTACGAAGTAGAGGGAGAGAGGAAGAGAGAGAGGGAGGGAGTCGGTACAAGTATTTTGCTGGGGCACAACAAAAAAGGGAAAGAGGGCAGCGTCACATCAGGATCTCCCAACATCTTGACATGGGTGATAGCGGGGAAAGTCCGAATTGGGTAACAGCACGATGAGGGAGTGAGTGTTTATGTAAGCCTAATATGCTATGTTTAGGAACTTTAGAGTACGTACTGATTGTTACTTTCCAACTTCTCTAAAGACCTACCTGGCACTTGTTAGTTAAAGTAGGTAGGTAGGTAGGTAATTACTTAGTCAGGTAGGTAGGTACCTATGTATGTCAAGTATTGACGGAAAGCACTGCTGGACTCGATAATTGTCCCAAGGCTTTATTTATCCTTATCCAGCAAGAAGTTGTGAATGTTCTCCAGCTCAACGCTTCTCATGTTGAACAGAATCATATATCTCACTCCCACATCTTACCGGCAAATAAATCTCTCAATTTACATCACTATAAGTAGGTCACGAAGATCACGAAGCGAAAGACAGTATCATTGGATTAAAACCATCGTTATTCAAAACGCTCGGGAGAAACTGGACGCTATCGCTGTGCAGCAAGCTAAAACTAATTTCCAAACAAAAAGATTCCGCTCAAATCGCTCAGCCTGAACAGCCTGCCATGTCTTCAAATGAGTGTAAGGTATCCTTCGAACGTCGCAAGAATGGCCCGAGGGAAGAGAAGTGCTCAATCCACAATCCACCATAACTTCCAGAAAATATCAACCCCGACAATCCTTCCAAATGATCCCAAGGCAGTTGAAAATATACCATCTCCAGCAAATCCGACCAGACTCTAGACGTAGAACATGCTGTCTCGCATATGATCTGGGATCTTGATGTCAAAGGTACTTGTTGGCGTAGAACCACTTGCAATACTGGGCGTTGCAGAAGTGTCATTGGGGTCGAATTGCTCGGACAAGTAACAACGCAATCGCGTGCACAACAGATCGGCATAGTATGCCGGTGGGCAGAGACTCACGGCTTTGGTCGCACGACCAAACAAGTGGCACATGTTATGAGTGAGCTCTTCCAGGGCATCAGCGGTGTTCACGTGGGGAGGCTTGACTGCTCGGCCACGGAAGATTTCGTCAAGAATCACATAGTAATGCCCTGGGCGGGCAGTACCTTGCAGGCAAGCATGTGATTGCACAAAGAAGTCCCAGTTACCAGCTTCCGTAACTCCACGATCAACAATGGTACCAGGCTCACAATTTGACGATCTATCGGCGTTGGCTTCAGAGGTCGGGTAGAATCGAGTGTGGTGGCGTTTTCCACAAACG
Organism: Tetracladium setigerum; assembly: GCA_031472005.1. NCBI lineage: Eukaryota > Fungi > Ascomycota > Leotiomycetes > Helotiales > Tetracladium > Tetracladium setigerum. The sequence continues at coordinate 3,325,784 of PZJY01000002.1, forward strand.
ATAATGGAGATCTTGGGAAATCCTTGCTTCGTGGCAGTCGCGGGATACTTCTGTCTGCAAGCATTTCGGATCAGAGGAAGTTCTTGCTCTAGAAGCTGCTCGTATTGTCCCTCGGAAACACCGTCTCGGTATACAAGGAGGTTTTCTGGGAGATACTTGTTACGCTTCTCCCAGAGATTTAGACGGGAAATGATCATGCCCTCGAGCGCCGACACCATCTCCTTGCGAGCTTCCTGGATACCAAAGTCACAGGGCCATTGACCAAGAAACTTGTCAACACTAGCAACCACACCAGCAACACTGGGAGCGGTATCCTTAGAGCCAGGTGAAGGATGTGTGACATCGATGCCGATCACCATAGTCTTACCCTCGCTAATAATGCCAAGCTTGTGTGGATCAATGGTTTGGTTAATGCCACCAGCCTTGAGGTTGAATTTCAACGAAATGTTACCGAAGTACTGGTCTTGTCGTTGTTCTTTCATGAACTTTTGGCCGACGCAGCAAACAGTTTGGATACCGGCTTTCGTATCGGCAACAGTCTTGATACTGTTATAGATAGCGACATCGTTGTACGGCAAGATGCAAAGAACGAAACGAGGTCGAATGTTGGGTGGAGCCGTGAACATCTTTCTGAAAATGCCAGTGATCTTAGCGTCATTTGCACCTTCTTGGCCATCCACGAGATCGATGGTTGCTGGTGGTGGTTGTGGGATGAAGCCTCCTGCATTGACCCCAGAACGAGTTAGGAATTCTGCGAAGTTTCTGACAGTGCGTCGCAGGTCTTCATCACCAAAGTACTCTCGACTTCGCGAAGACTTGAACCAAATGTAAGTCCAAGGACCCAAATTAGACCCCGTGTGAAACTTGACATTGGCCATATTCCAGGAGCCGGATCTTGGGTGGACAACAGTCTCCTTGTTCTGGGGATTTTTGTATTTGATTGCAGGAGCTGGCAGAACACGAGCTGCAACTGTGATCAAGCTGTCACCGACAGCCAATCCAAATCGCGCGAGTGTGGGATTTGTGTTGCGTCCAAGTCCAAGAACAGCCTTGCCATCACTGATAATCGAATCCCCATTCTCCCATGGCTTGCGGCAAGCGAATTTGATCATTTGCTGCGTTTGATCCGGACTCAGGCGGCGCTTGATTGTCTGGCCTGGTGTAACCAGGCAAACTTCGGCCGGGAGATAGTTAGGATTCTCCCTGGTGCCAACGTTGACAATGGGCAAGTTTGGGTTTAGCTGTATATGGGGATATTTGCGCTTGAAGTAATCGAACACAGAGATGTATGTGTTGCTTGGCAACGGTGGTCCAGTGGGCTTTGGTGCTGGCTTTGCCTTTCCTTTGGCAGCTGATTTTCCATCGCCGGCTGGTGGAGGAGCATCACCAGAAAGCCAAAATTTGACGTCTTTGGGTCCAGCCCCATAAGCGGACACTTGAGGTGGGTGTGCTTCTGTGCGACCGTCTTGTTGGTGAGCAAGACCGAAGATTGTCTTGACACGCGGAATGTCTTGGCCTGTGGTTTTGTTCTTCTTAGCAGGAATATGTGTCACACTGACGCGGATGAGCTTCAATTTCTTTTGCAAGGTGACTTTGTTTCCAGTGCCAAGCTTGGGATACAAGCGATCGAGCGTTTCCGGTTCGAGAAAGACGCCGTGGGTGACGTTGACGTTGAGAAGAATACCGGCGCTGGCTGTGCGAACAGATTGGTAGAATCCACGAAGTGACTCGAGCCCGCCTCCCAAGATGTGGACATTGCGTCTGTTTGCTTGAGAGCGGTCGAGCGAGAAGTGTCTGTTTTGACCAGTCGAAACTGCACCGTCGTGGGATTGTGGGTGGTGTCCCAAAACCGCATTCAAAACTTGAATGGTCTCCGCTTTTGGACCGAACGAAGATGAAGCATCGCCACTTGAGAGATGCTTGACGAGGTCGGACACAGAGAAGGTGAGCGGAGTCACGACACGTACTGTATAGGTCACAGCTTGGGGCGATACCTCATCGTGACCTTCAGCAAGATACGGGATCTCGACTGTGTAGTCGTTTGGTATGTTTAGTGTTGTCTTGGAGATAATCATCGATTTCCATTCCGTGGCAACACCAACAAATTCGGGCAACTCAATAAGGAGCTGAATAACACGCGATAACTTTTTGCCTTTGACCTCTGGGGTCACTTCGACATTGTATCGAGTCAGGGTCAATTCTTTCGGTGTTACTACCTTGAAGTAGTTGGCGTACACCAAAACCTTGTTGCCCTGGGTTCCGTAACCAGGTCGTGCGGGCATTTGTTGGTTGACGGAGGTCTTTGCCAAGCCTCCAGCGATACCCTTTGCACTAGTGATAAATTTATCTTCAATTGCAATCAAGGCAAGATCAGCCTGGGCCATTGGAGAATTGGGATCCCTAGGGAATGTGTTAGCTCTGTGGAAAACGAAGTCATCACGATATACCAACTTGAAAACTCTTGGTGGTTCAGGTCCTGGTCCTCCGCCACGTCCACCACGAAAGCCACCACCACCTGCTCCTCCACGAAAACCACCACCTCCTCTATCTCCTCCTCCTCCTCGACCACCGCCGCCACGGCCGCCTCCTCCTCCTCGACCGCCTCCTCTATCTCCGCCTCCACGACCGCCGCCGCCACGACCACCACGGAAGTCGGACATTTTCGTTGATAAATATGTCGAGTTGCTTCTTGTTGTATGTGCTTAGTTAGGGTATGCGGGCCCTAGCAGAGTCAAGATTAGGGCGATGAGATCTAAGGAGGTTGTCATTAGACTGTGCAATGTGCTAGAAACGCGGCGTGGGAGTATGAAGTGTTTGACAGCCGTGAAGCGGTCAAGGAGAAGCCTTGCCCGGATTTCATTGCAGCCAAGCTTGTGTCCTTCTGAAACCCAAAGAATTAAGAGGATTGGCAAGAAGAAATACCGAGGTAAAAGTGAAGATAGAAGAGTTGAGGCTGTGGTGAAAGTGAAAGTGAAAGTGAAAGGGAAGAAAGATTAAACTGACCTGCGAGCTCCCGGCCTCACCAAGAGCCTAGCTCGGTCGGTGCAGTACCTAGGCAATGTGATGGCAGATTGAATTGAGGATACGAGCACTGCTTCGAGATGATGATGCTAGAGGTCCCAAAATTGAAAGGATGAATGGCCCGTTGTCCTCAATAAGACTGTAGAGGTTAGAACATTCTTCGAAGAAGCGCGGAGACAAAGAATAATAAAAAGAGGGGAGGGGTAAGTGAAGGTTAGTGAATGAGGTTATTTATTCCCCAGACCGATCGGCCCAGGAAATGGGAAAGGCCTTTTTTGTCCTTGGCAACAAGCAGATGTGGATCAAAAAACAAACGCAAGTCGGTCAGCCCACAGCGACAGAAGGCCTCACTAGGTCCCTTCTGGGCCACACGTCCAAGCGTGCGCAACTACGGAGTACGCTCTCCCTTGTTTGGTATGGCGGTATGTATGGTTTCATGCTCAAACAAAGCAAACATACCTACAGTGGTAAGGTAAGGTACCAAATAAAGGTAATGAAGAGGGAGGTACGGGGGCCGACGAGGTAACTTCCAGCTTGGTCCTGTATGGTAAGGTGAAGAAGGTGAAGAAGGAGAAGAAGAAGATTGTGATGGCGTATTTGTGCAACACAAGGTCAGCCCAAGTATTTGCTTCTCCGTCGCAGCCAGCTACCTAGCCTTGGTAGAGAGAGCATGCGAGAGCGAGCAAACACTCCCTCGTCGATGGGCTTCTCCTCTTCCACACTACAGCACGTCCGATATGTTGTTGGTTTGATCTCGTCGGGTATCAATCGTCACGTCGGTCGTGCTGAACGCGTGCTCACCTGACCTGATAATAGATGAATTGAGCGGCGAGTAGTGTAAGGCGAGCATGGATTGCTGCATGCTGAGGCTGTTTGGTTTTGGGGGCGGCCTCTGTTTGTCTTGAGGCTAAATGAACCCATCACATACCAACAAAAAGACACACCCAACCAACCATGTGAGAGTATGATGGCGTAGGCAAGGCTGTGTGGTCAGTGACAATCACGAAGTCGACCTTCTTGAGACGGAGAGTAGAGTGATATGATATGTATATGATATGTATACGGAGTACGGACTGGACTGGTACTAGAAGAACCTAAGTGGAGAGGAAATGGCTATTGAGATGACTAAGGTATCAATCACTATTGAGATGGATAAGATAGTGCGCAATAACATGGATGGTCATAAAAAAGACACTCTTCAATACCGAGGGAGGAGGAATTTGATCTTCAAACGGCCAATACAGGATGTGGAGAGAATAATCAAGCTGCGATCGATGCTGTGGACACCCCAAGTTCTTTGGGATTTGCCAAGCCCACGTAGATGCAGTTGTCTGCCCCACAACGCAACGGAACGGGGCTTCCTTCGGCTCGCGCTGACTACCTACTGGATGACGCGAAATCTCCATATCCACAGTTAAAGACGCTCCTCCATCCTCTCCCCCAGATTATTGGCATCATCATCATCACATTGTTTCTCTTCCGTGTGCAACACAACAACGGAAATACTGCAAAACCACAAGAATCCATTCCTCAGAAACCTCAACCATTCTACTTCGATGTCTCGGGTGGTCGTAGGCTCGGTATTCGGGGCACATGGAAAGTCCACCCAATCAGGGCTGCCTCTGTTGTCTGCAGAGGCGGCTTCGTGGCTTGCTCGTGTTGTCATCATCGGAGGTCTAATGTTCCCATACACTAGACAGACAGTTCAACAACCTCCTTTTCATATGACTCAAATGATTTCTTTCACATCAACTCTGCAAATCCACTTCATCCCTTTTCATTCTTGTGTTCCTGTGTAGACCAATATTAATCTGAATACCCCCCTCATCTTCTTCCTGTGACCACCATGGCCTCGGCTACAGCCAGTGCGAAGGACATATCCAGCTCGTCAACCTCATTCACAAAAAACGGCACCGACAAGGACGAGAACCCGACTTTGAAATCTACAGGCATCGCGAAGCCGGTAATGGAGGAAGGATCAAGCAAAAATGCTCCTACTTCACTAGAAGATACGAACGACGTCGGCTTGGAAAAGAAAATCGACATGACCAAAACGGAAAAGAGTAATGCCGAAGATGATATAGAATATCCCCATGGCGCCAAACTTGCCATCATCCTTGCCGCTCTCTGCCTCGCAGTCTTCTTAGTCGCATTGGACCAGACCATCATTGCGACTGCAATTCCAAAAATGTAAGTTTGAAACCAGCATGTTGTTCTCGATTCCTCGGCAAGACGCGATATCATCAGGTCAACCAGACGGCGTCTGGAATGAATGACCTTCCATAATCCGAATGCTTGCCTATCAATCTGATAACCCTACTAAATTTCAACCAACCGCAGTACCGATCGATTCAAGAGCATCAAAGATATCGGCTGGTATGGTGCCAGCTACTTCCTCACAGCCACGGCTCTGCAGCCGACATTTGGAAGAATCTACACAATTTTCAATATCAAATGGACGTTCTTGACCGCAATTGGCATCTTTGAACTTGGGTAAGCCTGCTTCTACTCCACTCTCGAATTTGCAAATTAATGACACGGCAACAGATCTCTCATCTGTGCAGTTGCTCCCAACAGCATTGCTTTGATCGTGGGTCGCGCAGTTGCTGGAATCGGTGTTGGGGGTCTCTTCAGTGGCGCAATCGTCATTCTCTCTTACTGTCTTCCTCTACGGAAAAGACCTGCTGCCTTCGGATTGATTGGATCTATGTGGGGAATTGCTTCGGTAGCTGGTCCACTGTTGGGTATGCGAAACTGTTCCTCCGCGACTGACACCACCTTGAGATGAAGTATGCTAACATTTCTATTCATTCATAGGAGGTGTATTCACGTAAGTTCGACCGTAAGTAGCTATTGATTCAAGTTCTAATAACTGTATCAGAGATCATGTGAGCTGGAGGTGGTGCTTTGTAAGTATAGTCCTAATTGATTTGGTAAACCACTGAATCTACGGCTAACTCTCGGGTGCATGTAGTATATCAAGTAAGGCTGATGGATATTTCAGAATTTTGCGATTACTAACACGAGTGTCAGTCTCCCTATTGGTGCCGTCGCTGTTGCGGTAATTTTCTTCTTCTTGCATGTGAGTTGAATGCCATGCGCAATTGTTGTTGTCGAAATCCTAAAATCGTAAACCTTTTGGAATGCCTGATTTTAATCTTTCTACTAGATCCCCCGTGAGAACAATCCCAACAACCTGTCGTTCATGAAACGAGTCCTTCAACTTGACTTGATCGGCGCATCACTCGTCATTCCCGCAATCGTCTGCCTCCTACTTGCTCTTCAATGGGGTGGTGCTACGTATCCATGGAAAAGCTCTCGAGTTATTGGTCTCTTCGTCGGAGCAGTCCTGCTGGGAATTCTGTTCGTGTTGGTGCAACTCAAATTAGGTGACGGGTAGGTCATCAATCAGCAATCAGCATTTCAGTTAGGAAAAAACGTACTAACTGTCCCATTTCCACCAGCGGTACCCTCCCTCCACGCCTTTTCAAGCAAAAAGATCTCGTTCTCGCCTATGCCTTTGCGTTTGTCTTCGGTGCTGGCTTTTTTGCCATTATTTTCTACCTGGCCATTTACTTCCAGAGTGTACTCGGTTCCTCCGCAACAAAAGCAGGCATTCAATTACTTCCCTTGCTCATCGCAACGGTTGTGTCAAGTATAGTTACTGGAGGTTTGATCACAGCAATTGGGTACTACGTTCCCATCATGCTCGCCTGTCTCGTATTTTACAGCATCGGCGCTGGACTTCTCACCACCTTGTCGCGTACCACGCCGTTCGGAAAATGGTTTGGTTATCAAGTCCTTGCTGGATCTGGTATTGGTGAGTTTCTCCCGTTGCCATATCTCTTCCTTTTTCATGAATAATGATAACAAGAAAAACTAACTGTCGTCTCAGGTGTTGGCTTCCAATCCGCCATCCTCGTAGTCCAAGCCGTGCTCCCTCTCAAAGATGTCCCCATCGCCACAGCCTGCGTCTCCTTCTTCCAAACCCTCGGCGGCGCCCTCTTCATCGCCGTGGCGCAAACCATCTTCCAAAATTCCCTCTTAAGCGGCATTCAAAAGTACGCCCCCACGCTTCCAGCACAAGTCTTCCTTCACAGCGGAGCAACGCAGATCAGATCGATCCTTAAAGAACTAAACCAAGAAGATCAGCTTGATGCTGTGCTGCAGGCGTATGTGGATGGCTTGACGGATGCGTATTGGATTACAGCTGCTACTGCTATCGCGGGGTTCTTTATCTCGTGTGGTTTGAGCTGGAGGAATATAAAGGCTGGACCGGGACAGGGCAAAGATCAGGAAAAGCATTTAGAGAAAGATGTAGAGGGGAAATTTCTGGGGTGGAGGATGAAACTGCAGGGAAGAAGGAGATTGATGAGAAGAAAGAGGTGGTTTGATTGTGAGGAATTATGGTACAGTACTGCTGCATCTTCTGTGAATTGTATTACTACTCTATCGGTCGCCGCTCTCTTCTATTTCAATGGAGATACTTTAGGAAGTTATTTTCATTAATTCTTTAAAACTGTATAAATCTGTCAAAGTTCACTGGGTAGTAAGGTACCAAGAAAAGGGAAGTTGTGAGGACCAAGTCCCTCGTGAAGTCCTGTTGTGTATGCAAGTCGAGAATTTCTTGACCCCTTTCAAGCAAGAGACTTCTTGGAACTCGGCGACTTTTTGGTCTGAAATTATCAGATGTCAAGAGGTCGGGGAAGAAAAGATCAGCACGATGGAAGAGTCAGTCGCACACACTTTATGAGACTTTGGGAAGATAGGCATGTGATGGGAAATGGTATGACTGCTTGCGCGTGCACCAACCGTCGTACGAGTAAAGTAACAATACACCAACTGAAACACCAATGCATGTAGAAGAAACGGGACGGTTTTCCCCTCCTAAATTACTTCAATGATTTGCATCATTGTAAAACAAATAGGTAGGATTATTGACTGAGGGAAGAGATGATCGAAGAGGAGAATTCTTGGCTTGCACTTGACTGGCTTGGAAATGTTACAAAGTATCACCGAGAGAGTTACGGCCCAGGAACGAAGGCGCAAGTGGAGAGTTATGAAGGTTTGGACATGAATGGAATATATAATATTGTGCGTGATTGATTAATGAGAGATAATTTTGGAAAAACGAGATAGATGAGAGTTTAAAAAGGTCGTTCATGCCTCGCTTGGGCTTGATTTAATATTGATTGAGCCAAGACACAACCAGTTCATCTCAACTGTGATGATCAAAGTTTATTGATATGGAGTAAAGTCGAAGAATTAATCTTTTTGAGAATTAGGCGGTCCCAGAGTGAGAGAGAGTCCCTCGAACAAGTTAGTTGGCGTTTCCTGTACAGCACCACATTCACAGGGGAGGAGGCAGAAACACAGTGGTGTGATATATCACGTGATATCACTAACCCTTTGCAGAAACAAGTCAATATCAACGTTCCTCCTCCAAGTCCTCCACAAACCGAGAGGCGAAATTATTGAGACATCAATATTATTGGGCTGTGAATATTGTTTTTCCAACTTGACAAGGTCCGCCATGCTAAGCATTACCATGAACTTCCCTCAAGATTCTCTTGGCCAGCCTTCTTGTCCAGCATGAAGGTCGGAATCTGAAACCAGGAGGCGACGACGACGAAACACGACGCTTTCGAATGCGAGTTTGCTTCGCCCTCGTCCGCTTACTGCATGGGTTCCCATATCCTGGGAGATACGGATGTCCTGAATGATGATCATCCGCCAGATCACAGCCACGGGCCCCGGCTTCTACTGTATCGATTCCATCGCCAGCAAGGCCTCGGATCCCGTCCTCGGATCATTTTGTGGTCGAATGCTCGTTTTGATAGGGTAACAATGGCGTCCACAATCCAACACTTCGAACACAGACATCTCAAGTTGCCATGCTATAGCCACGCTAACTGCCGACTTCTTTTTTCTTTGGGCATTTTCTGAGAAGCCAACAAAGTCCGGTGCTTTGCCAGCGCTGAAGATCCCCCTCGCCACAAACCATTGTCTCTTCTTCTTCACAGTTCTCTTTTTGTTCTCTTCCAATTCTCAAAGGCTATTATTTCTTGCAATTCATATTCTTATTCTTGCAAAGGCATGCCTCTTTGCCTCCCGCTTCAATTGACAAGGTAGGGATTGGGGTGGTGGACGGGGCGGCCCAGATCTTTTGCTGTGCGTCAACGCCACTTTATCTCAGTTGGGGGCTGATGCAAGGATTCTCAGATATACTTCTCGCTTCATCCACCAGTCGGCAGCTCCCCTGTCATACCGAACTCCAGCTTTGAGGTTTCGCATACGGGGCATTTCTCAAACTTGATGCAAACTCTCTTTCTTACTCCTGTGCTCTCTCTTCCCTCTCATTCCTTCCATGGCTGGTTCATGGTTTTCTTCCTTTGGTGATCGCTGAAGGTTAACGACAATCGACATTGTAACTCTATACTAACATTTCCTTTCATTTCCTTTTCTTTCTTTCTCAACTGATCTTACAACAATTGTACATTCATTTCATGTCTGGCACACGCTATTTGGGAGGACAATTTTATGGGCTGGGCCACACTCTCTAGATGACGATTACAAAAATGGCACCGACCGAACAGAATGGACGCGATCTTGGGGGCTCGAGGAACCTGCAACGCTCCGACATGGAAGAGATGAAGGCATTGGAAAAGAGGCTAGGAAGAAGGCAGATTTTTGGGAACTTTGGCAAAGGCAAGGGGACGGACGACAGCAATGGACTTCGTAAATTCAGTCGCTTTGGTTTGGGCTCGGAAAAGGCTGAAGATGTCGCTGATCCTCCAGAGCCTACTGATGCACCAGGGCCTCCCGACTTTGGGCCAGGGAAATTCTTTGAAGGAGCAAGCTCGGCAGCTCAGAGAATTGGCAACTTCTTTCGAGGCTCACCAACTGCTGCTGCTGTATCGTCAACAAGTACATCTCAACCACCACCACCACCCTCAACCACCGCCGAGACAACCACTGCGCCTGCGCCTGCTCCGGTTGTCACTCAACCCGTACCAAGTGTACCTTCCACTACTTCACAGCCGTCCACTGTAGCTGCGATTCCAACTTCGACTCCTTCAGCAGTGTTACCGACTTCCACACTTTCGGTGCCTCCAACGGCGTTACCAATCGTAACTGTAAGTCTTCAGCATGAAATTTCATCAAAAATCCCTTCGGAGAGATCAGTGGTCTCAAGATATCTCTCACATCCGGTGAAGGAGAAATATCTGTCTACCAGGGAGAAAGTCATAGAATATTTTTGGAATATACTAACAATTCACAGTCCGCTCCACCACCAGCTCCTGTCATAAGTGTAGCACCCGCCTTTGATCCAAATCTTGGTCCTGGTGCAGTTCCTACAACAGATCAGCGGAAAGCATTGCCAGACCAGTCTGTCAGTAGTCCAGCTGCCTCGGGTTCCAGCACCGCTTCAATACGTTCATCATCCACGTCAGACGCGGGAGGCATTATTGTAGCAACTCCAATTGCTAACGAGAGTGCTCCTGTGGCTTCAGGAATTGGTACTCAGAATTGGCAACTGGAGCGTGGGATGTCACCTGCAGCTCAGCGAGCAGTGATTGCTGTTGGAACGATATGTGAGGCCTCCCAGATTTGTGCTGACAATCCCTCTTGTACGATTTAATAGCTAACAATCTCAGTGGGATTTGTTATAATCCTTGCAGCTCTTTATTTCATTCTTCGAATCAGAAGAGGCGAGACAATCGCAATGTTTGCTAGGAGGAAACTTCCAAAACAGACTTCCAGGATTTTTCCTGAGAGGCGAAAGCCAAATGAGCACCGAAACTCCGAGGCACCACCACTTTATTCGGTACAACCAGACATTTATGAGTATCCTTCACGTGAGAAGACAGTTCCCTCCCAGCGACAGATGGAAGGCTTTTATTCACCAGGGCCATTACCGGCGTTGGCGATTCCTGCACGAACACGAGCAATGACAGGGTCAAGCATATACTCTCCTCAGCAAGATGATGTGTCTCCGATGACTGCGACTGGGCAATCACCCACACCTCTTCTCATTAAACGCACACAAACCGAAACCTATTACACCATCCCCGCACAACATTCTCGAATGCCATCAGAATTGAATGACATATTCGTCCAGCATGGGCTGCATTCGACATCAAATACCTACACTGATTATGTTCGACACTCGCAAGTAACGAAAGACTTCGGCAACTCATATGGCACGCAGAATACACAATACACTTCACAAACCTCGAACTTGGACAATAGCCAACAGAGAGATCCGCACAGGATGAGCACACTCTCATCACTCTCTTCTGGTTTTGGTGACGGTCTGATAATACAAGATACCGAAACCATAAGAGAACCCAGTATTGCTCCCCCGCGCCAATATCAACAAACAACACGCTTTTCCTGGCAAACCACTACATCGAAAGCTCCCGAGACGAACTATGATCGAACTTCGACTTACACCACGGCGTCTATTGATACGGCGCCTCGATTTCGAACGGTGAACTCGTGGGTAGCACAGCAGAGTGGTCGAGTGGAAAGGCAACAAATGATGAATTCTCAGATTCCGGCGATGCCTCCAGTACCAGCACAGCTGCAATCCGACGTGGCGCCCATCAAACACCAGCGGCAGGAGAGCGACATTTCTGCGTTCAACTATCATCCTGGCGAAGAAGTGCGTATGGCACCTGGATCACGGGTTCCCAGCTCAGTATTGGACGGAAAGATACGGTTTTTGTCGAGATCGGAAAGATGAGAGTCAATGTCGCAAATTTCCATGTGCTTGCCTTTCTCGTTTGTATATATGTTAACGATAACGAAAAATGTTTGGTTATCCGCCTGGCCTGGTGCTTGAGTGGCATTTGGGATAGGATGGAATGGGTTGGATTGGCTTGGTGGCATAGCGTGGAGTTGAGCAGGCCGACAGTATGCGCCAGGCTATTTGTAAAAGCATTTTTAAAACTACCCCTTAGTAATTTGACAGAAAAATTGTATATTACCAAAGTGTTTGCATTCTTGCTTGTGGAGTACCTGTCTACAGAGTTCTTGGGAACGTCACTCAAGAAGTGTCGGCTAGAAGCCGGTGACGAATGCATCAAACAAGCTAGCTTGGTTCCTTGGTGAATAATGTTTACGAAACATCGGGTTGTCAAACTTTGATTCCAAACCTTGGCGCAAGAGAGCATTCTGTGTAGAGTACCTCTTTTTTTCGGTCGTCGTCTCTTATTCGTATTTCGGGTTTGAATTGGTCGCACTTGCTGTTGCTGCGTGGTTTGTTTCTGTATTTGATTCCTAACCACTCCCCACTATTTGTTTCGTTGCCATGATTGAATCATGAGCCTCGTAATGATGATGGAGCACAGTACTGCTGTAGGTAATGTGATGATGATGATTCAGAATCCAGAAGTATGTGATTGTCTACACACCCCTCCATTGTTGCACGTGATTAAATCCGCCTACACCAAAAATAGCGGCCGCAGCGGCTGACCGACGAGGGGCATCGCCATCATCGCGGACGGATAGGCGTCGTCGTCAGGCTGAGCCCCATTTGCCTCTCTCCTTTATCACTCTTCCACTCGCCCACCTCCTCTACTCTACTCTACTCCTTTCTCTCCCTACCCACGAGCTGACAATCAAACTATACAGCCAACTCAAGTAATACCGAAAGCCTTTTATTTGTCCCGGAAATAAAACAAACTTTCGATCGACATGTTGGACGAGAACCTGCCAACCTTCTTCTTTAAACCTTCCTCCGACAACCCTCTTTCTACCACACTATTTCTAAGTCAGAATGGCTCCGAGTTATCACCCGAATACTCCCTCCGAAAGCCAGACCCCAGTCTACCTGCCTCGAGGAACTGTTATGCTGTAGCACTTTACGATTCATACAACCCCGAAGTCCTCTTCGCCGAAGTTCTAGTACAACCAGAATGGCAGCAGCCAACCCTCTCACAGGCGGAAATCCGAGCACAGAACGGCATTCCACCACCGCCTGTTCCCATTCTCCCTGAGAAATTCATCGTTCAGCTTTACAATCCGGACCAGCAGGTGACAATCAAGCAGATTGCAGGATCATGGAATAGCTCAGCCTCCTGGGAATTCGAGATGCCGCAGACGAGCTTTCGATTACCTTCGGTGTCAGCTATCGATAGGACTTTGAATGACCCTGGAATTTCGGACATTACTCCCAAGGTTGGCTTCAAGTGGAAGAGAGATGGGAAACTATCAAAGGACATATCGTGTTACATGATTGGCAAATCTACAGATGGGAGGAAAAACAAGGAACCAGATATCCTATGCGCGATGCTCAAAGGAAACGACCTAACACTCTATCAACCAAACATGCACCGGATAGACATCGAAGATGTGAAGGGCTTGGAGGTTGTTCTATTACTGGGATCCTCAGTCATCAAGGATATATACTTCAACCCCAACCGAGAAATGTTCAATATCAGCTCGCCCCAAGCAGCTGCCAAACCAAATCGCAAGAACAGCGGCCCACCAATCTCAGGCAAAGCATCAAATGTCACGCCTCCCGTAATGTCCGGGCAGGCTATGCCGTCCCACCATCAAAGTCCCAATTCCCAACCCAACCGCCACGACCTCAACAACAGCAACAGCCATACCAAGCAGCATCCATCCCCCGCCCACCAACCCAACCCGCTGTCAACCCACGCACACAATGGGAAATTGACGCCGAAACCGCTCGCCTCCGCAAAATCGTCGAAGACGAAGCTCGCGAGCGCGAAAAGCGTGATGCCCGCGAACAGAAAAAGATCAAGAAGATGTTAGAGCTCGAGGACCGCGAACGACAAAAGCGCGATGCGGAAGTAGCGAAGGAGACGGAGCGGTTACGGAAACAATACGGTTTGCCCCCACAGCAAACCACTTCGTCGCCACCTCGCGTGCAATTCACTTCTCCTCCTGCGATGCCACCGAGGAGGCAGAGTGGAGGATACCAACCTCAGCAATATCCCGGTCCTCCCCCTCCTCAGCAGAATTTACATCAGTATCATAGCGCGCCGCATTCGCAGCCAACGCCAGTGCAGCGACCGGTTAGCACGCCGAGTGCGAATGCGAGTTCGAGTACTTTCAATTTGTCGTCGTTGAATAATCTGTTTCATCAGGGTGTTAACACCGTGACGAGTCACAGTCATAACGCTCATGGTGGAAGTGCTGGTGCTGCTGGGAGTAGTAGACCGAATCATTTGAGTCCGTATTTGCAGGCACCTGGACATGGGACTGCGAGCTCAAGTGGTTTCTTTGGCTTGGGTGGGAAGAAGGTTCAGAAGAAGAGGAGTGTTTACTTTTAAATTTGTGGATGTCCCATTTTCCTGGGACGGGCATGTTGAAAACAGGTTGCCCAAAGTTATTGGGATTGTTTGTTTGCTTGTTACTTTTTCCTTGCTATGATACCAAATGATGATTGTGGTGAAACCAGGCATCTATTTCATTACTGTTCGGCGCGGCCTTTTATGCTATATTGTAAGAGCTAGGTACGCAGTGTGTTGGAAATTGAAGGAAAAGGGGATGGTTTTCCTTCTTCTTTGGCATGGAATTTTTTGGGATGAAGTTTATATAGAATCAAGGCAGAGGAAGGGAACGCAAAAATGATGCCTTAACGAAATCTCAAAAAGCGATAGACGATAAAAACAATATATACAAGTTCAAGTAAAACTGAACAAGAGAATTTATCTGAGCACCCCTCTTTCTTTATTCCTCATTTACTAAAGTGTCGGAAAGTGCAAAAGAGACGCTTCTTGAAAACCACCATAGTAGGTACTGTACTAATATGTTAAAAGTGCCTAAGATCGTCCGCGTCCTCCGCTTCCTGCATTCTCCATTCTTACGTATCCTATCGCCCTTTTCCCGACAAATACCCAATTCCCAATAATCCCCATATTTATCAAAAGCCGAGAACCAAGCAAGATCAACCGCGAAGGAAAAAAAAGAGGGGATATGTATGCGTACGTATCTACCTAGGTAGTAGCTAAGGATCAGACGGCAAAACAAAAATGAAGCGAATACGGAATCAATACGAAAAGTCGAGCGAAAACGACCTCTTCTTAGGGCGGGGGGAGGCGAGGGGATTCATCTGGTCAGGAGAGAGAGAGAAAGAAGAGAATATGGAAGGTACCTACCTACCTACCTTACGAAAGCAAGTGAGGAAAGATAGAGTGTCAGAGGGAGGAAGGAAGGAAAGAGGGAAGGCGTTGTCAATCAATCAATCAAGAGAGGCTCGGCTACTACAGTACTGTAATCTTACATTAGAAATGATTGCGTATTTGACACGAGCCCCACAAATTCAAGATTGAAAAATTGGAAGAGGGTGATTGGTTTTTGTCTTTTTTCCAGAACAATTACCGCAGTATACTTTTCTGTAAACAAGCCAGTGTTATTGTAGAAGGAATTGATTGGGGTTATTTTATCTGAACCGGTAGCAAAGGGAGGGGGTGAGCCGAGACGGTGAGTGTGAGTGTGAGTAGATATGAACAGAAGAGGAAGGAGGTTGAAAAATAAAGAAAGAGCCGGGGTAAGGAGGAGGAAATATATGGGTTTTAGTGAACAGTCACAGGAATGGAAAGGTGGAAGGAGGAAGGAGGACGGGGGGAAAGTGAGATAGATAGGTATCTATATAAGAGGGGGAAATGGGGAAAAGATGACAACGAATTGAATGAAGGCAGATGAAGAAGAAACATATAGAAGAGATGGATACGTAAGTAGGTATTTAGGTACCTAACTAAACTACCTTAGGTAGGTACTGTAGAGATGAAAAGAATTATATAGCAGGTATAGATAGAAAGGGACGAAGAAACGGAGACAAGTAGTTGTAGTGATAAGACTTGCCTGCCTCTGAACCATAAATGCAATAAAGAGCAATAGAGATACACGTGGGATGAAGGTTAACTAGTAGTTTGAAAGGTTGAAACAAAGAAAGATACCTAGACCTACATACATTACCTAGGTAGATAGGCATGTAATCATTCTTCAATTCTCTGATGATCATACCGCCTTCCCCACCCCATACTGAAGAGAAAGAACAACATCCAGCCCAACTTCTCTATTTCTCTATTTCACGTAATAGTGCCGAAAAAATGTATGTAAGAAGAAGAAAAAAGAGTACACAAGCATACACTACATGCTCTGTATAAATGCGTCCGATATCTTCACACATGCACACGCACACGCACACACAGACTGACTACAAAGGAAATATTGACGAAGAAAACGGACATTTCTTTCTTCCTTCCATCTTCTTGCCTATTCACTTATTCGTATCCTACCTACCTACCTTATCCTACCCTATCCTACCCTACTATTCGTATACCTTCTCCCAACCTTCCAACCATCCCTCCCTCTTCCCCCCCGTTCCACATGCCCCCATAATCCTCCTCCCTTCCTTCGACCTCAAAATCCTACACAACCATAGAAACCTAAAAAATTCTTTGTATATCTTTCCCCCCTGTTTTAAAAAATAATTCCACATTTAAAGGTATTCGGTACAATACAAAAACATTTTTTCCTGAATTGCATGAATAGTTCCTGGGGGAGGGGAGATCCTTTTGTAACCAACAGAAAAGAAAAAGATCTGGAATTCCCTGGCCCCGGGAGCATTCATCACAACCATGCTTCAATCGCATCACACCCTCCCCGACGCGCTTTGCCTGCCCCTTCCCCCATTCCAGAAAGGGAAAGAAAAGTATGGGAAAGACAAGACTAATCCAAGGGACACGGGGGAAAACAAAACCAAGGCTGTCTTGTAATGCCTACAACTTCGCCTAATTCCTTTCCTCACGCTATGCAGAGATGAATGTGGCAAAACCCCCATGAGTGAGAAAAGCATGCAAACAAAGCAAGCGTAACGCCGTGGGCAAGGGACGAGAAAAACTGCAGCACAGTCATTCAGCCGTGAAAAAAAAACATATCGAGAAGGTGTGGTTTGTGAGAATTTTATGAGATGTTCATATAATTCCACCAGGAGGATCATATGGGTTCCCTGAATGCGGCATCCTCCTGTCCAACCCAGCGCTTCCAGGTGCCTCGCTTCCTGCTTCACCATTCGGCGCAATCTTCCTCAGCATAAACATAGGCTTCTTCCCTTCCTTATCCAATTGCTTAAACAGAATCAGAGGCTTCTCCTCCATGCCTAGACAGCGCTCCTTATCACCATAGACAATGTACAGGGCGTACTGTTCCCAAGGCGCATTAATGTTATATTTTTTGAGGGCTGCAGGCAGAACTTTGTAGCATGGGTCTTCCATGCTGACGCGGAATGATTTGAATATTTCAACGGATGCGCTGTTGGCGGTGCCAGCTGGAGTGTCAGGTGCGGGGGTTTGAGCTCGCCGTAAGGGCGCAGGTTTAGTGCTGTCGCGGGAGTATGTGGATCCTTGGTATTGATCGGCGTCATTGAGGAACGTCCCTCGTCCTGGGGTGGGCATGTCGGATCGATAGGAGCGGGAGGCAAGAGTTGAACCACTGAGTGTATTTGGTGGGGAAGTGGGTGATGGTTGATTCGGCGAGGGGTAGCCAGGTGATTGAGATGGCTGGGAGCCGTTCATGGCTGCGAGGTGGGAGGATGATAGAACAGCCCTTTCTGCTGCGTTTGTAGGGTCCAATGCTTGCTCCATCAAAGACCTTTCTTGTGTTGTGGGTAGATATGTCGGCGATGCGTTCTTCGGCGTCGAGTCGAGGAACAGCTTTTTAGTAGAGAACTTTCTGGATAATCCAGTACTAGAGTTTATGGATGAAGGGGTAGGCGCCGGAGGGGAGATAGTGTTCTCGTAGTTGTAAGAGTTCTGGTTATTGTTAGATCCAGACGTGAGAAAAGGAAGCGGTTCCCGTTCTTTGGCCATCCTGAACACTGGCAGCAGATCCTCCCGTAAACGAGCATAGTCGGCCGTTATCCTGCGAAGCTGGTCCTCTGCAATGTTTATACGCTCATCCCGCATGCGTAATTGTTCCGCCAAAAACTTGATGTCCTTGAGCGTCGCGGTGGCATATTGAGCCTCTGCGTCGGCAGCTATCGCGGCATTAGCATTTTTGTTTTGATGACCCATCTGCCATGCACCTACATAGCGGCACATAGTGATCGCTCTCCAGCGGTATATCCTGCTTGATCTTGATATCATACACGCTCTTGAGGATTGTAAGTCGATGCCCCACACTGGTCACACCCATCTGCTTCAAGTCATCGTGCTGCAGAGCCACCAGCGCTTCTCCCACGATTTCATTTTCTATGCCAAGTCAGTCAGTGCCAACTCATGCCAATACCACCCATCTCGAGGCATGCCGTGTTGCCGCAGCCGTACCTAAAAACTGATCCTGATATTGTCGCAAGCCCAAACTGCTCACAAAGTCTGCACATTCGTCGGCCGTCCATTCCGTTATGATATTCTCTGGAAGTCCCCCCGTGTTGTGGGCGCCATAGGTTGTTGGAGTGTGTTCGCTCGAGGACAGGCCGCCGTCCGAGTCTGTAGGACTGGCCTCGGAATCGTTGTCAAGGGGTTCATGGAAGCTCCTCTCGTACTCGTCGTCGGCGTCTGATTCTGCGTAGGCGGTGCCCGACTGTGCGAACGACATGCTGATATCGAGGGATCTGAGGAAGCACACAATCGCAGGCGGAGGAGTTGGTGGTGGGGAGGTTAATGGCGAGGGCCTCGTGGTGCTGCGAGGGGAACAGGAAATGGAGGGCGTTCCAGCTCGTGAGGTTGCTTCTTGTTCTGGCGCTGCATGCGTACTAGCGGCTGGTGTGGCTGCCGTCAAAGCGTCTAACGTTACGGCCCACTAATAATAATTGGCTAGTGGATATATATTAATAGGCCAGGGGGTGGTTGGTTGGGTGGTGTCGAGTGGTGTCACTGGGTGAGGAAGAGTGGAAGAGAAGCAAGCAATTGTGCAACTAGAGTAGGTAGGTACAGTACCTACCACGCGGCATTTCCAGGTTCGCTTCGCGCGTGTCGTTGATTGCTATTTGTTATTTATTATGATCATGACAATGACATGATTAGATATTATTTCTACTACTACTGCTACTACCAGATTGTACTAGTAAAAATAATAAGGGTGGAAGTAGTAGCAGCAGTATAATTTATCATTTATCTAGTCACTATCAGGTATATTCCATATTATTACAGTATAGTACCTACCTCTTCACATCTTCCTCTTCGTACTTAGGTAGGCGAGGTAAGAATACCAAGAGAGCCTCCGTCACTTCACCCGTGCTGATGGATCACTTACTCAGATCATGGTACCCAGGGTACGCACTTCTACTTACTCTACTCGTTACGGTACCGCCACCAGGAGTCCAGGTCGAGGCGACCGGCGATCACGGATCCCTCTGGGCTCTGGGACGATGATGGTGATCGTCCCGTGCACGCAATGCAAAGCTGGGGAGCTTCCATGGCGATCAATGCCGCAAATGTTGCGGAAACAAAAGGGAGGAGCAACGAGTCAGGGGACAGGGCGAGATTCAAGGATGCTGAATTGGTAGGCACAACTTCTCAATGGCCTTCTGCTGCTGGGCCAAACAACACGAGTGTGCGCCAAACAAAAACGTGCAAAGGTTTAAGGTAGAATATGTACGATTCCGCTCAACGGCACCATTCCAGCAAGTCATGATCGCCTTTATCCATCCGCCGTCAGGTCCCATTGTCCAACGCCGGTATAGTTTACGCCTCTTCGCCTTTGAACCAAGCTTCATTATCATTTCGTTTGCATCATGTACAATCCCAGCCAGCACTCTATCTCGAGGCTTGGGTTCTCATCTTTCGAGCCAGCCAGTCACCAAGCATGCCATCCAAGCGCTACGCATATCATTAGTTGTGCTTCTCTGAGAACTGTCGCAAAGACACTTACCTGAGTGATGTCTGCTAGCTTTGCATTCTCATCCCGGAAAAGAGGTCCCGTGATCGGGTGGTCTGGGCCGGCAGGCACGACTCCAGACTTATCATATACAACGACCAAGAGATCTTTGATGTCACCATCATCGTCAAAGAACGTCCTTAGTTGCGAATCGCTCCACGTTGTCGAGGTTGTAGAGCTTCCGCCCTTCTTCTCGCCAGCCTCTTCACGATCGATCAAATCCGGAGAAACCGAAGAGACGGGCGATGCGGGCTCGTCTTGACTTGAATTGTCGACCATGAGTGGAGGTGGATACGATTGTGGAGGACTGACAGGAGAGATATGGACTGGTGATTCGGACAACCTGTCATCAGTCGGATTGGATCGTTCAGTTGTAGGCGATGAGTAACTGTCTGGAAAGCTGCCCGGTATTGGACGCTGCGGTTTGCTTGAAGTCTGGGCTGGCTCCTCGTTTGGTGAGTCGTCTGGGGTTGAATCAAAGTCATCCAATTCAACACGTTCCCTGGCTTTCCTCGCCTTGACTGGTTTTGGATCCGAATTGCTAGAGCTTGCAGAGCGTAAGATTTTGGAGATAGTGCCGGTCTTGGATTCCTTCTGGGGCGTTTGTGTCGGTGTTGGCCCTCGAGTTACATCAGGAGTCGTTGTTCGTTGCTGTTGTACTGGAATTTCGCGAACGCTCTCGGGCTGAACCAGGCGCATTGAAGGTGCTTGAACAGAGTCTGCTGGAGGCGCACGCTCTGGGGCAGGAGCCTGTTGAAGTTCGCCTTTCTTCTGGCTAGGTTTTCGAACAGGCGATGTTTCATTCCGAGGTTGCTTTTGCAGCTTGCTGGGTTGTCGTTGAACGTCCTGGGGGGGAACCGACGTTTGTGGTTCTTCGAAAACAGCAATATCATCAGAATCCTTGCTTGGAGCAGGTGATGTTCGAGATCCTTCGGCAGATTGCTTTCCAGCCATAAGCTCATCAATCTCATCGTCGATAATCTTGGACTTCTTTTCTTTTCGCTTGAATAAACCGCTCAGCATTCCAGGTTTCTTATCTTTCTCCTTCTTGTCTTTGCGATCCTTCTTGTCCTTGCCCTTTTCTGCCACCACATCCTTCTCGAGTTTATCCAGACTAGCCCGAGACTTGAGTTCCTTAGAATCATTCGAGGTGCGGGTAGATGTGCTAGAATCATCCCGTAGCAGATTCGGCGTGAGTGTAATCTTGCGTGTCTCCACGGAATCATCCTTGAAGAATGAATCCGTATTTCTGACTGTTCCATTCCTGGACTTGCTCTCTACCTTGCCATCAAAGAAGTCATCACTAGTCCGGGCGGTGTCCGAACTATTGAGACTGCCATCCGCTCGACTGGCTTCTGTGTCTGCAAGGTCTGCCTTGACCTCGCGAAGATCACCTCTCGGCTTCAAGGGCTCAACTGCCTTGATTTCGTCCTCCTCAGTTCTTTGCTCTTGCTGATCAGTATGCTGCTCTTGCTGGACGTTTTGGCCATAAAATATCTCATCGCCATCTTCTTCGTCTGTTGAATAATCTACATCAGAGGCTTCCACATACGTGGGAGGAGCAAAAGCGACGGTTTTAGCATTTCTTCTTCGAATAGCCTTCTTGATAGGGTTCTTGGACTTTTCTGCCTGGTCTCCAAGCATGGTTGATGTGAGCTGCACATGTTAGCTGGGAAGCGGGATGGGCCAGGAGTAGTAGCTACATCTATGTTTCTGTGCTTATTCAAACGCGCTAGTCGCTCTGTTGGTGTCTCGATATGTTCTGCTGGTAAGTATCCTACATCGTCGTTAAAAAAAGATTCTTCGAACATTGCAATGCAGGTCTCTCACCAATACTACTATCTTTGACGACCCGAACAAGCCACCAGTAGCTGTTGCTATCATCCAAGAGAACCATCGTATCTCCCTTGGTTGCGTTTGCCTGGCCTTCGACGGTAGCGACAAAGGTATGTAGCGCGTAGACGAATTCGAAGTCGATGTCCTCTGATTCATGTAAGCATTCTCCACCCATCCCGAATCAATAAATCTGGAGTCAGTAGAGTAAGGAATCTCATAATCATCATCACCATCCTCGGAGCTTTCGTAGGGTATGGTCGCTAAGCCCTCGTCCTCAAATGGATCCGTGTCCTTTGGTAGTTCGCTGGAATCATCATCCTCATCATCCTCATCCTCCTCCTCCTCATCATCGTAAAATTCAACGTTACCCGCCAGTATTTGCTCCGCCCGGTCGTCGAAATCGTAATACTGGTCATATTCTTCAATGTGGTTTTGAAGTTCTTCCGTGGCCTGGGAAAGGGAAAGTAAGATGGCTGGTTCCGGGTCGCAGTCTTCTTTGGATGGGTATTCGTAGTCCGCCGATTCTCCGTCTTCGTAAGGGTCCAGATACTCACCCATGTGATGATGATCAGAGTTATAGAATTCGCGCTGAACCATATCCGCGGCGATTGGTTCAGGCGATGCGTCGCGAAAAGAAAAAGGGTCAGGCGTCTCGTCGAAGGGCGACGAACTTTCGTGCCACGCTTGTGAAAACGATGAAGACATTGGACTGCGCGAAAGCGACTCGATTCGCCGGGGCCACAAAAGTGGAAGGGAGTACCCACCATCGTCTATGGACGGGGAGCTTGAGATCTTGTCCATCATATCATCGTCATCCTCATCCATCCCATCGTCGCCCTCTCCATCTGCATCATCACCCGCAGAAGCTGAGGTTCCCCCATTCTGTGCCACGGCTAGGTTGTCTTGTTGCTGGCGATTTGATCCTGTCGACTTTGCGGTGTTCCTCGCGGCCAGATGCTCCTCGCCTTCCTGAGACTCTTGTAGCTCGCCATTTGTCCAATCCTTCGAGAGTCGTGGGCTGCGAACATTTTCCTCGGCAGCCTCTGCTTCCACCTCTCGCAGAGTTCCGGCCTGGTGAGGTGCTGGTGGCCCTGTGCCCAGTGGTGATGGTTTTGTGGGTTGGCGCGAGTGGTCTTGTGCTGATGGAGCATTCTGATCTTGGAGATCAATTGAATCTAGCAGAACGTTAGTCGTTTGCTTCTCGCAGACCCTTAGCCTCCAGTCAGCCTACCAGCTCGAATTATCTCTGGTCGAGTCATCGTGGTGGTGGCTCTCAATCATGGAAGTTCCAAGGTTAAGCAGGAGTTTGGGCTAGTTGGCCGCGCGAAGATGGCCCCCGTCAATATGCAAGTAGCCGCAAGATCTCCAGCCTGATAACATCCAATGGGTTCAGTGTGCTGTATGCGTCGCCTCCTCCGGCTCTGCCAAAGGCGATATGTGATCCAAAGTTGTTTGTTTTCCAAGAGAGCGATTGCCGTCGAAGGGGGTGGAGACGAGGAGCGCACAGGGATGGCCAGGCTTTCGGCAGGATGTTCCTCGCAGGCAGGCTTGGGGAGTTTGAGTTGGGGGAGGAAAGTTCGAGCGATTAATTGCGACTAGATCCTGCGTCGTCGGGAAGAAGAAAGGTAGGTTAGGTAGGTGGGTTAGGTAGGTGATGTTGTCGCAAAAGGAATAAAGAAGGTTGAAAGGTTTGAATGTTGGAGGATTTGTGCTGGAGGGAGTAGGATCTCTCGATCGGTTGATTGAGTGACTGTTGAATTGTTTCTTTTACTGGAATTCTGAAACAAGAATTTGGGAGGTCCGCGACAAGGGGCTGGGGCTGGGATGTGGATGTGCTTTGAGGGGCGGCCGGGCCAGAATAGGGCTAACGGCAGATCATCTGGAGGAGGTCTGAAATTTGGTGAGGTGAAGTGCAGTGAAGTGAGATGAGAGTGTATGCCATGTCCCTTTATGCTTTATGGTTGTTACTTTATTACACTATCATGCCTTGCTTGCCTTGCTTGCATTGCTTGCATTGCATTGGTATTCCGTAGTGCTTCTCCATCTTCCCAATTTCTCCAATAATGATGATAATAGTAAATAGTACGCGGGTCAGTCCCGACAGTGGACATGTTAGGTACAGAACGTACAGCCGTACAGTACATACCAAGAGAGATCGATCTGTTTTTTTTTTTGTTCCTTCCATGATTTGCTTACACGTGGTCACTCTTTGAATCTTCCAAGCAACCAACCATTCACCCCATTCATACCATGGCATGGGCATGCAAGGCAAAAAGCCTTTTCACACGATCCCAAAGACACCACAGCGCTTCTCCTTCTTGCCCATTCAATCAGGTCGCCTCCTTGCACATTCGCACATCAAGCGCCTGACACACGACCATCAGCTGCTCTCCTCCTACTGGAAGGCACTTTGGAAACACTTTGATCTCGCATGGACCCGTCGCTCGCTAGAGTCTTGAAGGCACCATCTGAAGTCTGGAGAGAGAATTCATTATTACTGGACTTCACGGCCCGTGTTATCCATCTCTCTACGGACGGGGTACGGAGGACTACTGTATGCTTGCTTTGCGATACTACTTCGAAGTACCTAGGTGCTGTATGATGATGATTATTATGGGTCTGCGACAAATAATCGATCATGCCACATCTGGCACACAGAATCGTTCGAAGCTCGTTTCGTCTCGCCCAGCGATAATAATGGAGAAGACGTGCTTGACGAAGTAGGCACAGAAGAATACAAGCTCACAACGTCGTACGCTTCTCGCTGGACTGCAACAAGGATGAAGTGAACAAACTCTTCCCTATTAATTATTTATTACCTACCTACCTCCCCAGGCTTCGGTCAGATCATTCCTGGTAGTACAGTAGTAGTAGTACGGAGTAGTAGTAGAAGTAATAGGAGTCGACTAGCTAATGGAGTAGACGCACAACAAACAATTCTATCGCCTACATGCTGCAGACTGGCGGCCGTCCTTCATCTCATGATTCTATTATACTCCCACATTATTTCGTGGGCAGAAAGCCACATGCAAGAGAGCAGCGCCCTGCCTTGGATGGTCTTGAAGGTTGAATTATCATTGTGGAAACAGAAAGGCGACTTATTCCATCAACAAATGCATGGAACTCTTGGGACTTGTATCTGACTTTGGTGATCGATCGGCACGGCATCAACCCACCGAGCAGGAGAAGGAGGTCGAGAAGACACACAACAGACGTGATACCACCACGCTTCCAATACCTACCTACCTGACCTACTACTTCCCAACCCTTTTCCCTCTGCAAGCTTTAATCTTGGCTCGAGGCCTGTGAAGTTGTACGAGATGCTGAGATCCAATGTTGATCGATCGTGGGATGCGCGTGGCTGCCCTCAAAAGGCGACAAGCTTTTGCTCCAAGAGCTTGGCCAAGATTTAAGCTGTCAAACCGAGAAACCGTCGCGAGCACGACTGGGGATTCAAGAAATGTCGATGCCATGACAGTGAGACCCTTTTCTGCTGCGTCTTTCTTCTGCGCCGAGGAGTATCGCGCGAGATTTATATCCTCATCATTGTAAAGCACATCGCCCTCCCTCCCCTTTCCTCTCTGCTCTTCCTCTCCCTCGCAACACCTTCCTCTCCCAATGGGCGCCCCGCTTCTCTCAGCAAATCAGCGCTGTTGCTGGCCTCTGAAAACCGGCGTTCGTTCCTCAGCACCACCCTGCCACATCTCGCCCCCCAATGAAACTCGAGATTAGAGAACTCCGCACCACCTTCAACGACGACGACGACGACAACGACACCACTGCTACTACTCAACATCCAGCATTCCTCACGCACAACAACGATCCCGCAATACCACCCTCGCCATCGTCCTAGCCATCACATTCCGCTTGACGTCTATCGAATCCATCGTCTCGACTGAATCGTACGCTTCACGTCATCCGCATCGCGCAGCCAGTTTGCAATCAGCCGCCCTCACGAACGACAACGACCTCGTACGATGTCGACTCACGGCCGTTGATAAGACAGAGGATCCGCGGTAGCAAAGCAACTTCATCATGAACGAGCGACAGTTGTGGAAGACGCGGCCGTCGACGACGACAACGGCAAGGGAGTCGCGATGCACCCATCAGTTCGTCCTGCCATCCGGCGGCACCTTGTATCTCGGTCGCGCGAATGAAGTCACATTGACCGATGACATTATCTATCAACTCGCATGTACTGGGTCGAGCGGAGTAGCACTCACCGGAGAGGGCTCGCCCCTCAGTTTGACAGATTTCCTCGACCCCTTCTACGCCTCGACGCTTCCCGAATGCTACGCGCTGGCAGCGGCAACGGTAATAGCATACATGCTGGTCATCATGCTTCTAATTACGCCTCGGACCTTCCTCCATGAAGGCTCCGTGGTGCTTGGTCGTCGAGGATTCACCAACGGTCCATCAGGAGGAAATAATGGCATTGGAATTGGCGGACGACCCTGGCTACAAAAGGTCGCGGCCTGTAGCGTTGCCATTGCCCTCACAATTGCAACGGCAGATACATTCGCCGTTGCCGAGCAGCAGTATCGGCAAGGCTTCATGGATGCGAGCCTGCTACAGAAGGCCGTGGAAAATGGCCTAGAACTCAGGATCTTCCGAGTCATATCAGACACCTTCCTCTGGTTAGCGCAGGCCCAGACCTTGATCAGGCTCTTTCCTCGACAAAGAGAGAAGATCATTATCAAGTGGACAGCCTTTGCTCTTATCACCCTCGACGTAGTTTTCAGCATTCTCAACAACTTCGTGTTTCAAGGTACTGGCTCGCGACCCGGGAATTTTGAGGAGGCTATTCCTGCACTCAGCTACCTTTTCCAGCTGGCGCTGAGTCTCCTATACTGTGCTTGGGTTGTCTACTACTCCCTCACGAAGAAACGGTTTGCTTTTTACCATAAGCAAATGCGCAATCAATGTCTGGTGGCCCTTCTATCTTTCGTCTCTGTTCTGATCCCGGTCGTCTTCTTCGTAGTAGACATATCCAAGCCCGAGGTTGCAGGATGGGGAGATTACGTTCGTTGGGTCGGTGCTGCCGCTGCAAGCGTTGTTGTCTGGGAGTGGGTGGAGAGGATCGAGGCTTTAGAGAGAAACGAGAAACAGGACGGTGTCCTAGGACGAGAAATTTTTGATGGAGACGAAATGTTAGATACTAAACCAAAGTCTGATTCGGACTGGGGTAGTTGTTTCAAGCCCCGTAGCGGCAAGTCTGATGAGAAAAAGAGGGGAGATGGTGATCGGGGTGGAGGTGGTGATGAAGGAGGAGGAGGAGGAGGAGGAGGAGGGGTTACCAGTGGTTCAAGAGGCATGTCGTGGCCTGGAGTTTCTGGATCACTAGTCGTTACAGGCCGCGGGCCACTCACGACATTGAAAGTGGATTATCCAACGATATAACAACCAGACAGCCTGGTAGGAAGAGGCAGAAGCAGACGGGCCCTCGACCTCGACCATCTCTTTGGCCAACAAGGCCTGCTCCAACAGCCACCCCAGTCAGCAGGACAGAGACAGCAAGTGCCGGGAGTACGGTGTATGCCGTTAGATATCATCCGCTTAGCGAGGGAACTCCGCCCCTCAGGGACACAAACAGTCATGTACCACCCTCCGGATTACCGACCAAGGAAGACGATGCATCCACTCCAGATGATCGCCGAGACAGTAAAGAAGATGAGGACAAGCCGGTGATCATTGAGACCCATGAGGATCGAGCACTCGAAACCCAGCGCAAATCTTCTGGCTGGGGTGCGTTCTCCAAAGTAAATCCCTTCCGAAAACGGAACCAGGGACCTCCACCTGAAGTATCAGCTCATGCTATGAACGTACCGGATTCTACAAGTGTTCACGGCTCATCCTATCGCTGGGATTTCCGTGCAAAAATCGAAGATTTTGCCGTCTCGCAAGCCGACAGAATCCGAGAGAAGACCAGAAGAAGTGATAATGTACCCGATTTGCCCGTCACGATCATTCCAGCGCCCGCTCGAAGGATGTACTACGAGGCCGCATTAGGAGAATTGGAAGAACACAGCAAGCCAGTCAACGAGTTGCAAGTCGACTATGAAGTCGATCTAGAATCGCCAACAAAACCGGAACAGCAGCAACGACATGTCGACTCATACAGCCCCGACGTGTCGAGCAGTCATTCCTCTCATCAGCGGCGAGCAATATCATTCATCACCGCCGTTCCACAAGAACGAATTCCAGCACCAACACCAGAGCCACTGGTTACAGCAGCAGCACAACCACAACAGCCCATCATATCCGAGAGAGGGAGAGAAACAACAACAGTCGCCCCTGTAATATCACGGAGCAGTCCGATTCAGTTACGTGGTCCGGCATCTCCCACCCTCTCCGTGACACCAGGGAAAGACGGTCTCGCTATCATGAGCATCCCACCTCCTCCACGCCGGCGAAGGACGGATACTGATAGCGAGTAAGTGTATTCTTGTCTTTTACGATATGACTGTTCGAGCTTTGTGTGGTTGGTGTACGAAAATTATTGCTGCATTCAAGCGTTGGCGTTCTTTTTTGGGGATGGTGGGCAGGGTTTATAAACTGGAAATTGGCTGTGTATAAAACAAAAACCCAGACCCCTTGTGCATTCTCAAGAGTTGGGTTGGGTTGGGTTGGGTAAAGGGATGGATTATCAAAATATGGGCAGGATATACTTTTTTGTGGCATTTGGCATATGGAAACTTGGCGTATCTTTGGCGCATAAACAACCACTTATAGAGAAAGGGGATTTTGGGGGAAGTTTTATGGGTTGTTCTGTTTTGCTTGGATAGCTTTATTTGGTGGCATAGGTAAAATCTTTTGTGTATGTTTGTACAGATGTTGTGGAAGCAATTGGTTTTTTGGGGGCTTTTGGCTATAATGATGATGATCAGAGCGAAGGAACTTTTTTGCTTTTTCCCCCTTTAACGATCGTTTTTGGGGAATTGTGAATAAATGGCATTTGGCATTTGGCATTTGGCATGTTGTTTGTGAGAGCAAAGCGTTGCAGCGATGGCAGCGGTGGAGGGAATGAAAAAAGGGGAAATGAGTGATAGCGAAGCGATAGCGTTAGCGTTAGCACGTTTAGCAAGCACATTTAGCAATAAATCGATGTCTGAATTGCAGTGTTTCTCTGTTGGAATAATATGAGTGATTTTGTGTTTCTCTCTTTTGTTATGTCGTTGAAAAGGAACATCCATCTCCATAACTTCGCATTGTTTGATGCTACAAGTTAAGGATCGAGGAATTGGGGATTAGATGGAGAGCTGTCATTGTATTCGCAAGATTAGAAGGATTGAACTATGGCTGCCGGGGGAAGAACTTTCCCTCAGTACGGAAGATTTTATGAGGAGGTCTGGATTTGCAAAGCATTATTGGATGGAGGCAAAGAAAAATGAGAGCCGCTTTCTTTCTTCCTTTCTTTCCTTCCTGAAGCTTCTTATTCTTTATCGTCATAAATACCAACCTAACCGTAGGTACAACAGTACCTCGTTTGTGAAGGTTGACTATCAAAAGTACCTTACCTATTGGCAAGAACCGCAACCAATTTCGCTTAACCTCTGCCATCCTTGGGTGCTAGTGGATACAGAACATGCAAAAAGGAGGCGGCGACAATAGGAGAATAATGGAAATATAACAAGGTGGGGAAGCGATGGAGTAATCGGAAACGGACAATTGCAAAGCGGCTTTGAGGATGTGCCGATTTGTGAGTGAGGTTGGAGGGAGAGTGAAAGTAGTGCTGTGAGTTGTGATGACTTCATTTCTGGATTGGTCTAGGTCATGTTGAACCCTTGCTCTATAGTGGAATGATTTGATGGCAAAGGGGATAGCTACAAAGCGGATTTATGAGATGTGCCGATTTTTGGGGAGGGGAATTGTTTTTAGTTGGATTAATTTCGTTGGGGGGGGAGGAGGCTGAATTGGATCTTGTTTGATAACTTTGAATCCTGTGTTGCATAAGGTCAATTGACCCTTGCTGCTCGATAGCGGAACAATCTCCTCGGACGATTTCGATATGGTCAATTGGAGACAATTGAGAGGCAATAGATGAGCATTTAAATGAAGGAAAGGCAATAAAATACAGGTAGAGTTTGTCTTTACTTACCTACGGACTGTACACAGTAGAGTCTTGCAATTACGAAGGCATCGCAGTTCTAACTTGCATTTCGCTTAAATGACCAACCTAGTTCAAGTCGGAAAAGGTTGCATGTTTCCTCATTGGCTTACTCGCCAAGTGCTGTCAGCGTTGAAGGATTTTGTATACAATAGCATGACTGTACCTAAGCACCACACATATCAGAGCCAACTGGATCTTAGGTCAGCCGGTTACCTGGTAAGTCGGGGGAATAGTTGGAAGTCGAGACGGAAATCTCGGTGCCAGCTGCTCTCGTCCCGTCCGCATCGTGGGATGAAGGGTGTTGTTGATAAAGTTGGAGAGATATTTGATAGACCTCAAAACAGGGGACTTGGGCGGTGAAGGAGCCAGCAAAGAGAACAAGTGCAACCTTTCTTACAGATACAGTAGTAGGAAGTCTCATTTGGAAGAACTCAACTACCTAACTGGCT
The DNA here is from genome assembly GCA_031472005.1 of Tetracladium setigerum. NCBI lineage: Eukaryota > Fungi > Ascomycota > Leotiomycetes > Helotiales > Tetracladium > Tetracladium setigerum. The sequence continues at coordinate 3,356,057 of PZJY01000002.1, forward strand.
TATTATCAATTATTTATAATAATATTCAAAGAGGCCTACATCTTTAAACTAAAATTGCAACGGCTTATGTTAAAGTTGGGAAATATGGCAAAATACCGCATGTGGTTAGATGGGAGGGAGGTCGGGCACAAAATGGCGTACATTCGTCGACGTGCCTGTGTAGGAATATCAATCTTCCCGACCCCCCGGAGCAGTCTTGGAAATGATTTAGGGCTTCAACTTCACAGTATTTATGACCTTCAATCCCCAACCCACACTCTCCTGAAATTGGGCACTCTTCTTCTCTCCTCCCGTCGAATTTAGTCTTATCCTACCGCCATCTTGATCCAAACTACGTGCCCCCCAACACCATGGCAGTGACCGAAGCCTTCCCGCCCCTGTCTTCCGCAGACACACTCAGTCGACTCGCAGGACTCCAGGCCAGCGACAAACCGCGCATTCGCAGACGATCCAGCGGTCTCGGTGGAGAGCTGAGGGTGGGAGATACAAGTGTTCCTGCGCTCGCTACGTTGGATGTGAGACCGCCGTCTCCGGGCACATTAAAGGTACGCACAAGACCTTCCCCCGTTCCCCCTTTGGAGGCCCCCGAAAACGTATTGACGAAAAGCAGGCGCAAGCAGAGCGAGATAGCAAGAAACCCTTTTCGAAAAGGCGGAAGGCTAAGACTCTCTTTCAGCAATGGAAGAGATATGCCCTGAAGCACACCTGGGTGACCCCCCTCGTTCTCATCAGCATTTTCCTCTTCCTCTTTGCGATAAATCCAACCGAGTCGAATCCTATACACCATTTCATCTTCCTCTCGTACCGATTACCAGATGATCCTGCGGCCGCGGCAGACACGCCTACTCAATATGGCAAGGGATACTGGGATTTGGCATTTGTGACCTTTTACACCATTGTTTTGAGTTTCACTCGCGAATTCATTATGCAAAGGTTCTTGCGACCACTGGCGAGACGCAGCGGGTTGAAGAGCCGGGCAAAGCAATCCCGTTTCATGGAGCAGATGTACACTGCGATTTATTTCGTATTCTTGGGTCCTTGCGGACTGTTTGTGATGAGCCGAACCCCAGTGTGGTATTTCAATACCACGGGCATGTACATGAATTTCCCGCATTGGTACCATGAGGCATACTTCAAGTTCTACTATTTGTTTCAGGCATCGTACTGGCTCCAGCAATTCATTGTGCTCTGTCTGGGAATGGAGAAGCCAAGGAAGGATTACTATGAGCTGGTTGCTCATCACATCGTCTCACTTGCTTTGATTTTGGCCAGCTATCGCTTCCACTTCACGTATATGGGATTGGCGGTCTTCATCACCCACGATATCAGTGACTTTTTCCTTGCTGTAAGTACCTTTTTTACTGTTTTGCTGCAAGAATCTGACAAAATAGACCTCAAAAGTCCTGAACTACATCGACCACCCATGGGTACCACAATATTTCACCCTGTTCATCTTCAGCTGGGTTTACCTACGCCACTATATCAACCTCAAAATCCTCTACTCTGAGTTCACCGAGTTCAAGACCGTAGGACCATACGTCATGGACTGGGACGCAGGACAGTTCAAATCTCCAATTGCACACTACATCTCCACCGCGCTTCTCGCATCCCTTCAAACGCTCAACCTCTTCTGGCTCTGGAACATTCTCCGTGTCGCCTACCGCATCGTTTTCTTCAACGTAGCCGAAGACGACCGCAGTGATAACGACGAAGCCGAATATGAAGAAGAACAAAGGCTAGACGCTCTCTCCCAGTCCAAGATGCACAAGGAATCCAGTCCCAAGGTTCTCCTCAATGGCCACCCGGTTAACGGCAAGGCACCATCACCATCCTCAACCACGGCGACGGATCTCCGAAAGCAGGGAACGACGAATCGGAAAGAAAACGTACGAAGAGCTTGAGAGATGCTTCATTGGGAACTGCCGAGAAGGGATGGATCCCCCTTTCGACGATGGTGCGTTGCGGTGGAGATTCAGGCGTGGGGGGTCGCTCGGTAAAGTCTGAGGTGGGGGGTCGGAGTGATGGACCACATGTATGAAAGTGCTTTAGCCTCAGATGAGGTTCTAATGATGAGTGGTCATGAATTCAATGTCTTGTGTGGTCTGGTCTGGTCTGGTCTGGTCTGGTCTGGGGGGGGGGGGAAGGCTTACGAGGGCATCGAACAACGGATCACCTATTTTTACTGTCGTTATGAAAAAGAGCCCCGATCAGCTCGATAGAGGGACAGCAAGCCTCTGTACGCCGAATCAAGTATGGCAAGGGGCCAAACTGATGAAACCTGGTATGAAGATGGAGGAACTTAATAAGACTAGAATAACAGTCTGGAACGATAAACGCTCGCTTTAGCTTCTTGTATTAAATTCCCCTGGATGAAATGAAAATTAATAATTACACCTACATGTGCCTGTACCTGTACCTGGAATTGCGGACCAACAACTTTGTGTACTCTACCAAAACTATTTAGGTGAGGTAGCCACATGGTTCTCGTTTTGATGGTCTGTGTGTATACTGCCTCTCTCTGTGTCGCTCGTGTATGTGGGTGTGGAGGGCAACTTGCATTGTACAGTACATCACTCGATGCATCCATCCTCAGCATACCATGCCTAACCCGTTCTTGTGACCATCGTTTCCCTTCCTCTTCTCTCGCCCCCTCGCTTCTGTTCCATATCTTATAATAAATATTTGTATTGTGACCGTATTCATTCATCATTCCATTACACTCCAAAAAGATCATCCACCCAGGGAAAGAAACACCACAATTCGCAATGGCAATACTGTATTGTATTATACATCCTTTTCCCAATATCACATCACATTACACCGCACTATACCACATCTCGTCTCCATCCTCCCATTCAAATAAGCGGAACGTAACCCTCCATAAGTTTCTAGGTAGGTAGGTAGGCATGGAAACACACACCCACACGCAGGATCCTACACCACTGCTGAAGATGCACGGGGAGTATGTTGCCCTGTTGTGATATGTCATTTTATGTACTCTTTACTGTGTATGTATGGACAGGTAATACGTATGGATCGAGGTAGGTATGGACGGGTGATATGTGGTAGGTGGGCACGTAGGGGTACAGATGAGGGGTTGAGAAATGAAATCGACGATTGAATGAGGGGTTGTTGGTTTATTATTGAGTGCAGCTGGGCTACCTACCTCCTCGCTTATGTGGAGAGGCAGGAAGGAGGAGGGTATTAATATGGTTGTGGTGAGCGTTTGTTTGATTGATTGATCGAGGAGGTAGGTGAGTTGGGCCTTTGGGACTTTTTGCAAGATTCTAGAATTTTTTATTATACTAATTATACGACCATTTTCATGGTGGAGATGGATGTTTAGATGGATGCGAGGGCTTCTTCCTTTTGATGGATGTAACTTGGTTGTTACCAAAAAGGTAGGAGGTATAGTCGGGATACCTACCTTCCCGGAACAAAGTGATTTTTCGGACACGCGTAGTCAATGTGCTTGCTGATGGTCAAAGTAGGAGCATAGCAGTTCACAGTACACGCTCATCAGAATTCGACAGGTTATTTTACAGGCTTTTACATGACTTCCTCCGTTTTCTATTGGCAAACAATAAACAGCTTCAGAACTTGCTCACCGGGAAGCGTAAACCTCCCTTCGACCTTTGTCCCTTGCTGAAATCCACTAACATGCTTTACAGGGACTAATAACTTCCAAAGACTACTTACTATAGTAACTTGAATTCACATCCGCCCCCCCCTCCCTATATTCCAGCTGTTTGATGGTCGCTGGCAGGTCTTTCGAAATTGAACCACGTGAAGTAAGGTCGCTTTCGAAAGGCCCCTCCGTTCGAAGATGCACATAATCATGAAAGCCAGTGATTCCATCCAATTGATTCTAGAATCACGACCAAACAACATAAGATTGAGTTCAATTTCACACAAGGATCAGACAGGCACGCAGACAAATCATTTCTCATGGACCCAGTCATGACTGATTCTCCTGCTCGCTGAGAACCTGGACAGCTGGCTGCACACCACCCCTCGCTTGCAAACGTCCGCAGCTGTCTTGATTCCGCAAACACCCATATTGTTACCATCTTCGCCATTCATATCATTTGATTCATGGATAAATCAACGATTCTTGCTCAGCTCGCTTTGCAGAAACTATCCACACAAAGGCCACTCGCCATACGCCATACGGAAAGCAACATACAGCGATGATTCATGACTTGCTTTGGGAGCAAAACAGGGCGATCTTTTGGGGGAGCAAGGCCGCGAGTCCATGATCAAGCACCACTCTACCACTCTGCAGATACTCCACCATACGGAAGGATAAATGACAACTCGAAGCAAGAGATGATCGACAGAACGATAGAACGATAGCTGAGAAAACAAGCCACTCAAATCACACTCGTGATGCCCTCTCTCCCTCTGAAGGCTTTCAAGGCAATCCATTGACAAAGATAGGTTCTGTCTTCCATCTCCACCCGTATCACAAAGCTTCGGTCGGCGACTACTGTACAGCACTCCATGATATGATGCTTCTTTGCCTACCTCAATCAACGACAGCGACGACCACCCCTCCACTGCTGCACTTGCAGATGTTGCTAAGGTATGGAGTATTACAGCAGGCCCCAATCGGCTCTCCGGGCCAAATCGCCTTCCTTGCTACTCTCTCCATTCGGAACTTGGCCATGATAATAAGCGACTGGGAGGCTGATAAGTCGGTATCTCATGATCACCCATCTCCGCACCCGAACTCTTATTTTCAGGTTTCCGTCGAGCCTCACTCTCTGGCGGCATATTTCAGCTGGCAAGTGCTTGGATGCCACGATTCGACTCGGGGGTGCTGGGTTGGGTGAATGGCTTTTCCACTGCTTTCATCCTTTCGAATGGCAAATACCACGCAAATGCGTTTGCACACACTCTCTGGATACATAGATACCTGATCCCAGGAACAGTCTGTCAGATATGAGAGAAGGTCACTGGACCAACCGACTAGGATATCTTTTTCAGAGCAATCATATCATATACTTCATTCGACTGGGTAAAGAGCATGTTGTGTTGGCAGCTGGCTTCGTTGAAGGTGCAGTCAGTGGTGGATGATGACAAGGCGGTATCAAATGTCCTCCATCCGCCGGAAGCGCCGTCGTTGGACCATGGTTGATAACGACGGAAGACATGGTAGGCAGTAGTACTGTACCATTGTTGAAAAAGTTATCAGTCGGCGGCTTTTCCTCATCTGCAGCCTCTATTCATGGCTCCAACCCTATTGTCGGGGTTTGAGAGAAGACGATCACCTCATTCGCGTGGAAGGTTTGCTTGAAAAGGGAGAGAGTGGCGGGCGAGCGAGGGACGGCACGAGGGGTGATGGCCTCTCACCGCCAAATCCTTCCAATCTGATCGGATGTACTGTAATATGCAAACGCGGAGTGCCAGCCATGGCCAGGACAGTCCCATATGCAAGAGAACGTCGTCGTCACACCCAGGTAGAGGAGGATGGGGAGTAGCAGCAGGAGGAGGAGACAAGCGAAGAAATCAAAGATGCTGCAATAGCATGAATGCAACAACAACAACAACAGCAGCAGCAGCAGCAAAGCAACGACTGGGTGCGAGGTCGGCCCGTTGGGCATGGGATAATAATGTTTTGCGCTATACTCCCTCCGATACTGTAACTCTGAATTGTCCCGGAGACACGCGATTCATATAATATGAGGATGAGATATACTTCAAACCTTCAAGTATTGGAAGAGCTGTCCAGCATCGGCCGGGTGTCGTACTACATGTTCTTCTTGTTGATTGATTGATCGATTGATCGATTATTGCATCGATTTGACAGTTTGGGTGCCGCGTAGGACGGAGTTATATGAGACTTGTCGAGTCGTGGAAGATGGAGAAGCCAGCAGCCGGATGTGTTCCGGCTTGTTTCGCGTGGGATATGGCCGCAGGAGTTGAGCGATGCGGAGACCTATCATGGACGGTCTAGGCCATCTGCATGCCGATGCCCATGTTCATGTCGTTCATGTTGTTGTTCATTCATGTTATCCATGGATACTGGACAACTGGACAGCAGTCAGGTCAGGTCTTGGGGAAACCCACGTGTCATTCTCCATATTGTTACATGCTGCAGTGTTGTTTCTTAGGCTGGGAAGCTTGAAGCGCGCATGGCCAGGAAGCGACGCAGAGCCAGATTATCATTGGCATGGTCGCACCAGGTGAAGCATGTTCTTCCAAGGGGAGTGGTTGGTCAACTTCCTTTTCTATACTACTCTGATGGTGGCACTCTTTGGATCCTCGGGGTTGCAGATAGAGATGGTGGTGTTGCAGTTGCAAGTGAACGAACGGCTTTGCGTGGTGAGGCCTTTTCTCTTGCCGAGACATACACACACCACACACACACACACCACAGACATCCACATACGAGAGAAAGAGTCGATAATGAGGTTACAACAAAGCCGTCACCAAAAAGCCACAATTAATGGTAGAGGATGCCTCTCATTTTTGACCTCTTTGTGATCTCTTTTGTCATCTCTCGGAGGGGTTCCTTGAGGTTCCTTGAGGTCCCCTGAGATGCCTCGAGATCCCATCCATCCCTCTAGCTCCCGTCGATCGGTCTTAGTGAAAAGGTTGAAGAGAACTAGACCCCTTCCTGCCGTCGCTAGAGCATTCCAATACTCCGGCAAGACGTAAGTCTTGTGTTATTACAGTGCTTCAAAGTGGTGAAGTAGTAGTAGTAGTATGGATGTATGGATGTATGTATGGATGGTGATTAGACTCAACCAAAACTACATACCTCACCTACCATGTGTAACCTTGAAGTATAGCCGGGTGTGTAGTTGAGTAGCTCGGTAAGCCGATGATGCACAGATATTCAGCTTCTTCCTCGACTTCCTTCTTCTTCTTCTTCGCCTTCGTCTTCGTCTTCCTGTTGTCTCTCCTGTACTTCTGGCGTTGAAAGGCGGTCAGCGTCAAGCGTCAATCTACTGGGATCAAGCGAAAGCCCCCCCCAGCCTTTTTCTGGCAGGACCGAGGACAGGGACCAAGTACAGGACCCCCCCTACCTAGCACCCTCCCCAGAAAAGTGAGCGACTTGGAAGTATTGCCAGAAGACGCCAAAGGCTTGCATTGCATATGGCACTTCAACCATTCACCTTTCTTTCCACCAAAAAGATTCGACTTTACCTCTTTACGACGGATCCCTTTCTGCACTTCCGCTCCCATTTATTTATTTCTCTTTTTTCTTATTCGGCCTCTCCTCTCGGGGCCTCATAAAGCCGCCACTACCACTTCGACTACGTCTACTAGGTACTCCTCCTTCCAACTACCACTACTACTACAGTACTACTGGAGAGTCTTTCTCCTGTCCTGTCGTGTTCGTCCAGAATCCACACCAGCGACGGGTCGTCGTCGTTGTTCATCGTAGAGCCAGCCCTCTCAACTTTCATTCATCTACATCCACCCCCACCCCAAACTTCCAACTCCCAACTACCCAGGTATCTTCTTCCCCACCCCCAGGAACCTCTTCTCTGTGCCTTGTCCTCCTGCTGCTTCGCAAGCAACGTCCACTGTCTACTATTTCCTGGTCACATGGCCAATTGCCCTTCAGAGACATCTCCTCAGCCACAATACATTCGCTGACCACATCTGGTGATCCTTAAAAAGGGTGGCAATCGCAGTACGTACCGAAGCCTCCAGCAGCTTCGTCCTCGACATACTCTCTTTCTGCTGCGCGTCCCCAATCGAAAAGGGTCATGAGCTTTCTGTGACCGTCTTTTGCATCGGATAACTGAGTGGGAAGGAGATTTGGGGTTGACACGAAAGACGACGACTGTAATGGCAGGAGAGAGGGTCGAGCTGAGCTCGCACTTGTGGACGCACAATGGGACCATGAACTCGACCACCATTCCGGAGGCTCAGAAGATACTCGAGGTGCTTCACTTTCACTATGCCTGGCTTCTGTTCGTCATCTTCCTCATAGCATTCATCGCCAACACGGTCCTCACGGTGGCACCAGTGGCGGAAGCGAAAGGACCTGTTCTACTAGGACCCGGGGGAAAACCGCTACCAATATCAGCTCGCAAGGCGAAGGAAGAACGCGAACGAAGACTGAAGCTCAAGGAATTCAGTCCAGGCCGGAAGGTCATCTTTCTATATCTCTCTGCAGCACTTCTGGCAACTTTTGTGGCCAATGGCATCGAAATCGTCATCCACGCTCTCACCAAGGCAGAAAATGGCTGGTGGTGCGGCAAAGAGATGGCTGTAAGTAGCAATTGCCTTGTGGCGGTCTCCAAGCTTCATACTGATAAATTCTTGCTTGCAGATATACGTTTGTGGGTCCGCCTTTTTCTACAGCATCTTCCTGATTTCATTGGTGGACGCCTCGCCTGCACCAAACATATCTCACCAGATAACCTGGACTTGCGGACTCCTTATGGAGCTCATCCTCCTGGCAGCGACACTCGCACTCTATACCAACTCGCACGCTGATGTCAATTCCTTGAAGAAGTTTCCTGGGAGGATTATCAGATCACCAACCGAGTGGGAGGCTGTTGAAATCACCATTGCCATACTTCGTGTCATTGTACTTATCGTCACTGTGGCTTTCTACACGCTATTCTCGCTGGAGAGACGATGGAAGAGCAAATTCCCGAACCGACCAGGCTCGGACAGCTCTGATGAAACCTCGCCGCTCCTCGTCAACGGACAAGCGAATGGCCACACCTACGTTCCTGGAAACGGAGCGATTGAGAATGGAACTACAAGACCTCCATCAGAGAATGCACCTGCCACTCCAGGTCCTCACAGCAGCGTGGATGAGAATCCTGCCTTCTACAAACCCGTCACTCTCCCGAGCAGAACTTGGTGGGAATACCTTCGGAGCTATTCTCTATTCTTTCCCTATCTCTGGCCAAGCAAATCTTTGAGGCTCAAACTTGTTGTATGTGCTTGTTTCTGTCTCGTCGTTCTGCAACGACTGGTCAATCTTGCTGTCCCGCTGCAGTTCCGTCATGTAACGAACGAGCTTGCCAAGACAAACGGGTTGAGTGAGATGCCATGGCAGTCGATTTCGCTCCTCATCGCTCTTAAATTCCTCCAGGGAACGTCAGGTATTTTGGGTGCTATCAGATCAATACTGTGGATTCCAGTGTCCCAGTACTCTTACCAGGCATTGACAACGGCTTCATTTGAGCACGTTCATAGCCTTAGTCTGGATTTCCACCTGGGCAAGCGGACCGGAGAAGTGCTCTCTGCTCTTAGCAAGGGTAACGCGATCAACAACTTCCTTGAGCAGCTCACTTTCTCGGTGATTCCTATGGTCGCTGATCTCGTTGCGGCAATCGTCTTGTTTGCTGTCATTTTTGATGCATACTATGCCATGATTGTTTCCATAATTACCTTTGCCTATCTCTATCTTACGATTCGAATGGCAAGATGGCGTTCAGAACAACGAAGGCAAATGACTGCCCTCAGCCGAGAAGAAGATGCTGTCAAAAATGACTCGCTCACTTCCTACGAGACTGTCAAGTACTTCAATGCCGAAGAGTACGAGTTTGCACGTTACCGCAAGGCAGTCGTTGCTTTCCAGCAGATGGAGTATAAGGTCACGATTTCGTTGAACATCTTAAATATCTCCCAGAACATGGTCTTCATGACCGGTTTACTAGCAACCTCGTTCATTTGCGCCTATCAAGTTACTATCGGCACACGAACAGTGGGCGACTTCATCCTTATGATATCGTACATGGCACAACTTCAACAGCCTCTTAATTTCTTCGGTACTTTCTACAGAAGTATTCAGAGTGCCATGATCAGTGGAGAGCGACTCTTGGAGCTTTTCAAAGAACAACCAACCGTTGTTGACGATGTTTCTGCAAAAGTGATGCCAAGCTGTGAGGGTCAAATTCGATTCCAAAACGTCAGGTTCTCATATGATAGTCGAAAGCCCGCTTTGGAAGACTTGAGCTTCACGTGCCAACCAGGTACCACAACTGCATTGGTGGGGGAATCAGGAGGTGGGAAGTCCACGGTCTTCAGACTAATCTACCGCTACTACAACGCTCTTGATGGTAACATCCAGGTCGACGGTAATGACATTGAAGATATCACCATCGATTCTCTCAGAAAACACATCGGTGTTGTTCCCCAAGACACGATACTGTTCAACGAGACCCTAATGTACAACTTGAAGTATGCCAATCAAGACGCGACCGACGAGGATGTCTATGCTGCTTGTCGAGCTGCTTCTATTCATGACAAGATCATCGCATTCCCTGATGGCTACGATACTAAGGTTGGTGAGCGTGGCCTTCGTCTGAGCGGAGGTGAGAAACAGCGAGTCGCCATTGCCCGTACTATCATCAAAAACCCTCGCATCATTCTTCTCGATGAAGCCACGGCCGCCCTAGACTCGACTACCGAGCAGAACATCCAGGAAGCCCTCAGGACTTTGTCAAAGGGACGAACCATGCTTGTCATTGCGTAAGTTCATCCCTTTCATATCGAGTGAGCAAACTAACGCAAACTTTAGTCATCGCCTATCTACAATTACCACTGCTGACCAAATCCTCGTTCTCCATGCTGGAAAAGTCGCTGAATCTGGTACTCACCAGGAGCTTATCGCCCTCAAAGGCAGATACTCTAGCATGTGGAGGAAGCAAATAAGAGCAGAGCGGGCTGCGGAGCAAGCGTCGGTCCTGGTCGCAAAAGCCAAAAAGCTCAGCGATGCCGCAATGGACCGACCCGGCTCGCCTCTCAGTGAAGACGTCAGCGATAATGACAACGAAACTCGAGCTCCAAGCATTGCCTCCGGCGACGGCAAATCAGACCACGGAGAAGCAACTGCGGAACTACAACAAATCGTAAAAAAACCAGGCGACGATAAGTAGAAGTCACCAAACACGCACACATACCTCTTTCTCAATAGTAAAGAAGCAACCTGATTCTCCACGACGATGCTTACATTCGACCTGGAACTAATTTGTTCAGAACTTCTTTACTTTTTTGGGAGTTTGACCGAAGGTCATTCGTTTTCCGTCGGTCACGAATACAGACAGAACAACACATCTCTAGGTACACATCAGACACATCCTCACTCTCGTTCTTCGCTCTTTACTGGATCACACACATATACACATACCACCACACGCTTAATCGCATTTTCACGTCTCTACGACTTTTTTTTCCCTTTCTGTTCATAATGGAGAAATGTGTTACGATGGAATTGGGTTTCTTCTTTCTTCTCATGGTTTGGGGAGCATAAAAATGGAGCATCTTTGGTGGATAGCGTTGCCTTTTCTTGTTTTTCTTGTTTTTCTTGCTTGCGCTGTATTGAAACCGGGTCTATACGACTTTGGTTCCCCATAGACGTTTTCGAGCGGGAGCGGGCTGGGAGGAGGGGTCTGGACTTGAAGCCATCAAATCGGTCGGGGTTTTATTCTATACAAAAGAGCGGTAGCGGCAGCGATAGCCAGACCTTTGCAATGGCTTATAGACAATATTGATGCAAATCACAACACATGATGATATGGAAGCAATGGAAATTTTCTATGGTGTGATTTTTGTGAGTGTTGTATGATGTCGCCGAGTTGACGATCGATATCCGTACGATTGGGACCGATGTGCTGATTTTGATTGCAATCCCATGCTGAGTGTTGGGGCATCCTTTTTAGGGACGGTCACATTGGGGAAGGAGAATAGGTGTTCATAGCATACTAAAGGAAAGAGCTCTTCAATCGCTGCATTTATCAGCTTTGCTGCCACTTCGACGGAGAAGGAAAATGCACGGCAATTGGTAAGAAAGGAAACTCTTCAATTGCTGTCTGGCTATACTACATCTTCCACTCGCCCATCCATCTTCCCAATATACATCCTCTCCAAAGCCGGCCATCACCATCTAGCGGTACTCGGGCTTAACGAAATCAGCGAATGTCTTTGCCTCCACGTGTCCGTGGTGTGCGTCGTGTCCGTGGGCATCATGTCCGTGTGCATCGTGTGCATGAGGGTCCTCAGTTGGGCCAACATAGTCCATCTTGTACACGCTTCCGCACTCTGGACAACGCTCGATTGGGCGTTCTTTGGACATCTGTGGGAATTTTTGGTTAGCTGCATGAAAGAGAAGGGGGCGATTGGGGGCGATTGGGGGGAGAGAGGGACTTACTCCAAGCCAGATGGTAACGTGGGAGTCAGCGGGCGAGCCGGTGCATCCTGCGTACTGCTCATCACCGAATGACTTGACCAAGATAGGGTCGGCGAGTGTGCCTATTCCATGTCATCCGTTAGCATATTCTCCATACTGGATATTTTCTTGACCCATAAACTGCGCTCCTGAATGTCTGTCTGTAGACTTCTCATCCCCTGTACTTCATCCCTCCTTAGAATTGACGTGAAAGGTGATCCCATACCAGTACGCGAAGAATCCAAAGGCTTCATGTCGAAGATATCCACGCCCTGCATCTTTCCCAGGATTTCCAAACGTTCCAAACCAGTTGCTTGCTCGAGATCAGTTGGGATAGTTCCCGGAGCAGCACCAGGGGCGAGAAGATCGGATTCGGTTTTGACTTCTGCTCTCTCGTTAGCCCTTAAGGTCTTCTCCATCCTCCATCTCCCCAAGCTCGCAATTGGGTCCCATACCGTCGAATGTCTTCAACTTCTTGTCTCCGCTGGTGGTGGAAGGTGTGGCATCTCCTAGAAAGTAATGCCAGACGGTTAGCTGGGTTCTTCATGGTTGATTGAGCGATTGATCATCGTATGATATCTGAGTGTTTCGAAGGGGGAAAGGATGCGTACGGCGGATGAAGGAGCTGGTGAAGCTGCGCTTCAGGAGGGGCGATGCCGTCGCTCGACGGGCGGCGTTGAAGGCGGTGCGTTGGAGAAACATTGTGTGCTCAATTGAGTTGTTGGAGGGGTGGACTGATTTTTGGATGTGAGGTCGTGTTGCCGAGTTGAAGCTGTTCGGGATGTTTGGGATTTACGCCTGAGGCTGCCAGTTTATCTTGGAAGGATTGTGTGCACGTGATCTGTAGCCAGTTATGTTTTCGGTATTTGATCGATATTCGGTCTTTGAAAATAAGTTCTAATCTACCATACCAATGGGAGCAATGCTTGCTGGCTATATGGTGTGATAAATGCTTTTGTTGTGTGCATTCTTAGACCGGGTTGCATAGCTATGATCTTTCAACGACGTTGTCTCAATTCGAAGAATGGAACTTTATGTGGAAATACTATGGACCCCTCGAGGCAATCGCAGCGCCAGACGACGGGTAAATGAAGCAATAGCTATGCTTGATTAGTTGAATGGCCGAGGATTTGGTCACTTGCTGTGTTTAATTTTCTCCAAAACGGTCGGCAGGGCACGATGGATTTATCTGCCTTCTCATCTTGTCGCGGCAGATCAACAGACGCGTTTTCTCATATTTCGATTTAACGTAGTTCTTTGGATAACACACGTTCTAGATTAATTCAAATGTATTATTTTCTGGGATATCCGATACTTAGATTGGCTTTCCAAACGCGTTTGCTGTCTCACTGCCAAGCACCGTACGTAGGAGGCATGTGGGAATACCATTCAAAGATATTCCAAGAATAAAACAATATTGTTTGGGAAGATATAATTAGAAGGATCTATTTATCTCACTGCCTCTCTGCTTACTTTGCGCTGGGGGTGCTTCCAAAACCAACTTGACTTGTTGAAAATTGCCAAATATTGCAACAAGAGAAGGGACCGTCCAAAAAGACGCTCAAAAAACTCAACAGCGTCATTCTTTCGAGGGAAGGAAGGAAAGTCTTACATACGAGCTAGATCATCTGCATATGGGACCCTCTGGGGTTCTTTGATTGAAAGTATATCACTTGTCAATCTCCTCACTTTGTGCTTTGTCAAATATTACGTTCAAAACTCCAAATATTGAGCAGGCCACCAAAAAATGTGCACCCAAAAACATGGCAACTCTGACAACCAACCCCAGAATTCAAAAATTCAATAATGCTCCAATATCAATCCAGTTCATCTGCTTCTGGTGCGCCCTACAATTTTTCAAAATCAAATTGACTTGTTCAAAAGTTTTTTGTTTACATTCTGCCGCATCCACACAAGCGAGGACCCAAAAAACCACCAAAAAATATAGACGAAAATGGCAAAACTCTACTCCCCTAGTCTAGCATTCGGGTAGGGGGTAAAGGACCTCTCTGAAATGAGGTTTTTGCGAATGTCATTTGGCGTATCGAACGAGGGGTTGTTGACCAGTTGTTATTAACTCTTATTCACTTCTTACAAACGGTTTGTCTTGAACACTTTACAGGTGCCACCTTTCGCTTGTTAAGATAAGCTTGGTTTATTTTAATCTATGTAGATAGTTTCTCGAATTCTGGTTTGTGCGGGTAAACTCTGGAAGTGTCGCTAGTGTTGCTAGAGGCGACGCGTCTGTTTGGTTGTGAGGAGGGTAAGCCGAAGTGAATGTTTGGTCTAAAGCTATGTCTTGGCGTGTTTTCATTCTTCCTGCCATTCGATTTTAGCAGATGTTCGCGTCCGAGAGATTTTGAAAGGCTTGGGCGTAATCTTTTCGGCCTCTTTATATTGACATCCGTGAATGTAAGATCTTACTGCTGGGGAACATATCTTCCACGAAGCTTCAAGTTCGCAGTTTCGAGCCATTACTTCGTTCTATCCAGGCCTAGGCATCAACCTGGGATGCGATACAGATATCAGCATGACGACAGCTTATATCGATACATTTGTTTTGATGAAATATCAGAATGGAGGGAAGTGGGGCTTCCGATCCAGGTCGTAGACACCCTCGTCACATTGCAGCCGCTTATCAAGAAACGCTTTGCGCAGAAAAGTATCTCTTTGTAACTGATCAAAATTTATTGCAATCAGCGTTGTTCTAAAAATTCGTGGCAGGTGCGCCTCTTCGTGGTTTCTATTCTTGCCGGTTGCTCGGCACTGATATTCTCATCTGCGACAGTTATTACTTGAAGCTGAAGGGAAAGCAGAAATCAGGAGCGGCAATGAGGGATCGTTGCTCGTAAGCTTCGTACAATGGAAAGAAACCGACAATCTCAGGTGAAAGAATGCGCAGACTGAAGAGACATCACATGCATTTGACATACATTTTGTACTCAATTCTTCAACGGCAAGACTTGTGTTCCAGTAGTTGAATCATTAAATTTCATTTCCCTAGGACTCAGCCGTTCATTATTTGAAGCCGCAAGTGTCTCTTCGGTATTTATATCGAATGCGAGAGTGTGTTCAGAAATATGTGGACATTGAACCTGCTACTTCCACTGTGGCATTCAAAGATGGATGCCAGGACAACGAATTCCCTGAATATGGACGAGGCTGGCTTTAGAGGGGTCCAAGTTCACAACTTCGCACCGAATCTTGAATACCATCGAGACTGGGGGTTAATTGTTCCTAGGACCGGGCTTATGGTCCAAAATAGGGCTTAGTTCCTGGACATTAATTAAGTGTAGAATCTGGAAAGCTGGAAACGCTTGTTGAAAAATTTGCCCAAAACGTTGCGGTTTCCCGCAACGTTAAAACATGCCACAATCCACATATAATAACGGTCTATACTTCTATTATAAGAGGAATCTGACGCAAGTCTGGATGTGGACAATGCACTAGCTTTCCCAGCATTTCCAATTGCTGATCATGTTGCATTGATCATTCTTCTGCCAGGTTCATCCCAGATTTTCCCACCCTCAGGGTCTAAGGCTTGTTGCACTATTTTCACAAAACAGGATTATCCCCAATGAACATAATACTTAGCTTCTTTCAGGCGGCAATTTCGTTACCTATTTCGTAGTTTTGTCAATGGTGTTAGCAACTGCCGAAACAAAAGCAAGCCAGCTTATTCCTTCCCGGCCGCCACCAGCGGTACGACATGCTTCCCAATATGGCAATATTGATCTACTACTGTTTGTGTCGTCCGAGTCGAGACATGGGGGTTGCTAGTTTGCATGAAAAATTTAGCTAGAGGCGCAAATAAGTACTCGAGTAGGTAAGGGCACGATTGCAAAGAAGCATGGAAGAGAACTTGTTGTGCAAATTGGGCAAATTGTCATCGATCTTGAACAGTGAGGCATGGGAACAGTAACAGTAACTGGCAGGCGAAGTACAGCTTTAACTACCTACCAATGGCAAGTAGTGGATGGCAGGTTTTGCTTTTTAGAATCATCCACAACCAACCCTTTGTCGCCTCGTTGTGACTAAAAAAAACCCTTTCCCATGACGAAAGAGAATCGAGAATCCTTGTGAACGAGAACAAGAACCTTCACAAGGATAGCTTGATTTAGGAAGCAACATCTTCCAGCTAACCTGGGCTTTGTTGAGACCAAAAAGATTAGTATGTTGATCTGCAATGCTTCGGTCGTCCAAGCACAAACTTGGTAGCCAGAGCAAGGCAAATTAATTCTTGATTCGCTGACGTTGCGAAAGTGATGCATGCATGAAATCCAGGAACTTTTGGCGATTGGACCAGTAAGAATGGAGGAAGCCACTGCAGGTCGATGAAAGAATTGTAGGTATGCAGGGAGGGAGGCAAACTAACAAGTTTAGGCATACGAAGATATTATTTGCGCGCTATGAGTTTCTTTACTCTTTAAGTGGCAATTGGGTTTTGGAACAAAGACGTTCGTGATCCTCGCTTCGCTTCGCGCTTGTCATTGACGCCACATCCACGGGTAGAAAGTACGTTTAAAACGTTTTAAAAAACGTTATTGTGCCGCTGTGGGCGCGAGATTACTGATTGGGTATACCTTTTCGCTTCTCTTTACTTTTTGCAGAAACAATACTTTCTCTTAAAATCTTAATCTTAAATCTTTGAAGTTCAAGTGACGCATCTCAGCCGTTTTCTGCATGTGGAGCGGATAATCCCCATCGTGACGGGGACTACTCGAGCAAAGTCCACTCGCTCACTACGAGTAGTGCGCGTTATCTCCGTAATTTCAAGATCTAGTACAGGCAAGT
Organism: Tetracladium setigerum; assembly: GCA_031472005.1. Taxonomy (NCBI): domain Eukaryota; kingdom Fungi; phylum Ascomycota; class Leotiomycetes; order Helotiales; genus Tetracladium; species Tetracladium setigerum. The sequence continues at coordinate 3,372,999 of PZJY01000002.1, forward strand.
GGTTCGGCGGATCCCAGTGTCAATCATTGATCTTTCAACCTGGTTCTCCAAGGGGGTCAAGTGAGAAGGGATCTTTCTGGAAGACTTCTCCCCCAGAGCTCATTTAAACTTCAATGCATCGTTATTCAATACACTTCCCTAGCGTGATTGATAATTGATCACTCATCAATAGTTGAGCCAGCCGTCTCTCCCACGACTTTTCGTAGTTTTTTTTGTCCTTTTTTTTTATAGTTTTTTTCGTTTGCGGGAGTAACTCCCACTTTTGCTTCTTGAAGTTTTTCGATTACTGTATAGTCACAGCATTCATTTCCAGTCAGTACCTCGTAGTACCATGGAAACATCTATGTTTAAGTCTCAAATAAACGACAGCCAAGGCTGAACCCCTCGTCGAATCGTGAGCATATTCGGGTGCCAGATCCGAAACACGGACTCTGCCCCAAGAACAATCAAAAAGCCATGTGGACTCTTTTTTTGAAAATTTAATCAATAATCTTTCGATGCTGCCCAAAAGTTACAGATTAGATCAGCCAAGATGATCAAATCTCAAAGACCTTGCACAGAATCAATCCCTGAGTTTGCCAGCAATATGCCCGCGTGACTTGTGGGTATTGGACCATTGGTACTGGTTTTTTGACCCGCACGGATTAGCAAGCGATCCAAACAGACAGCTGTCAAATTCGAAGCCAAAAACGCGGTCATCTGTGCGTGCGGTGGGCGAGTTTGAAAGTATTGACTTGCTTCCATGTTCAAACGGTAAGTCTCACTTCCCCACCAATGGGTCTCATCTTACAGTACAGTAGACCCATCATCCAAAATTAAGCACATGTCAAATAAAGGCTCACCAATCACCGAAAGCAATAATTGCTCTTTTTATCCAAAGCACTCTCAACGTTGATATCAATAAATTCCAACCAAACAAATATCACCCAATGCCGAAAAGGCTCATGAAACCAAACACATCCATCCAAGATGATAGGGTCAATCTGGCTCAGAGCCAAAACGTCACCGCCCAACCAATAAACGGCCCCTGCCTGCCTGCCCTGCCTGCCTGTCCACAAAAGTAGCCAATGTCTCGCCTGAAGCCGCCAAGCGCGCTCAACACACACCCTTAAAGCAACCATGCATGAAAATGCAATATCAACCTCGTTAATGCATGAGCCCTTTCCATTTAAATCTCCGAAATCTACGGCCCAAATCGATAGTGCTTTTATCGATGGCCACTTGGATGCAATTTGATCCATTCAGATCGCCGTCGTCAGCAGTATGAACAGATTTGATTGTGATTTCACAAAAAAGACGCGCCCTTGAAATTGGATTATTGGACCACGACCGGGCAGGCCCAAGAAAAGGGGCAACAATGTATGAAATTATACCCTGGGATTGATGCATATGAACGGCCTGGGTCTCGGAGGCTTGCGGAACAATGGCTGTGACGTGGGTACCCGGCTTTGGGGATTCCGTTGATCATGCCCTGAAAGAGTTGTGGAGGGGTGTGTCTTGCTTTTCTCGGAGGGGTAGAGAAGTGAGGCAAAGGCAAGGCAGGCGTTCGTTTGACATCGTAAGGTTAATTGTGCGTTGTTCGTCTTTGCTTTGATGTGGTTCCATGGGTTTCCACAATTTTGACTCGTTGCCTCGCTCGCTCGTCGTTGAGTCGTCATGCTCAGGGTAGCCAGGGCTGGCACCTGGAAACATCGAAGGAAACATCTTGGGGGAACAGGAAGTTGCGCCGAGATCCTGCAACTGGAGTGGAACTCTGGATATCATTATGGAATGTAGGACACTGACTCAACAGCTAAGTAATAACTATCTACAAGATTATTTTGCTTCTTTTTCTAAAACCCGCTCAAGGACTTGCGTTGCTCACATAACTTCATCAAGAAAATGTTTCCCCTCCTCCGCGTACAATAATGAAATAGGAAATATGTTTATGTTGTGTGTGTGTGAAAAGGGGACTCGCCAAAACAAAGATAACAGCAAAGAAATCAAAACGCTTGTGTGCAGTAAGAGAACAACAAAATGGGGGGTATTGTCCTCGCCAAAAGATATAAACAAAAATTTCAAAACAAACCAAAAAAAAACTTTGACGCAAGGAAAATTATGGTCCCGCTTCGCTTCTGACCGTACTGTTCGAATTTCATCCCGTACTCCTCCATGAATGCGCCTGCCTCCCGGGTATCTGACCTCCTATGCCATGCTCTTCATATATCAATCATCGATGTTCCAAGTATTAAAACGTGTTTCGGTGCGTGCCGGCCGCAGAAAATGTTGAATCAAGAAGAAGAATCTGTGTATGCGCGCGATCATCTAACCAGATAGGATGAAGAGATGCTTGCGGTTGAGGTTTTTGTTGAATGCGAGAAGTGGCGGATGCTTGGTACGCTTTCATATTGGAAAGGATTTGGCGTCGAGACATAATCCACGTTGTAGGATTCTGGAGTGGACTCCTCCGGCTCGTTCGAGCTAGAATACTGTGTCCCCAGGGTCAGAAGCGTGCGCTTCCTCTGGAGACGCGGGATGCTATACATCACCATCACCATCACCGTCATCATCCCCATCCCCATCTCCTTCACCAAGGCCACCACCGCCACCAGCAAGCTCTTCTGCCTTGTCCTTGCATGCAGTAGATGTGAAGCCTGTGCCAACTTTCTGTGCCACGATTCGCCATTTGTCTTGCTCGTACTCATGGAGGGCGGTTTGAAGCTTTTGGATCTGTTGCAAGTTAGAGGCCACCAAACACAACAGGAAATAACCTGGAACCTACAGTCTCGTCTGTCCACTGCGTAGTTTTGGCCTTCAGTTTTGTGCAATATCGTACTTGCAGTGTTCCTGAAGACCGACCTGGAAAGAACTCGGCGATTTGCTTCCAGGTTAGAGACTTATTTTCCTTGAGATCGACAAGAAGTGTATCATCTTCAGCTGTAAATTTGAGCTTCGGGCCGCGGGGTTTCGCAGCTGGCTCGGGCATCCCTTCCATTCCAACCATGCTTGGTGCACCAATTGACATCTGACTCGATTCTCCATCAGCTCGAAAGCGTTTCCCTGTTCCATCAATAGTAATAGGAATCTGATGAGAATGATAGGGTGCTGGCTGCTGTTGCGCAAGTCCATGGCCATGACCATGACCGTACGGATTCATAGACTGATGCTGTATCATCGAGGGCCCTCCCATTTGCATTTCTCCATGATGCATGTGTTGTTCAGGCAAACCCCCCATTCCTAACTCTCGTCCCATATCATCTGTCCTCGGTCGTTTCGTCCCCGTTGCGTGCTGCTGTGACTGATGAGACTGATGCGGTTGATGCACAGAACTGCTTGGATGGCCCATATCTTGCCTACCACCGTAATGGGGAGGCGGTTGGTGTTGATTTGACATCCGGGGTACACCTGTGAATATGTGATGTGGCGAATACTGGAGTTGGGGTGGGTTTGGGTGAAGATGTTGATTGTGTGAAGGAATATGACCTCCGTGATGCGGATTGATGCTTTGAGATTCGCCGCCGTGCTGAATTACTTGTGGGTGCGTGAAAATACGCTCCTCTGGATGCGAGTCGGCTGGTGCGCCATAGTTGATATAAGTATTCTGGCCTTCTTCGTGGCCTGGTCGATATCCAGACATGCATGGATTCCTCCGCCACAGCGAGCTGCCAACGCAGTTCGCTGGGGCAAAGTTACTAAGTGCTGAATCACCGCTTAGGAGCGTTGATGTTTCCAAAGTCTTGTTGACGTTGTGTTGCTTGACGATTGTTGTGTGCTGCGCGACTCTGCGTGTTTCGAAAGTTTTGCTATATAATGCGGTTCTATAGGTTGCCCGTTGAATAGGCGACTACGGCATTTGTCCTCCAGATGCAATAGGAAAGACTTGAAACTCAAAGCTTGCCTTCTTCCGTGAGGGGCGCTGTTCCGCTATCAGGCGGTAGGTAGTTGTAAGGAATTAATAATGAATGGGTAAGTTGAAAAAAAATAGAGAGGGTGGTAGGGAGGCGCCTTTGCGTTATATCTTTCGTGTGATCAGCAGAGGACCAGGCATTGATGAAAATGTCGTAGCCAGTAATTAAAGGTACGGACGCGTATTGCAATGACTCAAAAGAGAATTTTGATTCGCTGTGGCCGAGACGGTAGATGTGTTGGGCAGGTAGGCGGAAGATGCTTTTTGGGGAGCCATCAATTCCTTTGGATTATGCCCTGCTGCCGGCATGGTATCTCCATAACCAGATTGAGACAACCAAGCAAAGGAGATCCCGAGCCGATAGAGCATTCGGACGAGGGGGAGGACTAGCATGGGGACCAGAAGTAGGTGTTTGGCTCATGAGACCTTGACAAGCAGGGACAACGATGGCCGTCATACTCCACTTGGAGGGGGGTGGAGGGGAGAGACGCCTCGAAAGGGCTGAGAGTGGGATGAGATACACGGGAGAGCAGTCTCTGAACAGGCATTAGAATAGCTCTAGAAGCTGCATGGAAGCATATAAAACCAGGTTGTGGATTGGCAATTGGGTGTGGCGATTGATGAAACCCTTGAGCATTTGAACAGGCCAAGTTAAATCCCCTGCTCTCATCCCGGGACCCGAAGATTCTTCTCGATCTGATGTTCATGCGACAACATGGGTTTAGGCCCTGGCTTCAATAAAGAATAAAAGGGGCCAAGTGAAGGAAGTGAAGAATGGAGGGACAGCACTGCGGTCCAATCTGGCGGAAATGAGTAAAACAATGCGAAAGCCCCAAATGGGTGGAAGTGAACTATTTTCTATTGAAAGTCAGGTAACACGCTTTAGATGATGGTCAATGGCTGACTGACAAGGGGCACGAATGCGGTAGTAATTCGGGGAACACCCGGATTATAGGGAGAGAGAGGGAGCATGTCGATATCATGTACAAAAATAGTGCTGATATGTCTATCATCTCGCGTTAACAACAAGGTGTTCAGCTGCCTCGTGGTTGAGATCGTCCACTAAGTTACTACTTCTTAGTTCACCCGAGGAGTTGGCATCCATCGTTGTTGCTTTGACCCATTTCCGGAGAAATAAAGAAGAGTTGGGATTGAATGGCATCACCATGGTAGCCAGGATTGCACGGATCAACAACGTGTGGTGGGCGTCATAATATTGGAGGATCCCTGGAATGTTCAATGTCAACCTTGTCCAATTCCAGGTTCTGCTGCTAAAATTGGAATATATTCAACGTCTATGTATTACATTACCTCCTGGATAAAGTTATGATCTTCGATTGCCACAGTTCGTGCAAGTTTTTTTAACTTTCAATTTTTCGGCATGGTGGGATTGTATTTGCAAGTTGGCAGACACCACACCACCACACCGGACCTTGGGGCTTACATCCGTAACGTCTTCGACCAGCTGCTGCGAACCGGATTGGAAGTGCTGCGACCGCAAGCCGTTCGACGCTGTGACGTTATCTGAGCCCTAACCTGGGTCATGGGGCTCTGGGACTCGGAGAGACCTGGGAGGGAGCCTCCTCCGGCAAGGGCAGAGACGAGGATGGCTGGATGGCGGACTGTGGGGTGGGTGTGCTCTCTCTTTGTGTGTGTGGAAAGCAAGTAGGGATGGATGGTGGTTGAAAATGTGACAGTAGTAGCAGGCAGTGAACGGTGTAACATGTAGAGTAGCAGTTCGTCTGAGTTCGTCTGAGGTAGATGATGCAGCGCACAGATGTACCAACGCCACCTTGAAACAACATCCGGGGGTGTTGTTTGGAAGGCATGTTTGCAAGACAAGCCAATGAAGCCAAAAGGCGATGTGTCATTGTGTAGGTGTTCTTGATAATGGATGACAGATGCGCTTGTTGCGCCAGTGGTGTTTCTAGTAGTAGTTGTGGCGGCGATGGTGGTCATGATGAAAGGTAGTCAAAATTAGATTTGCTGGTGCCGAAAAGGAGGGAGGTCAAAATAGATTCTGTATGTAGGTACTGCACTGTATTGTACATCACCTACCAACCTTGGGAGGGGAGGAATTGTGTTTAGCCTGCGGTACCTGCATCCGTCTTTCGCATATCCGCATTCCTCGTTCTGCATCATTCTGCATCTGTCCTGTATCTGTATCTGTATCTGCCTTGCCTGCATCTGGACGACCGAGGTGAGAGGTGAACCCCCTGGCTGGTGGGCGTACTACCTACCCGTTGTTGCACCGCCGTTGCCATCTTCACTGTACGAAGTACGCATAATGCAATTGAGACACCGTGCGAGCATTTCAGTTGTCGGGTCGTCGACTTCCAGGCACAAATGAGCAGGTCAAGAATACGGATTGGGCAATTAAATGTGGTCACCGGCGGCAGCTGCAGCTACGCCAAGCAAAATCAGTGTCGCATAAAAACGGGCCTACCAACAAACTCACGATGTCGAGCGCTCCAGCCCTTCCAATATATTCTTGTCATGATCATTGGCTTACTATACAAATAACACTTTGGTACACTACACCCCACACTCCGCTTTAACGCCGCCCAAAAACATGGTGCTGAAATCTTCCTTCAATTTCCATTCCGGATCCCGTGTAACGCACCACTACCACCCAGTACATCCCATCAATTACGAATCCTCTATGCAAAGGTGTCCTCCCTATCGACCCAGATATCCTCCAATTCGGCAAAGTTCTGGAAATGAAGAGGGCGGTGCTGATCACTGTAGAATGGTAAAGGTGTATCAATCTTCACATGAACCGGCTTCTTCTCCATCCCGCCGAATGAACTTCCCATGAAACTGTAATTCCAAGTGTTGTTCTCCGGTACTAAGAAGTATCCTCGGATCTTGTCACTTAGAAGGAGCTGGCACTTCTCACCCATAGTGGTGCTGAAGCCCTGCGGCTGGTCACTCCCCATATCTTTGTTCTCGGCACCCCATTTGTATCCGGTGGGGTGAGAGCCCAGGATGCAAGAGACACACTGCCTGGAGTAAAGGAGACCGTCATGCTGACGGTCTTCTTGTCCCACGACTTGTGCGCGTTCATCAGCCGAGAATGCTGTGTGACATCCATAGCAGTCATGTACGGGGGTTCGCTACCGGAAACGGTGTGAATGATACCTAATGGTTCCATTTGATCCAGGTATTCATGCTGTGGCAATTGCTGAGGTAGCTGAATGTCTCGTGTGCTTCCAATCTGGGGGACCATAACGATACAGCGGATCTCCTTTACTTGGTCGTTGTCCGGAGGAGATGAGCCGTAAAGGTACCCAGCCACTTGCACTCGAAGATCAGCAATTGTGATGAATCGTTTGAGAATATTCTTCGGCATGATGTAGGTGAAGTGGTCGTCTTCCTTGATATCATCCGACGAAATATAGATGTTATTGGATCGGGTGCGGAGGTTAGAGGTGGCGATGGCTCGGGTTCTCCATTCAGTCTTGGACGCAAAGGTTTGTTGTTCGAACTGCGAGGTAGTCGTGACAATGATATCTTCTCCGTGAACGTTCTGGGTCTTGGTAGTCACAGCCGTCAGCTGCTGCTGCTCCTGCTGCTGCTTCTCAATTTCCGCCGCTTGTTGACGCTGCATCGACGGAGCACTGATCTCCATTCCTAGAATGATATCCCGTACTTCACTCATGGTCAAACTGGAAGTGTTGACATTGTTCTTTTTCCCATAATCGTTCAGGATGAGATCTCGTAATTGCGTCTCAACCTTGATCCAGTCCTCATCTGCCAAGGATGGCCAGATGTGATGCTCTTGCGTGATGACCGTCTTATCAGGCCTCAAAAGTAGCTTTGTCTTGTCTTGGTTGACATGGAGGGCTCGCAGGATCAGGACCAGACGCGAGAAGGCAGTATAGGAAGAAATCGACTTCAACCACTCATCATAAAGATTGAAAAGTACCATCTGGGGCTCGGTGGCACGGAGAATCATGTCACCTAGCTTTTCGACCTTCATGGCAGCCTGGAAGGGCAATTGAAGCTCGGATGCTCGAATTGAGATGTTGGGGAAATCGAGTAGATGTACCTCCAGGGGATCGAGCAGACCTTTTCTCGTCACGATCAGTTGCTTGGGCTGTTCTTCGACAGGAAGTGATCGAATCAGAGCCGCAACTTCTTCTGCCGTCTTCCATTTTGCCAACTGACCAAGACGCTTCTGACCAGCCCATACGCTCGTATGAATGATCTTCAAAAAAAGTTGACCAGTACGCGGGTTGAAGATGAAAATTGCGCCGTTGATGGGTTTTGTTGTCAAATTTCCTTCAAAGGTTTTGTGAATCGTCACACGATATACATTGGTGTCATCGATGAAGAGTTGAATCTGGTTGCTGAAGAGTTCGGAGTAGTTCTGAGAATTCAAAAATTCTTGATTGCTCTCAGAAGCGTAAAGCTGCAGACCCTTTCGAATACGCTCGCGAAGAACATACAAAGCGGGATTTGCCTTCATAATCTTTGCCATTGCTTGCTGAATAAGCACCTTCAACCCAGGGAAATATTGACCATAAGCCGAGTAAAGATTGTACGCGAGATCAATACCAATCATAAGACCAGTGGCCGAAGGATAGATACTCATACTGTCGGTAGTGTAGTCAAGATACTTGGCGCGAACATATCGCTCAATATCGTGAGAGTCGTAGTCACCATATCTCAGTTGAACATCGAGCCAAAATTTATTGGTGGTGGTGGGCTCGATGACATCCTTGGTATCGAAAAGAATAGATGGACGTGTAACGTTCCACTTATGACTTGCGAACAACAGAATGTCGGCACAAGAACTATTCATCTTGTATGACTTTCGAGGATGAATAGTCTCCTTTTGAACGGTCTCGATACCCAATTGTTCAAGCTCCTGATCAAGCGTTTGGCAAAGATCCATGACAACCGACTCGTGAATTTTCTGCCACAAATGTGCTCGGAATATTTGGATGAGAGAGATCTTCAATGTGGGAATTTTGCCGTGCAAGAAGATACCTGTCAGATCCAACTGAACCTGGAAACCAACGTAAACGTTGGCTCTGTTGATTGTGGGCGCTGTAAAAGTCAGTTTTGACCAAATGCCAAGTAAAAGTGGAGAGGGGATGACTTACACCACCAGAGAGTGAAGCGACGGTTGGGAATTTGGTTAAGACCAGATCGTTGGGCGTTTGTCAATTTCTTGAACTTCATCGATTCTTCGAATCCACTATTGAATGCGCAGTCAGTATTGGGACTTGGGGGAAGTCTGCCAAATAAGAGGCAGAAAAACATAAAAAATGACAACGTACCTGGCTTTCTCCCAGAAGAGACCTTCCCAAGATGGGAATGCCGTTGCCTTGAACAGAGTGTGCTCAAGAATAGTCTCAACACCCCCAAGGGCTTGGATAACATCGGTTCTGTATGCGTTCAAGTTCCACAGTTTTCCATCATGACGTTGGCTGGTCCACCAGAATGGATTGCTCTTCATCAATTGATAGGTCTTAAATTCAGTTCGTGCACGGAAGCCTTTGTCGAAACTCAAAGTACTTCGGTCTTTCTGGAATAGAGTATTGATACGAGGCAATCCTCTGTCCCAACTGTCCTCGAGGTCTTCAAGCGTAAGTCTGCGGTTTTGTTGATTGGCTTCCTGGCGTTTCTGGGAATATTCTGTCCAAACTCGCTGAGAATCAATGAACTCAGCTTCCCAAGGAATGATGTATCTGAAGATATTTGGAATCAGAGTCTCCTCATCATGGGTCATACCAGCGCGGTAATGAGTAACGCCAACGTCGGTTTGTTTTGACCACCTTTTGTCGCTCGTCGGAATGAGAATATGGGAACCAGATATCATGCCAAGACCACCAAGTTCTTTAGGCGTGTAGAAAACAGCCGGTGGGAAACGGGAAGGCATCTTCGAATTCAGACCAATTTTTACACGAGTCTGAATCTTGGTCTCGCATTTGACAATTGTATCAAGGAGATTGACAGTCGAAACAGCTGCCTCACGATAGTAGGTGAAGAGTGCAATCAAACTTGTGTTCCATTTGTTGGCGATTTTGGTGAAGGTAGTCGATCCCGAAGACATCAAAATTTGGCGAATGCGATTATTGAACTTGGCAATATCCTCCTCGGTAACTTGGAGGAAGGCATGGGCGGTTCTTTCTTTGCTAGTGTTGTCAACTAAGGACCACACACTGTCTTTAACGGGGAATTCGTCATTCTGATTTCGAATTTTTGGTAAGATGCGAACTTCAAAGCCACACATTGAGAACAATAAATTGGGGTTATCTCTGCTGTAGACACTGGAGAATGTGTCGTCCCAATCGATAGTTGTAACGGACCGTGGCAATCTGTTTTTCAAATCCCAGAAGACTGCACGGCCAAGGTTGACATCATGTCTCATCAGGCGCATTCGCGAGTCTCTGGGCCAACACTTCTTGTTCCTATAGCCGATCACATTTTCGAAATTTGGATCCGGTTGTTCTGTGAGGAAGCGCTGAATCAGATCTCGTGATTCGTCGGCACTGAAGCGGAAGAAAACCCAGATACGGTCAATATATCTGGTGTAAAGTCGAATTGGGTGTCTCGTCTCTGTTTCGCGATCGCGGAACTGAAGGAAATCGTTGGGACTCTGTGGTGGGCCAGCAATCTCGCTAGCACGTTGAAGACCCAGAAGGAGCAAATCGAGCACAAGACCATAGTACTGGAAGACAAACGCCGAGAATTGGAGTCCCCGAATCATGCCGTAACTATTCACATGGTTCATGTCTTTATATGTGAGCTGAACATTGTTCTTTGAAGAAATGTAATCAGCAAGATTGTGGTCCATAATCAAGCGAAGAAGTCTGTTGAGTAGAGTAAGATCAATCTTCTCATACACCTTTGACAATTGAGTTTCGATCATCACGTTACACTCTCCATCAGCAGTCTCCCAGACCTTGTCGAGATTGTTGATCCCTGGGCCCATTTGTAGGTGAGCAAGGGAGGGACTTCTGAATCCGAAGGCTTGATCCACGCTGGGAAGAGATGTCGCTGATCTGCTTGATACCAGAGGTATTGATCAAGATAAGCGTCACTGATCTTTTCGACTGGTTCAATATCGTAGACAGGATTGATAGTGCTGTAATTGTCATTCATATCAATACCAACCTCCTTGAATGCTCGCTGGGTAAGTAAGAAACGTTTGATGCGTTCCAAAGTTGTACCCGGGCTGTCGTAAGCCTGCTCGATCAAAGCAAGCTCTTCACGTTGGCTTTGATTAAGACGACCCTTGACGGAGTATGCTTCTCGAAGGCGTTCAAGGGCGAGAATTAAAATTTTGGTGTCGTGTTTGTAGGACACGCTAGGAAATGGGATTGGGGAGAATTTCCTGGACTCCAGCCAATGCACAGTTGTCGTATAGATCGCCACTGCTTCCTCCGATGAAACATAAGGTCCATCCTTCATGTAGTTATGTTGGCGTTCTTGCTCAGCCTTGAGCCAAAGTCGAGTCAGACGACCAAGATTCTTCTTTGCAACGGTCTTGTCAACGGTTGCTCCCCTTCGTATACGTTCTCTGTTGTAATGTGCAACGGAGATCCACCAATCAGCCTTGCTCTTCACATATCGAAGAATGATATTCTCGATGGGTGCTGGTAAACCAGGTACTTTCCATGGAATGTTACTCTTCCAACATCTCCAAGCCTCGGACAAATGCTGGAGAACGGTATTGACCTTGTTTTGCTTGATTCCTTCCGGCATCATGTCCATGAGATCAGCCATGACCGATGCACGCAATTCAAGATCGAAGTGGGATTCGACACGTTGCTTTGTGACAGTCTTTGCAACACCCTTGCTGTGGCGACCTTCGAATTGACGGGAAAGAAGGTTTCCAAGCCATCGCTCCAGCAGTGGAATGATACCACGCATAAAGAAGAGCCACACCCTCCAAGCTGGAGCCCAGAAACCACATCCAGGGCCCTTGCCGACTGGTCCAGAATTGAATCGGTAATAAATCAAATGCTTCAAATCTTTGCAAGTCCTGATTTGATGCATGAGCTTGTACTTGTACCGATACATTCCAGTAAGTTGGCCAACATGATTAAAAGCATAGAGAATGCCGTCGGCCAGTTGAAACGCGTCAATGTTACCCAGGCGATATTGCACTTGAGCGTCAACGATCAATTTCGTTAACTTCAAAATCTCACGCATGAGATGGAAAGCATTACCAAAACGCGACTTCTTTCGCTCTTTGGTTGTCAGAGTCTTGACAGGCTTCAAATTAAAATTGTAATCGAGATGGAGGTAGGTGAGATTCTTGCGATGGATGAGAAGATTCAACATGTTGAACCCTTGTCGACAAACTTGAAGACCAGCTTCAACCCAATCAATCGTAGTCTGTTGAAAGAATTTTGTTTGCTTCAGAGTTTTCATGAGACTCTGTTTGTTTTGTGCCTTTGGCTTCTTTTTGTGAAGTTCATTCAGAACATAGGTTTTCAGGAGCTTTTGGTACGAAACTCGGACCTTAACAGGCTGTCCTTGAGGACAATGCTCGAGATACCACTGTTTCACGAGCGGAACATCTTGAGCTCTCACCATGCGACCTGAACGACGATCAAAAGGATAAGGAGCCCACCACAGAGCAATCGCAGAAGCAGTCTCGTCAGTGTACAATTCCTCATCGGCCAAAAATGGCTCTACGTCTTCTGGAAGCTCGAAAGCATCTTCTTCTGGCTCCTCGTTGTTTCCTTGCCCAAATATTTCGTCCTCGTGGCTGATTGTGATATTCTTTGGGGCAACAGACCTCGAAGATATAGGGTTTATGACGGGATCGAAGTAAAAGGCAGGCAGGCTTGGGTCTTCTGCTCGGACGTAGACAATTTGAGGGTGTGAGTACCATTGCAGCTTGACGCTTCGTGGCAGCGAGTTGTAGACGAAAGGGAAAGCTACACGGTATTCTGTCCGGATCGGGGCGCGGAAAATGATTCGGTCGATAGCATTGAACTCGCCGAAATCCTCGTCGTTAGGATCAACATCTTTGTAAAGAGGCTCGAATCGTGGTCCACCTGGGATAGCCACATTTAGTGCTTTCGCAGTCTGGAAGCTATTGAGCTCGAACATGTGAAAATAATTCTTGTCAACCAAATCGCTGAGAAGTTGGTGGCTGAGTCTGTATAGTGTTGCCATCTGCGGCAGTGAGAGATTCCACTCCTTGTAACTAGGACCATTAACATGTGGTGTGTCGAGTAGTGGCCGATTCTCGTAAAACCACTCTACAACAGCTCCATCTTCGGCATCGTCCAGTTCCATTTGAATTGGCTCCAAAGGTTCGACATCTTCGATATTTTCGGACCAAGAAAGAGGGGGCTCTTCATCATCGAAGGGAGGAAATCGCATTCGTTTGAAATGTCTTCTGTCACTCTTTTCTCTTCGCATACACACCCACATCGTAGCCCATTGGGCGTGAAAGACTGGTTCGATGACTCTGGGGGTCTCGTTGACCAATGTTAAACACCCGTTGACGTGATATAGGACCTTGACCTCTCTAGCAGACTCCCAAGGCATGGGCATGTTCTCCAAAAGCTTCATCACCGCATGAGGCATGAACTTCAAAGCTCCCAAGTAACTGCGCTTGTCGCTACTGAACTTCTTCTGCGAAACATCTCCAATATCCTTGACGATCTTTCGAAGATGCTCTGGGGCATGTCGGCCTTCTGCGTCTCCACAAAGCCTCCCTTTCTCTTTTCCCCAAAGCGATTTCGTTGTGATCGTAACCATTCCTTCTTCTTTTGCGCGAACTTCGCCACATGGGCATCTGCTTGTGGCCGGTAACCTGGAGGAGGAGGAGCCCCAGGCGGCGCGCCCAACATTGATGGAGGCGCCGAATTCCATCCTGGAGGAGGTGGAGGAGGAATTGACGACATTTTAATGATGGCCAAACTGTCTCCAAGCCCCTTGCGATGAGTCGAGTCTGGTGCTGGAGTTGTCGCAAGCCAGGTTGACGATGGAGAAAATAAAGTCTCGGTCGCGGTTGCCATGCCATGCAATGTTACTTGGCATCACAACCCAAAGTGGACTAGCGCTAGTGAAGCCATATGATTGGCTCGCTACTGCCCACAGAACTTTCGACCTGGAAATCCATCTCTGGAAATTTGAAGTACGCCTTTTTTCGAGATCTCATCGACGACAACAGCACCACTCGACATCACCGCCAACAACCGCCAAGATGCCGTCCAACAGATTGACCTACAGACGCCGAAACCCGTGAGTCCCTACAAGAGCGATGTTGGAGGATAGAAATTGATGCAAAGCCAGGTACAACACACGGTCGAACAAAGTTCGCATTGTCAAGACTCCAGGCGGTTCCCTCCGATACCTACACATCAAGAAGGCCGGTACTGCGCCAAAATGCGGTGACTGCGGTATCAAGCTCCCAGGTGTAAGTACTCCAAGTTAGGCACAGATGGGAAGAGGACATATGGGGTTTTGCAGCGGGGCGGGACGAAAGTTGGATATATTCGATCACTTTCAACGGCCGCTGGATGGTGCTACAATTCGGTTTCGACTGCTGGATCTGCGGCCAGAGTCAAATTGAATGTACCGCCAAATGGCGGCAGTCAAAGTGTCGAATTTTGAAGGAAATTCAAGCATGATGAGGGGCGCGCCTTGCTCAGTATTAATGCTAACACCACAATCACAACAGATCCCAGCTCTCCGACCTCGCGAGTATGCTACCATCTCCCGCCCAAAGAAGACTGTTCAACGTGCCTATGGTGGATCAAGATGTGCCAACTGCGTTCGGGACCGTATTGTTCGTGCGTTCTTGATCGAGGAGCAGAAGATTGTAAAGAAGGTTCTGAAGGAGACTGCCCAAAAGAAGCGTTAAGGATGAGATATGATATCACTGCTTGGGGGTTTCGCTTGGGGAAGGGTTGCATATACAGCGGGGAAAAGCTGTGGATGGCTCGATAGTTCTCTACGAAATTCATGAGACTCTTTTGCGCAACAACCAATTGGCAAATAATGTGCACATCCAAGGACTCAATGACAGCGGTTTGTGAGAAAGGAGGGTTCTAATGGAACAAAATTTTACCATCAAAAGCTGATTTGCTCTTGCGGGAACGTTGTTGGTCAACAAATACGATGGGAGAGGCCAAAAACCAGGCTCAGACAACCCAGGAGATCATAAGCTCCCAGTGAAATGTGGTCTCAATATCCCAACCTTATGGTCGTCTTCACTACGACTGTGAGGTAAGGTATAAACTAACAGACATGTGATCTTTATAAAGGACTTCTGGAGACTTGACTTAAGCGAACTTACCTCTAGCACACTATTGTAAAGAGACTCTCGAGTTGCTGTACAGGACTTCACATCTCTTAGGACGAAAAAGCTCCCTCAAGAAGGCTATCGATGGCCCAGAAAACTCATGAATTTTTGGATCTGGTATTTATTCATGATGTCAAAATTCCGCCTCAACGTCATCCATATAAATTCCATAGAAAAAGAGTTTCTCAATTTAGTTGTCTACGAGTGGAAGAAGTGACGATGCCTGCATTCAGTCGCGTCACCCAACGGCTCACGCGACTGACAGGCTTGTGACCGGTGCAACTTCCAAATGACTCGATAGCTTCCTTATCGAACCCCACAACAACATCTCGGGGAGGCTCTCTCCCTCTCCCTTTCCTTTTCTCTGCACATCTCGTCTTCTTCTGCGTGAAGCGACGGCCATCTCTTAAACCCTACGAGTATACCCGCTGCTAAATTCGCAATATGCCGTCCAACGAGCCATTGTTCGCGACGGGCCGCCCTGGCTCCAGCCAAAGCGATGAACTCACAGCTGCCGCACAAGAAGATGATGCCTTGCTTGGAACTCGAAAGGGTGCCTGGAGCAATAATTATCGGGACAGGGCCAGAACTGGTTTCTGGTGGGACATGGTTTTACTTGTCTGGGCTGTTACTGCAACGGCTGCGGTCGTCATTTTAGGAGTTCTTTATCAACTCCAAGCTGGACATCACGATGGCCCAAGAAGCACACAGGGAAGCGAAATCTTATCTTCATGGTTTCTGATGGCATGGGTCCGGCAAGTCTCAGTCTCACAAGAAGCTTCCGACAATTCAAGGATGGTGAGCTTAATATACTAAGCCATTACTGCTCTGACGTCTTCAACTAATCCTCTTTCATAGATCTACCTCTCAACGACGTTCTCGAGCTCGATAAACACTTTATTGGATCTTCAAGAACAAGATCAAGTAACAGTTTAGTGACCGATTCGGCGGCGGGAGCAACCGCCTTCTCTTGTGGTTTGAAGAGCTACAATGGTGCTATCTCGATTTTGCCAGACCATACACCCTGTGGGACCGTCCTCGAAGCAGCGAAGAAGGCAGGATATTTAACTGGGCTGGTGGTCACTACGGACTTGACTGATGCAACGCCTGCATGCTTCGCTTCTCATGTAAACATGAGATGGGAAGGGGACAAAATTGCGCAACAAGAGGTGGGAGAGCATCCGTTGGGTCGTGTTGTTGATCTGATGCTTGGTGGTGGACGATGCCACTTCTTGCCCAATACCACCGAAGGCAGCTGTCGAGCTGACGACCGGGATATTACAAAACTCGCTCAAGGTTAGTCCAGTTTCTTGAGGGAAAGCGGCAGTATTCGCCAGCTTAAGTAATGATTTTAAAAACTAATACTCAGCAGACAAGTATGGTTGGAACTATATTCACACGCGAAAGGAGTTCGACAACTTAAAGTCAGGCAAAGCTGTCAAACTTCCTCTATTGGGCCTCTTCGCCAACACTGATGTACCCTACGAGCTTGATCGTCGCAACATGGCTGATGTTTATCCTTCTTTGGATGAGATGGCCCAAGTTGCTCTCACAGCTCTGGAGGCAGCCACAAAAGACAGTGACAAAGGCTTTTTCTTGATGATTGAGGGTAGCCGAATCGATCATGCTGGCCACGGAAATGATCCTGCAGCACAGGTTCACGAAGTGCTTGCATACGACAAGGCTTTCTCCAGAGTGGTGGATTTCATTGACAAATCGCCCCAACCAGGAATGCTGATTGCAACTTCTGATCACGAAACCGGCGGCTTGTCCGTTGCTCGACGTAAGTCTCCTCCGCTAAAGTCTCACACTTGACCAACACTCATATTGATACAGAACTCGACTCCGCCTATCCTGAATACAGGTGGCTGCCACAAGCGTTACTGAATGCCTCCCACTCAGCAGAGAACCTTGCTGTGAAATTAAATTCTCACATTGCTCAAGGGGTGATGGTGACCTGAAGTCGTACATCGGTGGCCTCATCAAGCAAGGCTTGGGTATTGTTGATCCCTCAGCTTACGAAATCGAGAGACTTTACGAAAACCCGCAGCTGGGCGCCTACTACTTTGCTGATATGGTCAGCAGACGTGCCCAAATCGGCTGGTCAACCCATGGTCACTCTGCAGTGGATGTGAACGTCTACGCCTATCCACCACAAGGCTCTGAAATTCTTCGTGGTAACCATGAAAATATTGAGGTCGGAGAATTTCTGCAAAACTATCTCGATCTTGACGTCGAGCCCATCACAAATGAGCTTGTTAAGAACCTGAACACCTTCAATATTGCCGAACAGCATCCTTGGACTGGCCGTGTTCCAACCTCGCAGGAAATGGAAGCTTTGCTTCTTGTACACGAAACGGAGCGTCATGGCGTGGCCTCCGTCATGGTCTGATTTTTTGTTCCTTGTTCAAACACTGCCGGATGCATTTTTAAACGATAGAAATACCCACCCTACATCGTCTAGTATTGTTTTATCATGCCAGCCCTTAGCTTGTACATTTTCTAAATAGATGATCTAGAAGACGTTGGTGCCTCTCACGTTTGACTACATTTTTGCTAAGAATTTGTGACATGGCAGTGCTTTATGTTTTAAATAATGTCGGAGTTGTTCATTTCATTATTACACCTCAAGTTCCCATCACCTTGTCAGAGTTAATTACTGCCACATCAACTCAACCATCCACAACTTCCACTCATTCCATTCTCCTCCAGCCAACCCCAATTCTCTCCGACCCCGGTCCAAATCTCGCACCACTCATCCCAACCCTCTGATAATGTGGCACGTCCGCCGCATTGTTTCTACACTCCCACGAACAACACGCATTCCAATATCTTCTTCTTGTATTCCAACCATGTGGTAGACATTGATCCCCGACATGAAACGGAAGGCCTGGTCGTGCGCATTCGGCGGGATCATTGATGCGTTCAAGCTCACAACGCAAAATGTTGCAGTTCTGGTCGGCGAGGAGGTTGCGGTGACCACAGAGCCATACGTCTTGAAGGAACCAGCACATTTTATCGTGAAGCGCTTATGGGGAAGTTGGACAGGTAGGTAAGTAGATTTGAGAGATGTTTTGGATTTCCGATGGTGAGTTGTAGGAGATGTATTCATGGGAGATATCTGGGAGGATCTCAGGAGTAGTTATATAGACGCCGCAATAGGGTTCACCTTAAGAAAATGACTACTAGTATGGTCCTTTCAAACACCAGATAGCGAGAGTGACTATATCCATTCTATCAGGAAAACATAGTACGGTCATTAACGAAGAACTGAGTGCAGAAGTCGTTGATTGCAGAATCTCCAGTACAATTCTCTGGCTCGGATGTGTGAGCAATCCAATAGTAGCATGTTCGCATGACGTTAATCGAGGATAGTTTGACGACAAACTATGAAAACTTCCAATTCCTTTTGTCATTCTGGGGTAGGAGGTTTTTGTGTTTGATAGCGGTGACTACCACGCTCTTGGATGTGAGTGATCCAAATGGGGTTTGTCGCGCAAACGAAAAAGCTTTCTATGTGTCACTTCGGAAGAGTGGTTGAAAGTGCTGGTACTTACTATATTTTCTTGTAACAAGCTCGTTGTTGGGTCTGTAAAGATGCAATTGGAAGTTATGGATTTTCCGAATGAGTTACGTGAACAACAAGTGGGAGCTTGTCGATGGAATCTTGATCAGAGGATCTGAAGGGACATGAAATTTATCTTGAATTCAAGTTTATCAATAAAGAACCCCAAACTTCCATGAGCTTGCTTCATTGTTTCGATGTTCAAATATGAAACGAAGTAGTATACATTGATTTCTCAAGGCCATGTTGATATTGCCCTTATCTCTTCCCTCACAATATTCACAACCAAGGAGACTTCGAAATCTAAACTAGAAATCCAACCAGAAATACATAGCATGTAAAATACAAGCACTAGCAGGATGACTAATGACTTAAATGGTTCCCATTCTCAGCAACACAAAAACAAAGCTGAAAGGATAAAGTCAATGTTGGCAGGCGAGGATTCGGTTTCATATTGATCGTCTCGAGTAAGCCCAATAGGCCTTCCATGGAAGCTTCCACTCCGTCGTCCTTAACTCTGGCTTGAAAACATCAAAATCCATCTTCTCCAATCTCTCAAGCCATAATCTTGTTGGTAATGCTTGCATCAGTACACCAAAACCCTATCCAAGTCGTCTCTATGGGCACTTCCTTTCACATCCACCTCAGGGTATTCATGACCCTCTTCTCCCTCATGCTCAAAGGCATGACCAGCCTCTTTTCCTTGTTGGAGATTTTTCAGCATTTCTCTTGCCGTTATGAGGTGGTCATTAGCTCTCGTAGCTACCGTAAAGATAGCATCCTTCAATCCAGGTGCCTCCGCACCGAGGCGAAACACGTCCTCTTCCCTGACGCCAGCTTGAGCCATAACGTCAAGGGGCAGAAGGACTGAACCTTGACGACCACCATTATTTCCCCCCATAGCACCCCCGAAAGCCGCATTATTGCTATGGTGATTTGGAGGAGGAGGGAAAGCGATAATTGGGAGGCCTCGGAGAACGGCAGTGATACCTGTAGCCTTACCAATATGACTTGCAACGTGGTCTGCTGCCATTGAGTGTAATGGCACAGCAGCCAATGTCAAATACATCAAGGTTGAATATGTACTCTCCGCATATGCCTCCAGGGCTTCTAGACTTGTGTAAGGACGGTTGTCCATATATTGCTCTCTCGCATTGATAACTTTCATGAACCATCCCTTCATCACACTGGTGCTGATGCCTGGGTTTCGCTCTCGTAGAGATGTCAGAGCATTGTGGAGGAGAATTGCGACCGGTTCTCTTGGAGGGGTATTCGCAAATGTTCGATTTATATTATCACGCCAGAACTGCATTCGAAACGAGCCGATCGTGGGATTTGATACCAACTCTGGTATACGGGCCAGCTCAATATTGAGCGCTCGTATGGAGAGGTAGGCATCTCTTGTGGATGGAGGGATAAAAGTTTGAAGTGTGAAGGAGGGCGAATCGAATTTTCTGGCAATTGTTAGACGGGTTGAGACTGAGATATCTGCAGAACTTACTGAAGTAGATTTGAGCAGTATGATCGAGCAGCGATAACATCTGCTTCTGTGATTTGGGATGGGTGAGGTGCTGGGGCTGTATATGGTGTTGTCGCATAAGTGCATCGAAATCTTTGAGCGAAATTGCTGGCTCTCCGCAGACGTAAGCCAGCTCGTGAATAAAACATTACATATATCAAAAATAGAAAGAAGAAGTACGACTACAGCTTGGCACAAATAAACAGAAGGAACGTTCCGTTGTGGATGCCTTGGAGTGTTCAATGGAAATAAATTCTGAGTCGGAGTAGACGTCACGACCGAGATTCAATTTGCACGAAATTTCGCGTTCCCTTGATCGTCGCGTCTCCTCCGACAACCCAAAAATATTCGAAATGCCAACAGAATCAGCGACATCATCGACATGAGCTTCGCGGATTCGGGGGAGCCCCCAGCTAAGAAAAGACGTTTCTTCACCGAAAATACAAATGGCCAGGGTGCTTCATCGACCCATGAGTCTCCATCTGCGGATGAATTTGACGCGCCTTCCACCCTCGCCCCTCAGAACATAGAGGATGATGAGGATATACAAGATGTCACATCACGAAATGAATCTTCGGTCCCAGTATATTCAACGCAGGATGATCCCTCTGTACCTGGTTTTGACCAGGAAACTTTTCACAGCTTTGTTGGGGATAAAGTGCCAGTTGATGTTTTAAACCGATTGAGAGTGGCCTCGGGGATAATTTGGAGAGAGCTGTCAACATGTATTTCGATGGTTCTTGGAAGAATTCAACCTTCGCTCCCAGTGGGAATATTGGAAACTCCCGGCCTATGACCATCAATGCTTTCACGAAATCCCCCAGCAATGGGACTAAAAGCCCGCCAAACAAATCTGAGATGCAAAGACCAAAGACCATGTTGAGAGACGCAATGCCCGAATACCGGTATGTTGGTGCGTTTGGAGTCGGAGGATGGGCGACAAGAAGTGGTACAGCTCTTCTTAAACATGGAGAAGTTGTCCGGATTGAGAGACAGAAGATCCTTCCCCCAAATACATCAGCAGGGAAAGGAAAAGGCCGACCAAGTGCCGCACCACCTCCAAAGACAAATACAGCAGCATCCAGACGCATAGACGTCATTGTACGATTCACGAATTCGAAAGGGGAAGAAATTGGTCGGCTACCTAGAGAAACTGCCAATTGGGTTTCTACCTTGATCGACCAGAGGGTGTGCAGATTCGAAGGCACTTGTGTCTACGCACCAGAAAGAGTCAGAGCAAACGATACAATATTTCTTCAATTGAGATGCTCTTTGCTGAAGACTTCTTTTGATAATGGAGGCTTCAAGCCACCAGACAATCGAACCACTGGATTATTTGAAGAGAAGGAGACCTCGGAGGAAAAAGATCTCAGATTGCGACAAGTTGCTCTCGTTAAACTCTTCGAAGAGGTAAACTTGTTACCTTCGAGGACCTCGGAAACGACCACAAAACATAAGCGCGAAGGCCTTCTTCAGGCCGCCGAGGTTGCAGAGCAGCATGAGAAAGAACTTAGCAAAAAGACCAAAAGTGGAGAGCCTGGGAGCTCAACTCCGCCATCCGAAGAAGCTGACGATGGAAAAGAGTTGGAACAGGATCAGCTCGACACGCTTTATAAGAAAGCACAGTCCTTTGACTTCAATGCTCCTGCAGCGGAACCAGCGGATACCTTTGCCATGGATCTACGACATTACCAAAAACAAGCGCTGTATTGGATGATGTCCAAGGAAAAGAATGAGAAGGAAGCAATCAGATCAGTTTCTATGCATCCACTGTGGGAAGAATACTCTTGGCCAACGAAAGACATGGACGACAAGGAAGTCGCCCGCGTGCTCGATCAAGACAGCTTCTATGTAAACCCGTACTCAGGAGAGCTATCACTCAATTTCCCGGTTCAGGATCAGTATTGTCTTGGGGGATACTTGCAGATGAGATGGGGCTTGGGAAGACGATTGAGATGATGAGTTTGATCCACTCGCACAAGTCAGAAATCGCAATGAAGTTAGACAAGATCAAGACTGGTCCCACTTCAGTCAATGGACTTCCGAGACTTGCTGCAAATTCTGTATCAGTCGTGAACGCACCCTGCACAACTCTTGTTGTTGCCCCAATGTCCTTACTAGCTCAGTGGCAGAGCGAAGCAGAAAATGCTTCGAAGGACGGCACCCTTAAGAGTATGGTTTACTACGGAAGCGACAAGGCGGCCAATTTGCAGGCCCTTTGCTGCGAGGGAAATGCTGTCTCAGCTCCTAATGTTATAATTACCAGTTACGGTGTCATACTTTCGGAATATAATCAGGTGGCCTCCAAAAATGGGGATAGGGGGGCTCACGGTGGCCTGTTTTCTCTGAAATATTTTAGAGTGATACTCGACGAAGCTCATCATATCAAGAATCGACAAAGCAAGACTGCTCGGGCTTGCTATGAGATTGAGGCCGAGCACCGGTGGGTGTTGACAGGTACTCCAATTGTGAACCGATTAGAAGATCTCTTCAGTCTCGTACGTTTCCTGAGAGTGGAACCGTGGAGCAACTTTTCATTCTGGAAAACCTTCATTACAATGCCATTTGAGTCGAAAGACTTCATGCGGGCTCTGGATGTCGTACAAACCGTTCTAGAGCCTTTGGTTTTGAGGAGAACAAAAGACATGAAAACACCTACTGGCGAAGCACTTGTTCCACTTCCTCCCAAAACCGTTTCGATTGTCGATATCGAGTTATCAGCACCCGAACGAGAAGTATATGATCACATTTTTACTCGCGCAAAGAGAACCTTTGCAGCAAATGTCGAGGCCGGTACTGTCATGAAATCTTATACCAGCATCTTCGCACAAATTCTTCGACTCCGACAATCGTGTTGTCATCCGATTCTAACACGAAATCAAAATCTTGTTGCAGACGAAGAGGAGGCGGCAGAACTTGCAGATGCTGCAAGTGGGCTAGCAGATGATATGGACCTACAATCTTTGATCGAGCGGTTTACAGCTGCTACAGACGACCCAGCGGATGCAAATGTTTTTGGGGCTCATGTCCTCGAGCAAATTCGAGACGAGGCGGACAACGAATGCCCAGTTTGTTCGGAAGAACCAATGATCGAGCAGACTGTGACTGGATGTTGGCACTCAGCATGTAAGAAGTGCCTACTGGATTACATCAATCACCAAGCCGACAAAGGGGACATACCGCGTTGCTTCAATTGTCGAGATATCCTTAACACAAGAGACATTTTCGAAGTGGTCAAAGATGATGGTCACCCCGATAGCGTCGAAGGCAAGCCAAATATATCATTGCAAAGAGTTGGATCTGATTCATCTGCCAAAATATCAGCTCTTCTTACAAATCTCAAATCACTGAGACGAACCCTACCAGGCACGAAATCTGTCGTGTTTAGTCAATTTACATCTTTCCTCTCTCTCATCGAACCTGCACTTACGAAAGCATCTATACCATTCCTCCGGTTAGATGGGTCGATGGCACAGAAGACTCGCGCAGCTGTCCTGGTCGAATTTGCTGCGAGCAAAAAGGGACTCGTGCTGCTCCTAAGTTTGAGAGCAGGTGGCGTAGGCTTGAACTTGACGATGGCAAAGCGAGTGTACATGATGGATCCCTGGTGGAGTTTTGCGGTTGAAGCTCAAGCCATTGACCGCGTCCATCGGATGGGTCAGGTTGACGAGGTCCACGTTCATCGATTTATTGTCAAGGATAGCATCGAGGAAAAGATGCTGAAGATTCAAGACCGGAAGAAGTTTATGTGAGTTGAATATCTCTTTGAATGAGAACGTTACTGATGTTTCTATAGTGCTAGTTCTTTAGGAATGATGAGTGATGAAGAGAAGAAGTTGCAGCGTATTGAGGATATTAAGGAGCTGCTCAGCTAGACGAATTGTTATTGTGTTTGACGCAAATATAACTCAAGGACAAACTTTTATTGCATTTATAGGCGACGCATTGTTCACAGATAGTATAGGTAATTAGTGGCTTGAATCAAGTCTTCGCAACAAATTGTTAAGATACGTTTACAAAACTCTTGTCTTGCTATTCTGAAATCCTCAAAGATTATTTTGTCAAATTGTTGTGTTTGGCACGTGACTATGCTACGTGGTGATGATGGGAGGCAGCAACGTCTCTCCCCAATATTTGAAAGCCTTCAGTTCAACAGTAGCGCCTGCTTATCATAACTTCGGCATAACGTGGTGAACAAAGATCAGGCACGATGTGGCTCCTTAACTCAAAGACTCTGCTGCTAGAGCCCTTTCTGGATGGCCAAATTCCCCCCTATGCTATCCTCTCTCACAGATGGCAACACGAAGAAGTGTTGTATCAAGAAATTCAGACCGGACAAGGCTTCCTCAAGAAAGGATACGCAAAAATTGAAGGTTGTTGTGCCCAAGCTCGAAAGGATGGCATCGAGTACGTGTGGATCGACACTTGCTGTATTGACAAAACCAGTAGCGCCGAACTGTCGGAATCAATCAATTCGATGTATCGATGGTACCAGAAATCTCTTGTTTGCTACGTCTTCCTTTTTGATGTGGGAAATGATCCGAGTGGTTTAAATGATGGCGGCTTTGCTCAGAGTGCTTGGTTCACTCGCGTGTGGACATTGCAAGAGCTGATCGCACCTGAGAAGCTGGTGTTTTACAATCACGCGTGGGTAGCAATTGGCACAAATGAAACACTGAGAGATCAACTCAGTGCCATCACTAAGGTCGATGCGGAATTAATCTGGGCAACGGGATCAGAACGTATTAGGCCCGAAGACTGTGAGTGTGTTCGACTGCCTATTATTTCTCAGTTATTTCTTTTCGGGGTCGATATCTGTGAGGTTTAAATGTCCCAGAGATGTTCTAGAACAGAAGTCCAATCTTTTATACCTTCAAAATCTACTAATATCCCACAATCTAATTTTTAAATTGTTTAGATAGCGTTGCAAAAAGAATGTCATGGGCGGCCGACCGAGTTACATCACGAGCTGAAGATATGGCCTACAGTCTCCTCGGAATCTTCCAAGTTTATATGCCCATGCTCTACGGAGAAGGCGAGCAGGCTTTCATCCGACTCCAAGAATAAATAATGAAAAACTCTAACGATCATTCCCTCTTCGCCTGGTCAAGCCCTGAGAGGTGTCAGCGTGGATTACTTGCCAAGTCACCGGCCGCATTTCGCAAGAGTTCTGGATTTGTAGCATCCAAGGAAAGGTTTTATCGTTCTCCTTATTCGATCACGAACATGGGCCTGTCGCTTCAGTTGCAGCTGGAACCCGTTGGACAAGGAGATTCTCGTTTGTATTTGGCTCCGCTTGATTGTGAGAATGAGCATAATGCAGGGAAGACTCGTGTCGGCATATATCTGAAGAAACTGTCACCAAATGAGGATCAGTATGCAAGAGTTCCCTACAAGGAAGCAGACTTGTTTGGCTGGGTACGTGGAAGCATATCAAGTTATGTCTCAACGGTGTACGTACGACAAAACAGGTGGGGGAAAGCGGAGCGGATGACAATTGAAAGTCTTCATGCAGTTCATGGGATTTGGATTCGTACACTTCCAAAAAGAAGATCAACGACACTAGGCTGGTTTGGAGCCGATCCGGTATTAGACCGCATGCCTGACGAGGTTAGCAGCCTGAACAACTGGAGTTCTAGAGATAGAATTCTGGAGATACCGAAAGGTGGCCAGGGAACGGCCGGTGTTTTGTGGTATACATCATTTCCTCATCGCTGTCAGATCAAATTTGCCTTTGACGCTGGTCTTAACCCGGTATGCCTTCTATTGGGGGATTTTTTTGCAGGATCTGGGAAATGTGAAGCGCCGGCTGGGCATGAAGCAGATATGGATGATAAGTGGGTTGATTTGCCGTCTCCAGCGATTTATAGAGGCGATGTGCACATGGGACTATCTTTTAAGGGGAAAGATTTCATTCTAAGTATGAAGAAGGAGAACCATTTGGACAAACTATTCTGGGTAGTTGATATAATTCATCCAATCGCTATTTAGATAGCAAAAGCATCGAAATTGTGTAATTCAGGGAGAATTTGGAGAATAATCCGTGACCAGACGACTTCATCTCTTGCAGGTTTGCAAATTCTCCCCCGTGATTTTGGTGTAGAGAAAATTGTGGCCATGGAAGTACTCCACCACACCTGCTCAAAGGAAAGCCAGTCCCCTTGTTCGCCCATTCGATCAGTGATAAAACCCCCACCCTCGCCTCCGCTTCCATAAAATGATCCCATAGAGCAAAGAGGGCAAATTTTAGACTGCCAATAAATCTTCCCACCACTCCTCTACCAAATATCTTCCAGTGTCTGAAGAACGAGAAACGTAGAGGCCTCCTTTCTCATATTAAAGCAACCCTCCAATCCACAGCTCAAAATGACATAGGCGGGAGTGTTTATGATTCCTTGAGATATGTCATTTTCAAATCCTCCCATCTCCCCAAGCTCTTTTCCTTGGCTAGAGACTCAACCAGCTCATTCATTGACATTGGTTGACACCAGTCTGGTTGGGCCAGAGCAGCCTCAAAATCATCCGTCAATGGAATTTCTGTGAGATTTAGAAGTATATCGAACCCGTCTGGTCTGCCTGACTCATTCAGCTCACCGCAAAAGACGACCAGCTCCTTCAGTTTGGGGCAAGTAAGTCTCAATCGCTCCCAGAGATTTGATTCCGGGGAGGGAATCTCGGCTAAGGTGGACGCAAAATCTAGGGGAAGTCCCAAGTGCTCGATCTCTCGTACCCACATTGTCGTTGCGGTTGGATTGAAGCGAATTGTGCCATCAATCTCGTCTTCATCTAATCGTGGAAGACCCCGATCAAAAAATACCACGTCCTTGGTAATATCAAGCGGTGTCGGGAGATCCATGTAGCTTGGTGGGAAAGCCCGTTGAGGGTAATTCTTCATTAACTCGTTATATACCTCTTTGCATACATAAACAACGGCCGGAAGTTGTTCTGGTCGACCGAATCCATGGTAGAAAATGATGCGAGACTTGCAAGCTTGCTTGAGTATCTTGATTCGAATTTCGCAGGGCAGATCGGGAAACAATTTAAAGTCGGTGAGAACCGGACGAGATTGGAGGCTATGAGTGGTATCTTGCATGGAGTTTGCGGTCGGAGTAAGAGGTAGGTTGGGGCTGGAGGAATCCATCATGGCGAGTTGGCGACACTAGGCTTTCTTGGAGACTTGATAGGCCTTAATTCTATAATGGTTAGAAAGAGGTACAACTAACATCAAATGCTCTGCCTAGTTACCTGTGTTTATCGCTCTCTCAACGCCGCAAAGTTATGTTGATGCTCCGTTTCTTCGGCTGCTTGACGGGGGATTGGAGATGGTGTTTTGTTGAAGTAAAGTGAAGCGATATATCTACATTTTGAAAGTTGAAGTAGCTCCTGACTCAGAGACCGGAATATACGACGGATAATATGCTAAATGTGTTTCCAAAGAAGATAAAAGGCTGAGAAAAATCAACTTGTTACCAACATTTTACAAGATAGCTGCACAAAGTATCTTTATTATTTCAATGCAATTGCAGGAAAATATCCAATTCTTCTGGCTTCATACAATGCTCAATGCTCAATAGCATATCTAGCACGTCCAGTCTCTAGTCCAGCCTTCGTTCACTGATCATTCCTTATTTGAAAATGTTACAGTGAAAACTTTTGATTTTATATAAACTCTTATAGATTCCACCTACTATGCTCTCGACAATATGTATCCCCTCATATCTTGATCGTTGTTCAAAAAAGTCATCAAGAAGTAACTCCACTACATCTCGACCACTTCACGGCTTCCTCTGGCAGATTACTATCAACGCTTCTAAGTCGAAGCATATTGGTTGAAGATTCTTTGTAAGATCAGGTAAATCTAGTCTGTTCGGGACGTTCCTAGCAACTATGGCTACAGCATCATGTGTCCCCATTTTACCCCTCATAGCTGACAGGCATCTTCGTAGGTCTTGAGGCAGACTTCAGTAATTAGGAAATTCGGGGAATGAGGAGAGGTAACGAGGCGGTTTCTTGGCGGCATGATGGATCGTTCTTTGCTTCGGGGAGCTATTCGAATATGTGATCAGCAAAGAACAGAGCGTCTGTTTGTAACAGTGCTTACCCTGAGTTGAGGTGCGTGTGTGGTTGTGGAAATTGATCGACCAAACAGTGCGATCGTGCGGTGGCAAGAGGAATCCTTGGCTGGAAGAGAACATAATCTGTAGATTCAGTACGGGAATATAAAGGCAATGATGGTTCTCTGCATGATATAGTTGTGACGTTTATATTGAAGCATCGACTTCGAAATATCAAGTATCAACCCAGGCAGAGGCAGAAAATCCCTCTTGCCCCGATCTTCCCAATTTCCTGATTGCGCAGAGTATATTGCGATAAGTGATGAACATACCTTAACGCAGATCTGAATATCTCGATATGTCGCAGAGCATTCACGCAATTGGCAGGTTCGAAGTATTCCGTTCGTCGAACCTGGTTGTGAGTGAGGATGTGCTGCAGGGAAACTGAGAGAAAAGGCTTTGGAGACTTGCCGCTTTTGACATTCGCGCTACGGTGGAACCAAAATACCCCACAAGTCGATGAAACGGTAAGAAATGCTAAGATAGAATATATCTTAAGCATAATTGAATTGATTTACAAAATACAACTCCTTTCTCTGTTTGGCCATTGTCGCAAAATTTGGCAAAGGACGCTGCGTGTGGGCTATTTCGAGTGCTGCACATTGAAACCTTTCTCTTCCGCCCACACGCTATTAGACAACTTTATCTACTTGATCACACCAATAGAGAACTACCGATGGCTGACCTCAGTTCTGCGACTTATGTCGAAGTCTTCTTCACACATACGTCGCCAAAACTCGGCTAAGGCTTGGCAAACTCCGGACAGTCCTTTAAGGTGATCTTCAAGCAGCTTTCTCAAAGCAAGGAATTAACTTTATTGTCTATAAACGCGAGTGTAGGCCTATCAAAGGGGAGGTCAGACTTTGATGATCAGGCGTGAGGCACAATGATAATTCCTAGAATGTGCAGCAAGTAGTCTTGAAACGGAAACACGATTGAAAAGCTTCACATTTCACCATTTGCTAACTTCTTTTTCTAGCTGTCAGGCAAGGAATTGATTTTCAGTTTTATACCACGCTAAGAGAAGGTCCGTGCATTCCCCATAAACCTTTGAGAGCCTGCTTTTGGAGCGATCTTGAATTTGGGAACTTTGACTCTCGCCTTGCGCAAACCCAACCCCAACATCAACCTCTCCAAATTGAACTACTCTAACGACTCAAATCCAACCACTATTCGAAAATATGGGTGCTTACGTCTCCGTATTGGTCAACGGCCCCATCGCCTTCTTCTGTCAAGTCGTGAAGATCCTCTGGTCCATGTTGACCGCGCCATTTGCCGGTAAGACCAACCCCAAGTTCCTGCGCCAAAACCCCATCCCCATCCCCATCCCCATCCTCGTAAATTAACTCGATGGGGGGCAATCTACAGCAATCCAACTACTGGTCAAATTCCTTCGCGGCGTTGCGGAGCCTGCAGGAAACCAACAACCTGGCATTCTGCCTCTGTTCAACGACGGTGCGGGACCCATGGAGGATGCGGATGAAGTTCATCGGTATGTTTGGTCGATATGCTCGTTGGGGAAGGCTCAAAGCAAAGGCACTGACTTCGAGCTTAGTTACGATGATGCTTCTGTATATTTCGTGGAGTTCATCCGGGAGGAGGAGACCGAGGAAGGGTTTGATGCAGAGAACCGATATTTCTGAATGGGTGTCCTACCATACCAATCCAAGGATAAGGCCTCTCAGCTAGCTCTTAATATCGACTTGCGCAGCAACTAGGTATCCGAGGAGGGATTAAGTAGGAAATGAATGGAACAAACACGTTTGTGCCTGAAAACTTTCAAGATGTGAACCGAATATGTGTACCAAATATGTGAACCGTGAATTAAGTTTTTGTGATTCGTCAATTAAAACGCTAACTATATATACCAGTCCAGCTACTTCAAGCTAAGCTTTTAACACCTAGCTTGGAAAAGCTCCATGCCATTTTCTCATCCATGATATTATCCAAAGCACAAATGCCAGTCCTCCAATAAACTCCAATGCTATGTGATTGCTTCCTAGAAAACTCCATGCTCAAATGTCAATTCATTTCCCCTTCCGTTCCTTTCCTTCTCATCTCCTAAGCGGAGAGGTATTTTTTGTCCAAACCAAAGTGCCTCCAAAAAAAAGAAGAGAATCCAAAAACAAACTTGTACAGCAAAGAATAACAATGGGGGTATAAAACTCATAAACCGTGCTGTAATCCACGTTGCGAGGTAGCTATCAAATCATATTCCCAAGTGGGAGGGATGCTGGCCCAAAAAATTCTCCCGTTTCGTTCAGGCGGCGTAAATATCTTCCTCCTGAATGTCGACACCAGGCGTCTCCTCGAGTGCTGGGCGGACAATTGGTTCGTCTGTGACCAAATCGGTAAGACTGAGTCGGCGGTTTTCGCCGGTTGGCAAAGAAGAAATTGTGCTGCTCGCAGATGAGGAGGCAGTAGGTGCTCCTCTACGATTCTCGAGTGGTACCAAATCCTCGTAATCAGGGACGGGTCCGGTGTGTGCCAAGACATTTCCGATTTTGTATGTGGGAGGGCTGGCGGGAACATCTCCGTAAAGAGGAGGCGATTCATCTTCCCATGAGACACCAAGACCCGCTCGTTCGGTGAGATTGATGTTGAAGTGCATTCTCAAGACACGTGCTCCTCCAGTGGGTGTAGTTTGTGTTGGCTTTCGAATTGGCGCATATTCCTCGCAAACGATCATTTCCACCACCAACATGTGCGAGACCTCAGTTCCTTCGTCGCCCTTGGTGTTGCACGAAGGTTTGGAGTTTCCGCGAATGCTGAAGGGGAATTCCACCTCGACCATTCCATCCGGACTGCTATAATCGGTCTTCCACCCCTGCATCATTACCCCGTTTCCAATAATCTGCGTATGGTCGTGGTGTTTGCTCTTTTCGCCACCGGCTGCTACCTTTGCAGCGTGCTTAGGACAGGCTGGTGATATGTGTTTCGAGATCTCCTCCAAGCTCCAAGACAGTTTCGTCAACTTCCACATTGTTTGTGTCTTCGTGTCCATATTTCTTGCCATGACTCCATCCAGTCTCATTGACATCATTGTCTCGCCAATTGGGTAAATCACAGAGGGTAGTGTACAGTTTGCAGTGAGGTTCGTGGGAGGGAATATGCGGATCGAGTGGCGAGGGGTATCGTTCATAAGGACGGCACGTTTGAGATCAAACATGTGCGAGAGTTTGAGTGGTTCTCCAACTTGTGGGACTATGGTCATTCGGAGCCAGTATTCGAGAGAAGTAAGAGGGTTGTGCATGGTGGCATGGAGCTTTCCTGGGAAAAGGTAGCTGAAAGGGAAAACGTGAACGCCTGTGGATAGTTAATAAATTGTGCAGAACGAGAATTGTCGTCGAGAAATAGGCTTACCTCGTGATAATGTTGTGACTGGCGCCGTGAGGAAGTTCCACTCCTCCATTTGAGTTTTTTCGTGGGTGCAATCTGGGCACCCGCTGTGGAATGGCTTCTTTCTCTTGATTTCCATATTCAATTTCATCTTGAAGGTGCAAATGTTCCATGTTTCGTCATGCACCGTGATCTTGAGCACACCCGAGGCCAATGCCCCGCTGCTTGCGACTGCCGAGCCATAGAGAACCAAAGGTGGCGATTCGACCACCAATTCCACACTCGCGGGTTGCTGAGGGGCATTGGCGGCGGTGTGCTTGGGCTGCAGGATATTGGACAGCCTTTTGAGAGGATTTTCTGGCATCTTGACACTGCCGTCCTGCGATGCTAACGAAGATGCAGAAGAAGATGGTGTTCGCTCCCCAAGAATTGGTTTTGTGCGCTTTGTACTTGAGGGACGACGATTGGCCTTCTTAACCACGTCTGTGGGGAGATCAAATGTACTCGACTGAGCCGGGCGAAAAAAGGTGGTAAAGTGTGGCATGTTGGGTGATTTGTTATTAATGTAGGAGGAATGCCTCAATTTCCAAACTTGGCTTTTGCGGACGACGAATTCTTAATTCCCCAAAACAGCCATGAATTGCGGGGAGGGTGTACTGTAGGTCGAGGAGGTGGTGATTGTTGTTGTTCTTCGCTTAACAAACGGAGAGTGAGGACTGAAGAGCGTATGAATGAATGGGAGGTGGCAACGCTTTAGAGATGGAGGGGTATGTGAAGGAAGATATAAGGAACCAACGCAAAGACTATTTGATTAGCGTGCAAGAATTCTTGTAGTAGTGGATGATCATTCTAAAACAAAAGCGATGCGGGGAGGCGTGGAAGTTATAGCTTCCAGGCGCAAAAAGAGGAATCAATGTGTCATATGTTGCCATTGCTGCAGCACTGGCTACAAAGAGACCCAAGTGACAAGCTCCCTCGTCGAGCGAGCCTTTTCTCCTCCGTCTTGCCTAGTCGGCTCACCCAGACAGGGAGACAGGGCGGGCTGATCTCATCATCCGCCCTCACCCATGAGTAGTAGCAGGCTAGTAGGCTACTGTACTGTGGCAGCACTTACTGGCCCCCGGCAAAAAAAAAAGAGATTCTAGAAGGGTTGGTTCAGGCTCAGGGGACAGCAGGTGGTCAGTGTCGTCGCTTGCCTGAAAGGGGGAAAAAAGCTGTTGGATCATGGGATGCAGCGAAGCGTTGAAAGCAGTTAAGCATGAGAATCTGTGCCCGCGGGTCTGTGCCCCATTGGCTGGGCAGTCCACTTGCAGCCGCCAAAAGCTATTCATATTACGTTTCTACAAACCATACGGAGTAGAGAATAACACTCTACCATAACATCATCTCATTTTCCATTTCTTTTTCGTGCTGAGGAATATGAAAGGGAGGTCACTTCACACACGCACCACACGCACATAACCTCTGGTTTTGTCAGCCAGGTGGCATCAGCAAATGTGTTGTGTGTGTGTGAGAACGAGGAAGCAGATGTCTGTCAGCTCAGCGTACAGTACAGTGCTCTACTAATCAAGCTCACAGAGCATATGCGCGCTGCGGCGAGAGGTGGAAAGTATACGAAGGTACATGTACCAGCACTCACTGTACTGTACGAGGACCATTTTAGACATCAACCACTATTATTCACACTAAATAATAAGGTTATGACCTTGCCCTCTTTTTCTACTCACCGCGACTCTCAGCCGCAGGAATGAGCGAGAGACATCACATCACATCATCACGTCGTAGGTAGCGTTTAGATCCCCTCGCGCGGCCTTCCTCTCAGGGAACAAGCTCAGCCCTAAATCGTCCTGAATCAAGTGAAGAAAAAACTTGAGTGTTCATCCCTTTCCACACTAAGGATCTAGCGTCCCACTGCAGTCAAGTCATGCCATCTCGCCATGACTGTTTGTTTATATATCCGTTGCCAGCACAACTTTTGCACTCGCTGTTCCTGCTCGCTTACCTTCCCCAGACCAAAACACCAACTCCCAACATTAACGTCAACAAAAAAAATAAACCGCTCAAGAGGCGTTTTTTGGTGACGAGGTTGCCCAGCAGCTAGCAAACCAACAAGGCAAGATTGCAGTGGCAAGACCACCAAACGCGGGGAAACCACCCCGCAAAGCAACCTCTCATGAGACACGAGCACCGCACAACGACTGCCAGATCTCCTCGGAGCAGGTCAGGTGGTCTCGTCTTCCAACCCCTGCCCAAACCAAACGACGCCCGTTGCAGGACGAGGTGAAATTGTTGGTGAAGCGAGGAAGAGTGAGGTGAGGCAAAACAGAACTCATTGATTTCATCATAAGCTGGAACTTGGAATAGTCGTCATCCACATCTCTGCTTCTGTTGCTGCATTGTCAATCCCCGTCAAGACAAGACATAGGTACATATTACCTAAGAACCGCCCCTTTTGCGCCAGGGACAGAGAGGGGCCAAGCTGCAATGGCTCGTAATTTCCATCTTCTATTTCACCATTAATTGTTGCACGTTTTCTATCTTTCTCGTGTCAGGTCAAACAACCGCCGTCAATAATATTGAATAAAATGAGCAGAGACGTCCGAAAGAGGCAACGGAGTCCACCGCCTCTCTCTCAGTCCTTGACTCCTTGTTGGGTCCAGTCCAGCTGCTAAAGTTTTCTCAACTCAAAGTCTCAAACCTCAAAAGCTCCCTTACCTTACTCAAGTATCTAATTATTACTCGACAAGATCCACCGTCAATAATGAATCCATCAATCCAACTCTGAATTCTCTTTTCACATTTTCTCATTATCCCCTCACCGATACTCTCTCAGTGTCATAAATCATCATCGTACCATAAATTCACAAACGACTCACTCCTGAAAAGATTGCATTGCAATTTTGCAAAACCACACCCCCATCTCGTCTCTCTCTCCGTCAAATTACTCGAGAATTACTCGAGAATATCCACCTCACGAAAACCTTCGAGAACATCTCACCTTCACAATAATCAGCCGTTGCCTACCCACCACCCAAGCAAAGCTTCCAGGCCCTCCAGTTCCCATCAAAAGATCAAACCCAAGACCCAAAACACCTCCCTGCCGCGACCTAGAGCCTATTTTATCCACTTCCTAAATCCATAGTACTCCATAGTTCCCTACCCACCTGCCCACCAGCAAAGTTCAAGAAATCACAAAATCCACCCAAGGCCACACGCGCCCGTTCATCCCAGCACAAATCCCTTTAGCCCCATTCATCATACTTTCTCCCAAATTCCCCGATTCGCTACACAACCGTCTCAAACCCTGCAAATCCCGTCACGAAAAAATCTCATTATTCTCCATCCACGAAATTCTCTTTACAAAAAAAAATCTAAAAAAAAACCTGTTGTAGCCTTGTTCTGACACCATTTTCACCCATTTCTATTACATCCTTGGCATGACAGGAGGACGAAGAAGGAAAAAAGGTGTCATGGCATATCACCTCATTCACTTCACTCCCATCCTCACCGTCTCTTCTCTCTTCTCTCTTCATTCTTTCATCTGACAGAACGTGCTTCCATCTCCCTCTCTCGCTTCTCGCTTGAAAGCCATCAGTCATCTCTATTACTCCGTACAGTGCAGTACGACTTCTCACGTGGTACAGTAGTCTTACATAAAGTAACAGCCTCAATACCGATGACCGACCTCCGACCTAATCCCGAGAAAAACATAGCGTGATCTCTCTCCCTCATAGAGTCACACCAGTCAAGTCAGTCGCCATATTGAGAAGGCCGGGCGAGAGTCGCGAGACGAGAGGAAAATCTCGGCATCTTTACCTACGTGAGGGACCGCGGCGGCGGCGGCGGCGGCTGGTCCAGTACTGTAAAGTTACGGTGAAGTACCTTCGTACCTTTCACAATATTAGCACTCTTTTCGGCCATCCCCGAACCAAAACATTTGGGAGTCACAACAAGAGTTTACGAGTAGTTTCGCTCGCTTCCCTTTTTTTTTTTGGCCACTTCGCTCTACCGAGCGTCGCGAGCGCGAGTTTGGTGCGCATTTGTTATTACAGTACATGTCATCATCCATCGTCCTCGCTGTTGCTCGGGTTCGCTTGTTTTCATTTGTTCTTGGGAAATAAGGTGTCGAGTATTTTATGACGCCTACAACGCTGGCTTACATCAGAACCTAACTGCACTGCTCGCAAGTGCATGCATAATAGTTGTCAGCCTCATAATTATTACAGCCTATTATTACCTATGGTTTTGGATGTGAGGATTACTGCGTCTGCCATGTCATGTCATACTGCAAAAAAATGTCATCCCAATAATACCTATGCGCTGTCATCTAAAATTGTCGACCTTCACCGCATCCAAGATGAAGATTATTATCTGCAACACCATTTTGCTTGAGCAACAATTCTGAAAAACAAAGTAGCATTCGTTTTAATGTCATCGATATGTAGTTAGGCTATAACAGCGAGAATTTGCAATGTACAAAGCCCAGCAAGCAAATATTAGCTAGCAGACGACTGTGCTCCCGAGCCGTCTCCTCAGGCCAACGAACCATTCATATAGATTCTAATCTGCATCCCTTTGATCTATTATGTTTCCGTTGTTGCAAATATCTTCTCTTGCCCCAAACTCGAGAACAAACACTCGAAAATCACACCTCGTTGCTTCAGTCCACGAATTCCACTGAATCCTTCAAGTAGTCCATGAGATCGGGGTCGATTTCAGTGCCCCATGAGGGCGTGTTTGAATCCCAAGGTTCTGCTACCCTCGGCAATTTAGATGGGCGGCGTTCAACAGGTGCTAGACTTGGACTTGATGAACGTTCTCGCTTTCGACTGGTCTTTGACGAAGGACTGCCAGACGGTGCCATTGCTGGCCTCGCCGAGGCAACGGATTTGGAGGTAGTGCCACCTGGATGCCCAAAAGCCTCAAAATCGAACAAGTCGTTGGCCTTGGTGCTGTCAAAGCTCAGGATAGCACTAGAAGCCATCTGTTCCAAAGGTTGCAAAAAAGTCCCGACTAGTGGTTCCACTTCCAAATCGTCCAAAGCATCGTCGCCAAAGCCATAGCTCGATGATACTGATGCTTCTGCTTCGCGAGGAACATGAAGAGTTTGGTAAGCATCTTCGAACTCCTTGGTTGGTTCAGCACCCTCAAGTGCATCACCGGATCCAATCTGGCCCCTCGCTCTAAGGAGCCATGAAGTCGATGGGAATTCGGAATCGTCAATGCCACCATCATCGAAAGCATCGTTCTCTGCATCTTCTCGCCCGAACCAGGACCCTGTGATGGGCCGTGAGGGTGGTAGGTTTCTTTTTGGAAGTTTCATGGACTTCTCATCTTGGATACTTGTATGAAGAGCATGCAACTTGCGATAATCACGCGGTCCAACATCGGCATACGAGTTATGAGGGCGATCATCCGCCAGATGGATATGCTCTACCGAGTCCAGATCAGATTCATACGCTCTCTCTTGCCTCAAATTGGAAGTTGAAGTATGTTTGCTGGACTGTTTTGCCAAGTAAGTACGAATCCGAATGTTTGAGAATTCCCAATGCTGACCCTAGAGTTTGAGTGGGAAGCAGGCGTCTTTGCGTGAGAGCTGTTCTTCCCATGCGACAACTACAATAGTCAGTTCATGTTCATAAATTTGAAGGGCCGAACATACCTTCTTCTTCTTATTGTGAGATGTACCAGCTGCCGATATTTCATTCTATGCACACGTTAATACCATTCTCTGAGGCTCAAGTGACAAGACTCACATCAGCATCCAGGGATTCATCTATTTTGACGGTGGTGCTCGACTTATATCTGTTAGATTGATTTCATTCCATGCTCACAATTCAAGACTTACCTTGGACTTCTTCGGAGGCTTATCCAGTCCCTCCTTGCAGCACTTATGCTTGCACTGTTGTCCATTCTTCAGCAACATTCCGCCACCACAAGTGTGATTGCAGACCCATTTGCCATTCGGCATCCGAACCGGCCCCGGCGCTGTCATAGAAACTATGGACGTTTTGGACTTGGTTGCTAGATTTTCAGGCTCATCATCAAAGTCATCAATATCCATGAACTCATCCGTGTAAGTCGTGGGGGATGTGTCGACTTTGCTTGCAGCCTCCAGGAGGTCATCATCTCCAATATCACCAGTGCTAAATTCGTCGGAGTCGAAATCGTTGCCATCCTCTTTAGTTGACGTTGTCTTCTCGTTTGGAGAATTCGGTGGCTGAGAGAGAAACGCAGAGGCTGGAAAGGAGGGCTTGACAACCGTGCTACGAGTAGTCCCAACAATCTCCTCGCAAGCGATATAACAATTGATCACTTCATCAGGACTAGATAGCTCGGCCGAAAATCTGATTTCAAATGGATTTTTCTCCAATCGCAAGATATTTCCTCGCCACATATGAACCAGAGTTCCTTCTGAAGTTTCAGCCAGGAACGTGAGTGCAGGTTTCTTTGACTTCCAAACCGGAACGCTGGTGTTGTGATAGGAGAGACTAGCCAGAATATCGACCCTTGGATTTATATTGTGTTTTGTGATCTGCTTGGTGATACGGGCCACCAAATTGAGTTTAGGGAATCCAGCAATTTGATCAAGAAGCTTTCTCCCAAATGGAGGGTTCCTGCTCATGATCCTCTCGATGTCGCTTGCCTGCCTACTAGCAAGAACTTCAATACTATTGATGTTGTTTGCTGCGAATTTGCGGGCAGCAGCTGGTCCCAGACCAATAATCTGTCTCAATTGAAGGCTTGAATTGTCCCAGTACTGAGCAGAAAGGCTTCTCGCGAGATCAAGAGCGTGCCGAGCAGAAATAGCGTCTCGATCATGTGCCTTACAATCAATAACGCAACGAACGAGGCGACCTATGCGTTCAAATACGATTGATGTTTCAGTGCCGAATTGTCGACGAAGGGCACCGAAATCTCCCTCGGTGTGGTATTCAATGCCACCGAGTTGGATCTGCACCAGCAGCATGATCTTGTGAGTCGTAGTTGAGATGTTCTCCTTGATGGGATATTTCATAAAAGGCGAATTATTGAATATCCTGAGGTGTGGTCGCTCAATTGGCTTGATACGAAGATCCTTGAATTCCACAGCTTGACAAATAGTTTGAAGCTACTATTGTTAGCGACGTAGTCCATTAATGGCAAACAACTTACAATCTCCTCAGTCTTTGCTCCTCGTGGTATGCTCAAGAGTAACTTCATAGTCTCAAACCGAACCATGTATCGAGACATTGCTTCCCCATACTGTGTACAAGTGAAATTACTTGCATCGGTGATGAGTTGATTAGCTCTCAACAACTTGAGATCCCGCTCGCAAACAAGTTCCAGGCGGTGGTCGGTATTTCTCGTTTCTGGGACGTCTTCCATTTTGTAGTGAGTTGGATTTTGTCTCATCCTAACGCTGAGAAAGGTACCCTTCAACCACTCTTTCGCGGAATTGGTATCGTGGATTGTTTGCAGACCGATTTCTGAGTTCAAGTGTCCGATGAGATTTAGATGAAGCGTGCTTTCAAGTATGTCCTGCCCTGACACCAGCTTCTTGTATCGATCCAACGTCTCGTTTCGAGTCATAATGACAGCAATAGCACTTTCATCAAATTGGGGTCTTCCAGCTCGGCCAAGCATCTGCATAACCTCCAAGTCTGCAACTTCGCCCAAGGTACCATCTTGATACCCCACCGTTCCTTTCAAAATGACGAGGTGGCAAGGTAAGTTGACACCTACAGCCAAGGTGGATGTGCAGCAAATAACACTTATTTCCCCTTTTCGATAACTAGACTCAATGGCCAGGCGATCCTTAGAGTCAAGCCCTGCATGATGAAAAGCAACACCACTTCCGACCAATTCTTGCAGCTGCTTGCTCTCAACTGAAACCTTTCGTGTTGGTGCTGGCCACGCACGAGCTCTAACTTGAGATCGAGTCCATCCCTCTGCTAGCATGGCAGCCGTATTTTCACACGACTTTCTAGTGAAACAGAACACCATGATTGGCTTTCCTTGCGAGTGCTTCTGGATCAATTTTGGAAGTTTTCCGTCTAAGATCTTGTCAAAAGTAAAGTCGTTTCCCTTTTGCGGGTCATATCCGTATACATGCTTTTGAAGTTTGACAGGTCTGAAATCTTCGCTAAAGGTCTCTCTGTGAGCTGGAAGGTGCTTGTTGGAAGCATCCTTCCCAAGCCAGACGGCGATGTCATGGGAGTTAGGGACAGTAGCACTGAGAGCCACAAAGCGCGTATCAGGGTTCTTGCTTTTCATTCGGGAAACGACAGCTTCCAGAGTGGCGCCGCGGGCATCCTTCAGGATATGAACCTCATCGATGAGAAAGAGCTTGACCATTTCAACAAGCTTGTCATGGTCCGTCCATTTGCGAGTGATACTGTCCCATTTCTCGGGGGTCGTCACGATAATAGAAGCATTTCGGACCTTGGCCATCTCCTTTTGACTGGTATCTCCAGTCAACTCAGCACACGAAAGATTCAGGTGGCTGAACTTCTTCTCCCAGTCTCGGAGACGCTCGGAACATAGAGATTTGGTGGGAGCTTGGTAGACAATCTTGAAATTTCCAGTGGGATGCTGTTCAACGAGTCTGCAGATAGCCAGTTCCAGCAGGCAAGTTTTGCCACTGCCGGTAGGTGCCGAGACTACGATATTGTCGTTTGTGTGATAGATTGGTTGGAAACACCTCGACTGCACAGCGTTGAATAGTTCGTATGGGAAAGCCTGACGAATTCGATCAGGCAGGTCATACGGCGAGACTAGCTGTATTCCATGTGCCATTGGAGGGGCATGCGACAAGGTGAGGACATTTGCTGGTCGACTTCTTGAAGGGAGAGAGGATCTTTGCGAGCGCTGAGATACTTGAGAGCTATGAGACTGGGGAGTGATCTCGCCGCAACCATCATTGTCAGAAAATGCCTGGCTTGCAAGAGCCCTATTGCTAGAACGTCGAAGATTGACTCGCTCGGTAGGACTTGATGCGTGGGGCATCATAGGAGATGAACTCTGCGCTACTTTGTGGTTCAAGGGGGTTTTGAACCCAGCTTAAAAAGATTAGTATTGATCATCGATAAAACATAGCATCAAATACCTAGTTTAGAAGGAGGATTGGCCTGTTGCCTCCGAGGCTGCACATTCTCCAACCTACTAACTGGCGGCAGCTGCCAATCGTTTCTTGACCTAACGTCCGGCATTGCTTGTGGAATTTGACGCCCATACAGCATGCCGTTGGCAATTTCATCCAGTTGAGATTCTCTTGGTTCATTGTTACGAGTTAGAGAAGCTACTTGGGAATGATGTGGTGCTGTCTGGGGGGCGGTTCGTGGCATTGTATTGGCCGCAGCCTGGAGATCAAGTCTCGAAGTATACGGTTGGTGGAATCCATGGAGCAGATTCGAATCAGGTGTGTACTGGTTTGTTACAGCTGCCTGGAATAGGTTTGCAGTGGGCGTATATTGAATAACAGGGGCTTCATGAAATGATTGTGGTATCGATGTGTGGGCATGGGTGCTGACCGATGCACCTTGATGTAGGTTTTGTTTGATATTGAAATAATTCTCTGCATTGTTGAGCAATCTGGGCTCTCGGTCTTGGTGCGTGTAGATGCCTGGTCGCGCAAGTGACAGTCTCGACGGACCAGATGACCCAAAGGGAGGAGGGATGGAAGGAGGTTGTGAACCGTTCAAGGTTGGCAGACCTGGATTGAAGTCCCACATTAGCAGACTAGTTTTGACCAAACATGAGCCGGAAACCAACCATATGTATCAGAAGAATGTTGCTGCTGATGTGCTTGCCGTTGAGCCTGTAGCTGCAAACCTATGGTGGAAACTGGTGTTAATGGTGTTTCAGCCAACAAGCCGGACTGCCTACATACCATTGACATTGAACTGTTGCTGTCGGTGAACCTGCTGCAGTCTTGGACCAGTCATAGACATTGGAGAATAGTTCCATTCAGCGGGACGTGACGGACCTGTGGCTGCCACCGAGGCAAAGGTGAAGGCCGGTGGCTGTCCTTCCTGGGCACTTCCGCCATTGGCGTTGACGTTGTCGAAGTTAAAGGGTTGAGATAAATTCCTATCCATCTGTGCGGGCTTGTGTGAATGAATTTTGAATATTAGAGAGAAATAACAGACCGGCAAATCGACAGAAGTTGTCTGCCGCCGCTGGGAGAGAAGATACGTCGAGGTGCTGGAGGTGGAAGGAAGAGGGTGTCGAGGTGAAGTGAAGATGATGAAGAAGAAGCAGTTTGGGAGAAAAGGAGGCCGCCGAAATATCTTAGGCAGACAGATACCATAAGAGTCTGGATTTTTTCCAGACTCAGCAGAAGTAAAAAGTTGTGGGTGAGTCGGTGACGGCACTCAGAATCGCGAGGACACTGACAATAGGAAGCGACGATGGAGAGCGCCTGCCGGCGTGAGGTACAATTGCCTCGCCATATCGCAGACACGACTTATTAAATAACAATAAAGAAAGCTCTCATCTGCAGGAAATAAAACATTTATTACGATTTGTTTGCAATAGAAAGTCAATATCTTTGCGACTGAATCCCATGGGGATGAAAAACAAGACTATTCAAGAACAACATGCAAATAAAACAACGAACTGCACTACCCGCCCTTACGATCAAAAAGCCATCCAATATAAATTCGAGCATGAGGCTAGATCAAAATACCAGATTTGGTTTGAAGTCTCAAAATCCCACCTCGTCAAACTACGAGCTGTGAAGTATTGTCCGCAATCGATCAACCAATCAACCAACCAACCCAAGAGGATATACAGGATCTAATTGCCACAATGCTAAGATGCTAAATCCACATATCATACCTTTTACCTAACCTACCTAGGTACCAAAATATCATGTGTGTGTATATCAAAAGAAAAATGCGGGGGATATTGGTCCCAAACCAACCTACGGATATATGCTACCTGCCTGCCATCCCACCCATCATAAGAATTCCCTTTCCAATGCCCCATCCAAAATATGTACCTACCACGCAACCGAGCCTTCCCACTCATTTTTCTGTGTTTTTTGTACAACTCCCAAACCAAACCAAACCAAACCAACCCCTACATTCCTAGATCCCAGAAAGATCCAGCAACAAAACATTTAGAACAAAAATTCGTATCAAGACAGTAAGTTCCAGTCCTATTCGGCCGTTGGTCATATAGCTTAACCGCAAATCAATCATCCCTCTTAACCTTCCCCTCGAACTTCCCACCCGGGAATGATGTCTCATCGGCGAACTAGGTCTCGACGTCGACAAGCCAGCACTCTTCAGCTCATCCAATGCCTGCTGCCCAGGCAACTGCAGCGTCTTATTCTCTTCATACTTCGGCGTATATCCGTTATCGATGGTCGTCTTTTCGTAGCTCGCAATGTTGATTGGCGGTGGTCTGTTTCCTCTTGATCGGAGGCTGTCGGTGTTGCTGTAGAGG
Source organism: Tetracladium setigerum (assembly GCA_031472005.1). Classification (NCBI taxonomy): domain Eukaryota; kingdom Fungi; phylum Ascomycota; class Leotiomycetes; order Helotiales; genus Tetracladium; species Tetracladium setigerum. The sequence continues at coordinate 3,416,139 of PZJY01000002.1, forward strand.
TATGTTGCTGCTAGGACAGTTGCTGTACCGGCTACGAACTATTTTGCATAATTGCACGAGCGATTAGTGTGTTATTCCTCGCTTCGGAAAGGAGGAGGAGCGGAAGGCTTTTAGAACTTACAGTAAACGTGATAGGAAACTCAAAAAACCACACACTAACAAAAAAGCTCACAACGATACTTATACTCGTCGCAAAATTCTTGGCGATATTATCCGCATAATTGATACAAACAGCAACCAGCACACCCCCAACTGCTTGGAAAACGATAGCAGTCCAAACCACCCAATTATACCCTACGAAAAAGCCCTCTTTAGCGATTTCCTCGCCGTCTTTGAAGAGAACACCGAAGATGAATGCGGGGAAGAGACTGTAGAAGCAGAGTTGGACATTGCGGGTCCAGACCGTGACGTGAACTTTGGACTCTTTGAGGACTTTCTCGAAATAGACACCTGTGAGACCCGAGATGACGGCAGAGACCAACACGGCGGTTAGGCCGATTGAGTAATTCATGTCTGGTTTCTTAAGGCCCAAGTCTTCCTCAATGCCTTCATACGTTGCGGAGCGTTTTGCGAGACCACCACTAGCAGCCGTACTGAGATTATCGAGTCCGCGTTTCGTTAATTCCCTGGCTACCTCTGTTGCACCGGTGCTTAATTGTCCTAGTTCATGGAGGGAGCGAGGGAAGTAAAAACGGTCTTGAGAGTCCTTGATGGATGAATATGCTGTAGGGTCGTTGGTTGGAAATTGGACAATTGTGACGCCAATTGTCAACATAACCAATGCAACCCATTGCTTTGAAGAGAGTGTTCGTCCGAGCATTGTAACGCTAAAAATCGCAGTCGTAAGAATCTAAACACACCGCCACAGGATTAGCCTCTTTTCCTCCTCGAAAACACAGTAGAATAACAGATGCCATCCATACCTTCAGTTGATACAGAACCTGGAAGCTTACAGCCTCCAAATTTGACACGGCAATATACTGCAACGAATTCTGCAAGGTGTACAGCGTAGCCGGAATAGCCAATTTCCACCCATCCCCCGAGAAAACGGACATATAGAGCTGTTCGAACAGCACCGTCGCGGGCGTCGAAGGCGGTAGCGTCCTCGAGATATCGTACAATGCAATGGTCAGAGACAATGCCAGCTTGATAACCTCGTTGAGAAAAACTGCGGTCGAGGTGAAGTATCGGTGGGTATCGGGTCTCTGGGGCATTATTCGCGAATAGTGCATGAGGAGTATGAGAGCGCTGTTTTGAACAGTCAACTGCCACCACGTTTTTAGTCCAATTCTAGTATATATTTGGAGGCAGGAATTCAAGACTTACTGTGATGAGAGAGACATGTTTAACAGGCACACCCATCACCGTGGATGTGCCCTTGGGCGCGTCTACAATGGCCATTCTGACCCCCTTTTACTTTTTATCCTTCCCAACTATCTATCCCCCGCCTTCTTTATCCAATTCGCAGAGTCGATTCGCAAAGCAATTGCAAAATAAAGTGTATAAATCCAAGTCGTACAAATAAATCCTTCCAGCCTCAGATCTTCGAGCAAGGAGTCGCAGGGAGAGTAGGCGAGCAATGTCGTTGAAATTTGCGAGGAAAAGTTGGTGTGAACTGATGGAAGTAACTCTGTACAGCAAGGCTGCGCGCGCGCGCACAAGACCAGACAAGATCCGGCTACGTATTTTTTTTCTCTCGGCTACAGCACGATCAGACCAGGGTCAGGGGCAGCGCCCAGCTGTGGCCGATCTTGCTTGATGCGTCGTTGTATCGAAATTTGGATATTCACTCACGGCTTCCCTCCCCGGTGTCGTCAATGATGCTTGTACAGTAGTAGTGTACTTGAGTATGTGTTGTCCCTCGCGGCCAGCTTTTCTTTCTTTCTTTTCTTTTTGCCTTTCAACCACCGCCTTGCAAGAGGGAAGAAGAGGTCCGGAAATATGATATAAACCACAAAACCCTCACCGCTCGCTCCCCAGGCCAGAGGCCAGAGTAAGTAGTCCGGTTCATTTTTGGCTCGCCCTCTTTCGTTAATTCGCAGTAGTTCGGTCGCGTCTCATGATCGAATCACATCACCAAAAGGTCACACTTCCCACACCTTCCCACACTTTGCCCAGGGTTCCCCACAACTTCCATCCCCCCCAGGTTGTGTGTGGCTCAGGCAGAGCCAATCCTTTCCCCCGCACACCCAAAAAGGGGGCGGAACATCCCCTGTGCGATAGGTGTAGGTGTGCTGTGCAGAGTATCTTTTTCTTCCTTTTCATGCCTGCCCAGCTGATGTCTGATGTGCGATGATGGAGGATGGATGGAGATGCGAGATGCGAGGTGTAACCTGCTCCATTGTTGCCGAGGATCGCGGTCGTTGTGGGATTGTGGATAGAACAGAGTAGAATAGAGTAGCGCCTGGCCTGGTGATGATGATTGCGTCAGTTACGTTGCTTTGCTTGGGTGGCATTGCGATTGTTTGAAGTTGGCATTGACCCATATAAAGTTGGTAGTCTTACAACAGTAGTACGTACTACAGTACATTACTCTACGCATTACTCTATCTACCTCGCAGCAAAGTCTATTGCCATTTAGAGGCAATATCTTACCACATTTTCAGAGCTACTCTACTACTAGAGGTAGCTACTATACTATAGGTATGTCTTCACGCGAGCGGTGAGACAACAGAGCGAAAGCTTTCTTGATTCAAGCCGCGGCGGAATGATTCAGACGGAATAAAATACCAACGAATAATACCATACCAACCACCAAGGAAGCGGTGAAAAGGCAAGACGACGCCAAAACAAGCTTCGCATCCGTCAACTTTTGAATCGGAGTATATTTTATTATTCATTTTTATCTATATTTATTGGGATTCACTAAAAGCATGCCTTCCGATCCTCTCTCTCCCTCTCCCTGCGTCTCTCTCGGGAGTTTTCCATTCTCCTCCCTACTGTACTACCACATCATTCCCCGTCTCTTATACATACACGGCAGTAATTATCCTACATATCTTCCTTCCTTCATTACCTCTACCTCCCTCCCTACCCAAAAAAAGACTGCTGCTTCCCCTCACGCTATATACAACCACAAGACAGCCAGATGATTAAACCAACAACCATAAAGAGAGATAGATGGAGAGATGGGTATAAAATGTAGCCCGCGATGATTTCCCCGCTTTGCAAAAAGTAACAACGATCCCCGTCTTAGTCCCAAATTTCCGAAAATCCAATGACAAATGAAATTAATAAGAGTTTGCATAAGTCGTGTGGGTGAGAAGGCTGTTGTGTCCTGTCCTCTCTGCCTCTCGTTCCCTTCCTTTCTATTAAGATTATTTCTGCATCCCCAGATCACATCGTCATCCTCGTCGAGAGAGCTATTCCTCGTATCTTCGGTGAATCGCACAATGGACGTCTTCTTCCTCACAACCTGCGTTCTGCCCTCTTCAAATCTATAGCCTGCCCCACAGCACTGAGCCGTACAGATGAAGACGAACTGACGGGAGGATGTTGCCTAGGATTTGGCGAGACGATAGAATCTGGTCTGGGCGCACCCTGTTTTCGCGGTGCCACATAGGAAGTTCGTGGAGTTGTGTCATCATCGGAACCGAAGCCCAAGAAGTCGCTAAGATCTGGCGATGGTTCGGCAGTATATATCCTGTGGGCATCAGATATCGGTGTGTCCATAACCATCAAGACAGTCTGCTTGCTAGGTCCAACAGAAGAAGCACGGTAAGTGCTGACGGAGCTTGCTTCGGAATATCTTGCTGATCTGATTTCTTGGGCGGTGCGAGGTGGTGACCGGTGGGTAGTTTGATGCTCTTCGAGTATTTGATCTCGCATCTTTGCTCGCTTCTGACGGAGCGCTTCAAGCAGGGCTTCTTCTTGTTTCGTAACAGCCATGAACCGGTTGCTGTGCTCTGGATCTACCCTGAATTCAACGGATGAAGGTGAAAGAGGTGGTGTAGGCTGTGCGGCAGAGTGCTGTGAGCTAAGCGAAGCCTTCCGTGAAACGCGGCTCTCTGAGTGAGTAGATTTTCGAGGATCGCGAAGCTGTGTGACTGGCTGTCTGGCGTCTCGTGGTACAATTAAATGATGACCAGGTTGCTGCTGCTGCTCGCCACCTGTTTGTTGCACTGAGACTCTCTTGGAAGAACGTTTCTTCTCTGGCTGAGGTGCTGCCATGGGAGGGGCCGGCCAGGGTCCGGAGATTCGTTCATCAGAAGTTGAAATCTCCGAGATAGGCCTGAATTGGCTGGCGTGAGAAGAATTCTTATTTGGTCCACGTAGAACAGATGAACGAGATGCAGCCTGCTGGGTTGATAGACGAAGATTATCACCGAGCTTGGGAGCTTGGCTGTTCATGACCCTCGCAGCTTTATCGCGAGAAGGGCTCGCTGACGGCATTACTGGTTCCACATCCGAATCTTCTCCTTCAGACCCAGATGACAGAGACAGGACGCTCCTTTGCTGCAAATCTGCATTTGAAAATGTGCTGTTACTTGTCCTTTTAGACGTCTTGCTGTTGTGACTAGAAACACTCATAGTACTTGCTGTTTCCCAAGGACAAGGAATCGAAGATGGCATTTCGTCTCTTGTAGATTGTACATGCGGTGCTGTAAACGATTGTTGCTCTCGAGTTCGCGCTTTCTGCCCACTCCTTGAAGGCGGCTTTAGATAGCCCTCATCTGCTGTTATCCTCGCTTCTGGAACTCGTGATTCTGGAATCTGGTCCATCTGAATGCGGCTAGTCGAAGACTGTTGGTAATGGTCATACTGTTGATATGGAGGGTTGCTGGGCTGAAGCTGCTGTATCTCTTGAGTATGGGTCGAGCGGCTGCTCTGCTGTGATTTTAAAGATTCTTTCGACAACGCCTTCATAAGTCTTCTGCGGCCCGAGTTCGGAGTAAGAGAAGTAGAGGACTCGGTCGATATCGAGTTAGGTGTTAGAGACGTCGGAGGGCCATTCTTCCCGTGGCCCTTTGGCTTTGGGAACAGCATAGAAAAGTCTAGTTTTGCGGGTTTCTTCCTCATATCTACATCCTTGGTCCAAATCCAACACTGGCCTTGCGTCCTGGGATCAAAGATTCAATGAATTCCACCGATTCGACTTGTAACAACGGGCTCTTCGCAACTACAGGTGGCAGTCCTTTCCTTAAGGCTAGATCTCGTGCCGATGATGCCGATGTTTGCTGGGATATCGCTAATGGTGACGTCTGTCGGTCGTAGTAGGACTTCAAAGTCGACGAAGAGTCCTCATTCCTCAGACGCGCACTCATGTTCGACCTGCTATCCTCGTCATCCCCATATCGTAGCCCTAGTATAGTCGACGATGCCTTCCCATCCATTCGTGGTGGTCTTGGAAAAACCCCGCTCTCCATCTCCCATTTATCCTGCGATTCCAGTATACTGCCGCTATCGTCCGTTGTTCTTGTTGAGTGGGTTGATTCTGATATGGAAATGCTCATGACGCTCGATCTGCTGCTGCTTGGAACCATCCAGGAGTCGTCATCTCGAGTGGGAGAGTCGATGTTAAGATCATTATCGGTCCCGAAGAATCGCTGGGCTTTGGAGAAGCTACTGCCGCTGTTTGAGGCCGCGGACGGGGATGGTGTAGGTTTCGAATAATCGGCCTGTCTTTCCCCTCCTTCTCCCTCTTTTTGTTACTCCTCCTGCCGGGTATGGGGAAGGAAAACTTCGGCATCGTGAAGTGGTGCTGGGTTGGTAGCTGTGGTTCTGTTTACCCAATTGGTCCTGCAAGTGGCGATCATGAATCGAGGAGAGTGCTCTAGAGCTCGAGTTAAAGCTGTATTCGGGAGAGCTTGCTTCTGATTTCCTGACCTTCAAACAATCATGGTGGTCGTGGCTTTCGAGGTGTGCGCCGGACTGACCACTGGTTTTGCAAGAATGATCTCTCGACGGCAGTTATAAAAATAAAAGGGCTGATGTTTTCCTCTTGCGGGGGTAGCACCAAACTCTGTTTCAACGCGCACGACCTTCCTCCTCGAGCTATACTGCTATAGCAACGATGCTTTTTCGCAATCACGCTGTATTGGCTTCGCGGGACGTCCGATAACTAAACTTGACAGGTGTATGCAACGGGCGGCCAGAAAAGATGTTCGGGAAAGGGAAAGCAGGAGAGACGCTGCAGAAGCATGGACGTGGTGGTGTTGGGCGGAGGGTGCGTGGTGTTTTTCAGAATCCGAAGAGAGGATCGTGTCCCAGGACCGTGCCAAAAGTGCAATCTCCATCAATTGACGATTCGGGATGCTGGCCGATAAGTGCTGAAATGAAAGACAGGTCGTAGTACGGAGTAGTTTAGTGTGAGCCAGACCAGCGAATCTTGTGGGACGAGGTTTGGCCTGCTCATTCGCCCAACACATTTTCAGTAGTCGAGGAACAGGGGGGCCGAGGACTACCGACTGCCCAGAGCTTGATGGACATCGTGGACAGTGGAGATAATAGAGGGACCCTCACGACCCAAGTCACCCAAGAAGGCCAAAAGAAGTTCGGATGGAAAGGGGGGAGGGGAGGAGGCCATGTCGAGGACAGGGATATGAGTTAGAGGACAAGCCTACACATCATGGAGATGCGTAATATTCTTCAGCGTGACAGCCGAAATGTACCGCTCATCCGACAATATGCAACTCATATTGAAAGGGACCCTGCAGGTACAGGAGTAGAGGGGACAAGGGGCAATAGACTATCGAGCAAACGAACAACGAGTAATTACCTACCTCGGGAGGTAGATATGACTGCATCAGGAAGGGCAAACAAACGGGAATCTACTGGGACTGCAGTATGATTATCAACCTTTCAACCATGGAATAATGTCTCTTCCAACACCTGAAGGAGGACTGTCGTTTGTCTCGGGGTCTCGAAAGGTTCAAGTTTCAGCTTTTCCATTGGCTACCAAAGAAACCCACGGCCGCCTCAAATCTCAATCTCAATCTCAATCACACCCAACGACCAAGGGATCGGATCGGGTGACTTCAACACGAATTAAAATGGTACTGTAACTTCTGTTGGTCAGGTAGGTGGTACCTTAGCTGGGGCAAAATATATGCTATTGAATTCTGCCGGCGCACATTATTGTTAGCCCGGTCATAACAAGTAAGTGTTTCAATTACAGAGAGTCAGCAATTCAGTAGTGCAACCAACACATACGAAGTACGCACTAGCACTATCAAACTTACACCTCCCCCTTTTCCTACTGTACAGTACGTACCTACAGTACCTTTGGGCAGCTAATGCAATACCGGTAGTTTTGGAAAAACTCTGATTTGCTGTTTGCATCTTGACAGCTAACAGTCGTTTACTAATCACTCCCTTTCCTTCCCTCCTGTCTCTCCCTCTCTCTTCCCTTCGGCAAACCCACGACAGCGGTTTGTGCACAACTTTCAGCGCTCGCTCTCTCTCACAACGACCAAGCATGTGGGAAATCTCCACCATGACTCGCATCCAAAAAGCAAAGAACAAGCCACTGCTAGAAAACCCCTGGATTTATTCTTCTCTGCTATTCCACACAGACCGCGGCACGAAGGGGGGCCTCGGCCGCCTTCACAAGCACACCAAACTTCCGAAAGGTACGCTTTGATGTCGATGTGATGTGATTTCAACCGAGCACCACGAGACGGCTGTTGGTCTGATCTGATCTTCCTCCTATGGCGTCTTCCATTCATCGTTCGAAAAAATGACTGCCCTACAAAAGAAAAAAAATAACAACAACAACAACAACAACGAGATCCCCCATTCTTCACTTTTTGCTTTTCCTGGACGTCAAAACGGATGCGAAGATGGAATATGCACTCATCTCACCACAATTCGCTTGTGCCACGTTTCACAGCTCCCAAAGTTTCATCTTGAGGGCATCGCGGGAACTTTTACCTTCCCTTCGTAGCATTTGCATCTCGCCTTGCGTTGCTTTTGCCTCCTTTCTCTCGGAAGAGGGCATCATTCTGCCGCTTTAATATATGTATGTGTTATACAAACATGACCAAAACAGTTCGCACATGCAGCTTCCCGTGCGGGAGAGAGAATCGAAAATACATTTCGAGATCTGCGGCATTGTCCGAAAACTTCGTGACTAACCGGCCATATCGTAATAACACTTCCCTTACAAGATGTGGCCAGTGAGATATGGATTCCTTGTGAATGGATACAGTACATGAAGTCTTACATACTCTTTCACGTGCACGGTTGTAAGTTGAGTGCCATCCGAGATACAGCAATGCCCTGAGATGAACTACCAGGATGAACTCTAGCAAATCAACCTCCTGAAGAAAAGCAAATCCTGTGTAGCCATCAGATATACACGACATCAATATCAATAACAAATATTGACACATCCCACATAATAACATCTCTGTTGGCTGGACGGAGGTATCGAGTGGAGAGGTTCTGGCTTACGTCTTCAACCGTACTTACCACCCATTATTCATAGTGACTGCAGCAGAGGTTCTAGTCTGCTCAAACTTCATCTTTTTGCTGACCTTGCTGTTGGCTGTATCGGTGAAGCTACCGGATTTTCGCTTGTTGTCTAATGTAGATCCGTGAGGATTTAGGCCAGCTTGGTGATGAGATGAGTTCTCAATCGTAGGACTTGTGAGGGGGGAGGGCATGCCCTCATCTGCTGTGCTGCTATCATCACCACTGATTGAGTACGAAATTGCAGATTTCTTGGTCCAAGTCGAAGTCTCACCAACTGCTGGTGAGCCACTATCTCTGAAGGATGGTGGTCCACGAAGACTGAAATGCATGCTTTGCAAAGATCCAGACTGGCTCGTTGCCATAGACATTTTGCTGCGGTCAAGCTACTTTCCGTTAGCCAAAATCTTAGATATCAACCTGGATATATGCTCACAAACTGCTCAATATTCTTCTTGGGGTCAAGAATACTTGGAATATGCACTCCATTCACGAAAGAACACTCAACGCATCCATCCCTCCGGGAGAACTCTACCAAATCTTGTTCGGCAAGTGATTGCAAGACGAAATTTGCCATGTTCTGTGAACATCCTGTAAGGATCAGCCTCGTCCTATCCCTTCTAAATTACAGAAATGCACATACCGAGGTATTGACCGAGTTCTTGCATCGATAACAGCACAGGGGATGAGCCAAGTTTCTTGATAAAGTACAACGCTCTCCTGCTGACACAAAGATGCGCCATGTCACCTAAAGTCCTATTATCACTCTCTAATGGCGAGCTGCGAAAGAGGCATTGATAGCAGACGTGTGTTTTGGGGCGTTCGATATCATAGCCGTAGCATGGGTAGTGTTGATGGGTGGCACAGATCTCACACTCAATCTGAGCCCGTCAGTATCTGTAGAAAATGAAAGTTGGTACTCGTAACTGACCAATTCCTCTTGTATATCTGTAGACTCACAACCACACTCCAGATTTGGTTGAACTTGTCCGTCACAGTTGTCCTGGAATCCCGCAGTTCTTCTCGTCTTTCTGACAAGCTCGATGATCTCTTGCGAATATGGTAGCAACCCGTTGATCTGCTGGCTGGTGACATGCTCTGTGCGTGATGCTGACGTGAGAATTGGCGAAGAACTGTTGTGCAAGGGAAGCGTGTCTTGAGTTGAGTCCTGTTTGCTCCGGTGACGTTGCTAGCAAAACATTATTATCGATGGCACAAACCCAATCGCTTTGTTTGTACATACCATGCCTCTGAAACTTCTGATATTCTCTATCTGGGTTTCACCAAGGCCCGAGGGTATCCGTAGTTCACTTTGAGATTTGCGCCGAGTCAATTCGTTTAAGTTACTGAGCCCCTGCTGCAAGAAGAATTTGTAAGTTTAAAGCATCAACTTATGTTGAAAACATCTTACCATTTTGTCTGTTTGCTCAGTGATTTCTAATTGCCTATGATCTAGCAATGAGGGTTGACGAGACATCAATTGTGTTTTATTGTTGAGCGCTGCTACTGAAGGATGTGTATAGCAACCTTCCGAGGGTTGAGGAGAGACAGACCATCCGATATTAACGCTGTCAGATGTTAGCGACGATCACTTACAAGCAGGAGGCCACGTATACCCATGAAAGCCGGTTTCGATGGTCAAGTCACGCTTGTAATCTAAGCTCGTCTTAGCTGTATCATTCGAGGCATGAAGCAGCCTCGAGGTATCAATATCCCCTGCATCGAATAAAGGTGGCTGATATCCACGGGGACAATCGTCGTTAAACAAAAGAGACATTGCCAAGCGACAGGTACCTTCTATGAAATCAAATATCAGCATTACTCACACCATTTTCGACAAGTAAAGGGGCAGTTACGTGGAAGTGGTGGAAAACTGGCGATTCCGGTGCTTAATTTGTCCTCGAATATCTCGACGAGGGTACGAATCCTGCTTTTGGCAGCAGCCAGTGGTACTGCGCCTGCAGATATGTTGTCATTCTTCATGCTGCTAATTTCAATCTGAGGACTAGGTCCGTAGGTAAAGCTCAGGGTGTATGACTCTATCTTGTTTTCAAAACCGGCTGGCTTGCCATCAACAGAGTGGATGGAGAGGTCAAACTTCTTCAGGTAACCAAGCTCGAGGGCTGCCGAAACGCCATGTTCCTTTCAAATCATTAATAAATCGTTGGTCTGGTCGTGAAAAGACTTACAAGCCAGTCGAGCACCTTGTCCGCGCCATCATGTACACCCCGAGGGAGCACCTTCCACATGCTGAGACCCTCAACCACTGGCACGAAGCCTGCTTTTTGGCCAACAAAAGACTCATACGTGGTTTCTGGATTGGCAGGATCGTATTGCCGAAGGAGATACTTGAGTCTGGGGAACAGGGTCCTATTTTACTGTTAAGTGTTCTGAATGACATGGAAGGGTGATCGGAATGTACCTGGTGGCGGCAATGCGACTGAGCTGGATAGAAATAGATACGTTAGCAAAAAACAGGCTGAAAATTGCAGGTGCACTTACAACCACAAGCGACAGAATCTTCAGCTGTTCATAGCTTTGCTTCTGAGTGAACGGACCGTTGGAAGGCTTGACCTTTGGAGGAATCAATCCTGTTTGTGATTTTCGTGGTCTCTGCGTTTTTGAGACAGCGGAAGACTTTGAACTACTAGGTTTTGCGGCGCGGTTGCCCTTCTTGCGGATTACTGGAGGCATTTGAGAAATTGCAGCAGAGGCAGAGTAGCAGACGCTGAGCAGTGAGGACGGCGAAGATGGAGACGGGGTGAACGGCTTGAAGCAAAGGCTTGGAGACAGAGAAAGAGACGACGCAGTGAAATAGATAAAATTCAAGACAGAGGCGGAGACGAGATGGATATATAGAAAGAGGGTGAAGGTTGGGGGGAAAAAAGAGTTGAAGTGAGGACGTCGAACTTGGGATCTCGAAAGTCTTGGCGCAGCAGGTACTTTGGAAGGAGCAGCCAGCTGATTGATGCTCTCACACTCAACCACTTGAATATCTGAAGATAGTATTCTGAATTTTTTTTGGGGAGAATACCATTCAATAAGATATGAGATTGCAGAAAGGGCCTTGCAACCATTGAACAACCACCACCGTCCTTGTTTGCTCAAGCAAGCTTCCAATTCCAACTAGAATACAGCCTCTGTAAATCAACCTGCGGAGATGAACTTCCCAGGAATATAAAGCATCCAGTAGATAATAGGTACCTTAAGCCATTGATACCACCTAGTGGCTGATGCTGATGTCTGCTCCAGATACACACTTTTTGTGGCTGCCATACGCAGGATCTTTGGCATTTCTTCAACTTGATAATGGTTCCCCATCAGAATTCATACCTGCAAATGCTTCCAAACTACTTGCTGTGACCATGGTTCTACAAATTCAGTACAGACTGCAAATGGAAGTATTGCTAAACCTGACATTGACCATATTATCCACCCTGACAGTAGGCCTACATTCTTCTCCACTTCCAGATAATTGATTAGCGTGAAGGCAGCAGTTGACATGCCAATCCCAGACTATTGGACACTTCCAATATCAGGATATTCCTTTTGATACTAGGCTTTGCCATAGATATCCCCGGACTCGATATAGATTCGTTGTCCTTTCGTCCTCGGCTGGTAAAGCGCAAGTGGGAGGTACAATTATGCAAAGGGTGGCGGCAATTGGGACTCGATCACTTTGGGTCTACCTAGATAACTCTTGATAAGTTCCAAAGTAGGGGAGGGTGCTACCTACCTTACCTAGTGAGAATATAAGAGTGACAAGTCACAGAAACCAGTAGAAGATTTTGAGATTATTAAGGTGAGGGCAGAACAGGCGGGCGACGTTGGGAAGGGAAAGGTTGGAACGGAACAGCCGCCGCGCCCCCCGCCAAGGCTTTGGAAAAGAACGCAGCCGACAAGCGACTGCTCTTGTCATCCATCCCGACCCGAGCAGAATGCGACGGAGAGAATGAGAGAAAGCAAGAACACAACACCAAACAACTCCACTCACCCGTCAAAGGCCCCCCGTCCCGTCACTCCTCGATCTTCGCTTTCCTTCTTTATTGTTTGCCGGTGTCTTCTTGGGTTTGTTTCTTCCTGGCGCTCTGTATCTGCTCAACACATACCCGCTCGACATCCTTAAACCCCGATTCCCGCACTTTTGTTCGCCCTTCTAAGACAGATTCACCCCACCACAACCACCACAACCTTCGACAGGAATCCTACGGCTTTGATATGGTGCTGGCAGACCACTAGGATAACGGTGGAAGTGAATAGCCTCAAGGCTCACACGCGTTTGACATCTCGTGTCGAGGACGCGTTCCATTCACCCACAAAGAGAGGGGCGGGAAGAGGATATAATCCAAGGGTTCCCGACTACACTCTTAACAACCACGACCGATCTACCCATCGTAGCGATGGAGCCACCCAACCGACCTCCTCCAAAGCGACGTGCTGTGTCAATGCAATCAAACAATATTTCCTCATCCCACAACTTTGCACCCGATGCATCGCCTAGTCCATATATCTCGAATCCCATCTCTACGTCCGCCGCCACTGAAAGCCCACGCCCTCCCTCAAGAGGTCAACATGTTGTGCTTGTCGACTGGAAGGAGGGCAGTGATGCTGTTTCACGACATACTTCTAGGCTGGAGATCGAGTTGGCAGAATGCGTAGAGACCAAAACGGTTACGACCACCACGACCACTAAGCGCTCATACCCACCACTCCTTATCCATCAACAATCACTGGCGAACCTCGATGCAAAGGAGTACCCTTTGGCTCTGAAGGAAACACCTGCTGAGCTCTCCAAGTTTTCTTATGGACTCGAAGCTCATATGTTGAAGGCCTCTGCCCGGGTTCAGAAGCGAGAGGTACTAGATATCCAGGGCATTGAAGAAAATTCGACAATAGCTAACTTCTTGTATCACAGGGCTCGTCACTGCGATCATTTAGTCTCAATGATACTAGGCCTACTTCTCACAATGTCGCCAGAACCCACTCTCCAGATTTGGGAGAGTCCGACTTTGCGGATCGACTTCGGCAACAGGAGACGATGATACAGCATATGCATTCAAATAGAAACACGAAGCAATCTCGTCCCACACTTCTACAGTCTCTGGGGGTTCAAAAAAGGCAGTCGCTAAAGCCTCTCAAAGGCAATCTTCGAAAGGACTTGGGATGCGCCTATCCGACGACACCCTTTTTCCTGCCACCCCTGATGCATCTGAGGTTGAGACTTCGACCAACAGCAATACTCGTTCTCGCAAATCCTTCTTCGAAAACACCTATACACCTCATTCCGGGCGAAGCCAAGACGATTCCTTTGGGGATGCCGTGAGTTCTTCGGAAGCACTAGATCAGGATGCATTTGCGAATGCTGTCGCTACACCCCCGATTGCCGAGTCGGACCTTGAGCCTTCAGGTGAAGCTGGTGCGTCTATCGCAACTTTGCCAACATTGGATACTCTCGCCGCCCAAAATGCCAGCCTTCCAAGTCCAGGGCTCTCCCCGGCATCTCTCACAGCCGACCTCGAGGGCGCGTTCCCAGATTCGGAAGGGGAGGAGGAAGATAGCCCAGTCACTCAATCGCAGAGAGCCAAGACACAATGAATGATGATATGGTTTTGAGAGTCTCTAAACGACGAGGATTCTCTGCACGTCGACAAGATTTGGGCGAATACTCGGGTGCAGCTCAAGCTGGAACCACTACAATGATGGATACGACGTCTATGCTTGCAACATTTGATGCGATGCCAAACGATATGCAGTCCTTCATGATGTATCAGTTCTTACGGCGATGCTCACGTAAGACCCTCCATGTTATTGCGGGTGTCGTCAATCCTGCATTGAAGTGTGACTTTTTAGGCCAACTTCCCTTGGAATTGAGTCTCCACATCTTGAGCTTTCTTGATTTCAAGGACCATTGCCGTGCCGCTCAAGTATCGAAGCAATGGAGAATCATAGTCGATACGAACGAGACTGGTTGGAAAGACCTTCTTGACCGGGATGGCTTCGTTTTGCCTGCCGGAGAGCTTGATCGTGCAATCAATCAAGGTTGGGGCTGGCAAGATCCACATGGCACAGAAGGTTACGAACAAGATTTGAGTGTTAGGCAGCGCCCTTCGTCGACGAGCAAGAAAGTTGAATATGAACACCCAAGACGTGGAGTTCGGGCATCGACCAAGAGAAAACGAGGGCCAGCAGGAATCGGGAGCGAGCGATCCAAGCGTATTGCCGCTGCCGAGCATGAGTTCTCAGACAAGGCAAAAACCTTGGTCAATAGTTATGCAGGTCCTGCCAAATTCCACAAATCCGAAGGGCCATTCACGGCTGCCTCCGCTGCTGCACTGGCTGTTCCTGATCCTGGCCTTGGACTTCCCAATCTGCGATCATTGCATCTATTCAAATCTCTTTATCGCCGACACTACTTGCTTCAAGAAAATTGGATGAGCGGAAAGGTTGCACCTCATCATTTTGCATTCCCGGCTCATCCCAATCATGTCATCACTTGTCTCCAATTCGACGATGACAAGATCATTACAGGAAGCGACGATACTCTCATCCATGTCTACGACACAAAGACTGGCCATTTGCGAAAGAAACTCGAGGGCCATGAGGGTGGCGTTTGGGCTTTACAGTATGAAGGCAACGTCCTCGTATCTGGATCTACGGATCGTTCAGTCCGTGTTTGGGACATCGAAAAGGGCCTCTGTACTCAGGTTTTCCATGGCCATACGTCAACAGTCCGTTGTCTTCAAATTCTTATGCCCGAGCTTGCTGGTTACAACGAGAACGGTGCAATCATGCTTCCAGAAAAGCCTTTAATTATCACCGGATCTAGGGACTCTCAGTTGCGTGTTTGGCGACTACCTGAGCAAGGATCAAAGAGATACATTCAAACCGGGCCTCCTGCAAACGATGCCGACTGTCCATACTTTGTCCGTGTTCTTGGTGGGCATACTCACTCTGTCCGCGCTATTGCAGCTCACCAAGACACGCTGGTTAGTGGAAGCTATGACAATACAGTCCGAGTCTGGAAGATCTCCACTGGCGAGACGGTGCATCGCCTCCATGGTCACGCAATGAAGGTTTATAGCGTCGTTCTTGACCACAAGCGCAATCGATGCATTAGTGGCTCTATGGATAACTATGTCAAGATATGGTCTCTCGAAACCGGTGCCTGTCTCTACACTTTGGATGGCCATTCGTCTCTGGTTGGCCTTCTCGACCTTCGTGACGAACGCCTAGTCTCAGCAGCCGCGGATTCTACCTTACGAATCTGGGATCCAGAGAACGGACAGTGTAAAAGCACCCTGAGTGCTCACACTGGTGCAATTACCTGTTTCCAGCACGATGACCGAAAGGTTATATCTGGATCTGACAGAACTTTGAAGATGTGGAACGTGAAGACCGGCGAGTGTATGAAGGATCTTCTCACCGATCTAACCGGGGTTTGGCAAGTCAAATTCGATGAGCGAAGATGCGTTGCCGCCGTGCAGCGTGACAACCTGACTTTTGTCGAGGTTAGTATTCTTTCGATCGTCTTTCAAATAGCCCACTAATCTGTTTCCAGGTTCTCGATTTTGGCGCTTCTCGTGATGGCATTCCATCAGGCGTGCGTGGTTCGCGAAAGCTTGTCCGATCCGATGAGACGAGAACTGCCCCTGGTCCTATCGTTGTATCGGACGAAGAGGAAGTTCTCTGATTCATTCTCGGTATCTTTTTGTGTCGACCAAAGGGGTTTGGGAGCCACCTTAACATGCGCCCTATCTTTATCCAATTGTCTGCGGGCGTTGGCGCTCAACAAAGCGATCTAGTCCAGTTTTGACTAAAGCATTCGATTTTTTCCATCATAGCATAGCGAGGATATGGGGTTTTTGGACTGTCTTTCTTCTTATTATTCTTTAGGAGGTACCCGTGTATGAATTCCTACATTTTGCGCAAAGGAGTTCATTGGGAGGTGGTTACGAATATCTGATGGCGCAACCGGGAAACAAACAGTTGGCCAGGGCTGGCCATGCAGCAGCTTCTAGAGAAGAAGTTTGCTTAATGATTAATGCCCTTGCTCTTGCCTATTGCTGAGATTGTTTATACAATACAAAAGCCTTATTTATCATTTTTGGTGTCATCTGTAAAATTTGATCCATAATCCTCTTTTCATACCTACCAAGGGATCTCTCAAGTGTTCGTGGCCTCGCGAATTCTGTTTGGCGAGAACTTAGCACCATTGTCAAATACATAAGGTACTTTTCCATGAATACGAGCAATTTCTACGTCATAGGTCACAAACCTCAGCTTTGTTGTTACCAAGATCCACCTTTTCATGGTCAACTATTCACGACAAGCTTTCCAGTCATCAGATCTCAAAACTAGTGTTCCGTAACTGCCGGTACTCGGGACTTTCCCGAGATGACCGAATAATGGAATCTTTCGTCATTGTTGGAGATGCCCTTTGATGTTTGATAGGTTGATTGTGTTGGTTATTTCACCTCGTGCTTATTATGGTTGATATGGAATTGGATGATTTGTAGGTAATTGATAAGTCCTTGCGGGTGATCTTGAGGTGGTGAGGCATGCATGCATGGATAACTTTGCTTGATTCCCTTCACTATTTTAAACACGCACACGCTTTCCCAATCTGCGTTCTCAGCAGCACTTTGTATCTTTTTCCTTTTTTGTGAGAGAAATAGAATCACGATACTCGTAAGAATCCTCAGGGCAACCCGTCATCTTCATTCAGCATGGCAGTAATATGGGGTCTCGACCTCCACGAAATGCAATGGGGGAAATTCAAAAGCTCCTACATGTTCAATCAAGTATACCACCTTCGACGAACCAAAATGATCGTTTATCAACTTGCCATGATTCTCTGCGTTGTTTCTGAATCTGTTGGAACAGCTGCTCTTTCTGGTACCTCCTCCCTCTTCGCTCTTCGCATTTCCCATCCCTCCATCTTCTTCCTTTCTAACTATTAACACATTCAAAAAGACTACGTCGACCAACAATCCGGCATGCAATCCCGCTCTCACACTCCCATCCAAGTGCACAACAACTCCTACATCGGCATCGCGTCATACAACATCTTCATCGGCATCTCAGTCGCCACTATCTTCGGTTCCGGCTTCTTCTTCGATCTCTTCTGGCCCGAACGCGTCGAATCCCACGCTGTCAAGATATCATGGAAGATCTCAGCGGTGCTGGTGTCGGTCGCGGCGTTGGCGGATGCCATTGCCATGACGGTTATTGTGGCGACGAAGAGGGTGACGGTTACCGGGGTGGGATTTGAGGAGGGCGAGAGTCTGTTTAGGGCGAATGGGAAGCCGGATCCGGTGTATAGGAGGAATGCGTATTGTGTTGCGAGTTGTGTGATTCTGTGGCCGGGAGTGGTGTTTTCTTTTGTGAGGTGAGTTTACTCTGGCTTTTATTTCTTGGGTGAGAGAGTGAGAGGCAGAAGATATGATGGGAAGAGGAATGGGGAAGGAGGAAGATCAATATACTGACTTTTGAATTGTAGTGCGTACATCATGTGGATATCGATAAATCATAATGATGTCCATGGACCGAAGTCAGCGAAACATCGACAGGATGTGAAGGAGAACCTGGTAGAAGGTCCCCCTAACTAGGTAGTTAGTTGAAGACTTGATAGTCAAATTATAGCTTGCATGGAGGGCAATTGGAGTTTTGAGATGGGATATTGAGGATTATAGGAATTAATATAGCAATAAGAGAAGGAAAGAGAGAAAGCGCCTCATAGCTGTCTAGAATCGCACAATTATGTGCACAATACCAGTACCAAAACTAATGGAAAATACTGAAGATCAAGGAGATTTAATAAACGCTTCCATCCTTTACAATTCTAGGAGGAGGGCAGCACTTGATGATTTCAACCAGCCAAAGAAAGAGATGTAAACAGAGATATATAGACGAGGAGGAGGGAGGTTCCGTTGGTCGTCAATCCACTTCACATTTCTTTCTGCCTTAGGCTTCAACACTGCTTTCTCTCCCCACTAAAAGTCTCTACCGAGCTATCCTCTCGAACCTTCCAGAGACCTTTCAACCTCTTTCTTCCCTTCCTCTTCTTCTTCTTCTTCTTCTTTTTCTTTGAGCTTCGCAACCTCCGCAAACAATACCCGCCACCTCTACCTACCTTCACCTTCTGTATGCTTGTCCGAGGTCGTCACTTCTTCATTGAAGCCGCACACTAAAGATCCAGCACAATCTTCCTCTCTCTGTCTCACCGCATCTTAAATTCCGAAATTCCATCACCACCAACAAGTACGTTCGCAGCTGCTTCCCTCAATCTCCCCCTTACTTCCCCCGGGTATTTCAAATGATGATACACAAGCTGGCACCAGTCCTAGACCGATTTTGTACTCAATGTTCTGCTGAAAATGCTATGCGCCTACGGGCCTCCTTCTGATTCAATCCCACATCCAGCCTCATTCTTCGCTGCAAAAACTTCTCTGAATCTCTTGCTAACAAGCTTTTCGGATAGTAAACCTCCCACCGACTGCCAATCATGCTTCACAATCCGAACAACTGGCATTGGGTCAACAAGGACGCCTCTGTGTGGTGCAAGACATACTTGACCGAGCAGATCAAGGGCGTCAAGGCCGAGGACAATGGCGTAACTGCACAATTGGACAAGCTGGTTAGCATGGACGGAGACGTTGATGTCAACCAACGCAAGGGCAAGGTCATCACTATCTTCGATGTCAAGCTCGTCATTGAGTACTCTGGTATGTGGCAACGCGACAATCGATCTCCCAAACATGCTAACCAACTAGGCAAAACCAAGGATGATGAAGATGTCAGCGGTACAATCACAATCCCAGAGGTGGCCCACGACACCGAAGAACATGAGTACGTTGTATGTCTGCTCGATTCCTTGGGCATACCGCATCACCCTACTAACGCTCCTGCAGTTCGACATAGACATCTTTAGCGATGCCAACAGCAAAGCACCCGTTAAGGATCTCATCCGCTCTAAGATCGTTCCCCAATTGCGAAAGCAATTTGCAAAGCTCGGTCCTGCTCTGATTGCAGAGCATGGAAAAGATATCCAACACGCCCCTGGTTCTAACCCATCGAGCGGCATATCGACTCCTAAATACCACGCCCCAAGTACCTCCGCCCTTGCACAGCCAACCCCCAGGCAACCAAGAAGGCTACCGTTAACACCACCACCGTCACTGATACTGAAGAGTTCCGTGCTCCGGCTTCCGAAATCTACCAAACCTTTACAGACCCACAGAGAATTGCAGCCTTCACTCGTGCGGCTCCAAAATTGTTTGAGGGTGCCAAGAAGGGTGGTAAATTCGAGTTGTTCGGTGGTAACGTCTCTGGCGAATACCTCGAACTCGTCGAGCCTACCCAGATCGTACAAAGTTGGCGATTGGATCAATGGCCAAAAGAGCACTACTCCAGGTTGGAAATCAACTTTGACCAGAATGATGTTGACAATGTCACCGTCATGAGAGTCTCTTGGAGTGGTGTGCCCATTGGTCAGGAAGAGGTCACTAAGAGAAACTGGCGCGAATACTACGTCAGAAGTATCAAGCAAACCTTTGGGTAAGTTCATTCTCTCTTGCTCGTACAACATTTTTTGGATCTTTCACTGACGTATCGCCCAGCTTTGGCACTATTCTATGATCAATGAGAGGAAATGAATCGAATGACTGAATGAAAGAATTTTAGATGCCGAATTAGGATCTTCATCACGAACTTTAGAAATACCAATACAAAGCGTTGCACAAACAAAATATCTCTACGCGCACATGACTGTAATGAATTAAGTGGTGAGCACTGTTGTATTGTGAAAAAGTAGCTAGCTGCCCTCAACAGCTCGATGTTCTGTCTTAAGTGCCCAGTCCATTCACAGCGTCCATACCTGCAGTATTCATTCTCATCCAGAACAAGTCAAATATCATTCAGCCACTGACCTCACAAGCTATCATCACTCACGAGAGGCAGAAAAACGCCCAAGCTTCTTACATCATCATTCTTCTTTCTATTCCAAAAATTATCTACATTTTCATCTACACAATTTATCTCAGAGGTGTGAGCAATATATAGATATATACTCTTTGTCAACTAAATATCATTGGGCATACATGGAGCGAGATCTCATGCAGCGCGACGACGACCACCACCACCACCACCAACAAACTAAGCTCCCTCATCTCATCTGATATAACAATAAACCACCGACCCCGCAAAACGCTATGTAAGGTAGGTATGCTTTCAATTCCATAACTTCCAAAATCACATAAAAAAAAGACAAGACGAGACACAAGCATTGACATGAAAAGGAAAAGTTGGAAGGAGGGGTAATAGTCAGGATCTGCCTTCGCCGCTCCCTATTCGGGGAAGTAATGAGGGTATGTAGGTATGTGTACAAAGAATCCAAATGCAAAAGTAAATTAGCAGATTAGCAAATTAACAAGAATAATTCAAAAGTAGAGACGGAAGAAAAAGGGAATTATCTGTCTTTTCATCTTTTCATCTTTTCATCTTTTCCAAGAAAATAGAGGATGAAAAGAAGAAGAAGAAGAAACCGTGCTGCTGCCGAATTTCATACCATTCATGCTCCTCATACAAAACGAAAAAAGTCAAATCGATGACTTTTTGGTTTCCACAAGCAAACCAGTACCACCAGCTTACTTGATTGCTTGTGTTTTTTTTTTTTGCCTTTGCCTCTCCGTGTGTTGGCTGGTCTCGATTGTTGTTCATCTCGAGACAACTCGCATCTCCATATCCTCATCCACATTCTTTTTCCTCAACCCCAAAAATCCCCTCCCGTGGGATTTCTTAGCCGCAGGCTCAACAGCCTGTAACGACACATCTTCTTCCGCCTTTGGCGGCCCTCCATTCAAGATATCCGCCACGCCAATATCAACATCCTTCTTCTCCTCTTCAGGCAAGTTCCAGCCTTCCTCCTCCCTCCTCAGGGTCTCGGCAAACCTCTTCCTCACCTCCGGATCCTTCTGCAACACCTGGAAGATATCGGTATCATTCGGCCAAAAACTCTTTCTCAAACTCTGCACACCGAGTTCGAAGACGGTAACGGAGAGGAGGGTGAGGATGAGGATGAGCCACCAGGTGAGATCGCGGCCGTAGTGGTAGGTGAAGCCGTCGCGGATGTTGTAGAGGAGACGCGTCTTGGTCGTGTAGCCATAGAGACCGGAGAGCGCGACGTTCCAGATCCAGTAGCCTGTGATTGTGATGAGACATCCGGCGATGGGGATGATGGTTTTGTTGTGGACTTCGATGATGCTTTTTTTTGAACGTCATTAGTATGGAGAGGGTATGGTTGATTAAGGGGGTTTGAAAGGGGGTAGAGGGCAACTTACAGGCATTTGATATTGATGTGGATAACGCAAGCAGCGAGACAGAGCGTTCCGAGAGACATCAGATCTTGATTATCCTCGAAGTTGAATTGTCGATAAATACCCCACATTGTGAAATAAATAACCATAGCGTCGGCAACAGCCATGAACATCCAAGCGAGGTATTTCTTGAAATTGAAGGCCTGGTTGGTTTGTCCATAGGAGTACAGCTCTGGAACTGCCAAGAGAGTCAAGGCGTCCAAATCTTGCTCGCATATACCAAGCAGAATGACAGCCAGAGAGGTCAAGAGCGAATTGAACACCGTGAGAGAAGTTGCCTCGAAAAGAGATGTCCCACTATAGCCGTTCCATCGTTGGTACAAAGCCTGTACCATGTAAAACATCAATTCCTTCCAGAAAGTGGCGAGAATGTATTTCCCCGTCCGCACATAATTCCATCTTCCATGCACGAACAAAAGTCGTTGCAGGAATCTGAATTGGGCAATAGAGTAGTCCGAAATTCTGGCGGCTTGGAGACCTTCTTTGCCACTGACTCCAATACCGACATGAGCCTCTTGAATCATTGAAATATCGTTGGCACCGTCACCGATAGCAAGAGTCATGGATTTCTTGACTTTCGTGCGGATCTGCCTCACGAGGGAAGCTTTTTGGCTGGGGGAGGCACGGCAGCAAATAACGGAATCGGCGGCTACGACCAAGTTGAAGAACAAATCAGCAAGTGCCTCGTCGTTGTTGATATCGGCGAGCGTTTGACCGTCGACTACAATCACAGAATGTGCTATGCTGCCGTTGGTGATGTTGATCCGGGCGGTGGCCATGACTTCCTCCACATCTCCTAATGTGTGATCTAAAATAACGACATCCGAGTAGTTCTTTGCGATTCTCGCCGAATGCGCGATATTGATAGCAGTTTCTCGTTTGTCACCAGTGAGCATCCAAATTTTGATGTTTGCTCTTCGTAGCTTGTCGACAGTCTCGGGAACGCCCTTTTGAAGCTTGTCTTCGATGGCAGTGGCACCCACAAGATCAAGATTCGTCTCAACCATTTCACCAGCTGCCTCGATAAGGTTTTGTCGATCCACAAGGCTAGTAGTTGCCTCGGCGTATACTTTCTTCCAAGCTGTGTATTCTTGTTCATCCAAGTAACGATATCCATAGAGAAGGGTTCGTAGACCTTCGGTAGCAAAATCGTCAATATGCTGGAAACAACGCTCAAATACTGCCGAGTCGTCCAGGGCAACGCCCTCCTCAATCATGTTCTCGTCAAAGGGATCAATCTGGCTTGAATCTCTCCGCTCGGAGCTAAAGGAATCTCTGTGAATTGAAGACTTGGAAGAGCTGTAACCGCTGATGTTGTCTTCCTGGTAGCGATCGCTCTTCTCCGACCCGTCGTCACGAATAGACTTCAATCTGGTGCTGGCCATACTTGGTCTGCCGGCTCCAAGACTTGGCCTGCCCGCACCAATGCTTTTGCGGCTTGCAGTTCGAGACAGACTGTAACTATTCCTGCCACTTTGCGAGCTCATTCTGCGCAGTGCCTCTTCAACCTCAAGACTCTTCCTGTTGCTAGACGCCCGTTTGATCTCCGTTAACTTTTGAAGGGCAAGCGGAGCGAGCCTTAATCGTGGTAAGATGGCAGAGTCTGCTCCTTTGCAGATAATGCAGATCTTTCCGTTTGGAAATCGCACCACGATACTCATCCTCTTTCTTAGACTAGAGAATTCGATGACATCAAGAATCTGGTATGTCTCAGTGACGGGTTCGAAGGAATCGGCTCGGCCTGGGTATTTCAGCACAATGGTCTGTCCCGGTCTGTCGATAACCAGCCACCCAAGATCCTGTGCAGCCTTCACCAGAGCCAACTCATCAGGAGACGCGGCTTGAAACTCGATCTCGCCATTCTCTTGAACTTCGGGAAGACAAGTGTGACACAGGGCGAGTGAGAGGAGGAAGAACTTGGCTTTCTTGGTGAAGACGCTGTGAGGCTTGTTCTTCATGTATTGTAGGAGTTCTTCGGTACGGTATTCTGGCATTTGTTGGTCAGGACGAGCAGAGGATCTCCAAATGGAATTTGATCTGCGGATTGAAGGTGGCGCAAGATCGGGATTACTGGGGCTCTCGAGGACGGATTTCTCCTTCTTTTGGGATGTTTTTGCAACACCCTTTCCCTTATTCTTTTTCCTTTTCGAGTCTTGGATCTTTTGTTCAAGCTCGACTGCTTCCTTTTGCAAGTCGAAGTCATGCAACCATGCATATCCGGCGACACTGAACTTGCGGAATCTCATAACATTGTCCGTTAGAGTTCCTGTCTTGTCTGAAAATACATAGTCCACTTGTCCCAGATTTTCAAGAATGGTGGTCGTGTTGCATACCATAGGGGTGTTGGAGACAGGATCATACATCTCCACATCTGTCATGAAAAGAAGCTGGCCGATTTTGATGATTTCGAGACTGACGTAGAGTGACAGCGGGATCAAAGTATTGAAAAGAATGATGTATCCGATGAAGATCTGCTGAATAGGCACAGTGGCATCGTTCAAATACCAAGAATTGTACTCAGTATCTTTTCGCCAGGCCAGGTATGCGCCCGTGCATCCTACTGATAACAAGATAGTGAAGATAACCAAGAGCACAACAATCTTGTTGGTGAGGATTTGCATACCCGGTGCCTTGATTCGAGGGTTCTTGTTTGCATTCATTCGAATCTTGCAGTCTTCACCGGTGTTGATAACCATAGCGATGATGTGTGAAGTGTTTCTCAAAGTACTGCCTCGGAATACAACTTCGTTGGTTGTAAGTGGCAGAGTCTCTCCATTGACAGTGACTCTTCCGTCGAAATTGTATAGATCGATGTTTGGGTCTTCGATCACAACATGGGCGCGACATGCGGCGACATCATCAATGGTGCTGCAATTCTTCAAGAGACCTGGCGATGCTTGCTTGCTCTTCAGGTTGGTCTCGCCATCCAGCGCCATAGTGTCAATGTACGCAATGCCATTAGGACCAGTGGCATGAAGTATAACAACGTCTGCTGGGACATCATCGTTTCGTTCAAGCTTGATAATGTCTCCAACTTTGACATCTTTCCATTTTAGTGAAGTCCAGAGCTTCAAGGCACCAGACGGGTGAGTATCTCGTTCTTCAGATGGTAACTTCACCCTCTCTTTCGTAGGCAATATGTGCTTTGCACGCTTGAATCCCAGCTTGGAGCGTTTCTTGTGATCAAGTGGAGTATACGAGTGGAAAACTTGAGTCTATAGAAATTGTTAGCCGATGTTGCCGGTGACGTGATGAGTGAGCCTGTACACATCGTACAAATAGAAGATACTTACAACTTTCTTGTTCTCAACCTGGTCTAGTTTGTATCGGCGGAAATCATCATACCCTTCCTTTCCCATACTAAGTGCCACGAATACCGCGAGGGGAGCAATTGTCGTCCAAGAACCAATTGTACTCAACCCCGGTATCAACTGCAAGATACCCACGATCAGGAAGTACGCATTTGCAAGCTTCGAGAATTGGAAGAACAATTGACGTGGGATGAAATCCCAGAGGGTATATCGACTTGACCGAATTGAATTATCGATATAAGGAACACCCTTCCTCTCATCGATCAGATCCACCTTTCGCGACGCATCCAGATCAATATGTCGCCCATCCTTCGAAGGAGGGATGACCTTTCTCCGAAAGATGAAGTTTGCTGTAGCCGTCTGGTATGCCTCGATCTTCCTTTTCACTTCCCCGACCCTTGATCGCTTCTTCACCCATGTATTGTTGTATTGAGGCAAGCCCGACACTACCGATCCCTTCCTCACATTTTCCTTCCTTGGTTCTGACGTCGAAGAACCTGCTTCTGAATTTGCGGACTCGTTTTCCTTAATCGTAGATACTCGTGTATGATGATCGCCTCCACCTTGTCTCTCCTCCAGTACCCCAGATTCACGACCAGTGTCTCGGGAAGAACTCGGCTCGCCATTGCCAACCCCATTGTTCTCCTCCCCAGCATTATCCGAACGCTGCGTAATGGTCCTCGTAAACAAAGCCCTGCGCAGCGAATATCCACGATCTCTCGTCCTCGAAGCCGACAAAGGCGGCGTCGCAGTCGTTGACGCAGTCGTTGACGCAGCCGCACCAGCACCAGCAGTCGGATTTGGGCCACCAGAAGATGATAGCCTGCCCTCACTCGATACTGTCCTGGATCGCTCTGCACTCGGTCTAACAACAGATTCTGGCCCATCGCCAGTAGACGATCCTAAACCCGGAGAACCCGCAATCTCGGCCCTCTCGACATCTATATCCTGCGAGAAGCGCACACGCTGCAATTCTGATGTCGTTCGCGTTCCTATAGATGGCCGGGAAGGCGCTTCTCGTCCTGCTGAAGGCGATGGAGACGATGGGCCACCGCCTCCTCCTGTTTTGCTGGCGTCCGCCATTCCGAGATGTTCGTCGTGAAGCGCATCCAAAGAGTCAATGAGGGCGGATGGGCTCCGTCAGTCGCAGAACGTGTTGGTTCTTATTGGAGGTAGTCCGGATGACTGGGAATGAAGCGTGGATCAAGAGTCTAGGGTATATTAACAAACAACACACAGCGAGGTCATCGTGCCAGCGTAGGGACAGCTGAGGTGGGTTGAAGGGTTACACGGGCGCAGCATTGAGGGAAGGAAATAATTATATTGTCGGGGCTTTGTCAGGATCCCAAGGCGCGTCTTCAACAGCAGCGAAATGAAGTCTTGGAAGAAAAGCACGGTTATTTCGAATGCGATTGTGGCGCAGCGGGTACTGCTGCTCTCCATTCCCCAATCCCCATTATTATCCAACCCCTCCACCACGTTGACGGCTACTACTTGTATTGCACCCACACCGGCCGGAAGCAGTGTTTGCTTTGGTTGGTACACTACGCTTCATCCGCGTGTACTCCGTACGAACAATAAGATCTTACCTACCAAAGGTATGTATATCCTCACTCTCTCATCACAATCAAGGTGGTTATATAGAACGAATTCCATTATTAAGTCCCCCATGATATCATCACACAAGCAGAATGCAGCAAATTTAATTCAAAACCCATCGCTCCTCCATATTTTAACTTGTAAAAGC
The DNA here is from genome assembly GCA_031472005.1 of Tetracladium setigerum. Lineage (NCBI taxonomy): Eukaryota > Fungi > Ascomycota > Leotiomycetes > Helotiales > Tetracladium > Tetracladium setigerum. Next base: position 3,442,982 of record PZJY01000002.1, read on the forward strand.
CCTCCCTCCCACCGTTCGCTGTTCCAAACATATCCATGCTTTCCACCACCTTCCCTTCCCACCAAGGAATCTCCTCTGGAGATCCCATTACACCAAACACAAAAAAGACGAAGCTGTGAAGTTTGTATATTTGGAAAAAGTTGCGCCCACACAAAAAAATATACCCAAAATTGGGCGTCGATCGCTGTACCAGACACGCATGACCGCGAGAAAGTTCGTCATGCAAGTTCGTGGCGTTGAAAACAAACGAAATGAAAGGAGATGCTGGTAAAAGGGAAAAAAAAGAAAAGATTGTCCACCATTCTGAGGTGCAATTTGGAAACATAAAAGTTCAGACGAAATCGAAAGACCGAGGCCTTGATGTATAGTTGGCTTGGTCGACTCAAACACCTTTAACGCCCCTCCAGCAGAATGTCGAGCGAACAGGGACGAATCTGCCGTCCCTTTCATTCCTCGAACCATATACTGCAGGCTCCCGCGCACATCCACGAAACTTTGGGCTAACCGATATACGGCGAGCTACGTTCACTGTGGGATAGCCTCGGGGGAAAGGCTTGCAGGCGGCTCATCGAAAGACACGAGTTGATTCATGTCCATGTCCGCCGCATGCTGTTCTGCGTAGGCTGGAGAGTGCGGGTGCATTGGTAGATTGAGAGAGTGTTTGCTGTACATCTCGTTCAGGTTGTGGCCATCCTCGGACATGCTGGGCTTGTGATCTTGGCCCATTCTATACATATCCGCTGAAGCACTGCGGTGCATCATGGAAAGTGGCGGTGACTGATCCACAATGGCGGGATCCCATGACTCATGAAGGAGAGGGGGGAGACCGAGGGTGGAATCATCGATCCAGAGTCACCCATTGGGTTGGGAGACAGGTATGGCACTTGGAAGTTTGTGCCGTTGTAGTTTGACGCTGGAATGCCCTGTGACTCGGGTCCTTGCGTAAAGAATCCAGGACTTGCATATTCTGATGGCGAGGTGGCAGCTGCAGACATGGGGTATTGTCTGTAATCCATGCCATAACCCGTTGCTGTATCGATTCGAAGATTAGGACCGATAGGACCCAAGTTGTTGGGTTGCTGTGGGATTGGGGCAAAAATGTTCGGGTTGTGGTGGATTTGTTGCTGTGTCTCTCCTGGGTGTTGGATGAGGAAAGAGGGCATCGGCGCATGGAACATGGAGAAGTCAACGGCCATTGGAACGGATCGACTTCTTTGCCTCTTGTGGCCCGGTCCGCGTGGGCCTGGGTGCATGTTTACACCCCATCCCTCCTGGAACATACCTACATGTGCTTGAGCGTTGTAGTTTGGCTGCGATGCAGGACGGTGGCCTGTGGGAGAGACTGGAGCGGAGGCTGAGATTTGCTGTGCGTCAAAGTAGGTGTTGTGTCGGTTCATGAACGATTCGAGGGAAATCAAGTTGGCAAGCTGGCCGCTCAAAACTTTCGGGTTACCACCAAGAGAGTGGATCATGATCTGAGATGCCTGTTGCTGTTCTGTGAAATCACCGCACTGGAAAAATCCACCAGATCCAGACGAGTCCATGAAGAAGTTTGGAGCACGGTTCAACTCGACTACCAATCCACCTGGCTTTCCAGCAGCAAGATCCTCGTGTTCCAGGAAGATGTTCTTGATAGCAGCAAAGGGGTATTCGATTTTGTAGCCGGCACTGTCGTTGTTGATATAATATGTCATACAAGCTTTTTCGGGCGAGTAGAAAATAATCAAATCCATAGTGTTCTGTCCTATGCGTCTCCAGGATCCAATTCCGAGAGAACGGCACGAAAAGTGATGGATAACTGAATCTCGTTAGCCGCGACCTACACGACCGATCTTTTAAACACGTACCAACTTTGCCTTGGTGGTTTGGATCACCACCCATGGCCATTTGACCATTGCCGTAGGGAATCATACTTGAGCGGCCGAGGAAGTTGCCTCCCAGTGACTTTCCCGACTCCATTGCCTGCATCGCGAGGTAGTTACGCATTGACTCGGGAATTCCATCACAGTCTTCACCGCTTTCAATACTCTTCTTCGCAATGAGCTTTATTTTTGCTCGCCTGTATATTCGGTTAGTTGCCGTATTATCTGAGCCGCGGGTGAGCCCCTTTCCACGCACCTATTCTGGAACCAAATTTGCACCGATCGCTCGGTCATGCTAATCTTTTCGGCGATTTGTTCCCTCACCGTAGCTGTTGGTGTAGGATTCTTGTTGAACTCAACCTCCAATGTAACCAGCTGATCTTGTGTCGCGCGTTGGCGCTTTTGGTTCTTCTGCTGTTGAGTCAAGGTACTTTTTCGGGGAGGCCTGCGGGAGCTTGAGGTGGTGCTGGCCGAGTTTGATATGGTAGGACTTGGAGTTGATGACATCTTGATGGACCCGTTCTCGGGTGACAATTCGCAGGACATGTCTTTCGTGTCTGGGGTCAAGTGCCTCGAGGATATCTCGTCCATTGCGGCGGTAGTGTTGAGGTGATTATGTGAATGGTTTCGTAAGAATATAGATGGTTTAATGGTTGATCCTCGCTGGCCAAGGTTTGGGTCTACTTCCAGTTGATATCGAGATGCGAGGCAGGATCGTCGCGTTCGGGTCACTGGATGGGATCGGATTGGAGAGTGCAAGGGGGTAAAAATGGTTCGCTGTAACTAGCAGGAAAACGAAGGTATTGATTGTCGATGGTCTGGGTTGGATGAAGATCCGGAAGTTGGATAGATAGTAAAAAGGAGTGTGGTGAGTCGATTTGACTGAATGCAAAGACTGTTGTGCGTCGACGATGGACGACGACGAGATGGACTGATGAGCCGTAAAAGGAGTGTGAAGACCCGGAAGGAGTGACGGGTCGTGAAAATGGCTAAAGGAAAAGAAAACAAGGAGGAAGCGATCACACGATGGCGACGAAGAGCACAAAAGATGAAGTTGGCGATGGAGAAGAAAGAAGGATGGGGTGAGAGGAGGAGACGGAGTGGAGGATCAGAAGGCGGCGAGCGAAGCAAGCAGGGCCGGCAAGCCAGGGCCTACAAGACACACACACACCCACACACCATACGCCAGGGGAAGAAATCTAGCGCATCTTTTTCGAACCGGGGGGTGTGGGCATCTGCTGTTTTCGGCTACAACAAGGTACGGAGAACTCAGGCTGCTGTTGTGAGACGGTAGGCCCTGAGGGCGGCTCGGAGCGAATCATTTTCTGACTATTCGGATCTGAGCTTTTGTGGTGGCATCGGTGCTGCTTTGGGGGGTGTCCGAGTAGCGTCCGACATGTCGTATCAAAAAAAAGATCATCGACACTCCCAAAGCTTCGGGAGGTGCAGTGACATTATTTGGTGCTCCCCTCTGGCCATGTGCCGGCTCTCAGCATTGCCGCAATAAGAAGAGAATAGCAGGATTGGCTATGACCCACGACAGAGGATGTATATAGACAACCACGTTCAAAACATACGTATCCCCAGGAGAGATAGAGAGAGAGGGAGGGAGAAATAGTGCAGACATCCTGTAATGCTACCCATCCCATCCCATCTGCCTCCTCCCTCCCTCTAGGTCCACACCACCACCTGAAAGTCGCGGAAAGGAGAGACAGAGATCTTGACTGGTCACCGGCCATAATCGTCAGGATCAATGCACCAATCGAAGATCGATCATGCCCTTGCTGGCCCTAGTCCATTACCCCTGACGCCCATTTCCATTCTTGTGGTGAGCAAGGCGACAAATGGGCGGGCGGCTCCTCATGCTCCCTCCCTCCAGACTGTCAGAAGCTAGAAGGCTGATTGCTGCTGTGTTCCTGCAGCTTGCTAGCTATCTCGAAATTCAATTCATCCGCCTGCTTCTTTTGGGGGCCTTCTTCTTGGACACACACACACTAAACACCCACACAAGCGCGTGGGATGTGGACGGCGACGGGGGGTGGCGTCTCAAGCCGGGTCGCACGCAAGACATTCACCACTCACTCACTGGAGGTGTGTCGAATGCTCTTTTTTTAACTTTTGGACAGTCAACACGCACCAAAATATGGCGTAGCGAGGGGTATGTACAGAATGTCACTGCTCCTCCCAAAGTTCCAAGGTTTGAAGAGAAGGGCGGATGGATGGCTGGCTGACGGGTGAAAGAAGATCAAGAAAGAGATCGGATGACTCTGGCTGGGCGGCCCCTCGTCGCATAAGCTTTGCCCCCGGAGCATGAAGGCACCCTGGCCAACAGGAGAGGCTAAGAAGCAGAAGCAGCAGCAGCAAGCAGCAACGGTAGGTAGAGCGGTACGGAGTAGAACGGCGGCGGCGGTGGGATGGATTCTTCGGCGGATACATTGTTACTTCGAGGGGAGTGTGTGTACCTGAGATAGAGGTACAGTAGTGGAGTGGGTAGTTGATTTTAAGTGTATCTTGCAACTTGCGAGATGCTTTTGTTTGTGAAGTGAGATGCAAAGGTAGAGAAAGTAAAAGTAGAAAGAAACAAGGTGTCGGGATCAAGTCTGTACCTGCAGCAGCGTTGGTGGCAAAGGTGCCAGAAATGCCCAGATGGAAAAAGGTGGTGCAGGTGGAAAAGGTGGAAAGGTTCATGAGGATGATGATGGGACCGTGGGATGGGCGTGTGAGTGGCTACGCCAATGGCCAGAAGAGGAAAGGCTCGGGCAGCAGTAGCAGCAGCAGCATTCTTCATGCACAAAGAAGGGACCGCAGTAGTGTCGTCGTAGTATGTAGTGTGCAGTGCGTTATCCTCCCACAAAGAAAGGGGGTGGGAGAGAGAGGGAGAGAGAGTCTCATTCTTACCGGGCCTATCGGCAACTCATCCTATCATAACAACATAAGGATTATATATACTCCGTATGTATATTACTTACAGTACCTACGCGAGCTACGAAGCATAGCAGATGCATCATCAGAGAAGGAAGCATATATACAACCAAAACCACCACAACCTCAATCTCTTTGCATCCATGAGCCCATCAACATGTTATTGTACACTAAGTAGATAGCTACACGATGCACCAACAACGAAGCATAACATGGCCGCTCGCCGTTCATCGGCTAGTGGCATACAATGGCTTCGTCTGCTCTTTGAACCCACCTCATGAAACGGCGGCGATGAGATGTTCCGGATGTTCCAATCAAGCCAGTTATTATTCCCAAACCTCCCAAGATTCCGACTAGGAGTTTACAGTACCTAGGAACTACTAGCAACAGCCGTTTGACTTCTAAAAATGGGATCTAGTTGTGCATCCTCCCTCCACTCCTAGGAGCTGCCTGCTTCCTTGCTCTACCGCCGCATCCCCATCCATGCAAGTCCAGAGTGACTTGGCAGCATGACCGCTGCACGATTGTTTCTCCTTATTCATGCTCTCCCTCTCGCTCCCTCCCTCTCTCCCGATCTACAACACTTCCACGTCAAGTCGGAAGCCTCAAAACAGCCCCATTATTCCATCTCCTTCTCCATCATCCCCCAACCTGACAGCATTCCCTCCTCGCCCGAAACGACACACCGCCGTTTGAACAACGGGGTGTTCGTCCCTTCTCTCGCCCGCCCAGTCCTTGCTTCAGACTCTTCGAGAACCACCAGCTCAGAGCACTACTACGACCTATCGAGGTACCTAGGTACCTAGTAGTGCTGCTAGTTTTGGCCGTGGGGAAAGTTCTCACGCTTCGCATCGTCTTGCATTGATCCTGCTCCACTTCTTCTTGCCTATTATTCCTAGCCATCTGTTGCAAACTGACTACGGAGTACTTGAGTTCGTCGTTGTTTGAGTCAGCCCTTAGCTGGGCATCGTTTCCATTCCGTTCGTCCCATCTCAGGTCTTTTCAAGCTAGAAAAGTTAGACAAAGTATCAAGAGGAGAATCACTGTTCACCACTTCCCTCCAATTCTATCAGCCCAAACGGCATTTTTGTTGTCCAGAATGCTTTTACACAATAATCGTCGGTGGTCCGAGGTAGTCGACCTACGGAGTCCATCTCAAAGAGCCAAAAATCCTTCATGCGGTGTGTTTCGTCTGATGCGGGTTGGTGTCAAAAACCCTTCAACAATCCATCCCCAGAGCGGTGAGGCTAAATCAAGCAAACCAGAAACTTCAAACGGAGACACTATTGGCCTACTCTAATTCTACCCTCTCGATATGTTGTTGGACTTTGCAGGTTCGCTGATGCATACATGCGCATAGCATAGTGATAGTCACGAACGAAACGAACGAGACGAGTGCTGCCCCACAAGTCATAGTCGCAGAGCTATTACAAGGTGTACTTTCGAGACACTTGTTTCCATTGTTCCCAATTGAGACACACGATCGATCCGATCGCCAGATCAACATCGCCTGCTTGCCTTGCTCTCTGATTTCCTTATCACTGCTACTATAAGTTACGAATCTAATCCACCCGCATGAGCGTACCATTCTACAGTACCTCGTCTTTCTCTTCAAAGCACGTGTCTGAGACCTCTACTTCTTCTTCATCCTCCATTGATCGTCGATTCTAAAACTTCCCAGTGTACGACAGGAAACATGCAACGGCTATGTAAAACATCGGTGGGTTGACATCTATTGAATTTAAACTTGCCAGCTCCAAAATCTAGGCTCGTCTCTATTGGCAGGTCTAGAACGTTCACCTCTCAGTCAATCCTAACTTTTCACGCACCCATACTCAAAATCAGTTTCTTTAATTTTCTCCTTTTCCTCCTAACTTCCCTCTAGCTAGCCCTGCAAGAATCAAGAATCAAGGCCAACCCACCAACTCCCAAACTCAAATCCAATCTCCACTTCCCCTCATCACCTCATCACCCCATCATACAACGGCCTAAACCGCCGTAGTAGCAGCAGTCTTCGAAGTAGTAGTAGTCTTCTTCGTAGTAGTTGTCTTCGTAGTAGTCTTCTTAGAAGTTGTCGTAGATTTCGTCGTCGAAGTAGCGAGTGTCGTTGGTGCCACTGTAGTCGTGGTAGTAGTAGCCGCAATCGTCGTCGTCGTTGTCGTGGAAGAAGACACAGGCGCCGTCTCCAGAGTACAAGTAAAGTACCCGAACACAATAGGACCAGTACAGACATATCCTGGTACACAGACCGACGGCATACCGCGAGCGATTGCTGGTTGTCCACCTTTTTGATAAATCCTTCAGTTATGTTGTTTCCACAGCAATGCTTTGCTATATCTTCCCATTCACTGACTTCCCCTACTTTCGAAGTAGAGAGGGGGGTGATGAAACAGAAGAAGAAGAAGAATGACAAGAAAGAACACGGAAAAGAACAGAACCTACAGAAAGCACCCGGGCAGCCAAATCAGGTGTTGTACTCGGCGGAATGACATATCCAGCATCGGCAACGCAGGTCGAGAAGTAGATATTGGCTACCACGCAACTCCAATATGGAGGGCAAAGTTGCGGACCAATGTAGTTTTGTCCACCACCTATGATTTTGGGGGTTCCTTGTGTTAGAAATGAACGAATCACCTCGGCCAAAACATGATACGATGGGTAGGGCGGATGGATGAATACATACATTGTCCCCAAGTGAAAACATGTGGAACCACAGGTCCAGTGTTGGGCAGACATTGATACCGCGGGAGGGAAGAGGTTGGGTCAGCTTTAAGTTGAATTTAGTCACCTATTATTCTTTTTGCATCTTTTTTTAATTCCTCCTGTCACTTTATTAAGACAAGAGTGACGGCTTGCTCCGAGGGAGAAGTGGAAGGCAAAGGAAAGGAGAGGACATACCAGGTAAACAAGTATTACCAGTTTCGCACTGCCATTCATTTCTCCAATCTAATCCACCGCCTATAGTCCACAACACAAATCAGCATTCCTTCTTCTCTGGACAAACAAAAAATGGGGTCGGGGTCCGAGAAGGGGAGAAGATAGACTTACATTGTGCGTAAGTGGGCAACAAAGCCGATACACCTGTTGCGGCGCTGGCGCTGAGAAGGATGAGTGTTGATCTCATGGTTATTGAAGTTGTAATTTTCGAGTTAAAAGGATGATGAATGGGGAATGAGGGGTGGAGACTAGAGTGGTGAGAGTGATCAACATCCTAAGATCCGGGTACTTCTCAAGTTTATATATCCATCCAGTAGGTAAGTGTTTTTTTCCCTTGTTCTTCTTCTTCCTCCTACTCCTCCACTTCTTGCCATTCAAAAAACCTACCTACTATACCTTACCACAGCCCAATCCAGCTTCGCACATCTCAATAAAACATCTCACCGCCATACATTTTATCCACATTATAGGAATCTGAAAGGTACTCCTCCGGCAAGAAAGCAAACGAATCACGCGCTCCCATTCCCATCCAATCCCAATCCCATCCCATCCCATCTCACCACACAAACCCCCATCGCATTGCAACCCCAATTCAAGCAATGAAGAATATATTACTATACTGTAGGGTACCGTAGCAATGGGCAGTAGGTAGATAATCACAAAAACGGTAAGGCATTTAAATACATATCATCTGATTCGTCGGGGTAAAACAAAGGTGTCCGTGGTGAATGGAACGGGTAAATGTTTTGATGTACAGATGTGCAGGTGTGCAGAAAAGGGGGGAAGTTGCAGAAGGAGGAAGTGCAATATGTGCAGGGAAAAGGCTTCCAAGGACCGATATGCCTCACGGGTAAATTTATTGCTGCGGGATTGATCAGCTGGGAATGATGATGATGATGGGAGACGAGGGAATAAAAAAAAGCTTCGCCTTGTTTCTTTTTGGAGGCGGGGATCCGGGTAATTGGGATACGATAACCCGGGTTTTGTTTGGGTTGTTCTGGAGAGAGGAAAGTTTTGGGGATTTGGAGATTAGGGATTGTTAGAGAAGAGATGGATAGAGTTGGTAGGTACAGTATCATTCGTGTACAGTCTACAGAAAGAGAGAGGAACAACGATTAATCACTGACTTTACCTCTACTACGGACATGCGAAGCTTTTCAACGCTTTTCAGTATCATAGATTGCAATATCAAATATCAAAACAACTCAGCTGAGCATCGAACAGGCAAAACTTCAATTGAGAAACAATACCTCAGGTATGCGTAACCTACTGTGCACTTCAGAGTTGAAGAAGTATTAGGGAGGCACAGAGATCGTCAGCTGCAATTTTCATATTCGACAATTGATAATCCGCCGTCGGAGTACAGTCCAGTCTGCACAATATCTCTCGTTTGACAGTGTAGTAGAGTGATGCACTCTTGCAAGCAGCCCCCCCCTTCCTTTGGCTCATCTGGCTAAGACCGAGGGAAAGAAGTCGGAACATCAACTTTTCCCACATCAGGTAAAAAGGTATATCGAGAACGAAGAAGAATAAAGTGCTTTGCTTCAGCCTTCACCCCGATCGAAATAACAATCTCACCGCAGCTCTCATGGACGAATCGAAAATTGCCAAAAAAAAAAAGCCGAGATGCGCAGTTTGTCGAGGCACATACATTAATCCGCACACCAAAGCAGTAACAAGCGATACGACCGATAGATTGGACAACGGCAGAGTCGATCTCCTGGCATATTCTACCTAGCTTCGGTACTTTATTTTCGGCTGCCCAGCTTGTTTTTTGCGTGCACACCTAAGAGAAATAATTTAAAGGCAGTGCAGGAAAAGAACGCGGGGAGATCGTAGAAATCCGAACTGGTGGTACTATATGATAGATGGAGTGTTGGAAAGTGAATTGCCTGCGTTTGGAGCGTCGGGGACCTCGGGTGAATGCATGTTCGCCGACGGCGAAATTGGGAATGAAAAGGGGTAGAGAAGGAATACCTGGTGAGAAGGTTGGATTAGAGGGGTTTGAGGTCATTGTGTGTTGTGTGGATGTGATAATCTATGGCTAGATATAAGGAACGTATTTGGCTTTGCCTCTACTCAGCCATGAGAAGCAGGCGGGTAATAGTTCGTGTATGCCAGGACTGAAAGAAGGAAAACGAGTAAAAAAACGTGCACAAACTTGAGCAGGCTTCTAAATCGAGTCATCCAAGAAGGTTCAGAGAAGCTAGCTCTCTTGCAGGAAAATTATCCAGCTACAGAGAGTTCGACCTGAAAGTTCTCAGTATTTCTTGGCAATGTTGACTTATGCTCGACCAGAAAGGCAACAAAAAACAAATAAATCAGCGTCCGGTTCGTAGTTTCCGTAAATCCCGTAACTATTGTAACTCTATATGTTTTGACTTATCAAAGAAAGCGCATGGTGAGGGTGGACGGCAGACCCAACCTTTCGGTACTTATACACCTGTCATCTGTCACCTGTCAGATGTGATAACTGAAGTGGAAGAAAAACGGAAACGCGAGAGCGAAGTAATTCACACGCAGCTACCAAATGCTTAAATTCAGCACTCCGCCTTCTTGTTTACTAATCACGGAAGGAAGGAGCAGTGTACGAACTCAAAGCAGGTGGTGGCTATACAGAGGTGACGAAATTTTGAAAGGGCAATGATGGAAGTTATGCAAACAAGTCTTACTGGCAAGCAATGCATAAAACTTTTGCCCCAAAAAAACACCTCCTTAAAGAAAAAATCAAGCAAGCTCAAATATATCAAGCTTTCCTTGATGGCAACTGTGTCCTCCCTAGGATTCGTCGGCGGCCGAAACCGAATGCACCAGGCTAATTCGAGCGTCGCCATTCCCGTGAAACTGCTGAATTTATCTCCTATCGTACACCGATTTATTATATATTACAATATTGATGACAGAAGAGTACAAATCTCAGCCCTCGAACTGACTTGTGGGTGGTATTGGAGCCTCATAACCTTTGCGTAACAAAAATCCAGCGAACTTTTGCTCCATCCTCACCAACTGACATTGCACAATTAGCTCTAGTCTCACTTCAACAGACAACCGCATTCTTCAGACTCTGGATTAAGTGAACTTACAAAGCCATTCTCCTCCTTACTTAAAATTCCATCCTGTACCCAAACCCCATAACTTCCCATAAAATTTGCCATCATCACATCCGTGGTTAATCTATCACCAACAATAGCTACGTGCTCTGGTTTCGTTACCCCCGTTTCCGGATGCTGTAAGAAATACTCCATAATCTCAGGTCCACAGCCAGGTTTCTTGGTGCTGTGAGGCAGGACCGGAATGTTGGTTGCTTTGGTGAGTGCGGCGGCTTGGGTGAGATCGGGATCCAGAGAGCTAGTGCCAGAGGAATTGGATACTATGAGAAGTTTACGGCCAGGATAGGCGTCCTTGAGACGTTTGAAATGATCCTATAATTGATGAGTATTCTAAAATCTGGAGTTCAGAAGATATGATTCATGCACGTGAGGGTTTTTGGTTGAAAAAGGAGAAGAGGCTCGTGAAATGTGAGGAGACCTACCTCGTAAGGACCATATACTTCATTCTTCCCCGGTCTCGCAAAGCAGTTATCCTTATCAAGGACTATTGCTCTGATATCCACCTTTCCATATCTCTTCTCAAACGCAGCATTCAGCGGAATTGGAAGGTGGTTGAATGTTGAGATTGTAGCTTGCGGTAGACATAATGACGGCTTTGCAAGAAGACGAAATATGCTCAGAGTAGCTGACACATTGAAGGTATTCATATCCATTTGTCTCCCCTACGATAAAGGGTTGTTGATGGAAGGTGAATGTGGGAAGGAAGGTAGTTTGAAGACAACCTTGGCAAAGCGGCGGATAGCTTCAAAAACACTAGCGTGGATTTTTTGAGCTTCTACTCCTCCAAACCGCCAACCATTATCCCCTCACCACACAACGCGTCTACCACCCGAGATCTGGTCTAATACCTTCCTTCCCAGGCAACAGATCCATTACATTCACCATGACGAGCACAATCGGTATTCCAATCAAGTTGCTGAACGAGGCGCAGGTTCGTTCTGTTCTTTCCCATCACCCCGCCATTCTCCCCTCCAGCGCTCCCTTCGTGCTCGCAGATTGCTAACTCCTCCACTTAAACAGGGCCATGTTGTCACTCTCGAAATCACATCCGGTCAAGTCTACCGTGGCAAGCTCCTTGAAGGTGCGACTTCCCCTCCACTCTACACCGCAACCCCTCCTCCCATCGCGAAATTATGCGCCGCAGAATAAAGCACACTGCGCTAACACTGGGCAATGGCTATAGCGGAAGATAACATGAATGTCCAACTCAAAGATATCACTGTCACTGCGCGTGATGGGCGAGTGAGCCATCTGGATCAAGTTTACATTCGAGGCTCGCACGTTAGGTTCTTCATCGTCCCTGATATGCTTAGGTACGGGAGATCATATACACCTAGTTGAAAGTACGTGTGCTGACAAGTTTTTGTAATAGAAATGCTCCTATGTTCAGAAGTCGAGGTGTAAAGGGTCGTGGTGTTGGATTGGCGAGAGGAAGGGCTACAGTTAGCAGGGCGAGAGCAAGTGGAAGGGGCGCTGGTGGGCCATCTAGAGGATGAATAGGCGAATAGAATTGAGAAATTAAGTAAGGATAATTGCTGATTTGGGATGAGAGAGCTTTCTATGGCGTTGAGGAAAAGCCTGGGTTTGGGAATGGATTGGCCATATCAAAGAGGCCGCACAATAGAAAAACATTATGGACCCAAAACAACGACATAAATGCTGATTCTACGACGTATTATTGTGTACTGCTCTCCTACAATCTCTCAAATATAAACTACGATCTCGTTATGTTGCAATCCGTGATGCCCAAATGATGTCACGTGCTAGATCTTCAATCTCAAAATCTCAGTAATCAATCTCTAAACTTTCATTCATCTTTCTTCTGTCAACAACAAGACACAAATCTTTAAAAATGGAGATCTCTTCTCCCAAACGTATCCTAGCAGTCGGACCTCCCAACTCAGCTCTCCTGGAGCTCCTCAAAGGCAGACCCTCTGATTCATCCTAGTTCACCTCAATTCTAACATTTGCCACAGGTCTAACCAACACAACACCAACCGTCACCGGTGATTCCATAGCAGGAACAACGCATCTTTTCCCCATCACCACCCCTTACTACACAGCCACACTCCCTATCTGGCTCGACGAGATCTCAGAGCCAAAGGTATGGGCGCAAGAATTTCTCGCTCCAGAAGCCAGGGAAGTTTTGACGGTACTTGGGGGTTTCATTGTGTGTTTCCGAAAACCGGTTGATGAAGCAGAGATGGGAAAGGTAAAAGAGTTGTTGGAATGCGTGGGTGAGGTGGTAAAGGAGGGGTGTGGGTATGGATGGGATGGGGTTTGTTTGGCTGTTGGTATGCTGCCTTGCTCCTTTTCAGAGGGAGACTTATCTTGGCCTCATTTGGTGAAGATGAAGATAAATGTTTGATTTGGGAATTTTTACAGGATAAAGGGCTAACCTGAAGTTTCATATAGCGATGCCACAAAGTCAAACTCCATACTTAGAGGTGGGTGCAGATGCTTGGAGGATGTTTGTCAGGACTATGGGTTTGAGTGGATTGATTTTGAGGCCAGGGGAAGGAACGAGTTTTCGGGTGAGCTTTGAGATCTCGTTTTACTTTCAAGCTTTTGCCACAAATTGTTCTATGAGAAGCAACTTTGTGTTTGGAAATGAAAGAGAAACAGAGTGCTGATCTTGGCGGGGGCATTTAGAACCTATGGGCTTGCAACGTTTGAAGGAAGCATTAGAAGCAAATGACTGGGGTGGAGGAGAAGAATATGGCGGGGAAATTGATTTCGACAATCTGGAAGATGACGACGATGATGACGAGACAGGAAGTCTAGACTTTGGCATCAGTCGAGAGGAAATGAAAGAAGAGATGGCAGGGATGAAGAGAGCTATTTACGGCGGTGGCGATGATGAAGATGATGAGATGAAGGACGTAGATGAGGAGGAGGTTGAGAAATTGCAAGCTTTGATGCTTAAGATGCAGGCTATCAAAGGTAGGTTTGTCATTTGAAGAATTCTTGGGTCAAAGGTGCTAACATGATATAGATATGGGGGCTGATATGCCCGAGTCTGAGCGAAAGAAGTTCGCTGCGAAGGCTGTCAACGACATTATGAAGACTCTCTAAATAAATTCGGTAGTGAATGATTTGTTACTCTCACGTCCCATTCTGTTAAAATTTTCGGTGCTTTGGATTTATTTCATGGGCAACGAAGTACCGAGTCATCTGAACAGTTCATAATCCTTAAGTTGCTCAAACCTGTTTCCCCAAGTCTTGCTCCCTATTTGGGCGTTTCTTTGTTTTGAAGTTGTGATATCTTGGAAATCCTTCATGGTCAATTTTCGTATTTCATTCACAAATCCTGAAGATCGGCGCTCTGATCATACTCTTTGCCGAAAGGAAAGTGTTTTAGTGCGAAGACCCAATGTTCCCACATTGACCACAAAATAGAGTGCTACAATACCAGGACCAGGTTGGAATTCCAGTATTTTTTGTGTCAAAACCAAAAATCGAAATATTCAGCGTACAGTACTCATCGATGATAGAACTGTTTGGTATCGATGTGACTCTGTTTCACCGAAGACTTTTGGAAGGAGACGTGGTGATTTGCCACTTTGAAACCCTGAACATTCTCTCTGGATTTTAGCTTTGGGAGACCTACGAAGAAGGATTATAAATGGAGATGACGTTCCTTAAGTGCTTTTTACAATTTGTTTTCGCTTCATTATTCAAAACTTGAGTTGTTACGATTCATCTGATCGGCATTTGTTCGTATTTCGCTTGCGAAATTCGCACTCGTACTCGCACATTCGTTGTGTTTATCCGAACGTCTCACAACAAACAAGGGACCGAGCCCAAAAATAGTATTATTTCCCTTAGGTGTACGCTCAAACTTGAAACTTCTCCAAGGATTCGTCGTCATGTGTTGTGTGCTGGCTGGCTTGTCAATGGAGCCTGTTCTAGTGGTCGGGCTCAGTCAACACCACCTTCCTTGTTGCAAGTGCCGTGAGCTCGCGGGAAGTATATGATGTGCTGGGAAAGGCTTGTTGTAGATCCTCGCAACTCCCCCTCGCACTCGCAAGCTGGAGCAATTCCACATATTTCGTCCATACAATGGACACGCATTGTAAATTCACAAACGCGTACAAGATCTGCCAAGATAAAGTGTGAAAGTGTTCATCTCTATAAGTACTTCTGTCAAGAGCAGCAAGTATGACAAGTAATCAGAAAGCCACTCTTCTCTTCGTTGTTACAATCTTCATCTATTTCCAAATTTCATCCTTCGATTATCTGATCCAAGACATCATGATGCTCGACATTTTCTCCATCACTTTCGTTATTGGGCTAGCCTCAGCAATGCCTGGACGAAGACAAGTTGCTTCCGGGCTGTAGGAGAATGGATTCCTGCTGGACCAACCGATGGTATGATACTGATATCTCGTTAAAGTCATTTAAGATACTAACAGTGAGTAGGTAGAGGGCCATGCCCTATGATGAACACCTTGGCCAACCATGGCTTCCTTCCCCGAGATGGTACAAATATTACAAGAGAAAATGCAGTATTTGCCTTGACGACAGCTATCAACTTCAATGAATCTCTCGCAAATATTATGTGGGAGCAGGCTATAATTGCTAACCCACAGCCTAACGCCACATTCTTCACCCTGTGAGAATTCCTACACCTCCATTCCAAGTGTGTTAAACATTATCCCACTGACATTCTAAATAGTGACCAACTCAATGTTCACAATCTTCTAGAACATGACGCAAGTCTCAGGTACCAATAGCACCTTTAACAGTTTGAATCAAGCTTGCTGACTGTTTGGCTAGCCGTCCTGATGCTGCTTTCGGAAATCAACAAGCATTTAACCAGACCGTCTTTGACACCACGACACGATTCTGGTCCAAAGAAATTCTTACAGCCGAAATGCTCGCCAACAGCAAGGTCTTCCGTCAAGTTGAATCTCGCGCGGCAAACCCGAACTATACATTCACGTCCTCGGTGGAAAACTTCAGTCGTGGAGAGCTTGCTGCTCCCATTCTAGTGTTCGGGGATATTCCAGCTGCCACTGTACCCAGAGACAGGGTGCTCTACTTTTTCGGTAATTTTGCACCATTTCAATTCTTGACATCCGCTGATGCTTGCGTAAACAGAAAACGAGCGTCTTCCAACTGAGTTGGGATGGGCCAAACAAGCCAGCACGGTGAACTTGGAGGATATTCTTCGCATGTCGGCAATTATTGCAAATTCTTCCACTCTGATTACACCCGGGGACCCACTCAACCTCACAAACGTTCGGTCGTGGTTCGAGATATTCACACTGGTCTAAGCTTCAAGTGATGGGAACTGATGGAGGAGATAACGAAACCTTTGATATGAAAAGATTATTTGCTTTCGCATGTACAGTATTCACATTGAAGTTTTCATATCGCTTAGAAAAATTGTCCTTAACATGCTTGAGTTTGGCTTGAGGGACTTTATCTCTCGGCTGAGTGGACTAAATATATGTACACATTTGGGGATAAGTACAATGCCTAAAGCTCAAAAAGAACACAATTTTGGTGCCTTTATTACATGCCATAAAAAAAACGCTCATTTCTCATCCCTTTGTTGTCTCTCAGAAGTTATTTGGTAAGTTTGCAGCAGTGAATTGAGGCATATTTAACAAGGTTGCCAAATGCCGATTTGTCCCGTAAATGAAAAGAGACCTGGTAACTCACTAGAGCGTAATTCAGGACAGAGAATCACCTCACTACATTAAATATAGCTTATTTCAACTGGGAAGCAATGATGTGAAATTAGAGGTGTCTATTGTCTATAAATCAGATGGCTTTTTGTTCTTTCGTCTGAAAGTGTTAGTCGCAGGGGACGCCTCGGCTTCATCTACTCCTCTGTGTAGCCGCGCAATTCACCATTTGACAGGAGCTACTAAGCTAGTGTGCGGCTCGACCTGAGCCATAATTCTGAATAATTTGCGCTAGTAAAAACATTGGCGATTATTCTCATGTCGACTTTCTTCAAACTTCTCGACTTTTCTTCACCTTGACGCCAAGAATAACACCGGCAACACTTTCCAACCAACCCCCTCACACCCTTCAATCCTCTTGCAATCTTCCATACTATACTTTGAATTTAAAATTGAAAAGAGACAAGACAATACACTCAAGTCACAACAGCGAATCAAACGAACCAATTTGCCTCGTGGTAACAGGAACAAGAATCCCCTCGCCAAAGAATCTTCATTCAAGACGTAAGTCCTCCTCTTCCATACCAAACGTACCCAAGAAACATCCTCTCCTTTCTTGAGAACCTTTTAACAACGCTTGGCAGACCAACACGATGGGTGCTCCACAGTGGACCAAGGAAGAGCTCGACTGCTTCCACAACAATCTTCTCAAATTATCCCATTACCCTTCATACTACTTAGACAAGGAAAATGGTGGGATGGATTTTGAAGAGCTGGCGCCAGTGATGCAATATGAGATGAAGAAGGTCCAAAAGAAGTCTAAACGAACATACACCCGGGATATTTTATATCAGCATTACTACCAACATCTGATGAAGAATGGTATTCAGAGGGGAACAAAGGGACCTTCCGTCCCTTTAACCCCTTCAAAGGTGGCTCGTGTTCGTCAACTGCGCAAGTTATTGAAAGAAGGTTTCTTCGGTAAGTTGGAATCTGCTCACTCCCCCGCGCCCGCCCCCGTGGTAATGTGCGTTATTTTTGCATGGCCTCATGATACTGGGTCGAGACGAAATGTTTATTGCTACCCTTCACTGGCACCACCACGTCGGCACACTGCCCTTCCCACCCCCGCCATCCCCATCGCGCATTTTGCATTGGCAATTTGTGCCACATCGTAGGATTTTGTTCGACGTTTTACCGTCTTCGGTTGTTGTCTCCGGAACATTCTATTTCCACGTTACTTTGGTACCAGCTTAAGCGAGCTCGAAACATGAAGTTATCCCCGTATCGAAGCTAACTTCACAACTTCAGGTGATGTACCAGCAGCCGAAATCAGAGATTTAACTGAAAGTGAAAGTTCCGACTACGATAGTGCTAGTGCCGACAATATGAGGCACCAACGAACTCCTACCCGCACCGGCCCACCTGGACACCGCAGATCCAGTGCAACAAAGCGACCTCGAAGCCGGCAATTCCCCTCTTCTATAAGCAATAGAGAAATGCCTCCTCCTGAGCATAATTATCTAGAGAGATATGCTCCTATGGAAGGTCACCAAGAGAACGAAGGTGCATTTCCCGAGTTTCCTCTCGTTCCGCCAATCGAACGCAATTTTTTCACCATTGCTAGGGATAGACGTCGAGAGCGGGAGGTGAACGAACGGCTACAAGCTTCTCGACGTTGTGATGCGAACGAACGGGGACAAGCCTCTCGACGTTCTCGAAGTCCTCGACTCAGTGACGACGATTCCGTGAACGAATTCCAACGCCCTAGCAACTCTGGCAGCAAGCTACCGCCGCAGAAGAAGCCATCTCGAACCCCAGCCATTAAGCGCACCTCAACCAAGAAGTCTGCGTCCCGAAAGCCCGCGGTGAATGAAGCCCCGGACAAGACACTTTTTTTAACTGACGAAGAGGATTTTTCCGAGGATGACATGGACCCGCGATCTACATGCTCGGGCAGTCTTTCCCCAGTTGGTGTCGAGCGATTTGACATCCAGTATGAGGTAACGAGACCACTGAGACATCCTGAACCAATGGTGGCAGGACTTGGTGTTGCCTCGAAGCCATGGCCTATCTTTGGCGCAAATGATGTAGATGAGATAAATTTTGATGATGGCGAGGAGGATAATCGACCAGACTTTGGCGGATTTGATTGGTGATGCAGTTGAGGTTGTCATGGAGAGGGTGTCATGGAGAGGGTGTCATGGAGAGGGTGTCATGGAGAGGGTGTCATGGAGAGGGTGTCATGGAGAGGGTGTGAAGAAAGGTGCATTGGTGTGGATCGCCTGGTCTTTCTCCATACAAATCTCAACTTTTCTTTCATTAGTAGGAGTACTAAGAAAAGAGAGACCGAAAAACCGAGGATAGGCAGCTTACCTAGATAAAACAAGCAAATGTAAAGTGGAAGTTCACTCTTGTGGCCTCCTATTCATAATCAACTGAGCAACTTGCGTGCTGTACTTTGTTTACTAATTATTCCCTACAATGTGGTGGGGAATATGAGTAAGAAGGGTTGCCTTGAAAATATAGTGTTATTTGGAATTTGGAGTTCACAGGGAATGACATTGCCCTTGTGCAGGAAAGGTTTTAACTCATCATCCGTCTCGGGATTTGTGTTCCATATCCAGGTTTTGTAGCAAGATGGAACGATCATATGAAGCATGGACTAGAAGAGGTTAAGCTTACTCTTGATCAATTGTAATAAGTTAAAAAAACGAGAGATATTATGATACACATATATCTATAATTGTGATCATGTACCTAAATATACCTATTCCGTCTTCGGTGCATTCAAAGACCTCATAACCTTCCTTCTCTGCGCCATCATATGTGTATATAACATATACGAAACTACCATCAAAAGTTAGTGCCTCTCTTGACCAACAGCAACACCACTTCTAGCACTCAAACTTACGAGGAGGATACACAAACAGAATTAGCTGCAAGAGCCAAGCATACTCCTGTCTCCATCTCTTCGCTGGCTCAATTGCCGTATAGATCAACCAACACTCACTGCTAATTCCCAATGGATATAGCACAAAGAAAGTATTGTATCTCAACCAAACCAAGAACCCAGGATTATAACCGCTCAAGCTGAAAACGAAGTAGGAGTATCGAATTACTTCGGTAACGGACCAAGCAACCAGCATGCTAGAGTATCCAGCGCTTTTGGCGAGGTAGGGGAACATGGCGACGATACCCCAGACGAGGAGGATGCGACTGGATACTTGGTGATGGTTGTGTGAACCGGAGATCTCACAAGTCCTGCGTTGGAAAGAAAGTGTCAGCTTATTTTCGAGAGATACAGTTGTGATTATGGTAAGCAGAGAGAAGAGAGGGGAATTGCAAAATTGAGAACATACCAGTCAAGGAATGCACAATCTCCAAAAGAGCCACTGTCTGTGTCCATTTCGTGAACTCTCCAACTCCCTTGTATACATTGCCGAAACCAACAAGAGGAACAAGCAGGAGAACGCGTCCCAGCACAACAGTCCAAAGAATTGTGCAGACAAAATTGTAGAGAATGAGGTATTGAGTTCGGGGGGAGCTTGATTGAAGAGGTTTTGGGCCTGGCTTGCGTGCCTGGGTTGGGGCTTCTGTGGACCCCATATTGATATACTGTTTTCGGGGGTTTGAGCTGCGATTTTTGGTGAAGACGTGGAAAGAAGAAGGATTTGAAAGACTTGGGAGCGTTTTGTTGAGGTGAATAATTAAATACGCTTGGCATTACTGTACCTGCCAAGGCCGACGCTGCCAGCGGTTTTCCTTGTGATAGTCTCTGTGTCTTGCATAGGTATTCCGACTGCGAGCTTTCAAAATTTTTCATAGATTTTACCTTTGTTCAGCATACAGTGCCCAATCGAAACTTCAACCACTGCCCTTGTCTTTAGGGGGTTCCAAAGACATTCCACACACTCGCTGGAAAGTTGAGGCTCGAGCAAAACTTCCGCCGCGATCGCAGAGTACTCGATCACATTACTTATTCTGTCCGGACAGAGTCAAAATCAAGTCAGATCTTGATCTGGGAGCCCAATGCCTGATTTCTCCTTTAACAAATAACTTCAAGACACACACCGAGGGACTTCATTATCCCACAGCCACATGTTGCGGCTCCTCCAAACTATTTTCCCAGTAAGGCTGGGCGATTCAAGTCGCAAGCGTGACACACCTTCGCGTTAGGCGATTTAGGCATCAGAATGACTGCTCGGAGTATGCAGCTCATTGCGATTTCGCTCCGAGAGAAATGTTTGGATTTCAAAGAATGATGAAGCTTCTTGTCGTGCCGAATGTTGACAGTCAGCTTCGTCAATCTGCCGTTACGTTGATCTCTGCAAATCTCGAATCCGGACTAGCCTCACAACCGACCTCGCGCCCAGTTTCTTACTCTTCTCTAAGTTGATATCCAATGAGTTGATCGCCTACCAACACTACAAGTTGTACTTCGGATTACATGGCTGATTTTACATGATTTCCTCAAATATTCCCCATAGCCATGCACGATGTACGGTAAACGCGAGAGAGCAGGAGCATGTAGAAATTGTCGGTATGGACCTCGTCCACTCAGTCTCACACTTGACTGATACGCGCCCAGAGTCCGGAAGAAGCGCTGCATACCGACAAGTCCTTCAAAAGCATGCCAACTCTGTCAGATACTGTCTATTCCCTGTACCCTAGGAGACACGGATTTACCTCCGCAGACTGCCTCGGCAGAACCTGGTCCAACCTCTCCACTGCAAGTACTATGCGGATCCAATGTCAAATCTGAAGATGGATACCACTCTTTGCTACCAGCGAATCCCTTATTATTTGAAGTGGTTGAGCTGTATTTCAGATTCATTCATAATGGCCCCCACACTCTCTTTCACAAACCCAGCTTCTGGTCTGAAGTGAATTCTGGAAACATCCCTGAGATGATTCTCTTTGGCATGATCGCCTTGGCAATCAGGTATGTCTATATTCTGGAGATACTTCAATTACTGACAGGAAAGATTCTCCAAACATGATCTCTTCACAAGATACGATCCTTGTGTCCGAGGTTTGGATTTTGCAGAAGAAGCTCGTCGCCTCATCCACGTACAAATGGTGAATCCTTCTCTTGAAACCGTTCAAGCTTGCATTCTGGTGGGCCAATTCTTCGGTGGAGAGGGCAATGCCAAGTCAAAGCATATCTATCTGGGAATTGCGCGCCTTCATGCTGAGACTATTCGTCTCTGGGAAGTCTCGCGGGAACTATGCTCCGTCTCTCAGGAGATTCGAAGACGAACCTGGCTTTCTGTCACGATTTCCAACTCATGGAGTGCATCCGACATATCCACTCAGCCAGTACTTTATGAATTCAGTACAAAACCCGTCCTCGACGACCTCGAATTCATGGCACTCCTGCCTGGAACTCACCATGACGTACTTCCTTCCAAGAATAGCATGTGGGCTCAAATGGCAGGTACAATCGATATTTATCGTCAGATTAGCTTTATGATCTCAAATCTCGGTTTGAATCTCCGTTCGTTGGACTCTTACCGACAACAAATCTTTCTTCTCTCCCGCCAGCTCGACGAATGGAGAGACAAGCTCCCTGAAAGACTTCAATATTCTGCAGAGAATCTGGCATACTTTACAGCTGTTGGGCTTGGATCAACGTTCATCGGAGTGCACATGGGATATCATCACTTCCGACAATTGCTCTACTACCCTTTTCTCAACTCTGGGTCGCTTCGATCTCTAGATCATCCCCATGACGGCGATATGGCACGGCAGTGCAAACAACACGCCATCTCTATCTCCGATATTATCAAAGATGCTTTCAAAGCAGGAGAAAATAACGCCGCTTACTTTCTCACCGGTCATATATTAGTTGTCAGTTCTAGTATACACCTTCATACTCTTTTGCTTGGAGACGACCTCGTAGAAGCCGACATGGCACACCAACGGCTGATTTCCAACTTTGAGATTTTGATGCTGCTCAAGATGTACTGGCCAGTCATTGAGTCATCGGTAGGTCTCAATTTTCTTGGTTTTCTCCTTTCTATCTTTCGACATTGAAAATGTAAATCGCGATTATCTCAGTCCTCACGATTCAAGTCACACTCATACCTCAAAACTTCATCCAACATATACTAACCAAGATCAGGTTGCTCGTCTTCGCGCTTTTCAAAACAGTTGTCGTCAATCCATGTCACACTCTTTCATCCTCGATAATTGGATGCTCAAGTTCTTGATAGAACATACAGCGAAATTTGGACCGGATAGTCGTCCCACCACCGAGCTCTCCACGCCTCAAGGTTATGCTGAGAACGCATCATCATCCAATGCCAAGCCGACCATGCCATTGCTACCCGACATGAGCAGCTTCTCAGAAACTCCCGTTGCAAATGTCGTTGACTCTTCTAGTCTCAGTTCACTGTTGCAGGATAAAGACTGGAGCGATGAGGTGATGGTTGAGAATGCACTCTCCTGGCTATTGGGCCAGAACAATGCAGGGCCGAGATCCTAGCACGACGATGGGAATATATGGAACTAGCACATTACCAATTTGTCACATCTTAAAATTATTTCCTCTACTGTTGCACCGCGAGTTTAGGCAGAAGAAACGAACATACTACCAAAATCTCAACAGTCTATCTATGATCTGCTAGCAATAATCTGAAATTCAAAGGCCAGCGCTCAGAGATATCCTTTGATACTTCCTCGATCCCACTTAGCTCTCGCTGCTGCCTCCTTATCAGTAGTCAACACCCTCACAGCTGTAAGCAACCCCATCGGTCGCAGCGTATACTCGTAGCTCCACCACGATCCCGAAGTTCTAAAGGCATCCGGACCATACCATTTTGTCAAGCCAGCCGGCAAATGCACAGCACCAAATGCATGATCACGATTCCCAAATGAGGTGATCTTCAACACGTATTCTCCGCTTTTCAACATGCCCAGATCCAAGATGTGCGGTTGAAAGGCAATATTACCGACCTTGTGGCCGTCCAACTCCACAGCTAGGACCGGAGCGGCAAATCTAGGTATCTGGATTGCAGTGCGAGATGTGCCATCTCCAGTCACCCCTAGAGTGAAAGTGTAATGTACGTTTCCAGCGTAAAACGGAAGACCTTGAGATGTGTAATCGCCAATACTCAATTTCTTGAGCTCGAGTGGGACGATCGTTGCTTTCCTTCCTCTCAGATCCACGCCAAAATCTCCCAAGATGTAGACACGTTCTAAATTCGTGGATGCGGTGAATGGGAGTTCTAAAATCAGCTCGTGAGAGCCTGCTTTGAATTTCGGAAGTGATCGTGTGTTTATAGATTCGTCGACCCAGTAGCCAGACACTTCTGACACCACTAATTCCCCATCAAGGAAGACATCCGTAAGAGAGGCATTCTCAAGAGCCAGCTTCGCATCTACCACATCGATGGTTGATTCGAAGGCAAATCTGAGGGAAATCCTATGTTTGGGTATGATTTTTGCTGTGGTCCATGGTTGAGCAAATGCGTCTTTCTTCAAGCGGAAGCCGAGCTTCTCTCTGGCCACATTGTCGATTCTCAGTATCTCTTCGGGCGTTTCCCAGTCGGTCTCATGATCAAGTTTGTGGGATGCAATGTCTAGGAGCAAGACGTTCGGCTCAGACAAAGATGCCTTGCAATTGACGAGTTCATGAGAGACTTCCCAGTCAGGGATCTCAAGAGGAGGGAGCGGGGATGTTTCCTGTCGTGGGAAGAGTTGTAAGAGAAGGGATGCGCAACCATCAAAATGGTGATTAAATCTGGTCCAGCCATTGCCAGCTATGGTCTCAAACGCGTAGGACTTTCCAGAGAGTGTGTCAAGTAAGATGGCAGACCAGGACCCGCGGATATCGATGCGACATGAGCGTGAATTGACTCGGTCTGTGTTACACACAAATAGGTAACGATCTTCGCCATCGTCACGCATCTGATAGAGGAGTTTGTCGGCAGGAAGTCCGGAATTCAACACAACTTTCAAGTCGCGATGGCGGTTGAGCTCTCGCAGGATGTCAACCTGGCAGAAAGGTACCCGGGAGGCACGAATTGTTTTGGGGATATCTGAAGGCTCGACGTCTATCAGGGAAGGGTCGGCGCCAGCTATGATAACATGACCGTTGTCTTTGGAAAATGCTTTGAGGGTTTGAACTGTGGTACTGCGGATAGTTTGAAGATTGGGAACAATAACTGCTTCATACTGTTGCACACCGACATACAATTTTCCATTGACCACTCGTGGTTTTGCTCAGGCCTAGGGTCTATTAGTGTTACTTTTTCAGAGTAATCGAGAAGTTTGTATCTTACAGAAGTGATTCTGAGATAAAGTCGAAGTCAATCAATCCATAGCATAACCAGTCTGTCAGATCAGAAAAGCGACGATCCATCTCATCTTGGTCTATAGAAGATGTCTCGTTCGGACCAAAAGAAAGCCAAAAACTCTCAATTGGATGGATCACGGCAACTCTGACGACAGACTTGCCTCTCGTTAACGCGGTATTCACTCTAGCGAAATGGTTTTCGACAAGCGGGTATTCCTTGTACCATGGGCTTTGGTATCCAATTGCTGCTGGGTAATCGCGCTTCGCCTCGCCAGCCATGGTCACCCAAGCCAGGTGATGGCATCGAACATTGATTCCCAAGGCTGCTTGCCAATCTCCACTGCCTTTATGACCTTCAAATGTGAAAGTCCAGTTAGTTACGCCGTATATTTCCGAGAGTACTCCGCAACGGCCGTATTGGCGGGAGACGGATTGCGCTTGTTTTGCAGTTGTGAATTCTCTTCGATCGCAGAGGAGATCAATTCCGGGTAGGGACATATTTCTATAACAGCGCATCGCTTCTCCCAAGGAACTAGTCTGAGATCGAAGACTAGCTTCCTTCATCATGTGGCCAGTAAGAGCGATGCCATTATCATTGCACCAATCGCCGAGAAGATCGATAAAAGATGTGACGAATCGAGTGCAAACTAGAATCTATCAGACAATGATCACCGAAAAAGGGTCTCCGTACCGTGATCATGATAATTATATCTGGTTTTCGAGTGTGTCTTTCGATCCCACACCAGCTCGGGCAAGGAATCCAACACATCGGAATTATACGTCTTGGCATAGGTTTCTGCCAAATCTAAAGTCCAAGGAAGGAAGATATCATACTTCCCATGGGCAAGATCTAGCTGGTTCTTCAACGCAAATTGCGGCTCATCTGTAAAAATTGATGGCACCGTCTTCCCGAATTCACCTCCCACAGCTTTCTTGTATGGCTCGTAAGTGAGATCAATGAACCTCTGCATTGCTAACGAGGAGAGCGTGTCCACATAGTAAGATCCGTTGAACCATTCAGAAGGTGGATTGGTTTCCACATATGCATACCAGATGCCTTCAAAATCCTCTTCGTCGTCGGCTAATCTTCGACTTTCAAGGAGAAAACCAGCTTCGTCGAGAACGAGGTGATATCGAGCTGCGAGAAATCCAAGCTCGCTTCTTTCGGCTACAGCAGAACAAGCATGATTCATTCTGTGTAGGTTAGTTTTTGTTACGGTGTTTTTGCCTCGTCTGTTCTTTCAATGCCTCAAACAATCATGAGATTGGACAGGTACTGCACGAGAAAAACGGAATGAGTGTTTGGTCAGACTTACAACTTTTGTTCTGGCCGGCTTGTATCTCCATATTTCCAGGGCGTGATCAGCATATGCCTTGATCGAAATTGATCTTCATCTTTCGTTACCATGCCCCCGGCAGCGCCTGATGGCCAACGATCCTCATCATACAGCCAAGCGAACATTCCCTTCTCTTTAGCACGCTCGACACATTTTTTGACAATTTCCATGAATTCTTCGCCAAGATACTCAGTGTCGAGTCCAACTCTAGAGTGCATGTGGAATCCTCCTAGACCCATCTCCTCTAGGTGGTCAATTTGACGGAGAAGTTGATCAAGGTCGAGCTTTGTGTTCCATGCCCATAGTGGTGTTCCACGGTATTCTGCTGTCGGGTTTGCGAATAGATCTTCTGAGAAGGTCTCGCGGCTCTTGGGGAAATGGTCAAACGACTTGATTTTGGCATTCTGGACCTTTTCTGTCAGATTTGACTCCGGAAGTTGTGCAATTGAGGGCGCCATGGCTTAGTTTGGTATAAACAGAACAGATGGAATCGGTGTGTTGGAGAACTTGGGAGAGAAAAAGTAGGATCTGAAGTAGCTGGGAAGACGTGGAAGGTGGTGTCATAAACAAAGGCAAACCGTAATGATATCAGTCCAGTCTCCACCAGGAAAGCATGGATGTGGTAAACATTACCGACATCGTAACAAGTTCGGGTTCTTCGGTGCCTTCTGCAACGAGCTGGGCGCAAGCTAAGAGCAAGTAAATGCCAAAATGACATGTTTAGAGTCATGTATCAGACAAGAATCCAAGTTGCATTCGGTTGTTGTTGGATATAGACTCCAGAGCTTGGGAAGGGAAGCCATGCCAAGCTTGCGTCCTCCGCTAGTGGCAGCGGCGATGTTGCAACCTCATTGGCAAGTCGCCGCTTCTGTGGAACCGCTTTCAGAGTTTGGCACTATAATTCACAACCCAAGAATGCGGAGAGAAGCTCTGTGGGGCATGGAGAATTTGGAGAATTTGGAGCAAAATTGGACTTCTCCAGCAACGGGGTCAATCCCCACATTCAAACCCACCACAACATCCCATTATTGTTCCTCGCCTTCGTACTTCGAAATACGCCTCTCCGCGGGTCACGTTCCATGGAGGAGGAGGAGGAGGAGGAGGAGATTACCACTGGCCGCCGTCATATCCTTGGGACTATTGACATCAAAGTGTCTCGTCAAAAAGTCCTATATAAAGACCACATCTCCCATCGATTTCTTGCCAACTAAAACAATTAACCATTCAATCTTCAACTGCCTTCATCATGGGAAACTACATTATTCTTATTGCGCTCGTTGTCGCCATCGGCGGCTTCGTGTTCGGCGTTGATTCAGGTATTATGGGAACGACACTCGGCCACAGCACTTTCAAAGTCTACATGCTGGGTCCCTCGATGAAGAATGCATCTCTCACTGGTATATTCTATTCCCAAAGAAGTGCGTGCGCATACTAAGAGATCTCAGGAGCCATTGTTTCCGTGTACAATGTTGGGCAGGCACTTGCGACATTCATCACTGGCTATTCTGCAGATAAGTTCAGTAGAAGATGGACTATTTGCGCCGCTGGTATCATTTGTAAGATTCTTGCCTTACTTCGCGTTATGTGTTACCTGACTTCGTGATAGCTATCTTTGGAGCTGTGCTGCAGACCGCAGCAATGAATGTTGGTATGATGATTGCAGGCAGATTTTTTGCCGGTCTAGGATGCGGAATGATTCTCGCAACGGTCCCGGTCTACATCGCTGAAGTAGCACCACCAGATCAACGTGGATTTGTGGTAGGATTGCAGGGAATGATGATTTCCATTGGCTTCTTCGCGGCAAACTGTAGGTGCCATAAGTCGTGGCAGCAATTACAGACACTAACATCATCCAGGGATAGGATATGGCGGGGCTTTTGCTCAGGGAGATGCTCAGTGGCGTATTCCGCTCGCGATGCAAATCCCTGGAGCTGTTGCACTTTCCATTGGATGCATTTTTATACCGTATTCTCCACGTTGGTGTATGTGTTCCCTTCACCCGATGTGTACGTTCTTGAACTGACGCGAAACTAGTGGTCCAACAAGAGAGATACGAGGATGCTAAAAAAGGTATTTACTACATACGTTACGCATTATCGCATTACTGAACATGTGCCTCATAGTTATTTTATCACTTCACGGAGACAAGGGAGAAGACTTCATCGCCCAAGAATTCGTTCAAATCCACGATCAAATCCAGCTTGAACGAGTAGCCAGCGGTACCAACGCCATCGTCGCAGTCAAAGAACTCTTCTCCCGCCGCTACTTCCGCCGTACTGCCACAGCATGTTTCATCCTGATGATGGGCCAACTGAGCGGCTCTACCGTCATCCAAAACTACCAGAGCATATTTTATGGAGCTGTAGGTTTCACAGGCAGAACATCTCTTCTGATCAGTGGGGTTTACGGCTTCATGGGTGTTTTGGGACAACTGATTTACCTATTTGCCGTGGCGGACAAATGGCCCCGGACTCGCACACTCTGGATCGGTTCTCTCTTTCTCTGCGTTATGATTTCCATCATCACGGCTCTCTCCGCGTCGTTTCCTAGGGGATCAACAAACGTAGCAGGTGCGCGTGCAGCTATAGCTTTCATTTTCATATACTCAGTAGGCTACGCTGTCTTCTTCAACGCCATGGTATGGGTTGTGCCGTCGGAGCTCTTCCCATTCTTTCTCCGTTCCAAAGGCCTCGGACTCGCGGTTTTCTCCAAAGCTGTGGTTGCTATTGTGCTCGCACAGATTACACCCGTTGCTATTCAAAATGTCGGATGGAGGTACTACTTCCTGTTCATCGCGACGAACTTTGCGGCTGCATTTGTGTACTACTTCTTTCTACCCGAAACCAAAGGTAAAAGTCTCGAGGAGATTGCAGGCTTATTTGGCGATGAGCTTGCAACTGGGGAACTGGGACAGATCGATACCAGTGGTAAGGCTATCATAAATCACGAGCATTTGGAGGGCAAAACGAAGGATTCTGTGCAAAGAGAAAGTGTTTAGGATTATGGTCTTCTAAGAGAAATATTTACTTTTTTGATCAATATGACTCTCTAGGTGTCTTTGAATTGTGATATTATGAGAATCGAAATCCATGAAGTCGGCTTGAATATTGCTTGTTGTAAGCTTTCCCAGTATATGCCGCCTCAGAGCGAGCCTTGGCACACACCTCTCATCGCTACATGGAAATCACTTCCTAAATAATGAGGCCTCTACTATAATAACAACGACGTTACACTAAAAATCGAGTCCAACGGGTTACGGGTATTACGATGCCGTAAAAAACTTAAATCTTAGAAAGACTCACATGCAATAATATACTTGATGTCTCACAACATCGCAAGGCTGTATAATCCATGTCTATCCCTCCCTCCCACCGCAAGGCGAACAGAATCTAGTCATGCATACATACCATAGTTGTTTGCTCATTTTCGTTCTCCGTCATATCTGTTATCTCGACAGTAGCAAGTCGATTTTTAAGTCTGGCCGCGTGCCCCATATGCCGATACCGGTGAGGAGGATGTGGATGTGGATGTGTGTGTGTATGTGGGCGAACTTGCGCGGCGGCGATTTATCCTTCCTTCAAACCGAAAAGCATATAAAGAAACACCACCTCCCCCTTAAGATTGTTATCAGAAATCATATGACAGGAGACCAATGATATCACATCACTAGTTTATTCAACTGCACCATCATTTTCAATCAAAAGATTCAAGGCTTTTCGATTAAACTTTTTCTGCCTGATTTCTCGAAAAGTTTACTTTACATACCTACCTTAGCGATCTAGCCCGCTTACTCGGTGAAGGCACACACACACTCTCACATCTCGATCTTTTCTCCTCACAAGGCTACCTACCTTACATACCTATGTTATATACCTGGGTACAATACGCAGCAAGGTTCTCCTCGTCCACACCCACTTGATTATTTAAAACACAGCAACCAAACACAGCCAAACCAAACCAACCACCACCAAGGTACCACCCAAACCAAGGGAGAAAAAACGACACCACAATGGTACACTCCCACCATCTCTCTCACCTTCTCAAACTCGTCGCCGTAGTCCTCTGCGTCCACCGCTACTGGCCAAAAGGAATCCTCTACTCAGACTCTGACAAGACAAAACGCCGTCACCAACAACAACGCCAACATCAAAAACAAGAAGAAAGATCAAACCGTGGGAGATCTCGCACTCGTGAAGGTGGGAAAAGTCGCACTAGTGGTACGCGAACTTCAAGTCATGGAGGTTCAGATCGTTATGGTCGGCGATCTCAGAGGGAACTCTCTGTGGTTAGGAGGGGGGATGAAGAGTATGAGTATGCGATGAGTGCTTCTGGCGGTAGTCAAGGACAGATAGGGAGGAGCAGGAGCAGGAGGAGGAGGAGAAGTGATGCCTATTATCATGCTGATCCGCCAAGGCTTGAGGCGAAGGGGAGTTATTTTTATGATTTGTGAGTTTTGTTTTTGGGGTGGGGGTTTACCTATGCTTTGATGAGATTGATGAGATAATGATTTTGATGATATGATGGAGGTTGGGCTTCTTGTTCGTTTTATTTGGACATGGCGCTGTGGAATAATTTGTTTGGGTATCTTAGTGAGATGCATTTCGGGAAGGAAGGTTTGTTTATTCGTTTAAATGCGATATTTTGCGAGTGTTTTGTTCGAGTAAGGTATGTTGAGGAGATAGGCGTTGGGCTCGCTTGTTCTGCTTGGGCTTGATTGCGTTTTGTAAAGTTATGCCTGTATGAGATTTAGATCAAATTGATTTCAGAAGATATTTATTTTCATAATGTATGCCATTCATTCCCTCAACTCAGTTCTCATGATGACGAGAGCCTCAAGACGGGGTGCGCAACCCATGCTGCTGACGTGAATGACAAGACAATGTACAGCATGTGATCTGACTTCATCCGAGATCAACTCGTCAGTGATCCAAGTTCTTTTCGCCCAGGTGATATCAATGTATATATATTTGATTGCATAAAATATAGAAAATATATCTGATCATGTTGGAATCCAAGTCGCAGAGCCCATCACTTCCATCAACCCCCGGATAAGACACAGCGATCTGGTGGATATCATATTCTCATGTATTGTATATCCAATCCCTCCATCTAAGCCATCCTATGCAGTAATATGGTCACCGAGACTTCTCTACTGATTATCCATCCCCAGATGCTGGCCGAATACTGTTTTGAACACATCCTGTGTGATATTGATGATTGAACAGTACTACCAGACCGAAGGCATATCCGAGAACTAATATCCCCCGCTGTATCCCGCGCCAGGAAAACCACCACCTCCACCACCTCCGTAAGGGGGCTGTTGGTGTTGAGGGGGATACTGCTGTCCATAGGGAGGTTGTCCAGGAGGAGGACCCTGGTTCCAATGCTGTTGTGGAGGAGGACCTTGCTGGTACTGATTTTGACCTCCGTAATTTTGGTCAGTAGGATATGGGGGCGCGTTATTGTAGCCACCTTGATTTGGGGGCGGGCCTCCATATGGGGGGCCGCCATACGGGGGCTGTTGGTGCTGATATCCACCTGGACCTCCGCCTCCATTATAATTCTGCGGATATCCAGAGCCTGGTCCTGCTTGATAGGGGTTGAATGGAGCATTTTGAGATTCTCCACCCGAGGAGAATGGTCTATTCCCTCCATAGCCACCGCCTTCGGATTGATTGTGATATCCATAACTTGGCGATTGTGGTGGCGGAAACCCTGGTGACTGAGAAGGTCCGGTAGCAAAATCTGGGTGATTTGGATTAAAGTCACCACCTTCGAGAGACATCATGTCTCTGCTTCGGATTTCGGACCAAAGCGAGCCAGAAGTCTTTCCGTGGCCGCCAAGAGCACCATGATCATGATCGTGAATTCCCTTTGAAGCACTTGAGCCTTCCTTGTGGTTGCGGCCCGCCTTTACAGAGGCCGAAGAAAGAATATTGTTGAGATTATGAGCATCTGGCTGTTCTTCCACCCACTTTCTAACAGTAGCGAACATATTTCGATGAACTTCGAGGTTTTCGTCGCGGAGAGCAGGATGGTGGAAGATGTGAAGAATATCTTGCATGACTTCATCAACTGGAACGCCAGGGTTTTGCCAAGCATAGAGAATACGTCTGCATAGTTAGAACCTGTGTTGCGAGAAGCGGATTGGGAGGACATCTTACGGGGTGACATATTGCAAGATAGTAGTTGCCACTCGGCCAGCAACACCATTCAACTTGTTCGAGAAGTGATCCTTGGACAACATTGAATGTGTTGGATTTGTACTATAATGATCATTCCAAGGCTCAAATTGAGAGTTTGCACTGTATCGAGTTAATACCATCTCAGACTGTTCGGGTCAGTTGGTAAAATATACCTTGCTTCGACGACCGTAGATGAACCCTCCTTGAGAGATTTGGACACAGCATCAATAATTGGCCGAATGAATGGCGCAAGCAACGACAAAACAAACACGGTGAGTGTTTCCCCGATCTTCTCCACGATGGCCTCGAGGCCAGGGATCTTGGCAATAGTGGAGCTGATAGCCCTTACCACCTTGTCTCTAAACTCTAGGATGGGATAGATCTGCTTTGCCGTCTTCACAGGATCAAAGCTTTCGCTCATTCCAGGCACACCAGGGCCGGCTGGTCCACCGACGCTTCCAGGTGGAGCATTGAAATGTGTGTTGACATTCGCTCTGGTAGAATTTTCGTATTCTTGCGCAGCAGAGCTTCGTTGAAGATCTCTAGCGTTTTCTGCAAGTCCGCCGCCCAGGCCAGGGATCTGAGATAAAAGACCTGCGAAATCAGATCCTCCTCCAGAACCGAACAATCCTCGTTGGCCACTGTTGCTGGCTGCCTGACCTTTCTCGGCAGTGATAAGAGCGACCTTCAGACAAGTTAGCTACGGTAAATTGCTCTACTGAGTGATGTGGATATGCTTACATTCATCTCATCGATCTCAGTTTGGGTGAAATGATCGGTTGCTTCGCCGAGAACACTGTGAAGGAAATCCACAGCTCCAAAAGTTCCAGTAACGAGAGGATAGATATGTTTCCCCCGAATATTAACTTCACTAGATGCACCACAATGGGGAAACACCTCTCTGTAACCCAATTCACGCAAAGCAAGCTCGCAATAGTTCGTGTGGGCGCCAAAATCCTGGATTACGGTTAGCGAGAACTTGAAAACGCTATTATATATCAATTACCTCTAGACAATGAAGACCCTGGCCAAGACATCTAAAGTAATGTTAGATTATA
This sequence comes from Tetracladium setigerum, assembly GCA_031472005.1. Lineage (NCBI taxonomy): Eukaryota > Fungi > Ascomycota > Leotiomycetes > Helotiales > Tetracladium > Tetracladium setigerum. Next base: position 3,476,331 of record PZJY01000002.1, read on the forward strand.
TTGGAAGCAGAGCGAGAGATTCGTCCTCATACCTAAGAGCCTCACACAGATCAGCTTCTTTACCGGCACTATGACCAGAGCCGTTTGTGTAAAGTCGCCCAAAGTGAATGCTTCTTGCCATGCTGAACTTGACATATCCGGAACTAGTTGACCAGCCTCCACTCTCATTTGCGATGTAATTTTTCATGCCGGTGTTCATATCAATTTCTAGTTCAACCTGCTGAACCGGTCCTCTCAGGCGCGGGTCATATTGGCGAGCGTCCAAGTTGTCTGCGTAGTCTTTTGGATTGTCAATATGCTCTTCTGGACGATAAACGCCAAGTCTTTCCTCCGTGACCTCGAACTCCTCGGTAGCATATCCAAAGGATAAGAAGCTCAACACCCAGACCTGATAATCGTCAATTTAACCACACTTCAAATGGAGACGTGGAACGCTATACCAAAATTCTGATGGTGGGAGCCGAGACACCTTTCAGTGATCCCACATCAACAGCCTGAGAGTAATCACGCAGCCTTCATCAGAATTAGCCGGAATTGTTCAAGGCTTTTTAGAGATGTAGAATTACCAGTTTCCAAAATAAACTCTTTTGACCATCATACTAGTCCATTTGTGCCCTTTGATGAATGCTATCGTCTTCAACATATCCTCGATATCTATCATATGCATCGGTTAAATCCTCCATCACCTTAAACTTGGCAGCTCTTTTGGCGCTTACCTCCATGACGAAAGTTAAGTCCTTCGATTTGTGCAATACTCGGAATGTTGCCTGCGCCAAAGGCAGCTGCTGGAGATGGCAACGCGACCAGGACCAGGCATGCTATGAAAAGCCATGATCCAAAGGTAGGGTTGAGCATGCCCATCTTGTGGGTTGGTGTTGCGATCGCGGTGCAACGATCGAATAATATTAGGTTGGCGGGGTTGTTCCGTTGCAGGCCAGTGTGTCGTGCCCTGGGGAAGATGTGTCTGTAGACTGTCGCTTGTGGGATGCTTTGAAGTGGAGTTGATGTACAAAGCAGTCTCTGATAGATGTCGCGGTTGTCAAAACTTTAAGAGGACGCAGGTTGGCAAAGAGTGCTCGTGATTCCCTTAATTCCTGGAATGTGCAACTTTCGTCACAAGCTGAACTGATATTATCTCACTTCCAAGCAAGCGGCCCCCACCAAGACACGTGATATTCGAGTAATCACCCTCACACTGCTCAGATCACTCCAGCTTAGTCATCCAGCGGTGTCTGGTAAATTGGGATCGGATGTTTCGGACATTTTTGGACACCACATTCTGCCCAAGAAAGGAGACGGCCATTCTCCAAGATCAGGAGCCTCATCCTCACTTCAATTTCTCCTTAAATACCCAACTCCCGCTTTCCTCTTCAACCTATACCGCTAAATCGCACCGTTCCTTTTATTCCAGATCAATATCTCCTTTACGCCCCCTTCTTCTTGGGCATACGCCAACCCAATCTCCTCCCATTTCGGAGGCGAAATTCCAGCAAAAAGACTAGTACTTGCCTCGTCCCCCTTGGTCTTCCTCCTCACGCCATCACGATATTTTCACAGTGTTAGCCATGTCGCCCTCACGAACTCTCCCTACCTTCCTCCAATCCGAAGTCGCTGAACACAACACCGCTGAAAGCTGCTTTGTGACAATTGGTACAAAAGTCTACGACATCACCGATTTCGTGGAGAGCCATCCTGGTGGCGGAGATCTTATCTTGGAATATGGAGGCAAGGATGTCACGGAGATCTTGAAGGATGAGGTTTCGCATACTCATTCCGAAGCGGCATACGAAATTTTGGATGATGGGTTGATTGGCTTTATGGCTACGACCAAGAGTATCAATGCTGCGGTGAACGCCTCGCGTCCTGATTCGATCCTATCCTCCCCCTCAGACAGCGATTTCACAGATGGATCCAGCCAGAATGGTGCCGAAGAGCCAATTCCAGTCTTTGCTGCTACCGGAATGTCTACTGAGGAAGATCTTTCCAAGGACACCGACGTCCGCGCCGACTACAAGAAGCACAAGTTCCTGGACCTCGACAAGCCACTTCTCATGCAAGTATGGTTTGGTGGGTTCAGCAAAGAGTTCTATCTCGATCAGGTACACAGACCACGACACTATAAAGGAGGAGAATCAGCTCCTCTGTTTGGAAATTTCCTCGAGCCTCTGACAAAGACATCGTGGTGGGTAATTCCATTGGTGTGGCTGCCACCGGTTGCATATGGAATCTCCCTAGCAAAAGATGGATTATCGGGTGGTGTTCCAGAGCAGGCCGCTTACTTCGTACTCGGCCTTTTCTTTTGGACGCTTGTAGAATATACCCTCCACCGATTCTTATTTCATCTGGACAAGTAAGTACATGAAAGCCCAAACGATGCTAGAAACGTTGAAACTAACCATATTTCTTTAGATATCTCCCTGACAACCGAGTTGCTTTGACAATCCATTTCTTGCTTCACGGTATTCATCATTATCTTCCAATGGACAAACTGAGATTAGTGATGCCTCCGACTCTCTTCTTGGCTCTCTCCGCACCATTCTACAAGCTAGCACACTTCGTCTTCTTCTACAACTGGTCAGCCGCAACAACTGTTTTCTGTGGTGCCATTTTCGGATACGTGTTTTACGATCTCACCCATTACTTCCTTCACCACATGGCCCTCCCATCTTACTGGAAGGGGCTTAAGACGTGGCACATGCAACACCATTTTATGGATTACGAAAATGGTTTTGGAATCACTAGTCGATTCTGGGATTGGGTTTTTGGAACAGAGCTGGCTCCACCTCCAACAAAGAAGATTATGTAGATTATGGCTAGAGAGTAATTTGGGTTAGATATGGCCCTGTCAAGAAACGATATAATGTCAGGGTACGGTTTATGGAGAATGGTCTGGATGGTGTTGAGGTTGAGGGCTCGTTGCAGAGACAAGGAGCACTTTAATTACTGGTTATCCACTCCTCTTATGCTTACTTACTTTAATCCTAATAAATGAATGATTCGTCTCCTTCTAGTCTCTCATAGCAGTCCCCTAATTTCCGCGGAAGTGGAGTGGTTTCTGGGAATAATTAATTGATATTTGTATTATGAAGTTTGACTTCCAGCGAGCAGGTGAAGTGTAACCTTGAAAAATCACCTGATGTCCTAACAAATAGTTGTTCCCGGTTAATCTGTTTAACCGATTAAACGGTTAGCCGACGGTCACTTTCCAGGCTTCTCACCAGCCTCCAGCCTGGACGCTTCCATTTCTTTCAACGTCAAATTTCAAGATCTCGCCTCCAACCTTGCCCAAAACTTTCTCAACAAGGCCCTAAATTACAACCCTGAGCTTTGCAAACCCTCCTGAGTTTATATTGAAATTACGCCTTTTACGCCTTTGCCATCATGTCTGCTTTAGACGTGGAGGCGTTGTTGGATTCGACCGCCAACGAGGCTCCTGTGGAACAGAATGGATCTACTAAATCCAGAGATCTAGATGACCGCCATAAGAACGAGCGAAACGACAAGCGCGATCGAGATCGAAACCGTGATGGTAGCAGAGATCGGGATCGGGATCGCAAGCGACGAGACCGCAGCAGAGATAGACCTCGACGAGATGCCAACGGAGACAAGGAGTTGATGGGGACACCGACAAGTGAAAATGGCAGTGCACATGGGAGCTCCAAGAGTAGGCGCAGAAGTAGAAGTCGAGATGATGACCGTCGGCACCCACGCCGTCACAGAGATAGCCCTGATGATAGTGGTCGACGAGACGGGGATTTTTATCGAGGAGGTGGTCGCAATCGCTCACGATCTAGAAGTCCTAATCGATATTACAGACCTCGAGGAGGCCGTGACAGAGACGACAACGAAGGTGGTAAGCCTAGAGATGACAGACGCAATCGACGCCCAAGTAGAAGCCCAAAACGAGAATCAACGCCTCCTCTCACGGAGGATGAACGCGATCGCCGCACTGTCTTCGTCCAACAACTTGCTGCCCGCCTCAGAACGAAGGAACTCATTCAGTTCTTCGAGAAGATCGGCCCAGTAAAGGAAGCCCAGATCGTAAAGGACCGCGTCAGTGGTAGATCCAAGGGGTAGGCAATGTTCCCACCTCCCAAAAACCGAGATTAACAATTTACAGTGTTGGCTACGTTGAGTTCAAGAACGAAGAATCGGTCCCCGCTGCTATACAACTCACTGGTCAGAAGCTGCTAGGAATCCCAATCATTGCCCAACTCACCGAGGCCGAGAAGAATCGACAAGTCCGAAACCCAGAGGCTACTGGTAACAACCCGAATCAGATCCCTTTCCATCGACTTTATGTGGGAAATATCCACTTCAGCATCACTGAAAGCGATTTACAGAATGTCTTCGAACCTTTCGGCGAGCTAGAATTTGTCCAATTGCAAAAGGAAGAACAAGGCCGCAGCAGAGGTTATGGGTTTGTCCAGTAAGTCATCTTCCGGCACCTTCTTAGTTCAATACTGATACAAGCAGATTCCGTGATCCCAATCAGGCTCGTGAGGCCTTGGAGAAGATGAATGGGTTTGATCTGGCTGGTCGCCCAATTCGTGTTGGACTTGGCAACGATAAGTTTACTCCCGAGTCCACTGCCAGTCTTCTACAGAGATTCCAAGGCCAAAGCCACCAACAACAGTTCCAGGGTTCCGCATTCTCCGGCGCTGGTGGACGAGGCCCTTCGGCTGCTGGTGGAAGCAATTTCGACCGTGCTGGGGGTCGTGATAATGATAAAGGTGCAGGTGGTGCCAGTGCTTTAGATGACACTGATGTTGGTGGTGTGAATTTCAATAACTATAGCCGAGATGCATTGATGAGGAAATTGGCCAGAACAGACGATCCTGCCCCGGCTAAAGGACGCGATGAGAGACGAGAAATTGCCAAGCCAAAGACCGAGACCAAGGCACTTCCTGTAAAGGTCAATATGGCAAGCAGATGTGTTGTTTTGAAGAACATGTTCGATCCTGCTGAGTAAGTTTGTCCATTTAACCTGTTCTTAAATGGCAATCACTGACATTCATTTATAGAGAAGAAGGTGAAAACTGGGAGAAAGAATTAGAAGATGACGTTCGAGCAGAAGCCGAAGAGAAATATGGACACGTTGTTCATATCGCTCTTGACGCCAACTCCCAGGGCGACATCTACCTGAAGTTTGACCGTGTTCAAGGCGGCGAGAATGCCATCAAGGGTCTCAACGGCAGATATTTTGGAGGACGAATGATCAGCGCTACGCCTGTTGTGGATGCGGTCTACAGCAGTTTGTTCTCACGTACAAAGGCTATCTAAACTACTAATTGGGGCCCTCATCAGTGCACTTTAGGTTGTATCAGGTATGTTGACACTGCTTGAATTTGTTCGTCATCTGCTTATAAAGACTACAGTCGAAACGTTACACACGCAGTCTTCTGCCTCGGACCTCTTTTCTGGATCTCCGGCGTTGCAACCTCATCAATCTCCCTCGCAAATCACTAGTATTCGCTACGTACCTTCCTGGCTCTTCGACACAACAACAACACCTGTCACACACACGGCAGAATTATTTTGAAACAACGCTGATCTTGCTTCATCTTGCAGGGTTCTTTATCCAGCGGACTCGTTTGTTTTTGTTTTTATCTTTATTTACGCGCTTTGAGGCGTTCAAGGCTTCTTTTTGTGCGCGTAGCTACCCCTTCAGTTTCGCTGATTGCACATAGGTAGTTCTTCTACATACATATCTTAGTTTTCCCCCTTCCTTCCGCAAGTCAAGCTCGGAAAGTCTTAGTGTAGTAAATGGAAGTGGTTCTTGAGTATTTGTTAAGTACAAAACCAGTATGCTTATTTAAATTCGTGATTCTGAGCCAGCTACATTGACCCTCGGATAGACATCGATACTCCCTGCTCTTAATAGCTATCTCAAGTAATAATCCCTTTCCGTAAGAATGATCTCTCGGTATCTTACTCGCTGAGTGGCTCTGCGGTATTAGGTAGGAAGGTACCTAGGTAGGTACGCTCACCGCTCCCAAGTACTGTACCTTCCTTCCTCTATCAACATTGTGGTTACACAGGACTTCTGAGTACCCGGATGGGGAGCCATAAAACTTCAAACCCTCAACAGGTTCAGAATAATAACAACATCTCTTCAACTCGCTGCGTGCCATGTCCGGCTACCGACCCTAATGTCAACATTTATCTGTTCCTCCTTTCTCTTCTCCACGCTTTGCCCAACACATGTGCTCAACGCCCTGGATCTATTGGGTGAGGTCGGACTCGGTCTAAGTTTAGGCTTGTTGACCTTGTTACAGTGAACGTAACTGTGCACTTCTTTGCGTGGTGTGTGTGTGTCTTTGTTCCCGCGCAATTCTATCGCTGCGCTCTTTGTTGGCTTGTGTTTCGTGTCAGTGTGCGCACTTCTCTCCCCGTTTTGCTGGCATTTCTGCTTTGTATGCCCATCCAGTTGATGCGCTTGCCTGATTGACCTTCGCTTCCAGTTGTTGTGGCTTTTGGTGTTGCTATTACCCCTTATTGTTGTACCGCTTATTGCTACTAAGCTTCTCTCGTTGGTAGACTTCTAGGGCCTGGGTGGAGGGGCATTTTTGGTTGGCGAACTTCTTACGTTGCTTTCTTTTCTGGCTAGGTTGTTAGCTATTGCGTTTGCTCTCTGAAAGGATGTTCTTCTCTTGTTACCACATTTCTCATGCTTTCCTGTCTTTTGTTGCAAGTGCGGTCGGAAGTGTGGTAATGTTTAGTCGCTCTTGTTGTTGTGCATCTGGGATTTTCTTTGGCTTGAATACATTGCAAAGGACGGAAAGAAGTAATAGTCACTTTGCATGTCTTGTTGGTTCATATCCTATTCACTCCCAAAGACTCAAACGCCATTCGCTCGGCTACTCCCGGAGCTAGCAGCCAGTTATTGCCTGGGCAACCGTGCACAAAGCCGATCTGATTTCTGCAGCTTGGACCCACCGAGCCTCACCTCATCACCCTTCCTTTCAATTCCGACGACACAAATCACCCATTGATTCTTCAACTATTTCTTGTACCTTCCGAGGCACGCATTCATTCTCACCCTTCTTTGACCCGTCAACTCTCCATTTTGTAGACTTTGCGAGTTCTGGTTATCTCATCGACAGATTCCTTTACTCTCGCGAAATCTCGACCCGGACGCCTCTTCCCCTACTCCATCCATCGTCAACAGTCGGCGGAGGCGATTTGATACGCAAACATCCTGTGGAGATATTTACTTGTCACTTTCTCCGGACATCTCACGTACAATCAGCGAAACTCCAGCGCTTGGGCCCACTTTAGTGGCCACTTCGCTAGGTATCGAAGATGTACTCCCATACACCCTCACGCTCCGATCCTACTCCTCGTCCTTCTCAAAAGTCAGGACTTACAAGAGAGCTAGAAAAGCTCGGTAGAACACGAGGATCATCTGCCACTCCAGCACAGACTCCACCGCTAGCATCTCCAACACCGCAACGAGGTTTCCAGAAACGCATTGACAGAATGAGTGCCATCGCAGCCAGTGGAGAGGTTGGTCTAGAAGTGAGCCCTGGCTCTAATCGATCCACCTCGACGACGAACAGCCGTAGTACTCAAGGCGGTCAAGGCTATAGCCCGCAGTCTGCTTCTGGGAGTGTCATTCATCATCGCGGTGGCAGCAGTGATGCCGGTTCAGGTCAATATCCTCATGCAAAAGGACTAAGCACTTTTGTATGTGAACGCATCATAACATCCTCGCCATATTTTCTTACTCACAGTAATACTAGGTAAATCCGATGACCGAATTCTCAACATATTTCCAAGTCCGCCTCTTCGAGCTCAAGCGGACTATCAAGGAAGCACCCGGACTTCCTGAACAAATTCAAGAGCGACTTGACGATATCGTGAACGCCATTGGCCAAGAATTTAACATCAGACAACGTCCTGTCCAGAAAGCATTCGACGACGCCCAGAACGATCAGCTTCGAATTCAAACCCAACTTGACCAGGCAGAGGCTCGACTCCTTGCTGCAAGCCACGACCGTGATAGATCACAGTCCCAGCTCACAGACATGCGAGTTAAGAAACAAAAAAGCATGGAACGACTGAATAAAGTTGTGGAGAATTTGACTCAGGTCAATGAGGATCTGCTGCAGAAGGTAGAGTTCCAGGAGGAGCAGCTCAAGGGCAAGAGAGCTCTTTGGATGGAGGAGAATCCGGGTTCAAGTGTGCGCAAAAATGCGATGAATGTTGCAACATCTCGAGACCCCTTCAATTCTCCGTCCGGTGTGAAGGGAAAGGGTAAGAAGGGCACGTTCGCTGGCATGGTGGGTCCTGTGGGATCCGTTGGATCACCCACTCCTAGTCTAGGTGGCGGCGGTACTAGCAGTATCAAGGCAGATAACATCGGAAAGTCCAAGTGAGTAAACAATCAACTTCACATATGCTAATAAAATCAGAGCTAACCTCTTTTCAAAGCCAATTTTCGGGAACTACTTTTCTCAATCCCACCTCGCTTGCTGTCTCCCCTCTCATTCAACAAGTTAAATTCGTGTCACCGCCAGTTAATGAAACCCCAATTGGTGGTCGTTTTCGCCGACGTGGCCCAATGCCCACTGGAGATCCTGCTCAATTCGGCTACACCTCAAACACTACAAAGGGGTCGATCTTGGAAAGTCTGGCAAGCTTGCCACCAAATACGGAACCTGGATCACCCGACGTATTGCCCTTGCGATCTCATCTTACGTACGGTGCGGGAAGTAGTATCTGTGCCTTGGATGACAACGTAAAGTATAGGGACTTATTCGGTGGGCTTTACGAAGTGATTGAAGATTGGTGTACGCAATACTCTTCCATTCCAAATTTCCAGGGTGACAGCTTGATTGCCAAATCGAATGAGTCTCTTTGGAAATTTATGATGGGTTGTACATATCCGAACCTACCTCAGGCCGCTCAGGCTCACGTCATGGCTCTGTTGCAAGATTCAAAAACCCGATATCTGTTCTGCAAGCGCATGGCGGTTACATACTGCATCACAAAAATTATGACAATTGATGAGTTCAGTCCATACAGCCCTGACACCCGACTTACCCTTGATCAATGCAAAGCCTCTCTGGGAGAGCGGGGATTAGCAAACCTCACTCGTCAGGCTATCATCAACCGCCAGGCTTCGGCCATCGAGGACGTCATCAACCATAAAGGATTCCCCGAATTCCGCAATACTCTCCTTCTCAAACACACCAAGGAACTCAGAGACATTCTTGGCCCTCTCCTAAACACGCACATCTCTCGTCAAGACGCTGGCAAGGCCCTGGGCAGAATGGCAACCACAGCTTTCGACATCGCCGTGGCTTTGCACACTTCCGCGAGAACCTTCCAGATCGTCTTCCCAGACACAACGGTCAAATTCAATGCCGCTACCATGCAAGCTCTGGATCAACCAAACGCAGATCCTATGCAATTACAAATTGCACAAGTTCGTCTCAGGCTCGTCGTCACTCCTGCCATCACCATGCGTGATGATACTACAGCCACAATTCGGGCCAAAAATCTGCACAAGGCCAGCGTTGTCACGATGTCTTGAGCAAGTGAGCAGATGAATGATCTTGGTCTCGCATATTCACGATTTCTTTCACACTTGGTGGACGCCAAATAATTCGACCAGGTTGACATCTTTGTCCTTTGAGACCAAGATTTCACAACTCTTGCATCCTTCTTCCCAGCTACCATTAGCTTCGTTCTCCTTCTTCGACTTCATTCTTTAAATACCGCTTTCGCGATTCGGCATCTCAATACGTACCTACCCAACAAACATATCTTAGAAAGCGGGAAAATTTCTCTCTACAAACCTCATTCTTCCACCAATCAAACCTACCTCGACTTACATCCTCTTTCTCTCTCTCTCACTGGAAATTGGTCATTGAAGCTTGTAGAGGAAATTACCCTTTCATGGTACATAAAAGTGTTTTTCATTGCATTTCCCCCTTTTCCAGGGAAAGTACTGCCCGTTTCTATGTCTCATATGAAGTCATGACCATATTATCTATTTGGTCAACGAAAAACACAGCATTCTTTCTTTCTATGGCCAAAGTTCAATCGCTATCTTGATCAACCAACAAATAGCAACGGCAATATCACACACAATCTTCTCATTTGATATTCGCCTGTTCAACCCGGCTATTTTCAAGGGATGGAAAAACAACACAAACAACGAAATGGACTTCTCTTGACAACTTCACGGCTAGAAGCACAAACATACTTATTTTTCACGGTACGATGGCTCTTCTTTCTTTTTCAATGATTTTGGGTTGGCTAGGTAGCCTTCAATTCATATGGGGCCCCAAATATTTCCCCCTAGCATGCTTCCCTACATTATATCCTCTCCCTCAAATCAAAAAATGTTGCTCTCATCACTCCTTCACCACGGCCTTGAATCCTGCTTCCTTCCTTCATGCCTTCATTTACCCAGCCCAATCCATTCCAATTCATTCCATCCCATCTTATCTCCCGCCTAGATTTCCGCTGCGAGAATGATTGGATTGGATTGGGTTGGATTGGGGGAAGATTTTTTTCCTTTAATGGTTGATTAAGTTTTTTTCATGGGGAATTTTCACAGAAAAATTTGGTTGAGCTGGGGGCTATGGTGACAATGGGAGAGGGGTCAGATACAGAAAGATTGAGGGATGGGTGGCATGCATGGATGGATGGTGATGATATTCTTAATTGCTGAGGAGGGGAGCTTTACATCAATATTAATAGAAAAATCAAAATCAAAATCAACATCAACACAAAAATACGTCACTATGAAAAAGATGAGTGAGGAAATGAATGACGTGGAAGGGGAGTGAGGTGAAGTGAGTGAGTGTGAAAAGTGGAGGCCATGAGAGTGGGAGTGAAATAAAAATGAAATGACGCTCCTCAAGCCTCAACCTCAAGCAGACCACATGTCAAGCGAGGGGGAAGAGCACAAATTTTGCACTTGTAATTGCAATAGTAGACGAGTAGGTGGTAGTTGTGAATTATTTTTTCTATTTTTTTTCTGAAGAAATCTATATTAATCTGATTTATCTATCCTGCAAAAAGAAACAAGAAAACATCGAGAAAATTGGTATCTTTCCTTCCCTTGCCCCACCGGCTTGATTAAGCGCGGGGAAAAGATAAAAACGCCGTCTCAAATGCAAGGTCCTATGCTAGTCTATGCCCCGATCGCTGTAGTAAAAGTAGTAGTGATACAAAGAAGAAGAAGCAGAAGAAGAAAAAAAAGAATGAAACCCAGCAAAGTCAGGCCAGACTCAAAGAAATGTCACACCCGAAAAGAGAAATACTCAGAACTCTCAATTCCTTCTCCTCCTATCACCACTTGCCCGTCTGCGATCAAGCTTGCGATTCACAGCCCCGAGCACACATTTGAGAATGCGATCACCAGTCAAAATGACATCGCCGTCAACCGAGTCAAAGGTAACGGTATCGATCATATCTCGAATACCGCCTTCAACCATATTACTCAACTCATCATCTAGCTCCTCCAGGGCCTCTTTCGCGCCCTGCTCATTCCCGACCTGGAAAAACTGCACGCCCACCTGAAAGGGCGGCGCATCAACCTTATCGAGTTTCTTCGCGGCAGAAATAAGTACGGATTCCACATCATCTGAAGGAACGCCGTCGGTCAAGACGATGAGATTGAGTGGTTTACAATCTTTCCCCTCAGCCATGCATTTCTCCAGTTTAGCGAGGTACGGCTTGAGAATGTGATGCACGCGAATACCGGTGGGAGTTCCACCCTGTGGTCGAACACGCTCGAAGATCTCGGTGATGGTTTCGGCGCGCTTGATACCGCGGTAGCCGGTGGGTGCTATACCTTCGGTGGGGACGCCGGCGTCAGTAGATTTGTGGTTAAGGAAGTAGATGTCGATTCCGTCGGCGTCGTGGCTGGTGACGATTGGGGCGATGGTTGAGAGGGCTTGCGATACTTCGCGCCAGCCGCGACCGGCCATCGAGCCGGAGTCGTCGACGAGGAGGATGGTGTCGAAGGTTGAGAGGAAGGCGTAGGGGTCTTCGCCGCCGTCGGCGGTGACGATGGGAGCTGGGTCTGAGGGCATAGCTGCGGGAAGTTCAGATACTTGGGGTTGAGTTGGTGGAGTGTATTGCGGTCCTGAGGCTGCGGTGGGTGAAGCTGTGTAGGCTGGCGGTGGCTCGTTGGATGGGACTGTGAAGGCGTTCATTCCTGGTCGGTCTGGTCGTCTCGTTGGACCAGAGGGATTAGAGAAGGGGTTGGAGTTTTGGTTGGGCATGTTGGAAGAGGAGAAGGGATTGAGATTTCGGGTTGTGGTTGAGTCTGTTGTTGTTGGGTTATCTGAGTTTGCGGAATGTGATGAGATATTGCTGCCCTTGCGTCCGAGTTTGCGTATGGAACCGAGGAATGAGCGGGTGGTGGAGGATTTTGTAGATGCAGACTCAGGAGCGAGACCCCATGGAGTTGAAGTAGGCATTTGGGGAGGGACACCGGACATTCAGAGAGAGATGGATGTTGTGTGATGAGTTTGTCGGTCAGAGGATGATGCCTTGTCTGGTGGCAAAGCTATGAATGTGGGAGGTGAGGATATATCTGAGGTAGTGTTTGATAGTGAACAGAAGTAAGTAAATTCACCGAGAGGAGGGGTTGGTTGACACACTTAATATACCCCTCGATTATCTTTCTTTCAAACTCTTACAATGGTCGGTTATTCCTTCATTTCTGCCCAATAATGCGCCTAGGAATGGATGAATCGTCGTTTGTTATCCAATTGATGTCGTTGTTGAGTTTCGGTGTCCGCACGTGACCACCCCAAGAGCATCAAATGTGGACTCCGCCTCGTCGCTGCCACAACGTTCGCCTGTGTGACAGTGGCCAAACACACCAACACAGCCCCTACAACAACTTCGCCAGCGAAAAGGCCCTGCAGCGGAGCACATGGGCGCACCCACACTTTTGGTTCCTTTGCCTCCTCCGTTTCCTTGGGGTTCCTGTATTTGCCTTTCTGCGAACCAACCACCGCCACACGATCGGATCTCGGCCGGAAGTAATTAAGCTCTTAAGGTTTCCATACATTATCCCTTACATTACTGTAAGATTACATAGGTTACCACAGAGATGGCTGGGACTACTGGAAATGCAGGAACAAGGGCTCGTGTAGGGCTATGAAGGGATGAAATGTCCTGACAGACTTTCTGCCATACTGCCATCAGCAGTTGGGCTATCTCAACAGTCTCATGTTCTGTCAAGCCATAACATAGCTGCACACAGCTTTTCCCCCACCTCTTGTTGACAGCTGCAGCTGTTTCACTGCCTGAGATATATCGCACTTCTCACCGGAAAGGGGCAGGAGAGGAGGCTTGTCAACAAAGAAAGAGCTTGTCCCACAGCTCAGGTGCAGACCATCACAAGACACCACCTTTCACCCTTCGCCCATGAGCGGGTGTTTTTTCTTTCTTTCTTTCACAATGAGACTTTCATATCAAATATGAACAAAGCAAAAACAAAATCTAAAATTCAAATACGCCCTTACCAGCCAGGTCCCCCTTAGAGGAGTTGCATTCCATCTTCACAATGATGCACCAAGTAGTTTCTAGAATAGCATCAGAAAATAGGAGACCATAAATTTAGTTTGACGTGGATAACCCTCCAAAATTTGCCACTTAAATTAGCTCAAAGACGTGTTCTTCGACTTCGCCAAACCAATGCTTAGCTGTAAGTCGTGACTTCATATACTTATCATGTACCAAGCCCACCCTCCGAAATAAGGCTGCTGTCCCTGAGACCTTCTCAACCGCAAGACCTACCCATTGCAAAGTTTTCTCCAGTTCGCCGAGAAGAATGACCCGGATGGGGGGATAGTTATTTGTCGCTATTTCTTCCTCGCTCGGGTGGGTTGTAGTAATGTTGTGTAAATTGGGCAGAGAGTAGTTTGAGCCGGTACATCTCGATATGGATGGAGATGATCAGGATAGAATGCGATTCTACCGCCTCCGTTGAAATCTAGTGAGGCTTTGTCGGTGAAAGGAAGAGCAAATATTGTGAAGTGTTCTCCACTTTCGTTAAATCGACAGACGATGGCCTCTCTCGACTTTCCGCGGAGATGGAGAGATGAATTGCTGATGCTACCGAATTCATTGGGCCCAGAAAGCTTTATGGAGGTGGAAATAGTGGATGTGGAAATCTTGAGCTTGCCAAACTTGTGAATATAAGTTATCGGGAAGTCATGGTAGGCCCACTGTTACCGTGGCAGTGTCAGTCACTCGGCGTACTTAATCCCAGATAACTCAATATATTGGAAGGAAATGGATCCTCTCCAACGTTTTGAATGTTAAATAAGCGACATTTCCTCCTTGACAGAAAAGAATCCCGTGCGCGGGTATGCAACTTACAGACCATGTTGGAGCACGATATGGCGCAAGCAAGTTCTGTCGAACAGTCGACTTTCTATCTTCGTTACGGCAATGAATCCGACGCCATGCAAGACCCATAGGAATATCATTCTGCCAAATACCAGCAAGATACCTGTCGTTACCTCCTGGTGGGTGGAACGCACTAGCAATACCTGATAAAGCGAGCAACTTGTCCATCGCAAAGGAAAGTGAGCAAGCTGAATATTCTTGCACTATTCGTCGCCACCAAATGTAGTAATCATCCAGGTGCTCGAACGAAGGGTTCGCCTTCGTATAGTAGAAGGCTGGTCGAGAAGTGTGGAGGTGTTCTTGATGAGTAGTCTCATACCTCTGGGATTCCATGCACTCGAAATACATTTGATGCCGCCCGAAATATAGAATACGATGAGAAAGTACTCTTTCCTGAACAATCCAGCCGCGATTAGCCAATGCCGAGTGAGGCTGCTGCAATAGCACTTGTTCTGGCCGGGTATGTTTTGACTGCCCCTTAATGTCTCTCGGACGTCCTGAATGCCCTGGATACCAGATCGTGACCTTCCCGTTCGGCTCACCATCAACACCTCGATATTTAAGATCACACGGTCGCAAGTCCACTGCTTGTCTGGCTAGGAATTCTCGACCTTGGAGAAATCCGGTGCGGCAATCATCAGAGTCCGCTGGGGCGATCGTGAAAACCGAACCACGGTAGATTGATGACATTTTTGCGCACTCGATAGCTAAGTCATCCGGGTCATTTTGGATGATACACATAGAATCTATCCAGAGGTAGTCAAGACCAAGTCGTTTCGTTGTGATGACTGCATCTCGAAGTGTTCCTGGGAGAGATGCAGTCAGAGTTCCTTTCAACCGGGAACCGAAGTTCTCTTTCATGGTGGAAGCATTTTTGGCATTGCCCCACTAGATTCCTTACAATTAGCTTGAATATGTCTTGATAATCAGAAAAGATGTTAATTAGCACGTCTAATTGATGACAGAAAAATGTGGGAAATCCGTACACGATAGGACAGTGTCACGTAAGAGTACGTCCGTGATTCTTCTGTTACTATAAGCTTGATTTGATCTCCCGAATCAGAAATCCAAAGTAATCTAGAAGGAGATCTCTGCGCCACCGAGCTCACACAGGCTGTATGACTCCGCTGGCAATTTTGCAGCCATTGCTGAGCTAGCTCAAAGTCGGGTTCCACTGGACAGAGTCTCCCCTGAAAACCACCTTTGAGCATGGCTTCACTGCCTTCTACCAATTAGTAAACACACGATAGTAGTTAGCAGCTTTGGTGCGCATCTCCGTACCTATAGGGGCAGCCATTACGAACTTGACAGGATTATTGCTGGGGCTTCTGGGTATGACCAAAAGATATGCCCTCCTCAGAGTATCCTGCATCAGAGATCCGAACTCCCACATAGAAGTAAGGATCATCAGTCTCGCCTCTGTTTAATTCTTGCAACCAAATATCTGTCTCTTGACAGGTAGTATCTGGCATCTCAATCGATCTCCTGTTGTGATGCTCGGAGAGATAGCCAATCCTCAGAAGGCCACAGAGACTGCAGCCGGAAGCAGCAGATGTATTGAGATTCGCCCATGTGTCTTGATGCCTAAATCGATAAGACGTAAAACCAAATGTTGTATTGTGGCGTTCATTCAAGTATGTTCGGATGAGACTAAGTGGGCGGATCATTCTCTCTTCGAGATTTGAACACGGCTTGCACAAGTTCGTTGCCATTTTGAACCAACGTAAAGTGGCAACATCCGAAGAAGAGAAGTAGTTAGTCGAGCTTCCAAAGGTCTTGAAATCGCAGAATCAGGCCTAGATTGAAAGGAAATTGTCCCAAATCTCTTGAGATTTGGTGGTAGCCTGAGCCGTTGGACAGAAACAGTTGGATTGGTCTCAAATCGGGCAGCTGGACGCTGACTAAGCGACTCACCGAAGCAAGCTGGAGGTACTCGTAGCCAGCAAAAGGACATGATTTCGAAGTGCTGCCCTAGGTGCATTCATTCGCTTGAGCATGAACGCTGGTGAAGGTAGCATGACAATCGCTGGATTCGAATTCAGAAGTCGAGTAGGTACCGGGTAGGAGATAGGTATCGTTACAGAACTTATTAACCAATGACCCAATAAGACTTGATACTAAATTATAACTACTTACTTGCTAGCTTCAAGCGACATTTCTTTGCGACACCCTCTTTCCTTCAAGGCCCTTCCTTCCTTTACTACCTGCTCTGGCCTTGTTCCTTGCCATGTGGGCAATGTAGAATCAGAAGACATGAAAGAGAAACAGTGAGAAAGTACCTAGGTAGCTTGCAAGAAGAAGAGCTCAACGAATGCGCAACCAGTGCCTCAACATTATTCCACGTGGACGATGTCTGTGACTTGTCGAAAACCAACTTTGATACTGCAACTACAATACAAACTTGTTTTGTAGCTACCACAAAAAGAGCCTCATCCAGGCCGATTGATCTTTGATGGTGCAGCCAGCTTCTCTGATTTGAAGATGAAGAAGATAGACAGACTTTTATCCTTCATCCAATCCGTCCCGCCAATTGTAGGAAGACTAACCATTCAGCTTTTTCGCAAAGACAAAACAATTAAATATTGACTGTACAGACTTCAGTTCTCGTACAACAAAATGAGGAGCATATCTTAAAATCTGCTGAATCTAATCTAATCAAACAAAGGTTGCCAAGTTGGGGATGGAGAGCTGTGATGTCACAATGATGCTCCTTGTGCCACGAGCCATGCACCACGAGAAGCAACATGGAATTTGCAAAAGCCCATGTTTCCCTTGTCAGCACCACCAGCCCCAGTTTACAAACTTTCAACCTCGGAAGATCAGGAAGATCCTTTCAACTCGCGACATCTACCTACCGATGTTGCAACCGTCATGATGAAAGGCAACATCAAAGGGAGAGAGGTCGAGCACCATTTTTGCAAGCGACTGAGACAGACTGAAGATGCGATGCCATGGCGGCACCTCGACCGTGCTCGGCCGTGTTGAGTTGATCAACAGAACTTCGAGATCCAGAAGATCCTTGCATTTTCGCCAAAGCACGTCAACCCCATCTCCTCGAAGCTGCCCATAGAAAGTTTTCCTTCTTTAGACACCGAGTTTCACTTTATGTCTGTCGACACTTCGTTCCTTCTTGGAATGCCCATCCTCCAGAGACCTAGCCAGTGACTACCTAGCGTCTTGAATTTATTTGCATATGATTCCGCAAAGCATCACCAGACCTCATCCTCCTCATCGTCGTCTCTCCCTCCCGATGCTCGAATAGCTTTAACCTCAACTTCTTCTTGGGACTCTCTCCTACTCCCTACGATACCTAACAATACTACTCCACTTACCTCAACCATGGCTAACGCAGAAGTCCCTACGCCATCTCCTCTTCCATCCCCATCGGACAAGTCATATTCTCTTTCAGACCGAAGTATATACCTCCTCGTCTCACCCCCACCATTGCACACGCACAAGCTAACGTTATTTTCCAGTCAATATCTCTACACGATCCGTCCACAGCCAGCTCAACCGACTCATCCTCGCCCGCCTACCTCTCGCTCTCCCTCCACATACCTCCAACCCCTCCACCTATGTGTCTGGCATCCTGCATATCGCTCCTATATACATAACCTTCGAAACACTATGGAGTTCCCTCCTTAACGCGCCTCAACTCCCCACGATCCTCAACCAAGCTCTCGACTCCTGCGAACCAGCTTTCGAAACTATCGGTTCGCAGAGCATCCCTATCATCCCCACCCCAAACGAAGGAATCCTCAAACCTATCCACAAACCCAAAGTTTGCTCCCGAACACGCTCCCTTCTTGCACATCTCCAGCTCCCCGGGCTTCTACGAGCAGGGAGATTACGGGCAGATATAAGGATTCTGACAGGGACACCAGAACACAAGATTGACGAACAGCTCAATGCCGTCTCACAAAATGGGAGGTTGGCAGAGTTCATTGCACACACAACAAGATCCGTAGATGCCAACCACATGTATTACTCGCCTATGCATGGGTGTTATACATGGCCATTTTCTCTGGTGGACGCTACCTACGAGCAAGTCTCAAGGAAGCCAGCGGCTCGCCTGACTTCTGGAACCGCGATCCCTCACCCATCCGTCCATACTCCATCACCCGCGAAGTCCCCTTCGAGCGTAGGGCCTCCAACGCAAGCAGTGTCCTCGCACCGGACGCCAAACCCCGCCGCCCACGCGCCCACTCCCGCTCACGCTCAGACAGCGCAGCATCCAGCATGATTCTCGGCCTCTCATTCTTTAATTTCCCTGGTGACCAAGATGGCGAAGACATCAAAATTGAATTCAAGAAACGCATCGCCGAGGCTGAGATCCTCCTCACGGAAGGAGAAAAAGAAGATATCATCCAAGAAGCACAAGATATCTTCCGCTTCATGGTCGAGATGGTCGATGAGCTCGATGGCGTGATGGGCACGAGCGAGGAAGATCTGGAGAAGACCCAAACCCGCCACCGTTCTGCTTTTAAGGCATCACGCGATAGCGTTGAAATTCACAAACTTCGCATTTCTAAATCCACGGATATCGAGGGAGACACACAACCCATATCACCCCGTAAGCCAAGCTATCTCCAACTTTTCGTCACCGACCCCGTCTCAGCCAAAATCGTCCATTTCAACGATAGCTGGGAAGCCGTCATCGGGCCTCTTAAAACGAGATGGTCGGATAAATTCAGTCCGAGACCTTCCCCTGATTCTGATTCATCGTCTCATATGCATCTATCGGCTTTCAGGGATGAGGATGATGATCAACGGCCGCTTTATCCTGCGTGGCAATTTGCGCTGAGGGGGTTTGTGATGATGTTGCCGTTGCTAGCGTTGGTGGTCGTGTGGTTGGCGTGGAGCGTTATGGAGAAGGAGACGAGTCTTTTGAGGGATTTGGGGATGGGCGGTGCTGGTGTAGTGGGCGTAGTTTGAGAAGGTAGATTTTGATTTTGATTTCTGTTGTGTTTGGGCTGGTTGTTTGGGTGGTTTTGTGTTGCATGTTTTGCAAAGTGAGCGAGTTCAGTGTGCATAAGGTGCTTTATACCGTGGGTTGATGGGCCGATAGACTAGAAGCGAGTCAGCGAGCGAGTGAGATTCGTCATGATTCAACGAGAAGTTACCTACCTAGGTTTGCAGGTTTTGATAGGTTTACATTCAGGGAGTTTGGCATCTCCAGTCAGGTACACACAGAATGACGTGGGTAGAGCGTTTGGAGTTTTGGATGGGGATTGGTACCTTCCTAGGTAGTCAGTTATTGATACGGTTTTGGATCGTGAATTTCTAAATCTTTCTTTTTCACTCTTCTCTTGGGCTGGGTGTCAGAGTGACTAATTGAACGAGTACCGGCTTATCTACATCTCTCGAGAGGAATATGTCATTTGTATAGAAATATACCTAGTCGTATATCCAGCAAATATTATCATCTACTACACAGCTGCACAGTAAATCCTGCCCAAAATATTGGAGTTTTGAGACAAATCCGATTATCCCTTCGAGTTCTCAAGTGTGATAACCAAAAAACCTCACTTGAAGAATTAACATACGGCTGGATCAGGAAGAAAAAGGCCAAACCAATAATTTTAGGGTGGTATTCTAGACTTAGAATTTACGCAGGTATAGTAGAACCTTTATGATGATATATGGTTTTGATTTAAATTTAAATTGATATTGATATTGATATTGATATTGATATTGATTTGATGTGCTTTCTCTGGGGTATCATTCAAACTAGATAGGCAGATATGTATCCATCTAATCTACCGGTGCCTCCTTTCCATCCCCCTTCCCCTAACGATGCATGCCTAAAACCCAGTAAGTACCTATGCTGCCTACCTAGATACCTATGCATATAAACCAGAAGTGTTCTTTGATCTACCCCACCAAACCCAAATTACTCTAACCCTGTGTCTCAGAGCCACACAGATATATATCATCTATTTCATCCCCTTGATTTCATCCATACATATAACTCATTAACCAAAACGAAAACAAGGAAAACCGCACAAAATTTCAAACAATCTCCCCTTGCCTTTCTCTCCCATGCCCATGTACACCGCCACTGCCATGATGGGACAACTCATCCTCATCTTTACTCTCATGATTTATGAACAAGAAAGAAAGTAGCACCACACAAGCACCAACCCAATACAACGCACTTGAGTACTGATCGCTCAGGATCATTTGTCCGATCAGTGAGAGTGGGATGGTCATGGATAGACCGACGGTGACGACCAAGGGGGTGGTGAGAAGCATGGCGTAGGCCCAGCAGTAGTCGCTTATGAATGACGATGCCGAGTTTGCCTGTTTATTCAATCTGTGTTAGAAAATAATCTCGAAAGGGAGATAAATTCGGGATGGATGTTGGGAAAGCTCACCAGCACAATCACCCAGATTTTCGTCGTAGGTGGCATGGCAAATTCCTCCACCCCCGTGAAATGCAGAATGAAGAACCCTGGCCACATGAACACTACATTAAAGAGCCCCACCAAGCCGAAGAACAGCGGCATGTTCACGCGATCTTCATTCCCAATTCGCTTCTTCATCACCACAGCGTAGATTCCATACATCACTGCGCTTCCAAAAGCCATTGCATCACCAATGGCTATTTCGGATTGTGACTTGTGTGGGAAGTTGCCACGGTTTTCGTCGTTATCTTCGCGGGAGAGGTCGACGGTCGAGATGAGTACAATACCAGCCAAGGAAGCGAAGACTCCGATGAGTTTTTTGTAGCTGAAGACTTCGACGCGGAAGAGTGCGCCGAGAAGTAACGTCCATATACTACTTGTTGAAGTCAAGATTGTGGAGCTGGCTACACTGGTGTATTCTAAGCAGGCTGCCACGAGGTAGTTGGCGCCAAACCAGATGATGGCGAATTCGAGACTGAGACGTGCGGTTTCCGCGACGGAGAGCATATCTTCTGGTGGCGGCGAATCTGTTCTGAGGCTGACCGATGGACCGCCTTGAATCAGCTGTGTGTGTGATGCTGCGAGAGGCCCGTCATCGTCGTCGTCGTCGTCGCCTTTGGTTCCGATGGCTGTGTAGTCGCTTGGACGGCCTTGCCAGTACTCGATGAAGGAGGAGCGAAGGTGGGATACGCCATGTTGCCGAACGATTCGAAAGAAGATGGGGATAAGGGAGAAGGCAAAGAAGGCGGTGTTGACGTAGGTTACGAGGAAGGGTTTGGAGTATGTGTTGTCTGCGAATATGTACTATGGATCACAAATTAGTCACATAACTTCCCTCCTATTAATGTAAAGACTTACACTGGCGAGGAAATTTGAGGCCGTCCATAAAAGACAGTGACTAGCAGGAGGAATATTCCCAGTGCCCTTCTTCCTATATTCTCCAAGCCAATCTTCTCTTTGAATCCTTTGGACGTCGGCGCCGGTGTTGAAGATGATACTGATATCCGGACCAAGTTGTCGGAAGGCCGAGGGGTAGAGACCTCGAAGTCTTCTGGCCCTGCCAGTACTGGCACCGCAGATATTTGGGCACTCATGGATGCGACTGTATGGTAGGTATTCTTTCAAAAGATCTTGATCTCGAGTTTGAGTCTGGGGATTTGGGATGGTTGTTTGTTCGTTTCAGCGATGTCGCACCTGTCAAGGCGGTCGAAGAACAATGATCGCGTGCAGCATGGAAACAGCTATGATTGAAGCAGCGCAGAGATATCTAGAGACCACAAACCGATGGATGGGGAGTTGTGATACGTAGAGGAATCCAGCTCAATAGCGAAAGTGGGTTGGTGGAAGAAGAGTCGGGTCGTGGGATAAGAAAGGAGTTGGTTGAGATATGACAGACAGTTGCTGATGTGACAGAAGGCTGAACTATCGATTCGCTGACCTTTCACAAGTCAAAGTCACACACTTTCGGCCTCCTGTGGCGCCAGCGCGTCTAAATGTTATCGCCAAGGCATCACTCGCATCCTCGGCAGCCGCTATCAGACTGACTCTCTCTCCAGACTTGGTTGGAAGAGGAAGGGCCTGCCGAGTATCCGAATCATATCATTGGAAGATAGAGATAGCCAGCTTTAAAATCAAGATATCACAACATTGCAGGCTACTCTATACAGTACCACTTGAAAAAGATGCCGTGACTTGCGGTCTTCCTGGTCCCCATGATTCTGCCAGACGTGATCGTGGGTCATTTCTGTGGCACCGTGAGAAGTACTCGGCTTGCCGGCTTGCCATCTTGGTCATCAGATCACAGGTCTCCCTCGCGATCCATATACATATGCCACATCCACTCCTCGAATCCATCACAGATGGTCATGGTGATGATGACACGGTCACGCATCATTATTGCCGGGTGCCGTTCGCTGCTGCTGCAAAGCCAAATAAAATCTTGGATTCAGAGTGTTCAATGTTCAATCTCTCCCTCACACCCCTCTCCCCCTCCAAACACAAGTTACACAACACGACTATGCATTCCGTGCAAAAGGGAAACGCAGACACCAAAGCGCCGAGGATGATCCTTATGTACAAGAACGCCATACCACCAGCCAGTCCCGATAGAGTGTAATGTAGGTGGTGACCAGCTAGTGGCATAGAATGAATGAAAACCAAGAAACATTCAGACCCACGACTGTTGAAGCAAAAAGGAAATAAGTGCAAGACATTTCTTTCTAGAATCTAGCGAGGCTCACTTCTAGCAAGCACACCCGTCTCGGTCGTTCTCAATGTGGATGTTAATGGGGTCTGAGAAATCTCCACTGAACTCTTCGGATTCTTCTTGTGCTAATGCGTTTCTTGCGATCACTGGCAGTGGGTCAGTATTTAAATGGAGGCCGAGAAATGGGGTAGCTTTGTTGACTAACCCTCGAATGCTTGCTCCACGTTGATGGCTTCCTTTGCGCTGGTCTCGAAATATGGGATTTGGCCTTTAGACTGGCAAAAGGTCATTGCTCTTTTCGAGGAAATCTATACGGCCGTTAGTCTTGCCCATTCACCCCGGAAGTTTTGGAAACAAACCACTCGTTTGCTGTCTTCCACATCAATCTTGTTTCCCAACACAACCTATCCAAAACGTTAGCATCACATCACACCGTTTTGAGCCCACCGGGGTCTAACTTACAAATGGAAAGTTATCTGGATCCCTGGGTGATGCCTGGATCAAGAACTCGTCCCTCCAGCTGTCCAGTGTATCGAAGCTCTTGGAGTTATTGACATCATAAACCAGCACGCAGCAATCAGCTCCTCTGTAGAAAGCGACTCCCAAAGACTGAAATCTCTCTTGACCAGCAGTATCCCAGAGCTACAAACACACGCGCATACAGTATCAGCACCATTCTATACTTCATGTCATTCCTGGAGTAGCATAGAGCTCTCACCTGCATGGTGACCAAACGATCATCAACCAGCACTTCCTTCGTCAGGAAATCCGCACCGATGGTCGCCTTGTAACTTGCGCTGAACTTCTTGTTGACCTGCCCGAACTATCAGCTTATGGTTCCCGCGCCGCCCACATCTCGACTTTGCCCGGTGTCGGTGAGGGCTCGATAGACGTACATATTGGTTCATCAAACTTGTCTTTCCGACACCGCTATCGCCCAAGATAATGACCTATACAAAGTCAGTCCTGCACCCAGCCCAAGAGAATGGCCCAAACTCTAAGCCCGTAGAATCCATACCTTAAGAAGGACCTTCTTTCGTGAAGACATGACTGTTGATTGTATCTGAAGAGTAGCGAGAGGTTGGGAAGCGCGATAACCACAAGATCCTCAGTAGGCGGCAGGCCCAGATTGAAAAGACTGTCCGTTATTTATTTATAAAAAAACCAGCGGTATTCGTATGTGATCTGTATGCGATTGTGAACAAGTGAATGGTGTTTCCGTTAAGATGATATTGTTTTGCCGTTGGAGGGAAAGGGATTCGGTATTGCCTGGGCTGGGGTTTCAATGATGAAGCTCTCATTCACCAGGCGCTAGCGTGAGATGAGGTTCCCGCCGCAGAGAGATGGATGCCCCCCCACTTACAGGGGTCTTTCGCCAACTGACTGATTGATGGCTGAGCCCAAAAGCTTCAGCCTTGGGGGTCATTTTCAAAACCCTTTGCAAACCGTCAGCCTCTTGGACAAACAGACCCCGATTGAAATCTTCCTACGGTACTCAAAGTACCAGAGACATAGGTAAAATTTGTAAATATTTATATCTAAGACGAAGAGAACGATGGCCTCCTGGCGCGATGAATACCTCCAAGCTCTCCAAGACCGCGACGAGCGCGAGAAAGCAAGTTATCAAAGAGTAGATGCCGAACTCATAGAAGCCTGTAAGTCCGTGTCTATCTACATATACTTCCTTCCTTTTCTTCCCCTCGCCCACCTAGGCTACAGCAGAAGTACGCAATATATAT
Source organism: Tetracladium setigerum (assembly GCA_031472005.1). NCBI lineage: Eukaryota > Fungi > Ascomycota > Leotiomycetes > Helotiales > Tetracladium > Tetracladium setigerum. Next base: position 3,501,074 of record PZJY01000002.1, read on the forward strand.
AAGCATACGTACTAACACACCAAACCAAACCACAGTTACACACCTCCTCGACCGCACGACCGCCTTGGAAGCCGAAAAAGCAGCGCGAACCCCTCTCCCAGCAACAGCAAAGAATTCCTCCCCTGGCTCAGCGACTACCGGTACTCAAGACGGCGATCCACGCTTACGCAGTGAGTTGGCAGAGGCGCTGCGAGCTAATGGCCAGTTACAGACGAGGGTTAAGACGGCCGAAGCGGAGGTACTGAGGTTAAGAGTGAAGACGAAGGCAGATACGAAGGTCATTGAGGATCTCTCTAGGGATAAAGCTGTGTTGGTTAGGAGGTCTAAGGATAGAGATGAGGAGACGAGGGGGAAGACAAAGCTGTTGGGTGTATGTGACCTCGTTTTCTTGCTGTTTTCTTGGAGGGGATTTGATTTGCTTACCTTACTGTTTGCCTGTAGGATGTTCACGATGAAATTATCTCGCTTAATCTTCAACTCAATATGTCGGAGCAGACGGTGAAAAAGTTGAGGGATGAAAATAAGGAGTTGATTGATAGGTGGATGGATAGTAAACGGAAAGAAGCAGAGCTGATGAACGATACGCTACAGCACCGGCCTCTGGAGCGATGAGAATTTAGCAAAGAAGCATCACCAGATGTCGAGAGGGAAAGCGAATACACTGTTAGGTGTTTGAATACAATCATGAATTTTGGGGGGTATATGCACACGCTATCCAGGTTGAACTACCTCCGTACAACAACAAAAACACCGCGCTCTACTACTTATAAGGTATGTACCAATCTTTCGCAATGCCACCAAACCCGCCAAAAAAATACTAATATAACATGCTGCCTGTTAGGTCAGCCACGCTGTCTAAGAATGCTTCTCAAACGCTTCTATGCGCTTCCTGTCTTTTGTAGAGATAAAAAAGTCACCGCCGTCGTACTTCCAGCTCACGTACTCGTTGTGGTATTCGTGCTGCTCGACTTTGAGTTGGTTGCGGGGGTCATAGAGGTTGCGCTCAGTGATCTCGTGGCCGGGCTCGACGAATGGCTGAAGGGAAATGATTTTACAACCGTCTTTGCAATCAAGGAAGAGACTGATGAGGTTTCCGTTCGTGTCGGCTGAGAAAACCTCGTTGTTGACCAGGATCACATCGGCTCTCTTTATTGCTTCATGGGTAGCTCGGCTCTCAAAGAAGTTCCCTTGTTCAAGCTGGACTTTGCCGGCGTTGATTCCCCAAAGCCGACAGCGAGCAGCAAACTCTTTTTCCTGCTCTTTTGCAAGCTTGCAGGCGTTTTCTACCATTTCACAGCCGAAACTTTCACAGCCAAACTCCAACGCCGCTTGCAAAACAACATTGCCGACGCCTGACCCCAGGTCAACGAAGACTTGGTCAGATTGGAGTCCAGCTTTCTCGAGTGCCATGGAGACGAACAAGGGACGCAATTCTCCATAAGTATTGTCTTTCTCGTTTTGGGCATCAACTCGTTTCTTGGTGAGGATGTCGACTTGAGGGGAGACGGCCCGACTGTAAACTTGTTCCAGGATAGTTATGACCATCTTCATAGGAAGACTGTGTTTAGAATCCAGATTCTTCGCCAGAGCTCCATCCTTCAAGAGCCGAGAGATCTTCGAGTTATAAACCTTGACCGCTGCCTTGAAGTCGTTGAGGAGGTTCTTGTCGAGTTTGTTCCCCTTTGAGATGAAATTCTTGGCCTTGGTGATTTGTCGAATGACGCCAGTATTCGGCTCCTTGAACTCCTTTGCTTGCTTGTCCGTCAAGTAGACATCCACAACATGTTCTACAATCATTTCGATTTCTTCCGTTGGATCTATTTGATCTTTGCCAAAAACCAAATCGTACCTGCATAAACCCACGTCAGCCTGCCCACTAGAGCGAACTCTCTTCAACAACTTACCGTTCACGCTGAGAAGCACTCGGGTATTGCAACCTGACAGTCACAATATCACCCGGCGCAGCATTATCATAAATCTTCTTGTTCTCCGCCGCCGAGATATCAGCCGCATGGATCATCTCGAAACCCCTCCATCCTTCCCCTCCTCAAATCCAGCCTTGGACCTCAACATCCTCTTCAAATCCTCGGGCCGATCACTCCTGTGTCGCTTGATGCTTACATCCTCAAAAGCCGTTGAACTCGCATCATCATCTTCACTGTCGGATTCCATGCGCTGGACTGGCGTCATCTGCCGCACCGCTTTGCGCTTCTTCACCTGCAAGGTTGCGCCCCTGCTGCCTGTATCCCTATCTCTCTCCCCGCCTCGCGCCGGACTCGATTTTCCACTCCCCTTTCCATTCGCAGGTCTGATGGGCGCTTCATAGCTCTTATTCCGTAGTAAGGAAGTCTTCGAGGCAGATGCTAAAGGCTTGGGTTTTGGTGGGGTGTCTGAGACTCTCTCGAGGCGAATAACGGCTTTTTTGGGCTTGATGCCTGAGGATTTGTTGCCGAAGAGGCTGTTCATTTGTGATGATGTGTGAGGATGATCGTGGAATTATAAGGAGTGTAGGTACGTGAGTGAGAGTGAAAAGCTCAAAAAAGGGGGCGAAAAAAATAATATATGCTCGTGTGATGGTGTTGTGTCAAGGTTCCGAATCCCTAAGATTCGATGCATGTTCTTCGAGGCTGCAGGCAGATCCAGGCAGGCGGCAGGGATGACTAGCGCGGGGCGAAACAAAAGGGGTCTGACGGCTTGGCGTTTTCTGATTTACGTTGATGTTCGGAGCTTTGGTCCGTCAAAGTTGAGAGGCAAAAAAGAAGAGGCGTACAAGTGTGCAAATATCATCTTCTGGGTATCATCATTCTCTATTCCATATATAAGGTAATCTACCATAAGCCGCCAACGCCAGTCCTTCCGTGTATGCCCTACCGAGGTACCGTGTTGAACCAATATTTCCCAGTGTACCGTTCCTTTAACCTACCCAACCCGCTCATAATTTCGACCTCACAGCTTCAAGTCGGTACTTGACATCTTTCAAGACCTTTGTGCTTGGTTTCCAATCATCGAACTGCTTCAGGAGTTCCGTCGTTTCTACATCAAGTTCTGTCTTGACAAAGTCTTCCTCTAGCAACCCTCGCATTATCCATGGGAGAACGTATGGATTCGCGTTGGAGGGAATCTCATACTTCTTAGTCTCAAGCGGGACGTCACCAATTGATGTTGTCTCGAGAGCAAATTCGATTGCCAAGCTGCAAGAATCAGTAAGTGTACGAAGGCAACTTCTCTATGACTTACTCGTAAACTTTGCCATCATCGTACAACCGAGAGTGCCCTTCCCCGGTGTAAAGGCTTCCTGCAAGAGGGGCGGATAACTCTCGGATAAGTCCATGGTCAGATACACCAAGATTCCGTAACTTCAGTGCAAATCCAACAAGGTGTGAAAGACTTTGAGTTCAGTGTTAGCAGTGATTTGAAAAGAACTTGAATCTAGCTTACAAATCAGGAGCATGAATACGACCGTCAACAAATACCGCTCTGAAGATGTATGGATGATTAACGGTACTGAAAACGGAAGACTGCTTTCGTTAGCTTTCAGAATAAGTCACAAACTCAGTATAACAAACCTCCATTGACACAAGTTGGTCGTCAATTGAACCACAGTACGTGATTCTAGCACCATACTTCACAACAATGCGAAGCGAGTCCTCGTATCGTTTTGATACGTTGCTTTCTGGATTCGCAAATTCAAAGAGTTCCCCTGCTGATCCAGAAAACAGCCTTGACTTGTAATCCGAAAAGGGCCCAAGTGAGACACCTGCCATAGCACAAATGCCGATCCTGGCAGTAGAAACTACGCCAAACTCGATCAGTTTTGCAACGAGCATAACAGCCACCGGTACACCTTGACTGTGACAACCTATCAGAATGAAATCTGCCTTGCGAACATGTTCAATCCAGTTCAACAACAACTTCCATAGATTGTCAACTCGGTCGGCGATTTTGCCTTCACCTTCCAACGCAACTTTCTCTATCTCGCAGCCTGCTGACCCGTGTGCATCCGTCCAACGTCTGATTGCATCCGCAGCATGGTTGGCAAATTTGATGGACGTTCCGGTCGGTTGCCCTATTACTGTCCTTAGCAGTGGTGCAGGAAAAAGACCATGGATGCCAATTGCTAGCGCATGTTTAATCTTGGGCGAATCTTTTGCCAAGAAGACATGTTTCACGGGGCGTTGTTGGCCTTTGAGAAGTAATCGCGCAATTTGCTGCAAAATGGTAGGGTTTTCAACAAGTCGATAGGTATTTTTCACCGATGGGATCAACAGATTTGCAGGCTGGGACTTTATGGAAGGCGATGGCGCTTTGGACGGAACTACTTCCACTTGGGGGGTTTTCGATGATGAGACGTCAACTTCAACAGACAGAGGTCGAACTCTCTTGCTAGACTTTATGTTTTGTTTGTCTTTCACGGTAGTGGTCTTTGCAGGTTCTGGACGGCTTTCCGAGGGCTTTCCAGCAATGGCAAGTTCACCTTTCGTCTCCTCTGGTTTTGCTGGAGTGCTCGTTGAATTTGTAGCATCCGAGGACCAAAAGGCCCAACTGGATCCAGGAGCCGGTTTTGTAGGTGGCGGTGCTGGTGCATCTTCCATTACAGTATCCTGTTCTGGAGCTGGCGTTGTCACTGGAACTTGTTCCTCGGTAGTCTTCTCAGCAGGTATGGGAGCCGCTCTTGACCAGCTGAACCATGACGACGAATATGCCGGCTGCTCAGTAACGCTCTCAAGTGGCGCAGCAGGAGTTTCTTGCGGCTGCGTTATCTCAGGTTCTTTGGGAAGAGACTCTTCTGGGGCCTTTGTTACTTCGGGGGGTCCTTCTGGGGCGTTCGAAGCTTGCACAACTGGTGTGCCTAGCCATCCACCAAGCCAACCAGACGATGTAGCAGGTCGCCGTGGGTCCTTTTGGTCTGGTAACTTTTGCTCTGGTAATATGTCATCTGCAACCTTTACGTCGCTCTGTTCTGGTATCTTAGCAAGAGTCTCCTTGCCACCATCAACCAGAGGTAGAGGTTTATTTGTGCTTGTTCCCACGGGGGTAGTCTTCGCAACAGGTACCTCGGCTTGGGTTTTGCTACTCGTAGGCTGTGCTCTCTCGCCCTCTAGTGTGCCCCCCATAGTGATATCTAGAGTCTCCTTGCTCTTTCCAAGATACATCGAAGGTGGACGGCTGGGAGAAGTGGGAGGAGGTTTGTTGTTGAGGTCGAACCGAGACAGGTCTGCAGAGGAGGTTCCGCTGCTTACTTTGTCTGCAGACAAGATCGTCTCTCGGGCTATCTGAGTTGAAGCGGTAGATTTACGTGGCCATGTGCCATACCAACTGCCTTTTGTATTCAGTGAAGCCTACCGCAGTTCAATCAGTGAATGTTTTGGGAGATAGATATGGATAGAACGCCAGCACAAACCTGTCTAGTGATTTCTGCCTTTTTACTTTTCAAGGGCGTTGACATCTCCTCCAGAGGATTAGAAGATGATCCATTGCTAGGAGTCTCAGGCAAGGGTATTGAGGCAGCTACGAAGTTGGGCGAGTCCACGTTTTGCTGCAGGTTGTCTGGTGGCGGCTTGCTTGATTCCTCCACTGGGGGTTTGGTGCGAGGTCGTTTTCGTGATGGTCCCATTAAGATTTTATAGGAAAGAAGGAGTTTGAATGGGGGCTGAGGGAGCTTGTCGAGAACAAAGGATAAAGTGTTTTCTACTTGATGTGACGACTTGCAGCCGCCTGCAACTATCTGGTGGCCTTCAGAGTGTTGATGGCTGCCAAGACATGTGACCGAAATCAGACCTCCCCGCAGATTCACCGCCCGACCCATTTCTTTTCTGGTGACAAAAAATAATTCGGAGCTCGAAAAAGTCTGGGAAGTCCTGCCAAATCAATCGCTTTCTACAACCACAATGGCTCCAGTTACAGGGCGAGAGCCCAAAAGCGATGCGCAATCATTGAAAAGGAAACGAGAATCAGGTGATACCAAACCTAGGAAAACCGCTGAAGATTCTTCTGTAAGTCCAGTCCGAAAGCTGCTCTCTGCTAAATTCCAAGACTAACAAATTTGCAAGGCTCCGAAAATTGCAAAAATATCTCGAGTCGAGGAACCAGTATTTCCCAGAGGCGGTGCGAGTGTTTTAACCCCTCTAGAGCATAAGCAAATTCAAATCGAAGCTACAAGAGATGTACTGTTTGAGCAAGCAGGCGCAAAGACGAAAAAGTCCTCCAAAGCAGATGTCGAAGGAGACGATGAAACGCCCCGACCGAAGAAGAAGTCGAAGTCCAAGGGAAAGAACAAGAAGGAAGTGGAAACTGCAGAACCAGAGGAGGAAGTTGTAAAGATTGAGGGTTTGAGTTATAAGGTATTTTCAAGTTGTGTTTTGACGACCTTTAAACCACTAACCGTCAACAGCGCATTGTACAGGGCTCTTTGATTCTCGGACAGGTCTCCCAGATCAACAACCATGATATCGCAATTTCGCTTCCCAATAACTTAACCGGTTATGTCCCAATTACTTCAATATCAGACAAGCTCACACAGAGGGTAGAGGCAATTGCAGCAGCCGAGGACAGCGACAACGAGCAGGCAGAGGAGACTTCCGACGGACTCGAATTGACTGAGATATTCTCGATAGGCCAATATGTCCGAGCATACGTTGTGTCAACTAGTGATGAATCCGACGCTTCTGCAGCAGGAAAGCAAAAAAGAAGGATTGAACTTTCTCTTCGCCCCCAACAAACAAACAGCACCCTTACTGCACAAAATGTCGTTACGAACAACACCGTCATGGCATCAGTAGCAAGTGTGGAGGATCATGGAGTTATCATGGATCTTGGTATTCAGGACTCTGATATGCGAGGGTTTATGTCTTCGAAGGAGATTGGTGCTGGAATAGAGCTCTCGAGTGTTCAGGAGGGTGCTGTATTCTTGTGCATGGTTACTGGCCTCAGCTCTAATGGCAAAACTGTCAAGTTGTCTTCGGATGCGGAAAAGATTGGAAATCTGAAGAAAGGAAACTTCCTGAGTTCTGCTCCAACTATCGAGTCATTCATGCCAGGAACCGCGGTTGAAGTTCTGGTCACCGAGACCACGGCTCGGGGAATATCTGGAAAGGTGATGGGAATGCTCGATGTTACCGCGGACTTAATGCACTCAGGTGCCGGTGCCAGTGGCAAAGACGTGGAAAAGAAGTACAAAATTGGTTCGAAAGTTAAGGCAAGAGTTATCTGCAACTTTCCAACTGTTGACCCGCCAAAGCTTGGAGTTTCCCTTCTCGACCATGTCGTTTCGCTCACATCTCAAACTGGGTCAAAGGAACACAAAAAACAAAACCCTCTCCATATTCTAGCACTTTCTTCAATTGTGGAAGAGGTCACTGTTCGAAAAGTGGAAGACGGAGTTGGCCTTTTTGTTGATGTAGGAGTTAAAGGGGTTCCAGGATTCGTCCACATTTCCAGAGTCAAAGATGGCAAGATTGAAACTCTTACAGAAACCACGGGTCCTTACAAGGTTGGCTCAACCCACCGAGGACGAATCATCGGTTACAACTTACTTGATGGTGTCTTCTTGGTCTCCTTAGAGGCGAGTATCTTGGAGCAAGCATTCTTACGCGTGGAGGATCTCACGGTCGGCCAAGTCGTGAAAGGAAAGGTCGAAAAAATCGTTGTTAACGCAAAGGGTGTTGGTGGATTACTTATCAATCTCTCAACTGGGATCTCAGGCCTCGTCCCTGAGGCGCATATGTCGGACGTCAAATTAGCCCATCCTGAGAAGAAGTTTAAGGAGGGCATGACTGTGACAACCAGAGTTCTTTCTACGGATCCAAGCAAACGACAAATACGGCTGACACTAAAAAAGACACTGGTTAACTCGGAATCGGCTCCCTTTTTGGCTTACGAAAACATCACTGTTGGCATGCAAAGTCCAGGAACCATTATCAACATCTTGCCATCTGGTGCTGTTGTTCAGTTCTACGCGAATGTTCGGGGCTTTCTGCCTGTATCTGAGATGAGCGAGGCTTATATCCAAGATCCAAACCAACATTTCCGGGTAGGACAGGTCGTCAATGTTCATGTGCAAAAGGTCGATGCCGTTGAAAAGAAACTCACAGTTTCCTGTAAAGATCCCTCGGCTTTTGGACTCGCCCAACAGACCGCACTCAAAAACTTGAAGATTGGAGAACTTGTATCAGGTACGGTGACAGAGAAATCTAACGACGACATTTCCGTGGAGATCGAAAGCTTAGGTCTGCGTGCTGTGCTTCCAATGGGTCACCTCACTGATGGATCTGCTCAAAAGAGCTCCTCTGCTTTTAAGAGGATACGCGTGGGTCAAACGATGGCGGATCTGGTTGTAATTGAGAAGCTGGATCAAAAGAAACTTGTCATGCTGTCCAACAAACCCAGTCTTATCAAAGATGCTAATGCGAAGACTCTTCTCAGGAGTTTCGAGGATGTCAAGGAGAACAAGATTGTACATGGCTTCGTCAAGAACATTACTCTCACGGCAGTTTTCGTGCAGTTTGGAGGTGGATTGACCGCTCTCTTGCCAAAGGTCAAACTCCCAGAAGAAGCTCAACTTATTCCAGATTTTGGCTTGAAGAAGAACCAATCTGTTGAAGCCAAGGTCACATCCGTGGATCAGGAAAAACGAAGGTTCCTCTTATCTATGGTCGACTCTAAATCTAAGAAGGAGGCGACTGAGGAAGTGTCAGCCACTTCTGCTGCTACCAACCAAGCAGCTGTGAATGCGATCGATAATACCATCAAATCAATCGATGATCTCACTCTGGGAAGATTGACAAAGGCAAAGATCGTATCCGTAAAGGAAACACAAATCAATGTGCAGCTTGCAGACAATATCCAAGGTCGAATCGACATTTCGCAAATCTTTGACACTTGGGAGGATATCAAGGATCGCAAGAGACCTTTGAGCTCTTTCTCGTCCAAACAGATCATTGATGTCAAGGTCCTGGGAATTCACGATGCACGAAACCATCGATTCTTGCCAATTTCTCATCGATCAGGAAAGACATTGGTATTTGAGTTGTCAGCCAAGCCAAGCGACATCAAGGATGGGTCGAAGGAGTCTCTCACTCTTGATAAAGTTACACTGGGATCCTCTTGGATTGTTTATGTTAATAATGTTGGAAAGGATGGACTTTGGGTCAACCTCTCTCCAAACGTCCGTGGACGTATTCGTACTCTAGACATCTCTGATAATGTCGCATTGATCGAAGATTTGGAGACAAACTACCCTCTTGGATCGGCTATTAGAGCTCACGTCACAAACATCGATATCACAAACAACCGACTAGACTTGTCTGCCCGCTCAGCAAAGTCCAAGGCAGCCTTGACATTCAAAAATTTGAGCAAAGGGATGATCGCACCAGGCAAAGTGACCAAAGTCAGCGAAAGAAGTATCATGGTTCAGCTCAGCGAACAAGTATCCGGCCCAGTCAATCTCATTGACTTGGTGGACGACTATTCTCAAGCAGATCCAACCAAATTTTCCAAAAACGACATCATCCGAGTTTGCGTTGTTGATCTTGATACACCAAACAAGAAAGTGCGTCTCTCAACACGACCGTCCAGGGTTCTGAACTCTTCTCTCAAAGTTCAGGATCCCGAGATATCTTCTATCTCCCAATTGAAAGTCAATGATGTTGTGCGTGGATTTGTGAAGAACGTTGCTGATAAGGGCATCTTCGTTAACCTCGGTGGCAATGTGACCGCTTATGTTCGAGTAACAGATCTTTCGGACTCGTTCCTCAAGGACTGGAAGTCTGAGTTTGAAGTCGACCAGCTTGTTAAAGGCAAAGTCACATCTGTAGATGCGAACGCAAACCAGGTTCAAATGAGTTTGAAAGCTTCAGTTATCGACAAAAACTACGTCGCACCTCTCACCTTCAAAGACATCTCGATTGGACAGGTGGTCACTGGAAAGATTCGTAAAGTTGAAGATTTTGGTGTTTTCATTGTCATTGACGGGTCCAAGAATGTCAGCGGTCTATGTCATCAAAGTGAGATGGCAGAGAAGCGCGTTCAGGATGTGAAGAAGCTGTACGAAGAAGGAGATGCTGTCAAGGCTATTGTTCTTAGATTGGATGCCGAGAAGCAACGAATCAGCTTTGGAATGAAGGCTTCATACTTCGAGGATGGTGCAGAGGAAGATAGCGGGGACGACGACGATAGCATGCAAGGTGTAAGGCTTGATGCTGATAGCGATGAAGAAGACGACGAGAATGAAAGCGGCATCGACCTTGATGATGTTGAATCCATTGGCAGCGCAGCAGGACAAGATGACGCGTCTGACGTAGAGATGGAGGACGCACAAGATACCGTGGTTCCCGCTTTAAGTACTGGCGGCTTTGACTGGTCTGCGGATGGCCTTGATGATGATGGATCAGATGCTAGATCGGAAGATGGTGCTACTGATGAGAAGCCCAAAAAGAAGCGAAAGAAGGCTGAAATTCAAATCGACAGGACTGGAGACTTGGATGCAAATGGCCCACAGTCTGTAAGCGATTTTGAGAGGCTTTTGCTCGGACAACCGGACTCTTCGGCCCTCTGGATTCAGTATATGGCATTCCAAATGCAACTAAGCGAGCTGAGCAAAGCAAGGGAAGTCGCAGAAAGAGCTATCAAGACCATCAACATTCGAGAGGAAGTCGAGAAGATGAACGTCTGGATTGCACTTCTCAATTTGGAGAACGCTTATGGGACTGATGACACGACTGAGGAGGTCTTCAAAAGGGCGTGCCAGTACAACGATGCTCAAGAAATCCACGAAAGACTGACGAGTATCTACATCCAATCCGGAAAGCAAGAAGTATGTATTTCTCTTCCCATTTTGATGGCGTTGACTAACAACTTTTTAGAAAGCAGATGAGCTCTTCCAGGTTCTCGTCAAGAAATTTTCCAATCGCCGACCGTCTGGTACAACTACGCACAATTTCTCCACACCACCCTCTCAGCTCCAGACCGTGCCCGACTTCTCCTCCCACGTGCAACACAATCACTTCCACCTCACACCCATCTCAACCTAACCATCAAATTTGCCGCTCTCGAGTTCCACTCTGCCAACGGCTCACCAGAACGTGGACGAACCATGTTCGAAGGTCTCTTGTCCACATTCCCCAAGCGTCTCGATATCTGGAACCAGCTCTTGGATCTCGAAATCCAACAAGCTGATAATGAGATTATTCGCGGGGTGTTCGAGCGAGTCGTGAAAGTCAAGGGATTGAAGCCAAAGGGTGCAAAGAGTTGGTTTAAGCGATGGTCCGAGTGGGAAGAGACGAATGGAGATAAAAAGGGTCAGGAGAAGGTCAAGGCTAGAGCAGAAGAGTGGGTTCGTGCTGCTGCTACAAAGACTGATGAGGAATAGTTTGGATGAAAGGTTATTTCTTTTCTATGGCATTGCGTGGAGTATTGGGTAGGCAAAAAAGAGGCTAGCTAGTTATGTAGGCCTTATGTATAGATCAGAAATTGAGCATTGTGCACATGGTTCGAGATCGCCTCTATAATATGTTCGTGTGTCACAAATTACATGTACATACATGTCCCACCGGCAGTTCCTCTAAACCCATTTCGTACTACAGTTCATACAACAAAGACATAAAAAAGTCGACGTCAAGCTCCTAGCCCAAGATAAGGAATTGGAAGAAACTGCCGAGGTGTCTGTTCCTTCTCCAACACGGGACTCCTCTCAGCTGTATCTTGGAAATCTACCTGCGCATTTATACACCCACGCTAAAGATCACTATTCACGCCGAGTAGTTTCCTAAACGCATCGCTATTCATGAATGTTGTGTCTTCTCGTGGAGTTCGGATACGGATTGGCCGTGGAAAATTGCAAATGTGAGGGGGCTCGATCAATGATTGTGATCGTACTGACTTTGAGTTTTGAATAGTCATATTATTTACATCTAGTCTTACAAATTCCCCTTCTCTCCGTCAGCCATGCATATCTATCCTCCAATTCTATTAGAATCATACTAACCATCATTAATTTTGGCGTCATTTCAATATCCTACAATCCCTCCTTCTACTTCTCTTTCCCTGCCGCGGAAGCTTCTTTACTCTCCTTCTGCATCTCCTTCAACCCCTCGATGGCCTCCTCAACCAACGCTAATTCAACATTGACTTTTAATAACTTCTCCTCCGTCATCTTCACATACTCCTCGTCACTTAGAACCCTCATGGGACTCCATTTCGAATCCATCCATGATTGTTTGACACCGTTGATCTTCTCTAACTCTCCTTGCTCGGTTTTGCGTGCGTCTAGGCGATTGTATGCAGCTTGTCCGGAGGCGCCGAATATGGCAAACATTATTGCGCCGGGGATGATGTTTTTTGGACCACCTTGTTGTGAGGGGATGATGTCAGATTGATAATTTTTGAGGGAGAGGGGAGGGAAATGGGATGGGATGGGATGGGATGGGATTGGAGAATGTACGCAGTAGACCGCCAGCAGCACCACTGAGACCGCCTGCTAAGCTGCTGGCTTGGACTTTTTGACCGGGAGTTATATTATCTCTTCCCCATACTTCTAGTACCACGCCTCTGGATGCTGTATTATGAGTGGAGATGTTAGATGTGTTCAACTTGTCTGAGTTTAAAGGGCATAGAAAGGGAGTATGGGGAAATTATGCATACCCCAAAAGGTCGACCCTAAAGTAAACCATTGAATCCCTGAAGCAAGAGCAAAAAGAGTTGGTGTCGTTGAGCGGATCACACCGGCAAATGCCCCGACTGTGAACCCAGAAAGGCCTTTTTAAGATATGTGTCAGCAATAGTTTTCATAAATGATGACATGTAATGGAATGTAATGCAGGGAGGAGGAAAAGAGAATTGAAAAGTTTCCAAGATTTTCATTCTGAGATTTTGCGGGAGATGTGAAGCATACCAGCAACGCCACCTACTTGGACAGCAGGCCAAATGATATCCAGTATCTCAGGAGGAGGGGCCATGATGGCCTTTGGATAAATGTAACAGTTTGTGAGGTGTATGGATGGAGGTCGTGATGCAGTGAGGTTGAAGTCTCGATTTTGTCGGCTTTGCCAAGACGCTAGGGGTTTCTCAACGAGTCCAGGCTGGAGTTATAGCGTCGGCTGGTGCGAGCGAAACATAAAAAAAAAATTTGATAGAGCTTTACTTTGGCATTTCTAATGATTATGTTTTGCAAATTGAAAATTTACCTGAAGTGCTTTGTTTTCCCTGTGTGGATTTATGGCGTTTTTCATCGCCAAAAGGTCTTTAAAGAAGTTCAGCAAGGAGGGAGCTCGTTGCAGATGTTTTATTTTGAGTTTCCCCTGTCCATCCGGCCCAGGCCGGGATACGATAGCCGCACCCTGTCCTTGAATGTATTATTGGGGAAGCAAGTTCTAATATTAACAGTTCGATAAGATGTCCATATTATAGGAATGCTACTTTGTACGTAGGTACCTTTGTACTCCGTACACGGCTAGCAATTCCTGCACCGTGCCATTGAACAAACAAGGCTACTCCCAGACTTGTTTAAAGAGGCTCCACAGCATACGGTTAAGTATATGAGACGGGGAAGTACTAAAAAAACCACACTTCGACCCTTTGAAGGCAGAAAGTCAGTTAATCCAAGGTAGACAATCAAGCTCTCTCTCTCTCTCACTTGCATAGGCTCAGAAAGTTAGATTTGCAAAATCGGAATTTTGCTTCGCCGCTTTCAATCATCTTCAGGATCACTATGTATGCATTATTTTGTGTGTGCCTGATAATGGAGGATAGAATTCATGTGTTCCAGGAGTAAGAATACATTTGGTAGATATCAGGGCTACTCCATCTTGGATAGCTCTAACATGGTTCCTTCAATACATACGATTAGTGTCTCTTCCAATTTTTAGCAAGGTATTTCTAATAAATAGATCAAGAATCAAAATCTGATGCAATTGAATTCTCTTTGTTTGCAAAACAAGCAAATGCCATTTTACAAAATAACATAGATCGAAAGGAGTCGGGTATCTTGAAGAAGACGCCCTTAGACTTATTACTGGTAGCTTAGATCCGGCGTGCAGTCCGTGCACGCCGCTAATCCTCTTCCGACTGAGGCATCCGGCAAGCTTGGCGTCCTTCCGCCCACTAAAATAAAACTTCGTCAACCTCCCCTACAAGCACAGCAACGAGACACTCGAAACCCCAACCACAACCGCAAAGAAAATAGCAATCATGGGTATGTCGCTTGGTGCCCTTTGCCAATACCTGCGGGATTCTTACTGACTATGCGACAGCGCCAAAGAAGAAGGAGCAAAAGAAGGTCATGTCCCTTGGGGACTTTTTGGCTGATGAGAGTAAGGCTTCCCTGGCCGCCAAAGTCGATCTCTCGGCTGCGGCGCAACACCTGCTTGATCGATCTATGTGCTAACTTGTCGCAGAGACTGGAGGCAGCTGGGCTGATGAGATGGTGAGCGCAATTCGTCGGAATGCAGAGTCCTGGGCTTGCTCAATCTGCCGCCCGACCTTCATGTGCGAGGCTCAATTTCTAATGCGCTATTTTCAACATCTAGGAAGACTACCCTACCACAGATTCTAGAGCTGCTGGATATGGAACTGGCGAGCGCCGAACCTATAACTCTACCACAAATTCCTACGGAACTGGTAACTCTGGTGGTACGTTTGGCGCTCCTCTTTCCTTTTTCCTTGGATTGCGCGGCTAACGCCTCTATTACACAGGATACTCCGTTCGCGAGGAACTTCCATTGCCCGACAAGCCACCTTACACAGTCCATCTCGGAAACCTTTCCTTCGACGCTACAGTTGGAGATGTCACCGATTTCTTCACCGGTTGTGAGTGCATAAATGTACGCATCATTGAGGACAAGCAGGAAATGAAGCCAAAGGGTTTCGGATACGCAGAGTTTGGAAGTCTCGATGGTTTGAAGCAAGCCTTGACTCTCAATGGCAGCCAGTTCCAAGGACGAAATATCAGAATTAGTGTCGCGGATCCACGTACGTACCGATCTTTTTATTGCTTGAGATATCGTAATTAATTAATTGCCACAGCAAAGGACCGTGGTGATGGTGCTCAGTTCAGAGAGATTAGTGATTGGAGCAGAAAGGGCCCATTGCCAGATCTACCAGGTCGAGCAGGAGACCGAGGAGGCGATCGACGTGGATCTGACCGTGGCTTTGGCGGAGAGGGTGGCGAGCGCAAGGAACGATTCCCAGAAGGTGATGGAAAGGTTCGCGATTTTGGCAACTGGGAGAGAAAGGGCCCGCTTCCTTCTGTTGCTCAACCTGAGCGTGCTCCTCGGGAAGGTGGACGACCACGAACAAACGATGGCCCAAGACCTGAAGGATTCCGAGACCGCAAGCAATCACCAGCTGCATGGGGTGAAAACCGTGGACAGGACTCACAGGAAGGCTCGAGACCACCAAGACGCGAGTTCCAGGACCGACCAGTTGTCGAGCGTGCCCCAACTGCTGCCGAGCAGGACAACCAATGGCGTACCAAGATGCGTCCTGATGCACCACCTGCCAAATCACCGATCCCATCCCGCGATGGCAGCGAGGCTCCTCCATCCCCAGCTCCCGGTGCAACCCCTACTTTGGCCAGCCGCCCCAAGCTAAACCTTGCGAAGCGAACGGTCACAGATGTTCCAGATCTACCATCTCCATCCTTGGGTGGCGAGTCTAAGGCAAGCCCATTCGGTGCAGCTCGTCCTATCGATACTGCCGCCAAGGAGCGTGAGATTGAAGAAAAGAAGCAGAACGCACTTCGTGAGAAGAAGGAGGCCGAGGAGAAAGCCAAGGAGGAGAAGCGCGAAGCCGCAAAGGCTGCTAAGGCTGCAGAGGCCGAAAACGCATCCGCTGACGGTGAAAAGGAGGTTCCAGAGAAGTCCGGAAGCGAGGCTGCCCCTGTTGAGGAAACCATCGAGACGGAGAATGCAAATGGTGTAGTCACTGATGACAAGGCTATCAAGCCCAAGGAGGTCGTCCGGGATGCCAGACCAAAGCCTTCCGATACAGGCGCATGGAGACGAACCACAACTGGACCACCACCAGCAAGAGATGCACGAGATGATGCCCCACGCGGTCCACGAGGCGGTCGAGGTGGCGGAAGAGGCAGAGGCGAGGGCCGAGGTGGACGCCACTACGACGAGAGACCTCAGGGACAACGACAGCAGACTGGAGGTGCAGCACCTGCTGCGGCACCACAATCCCCTGCCGTTGAGGAGCCCAATGCTCTCGAAGAGGATGGCTGGAGCACTGTTGCCAAGCCAACCAAGAAGAATACCCGTGGAGGATCTCGCGCAATTGCGTCGTGAACGTATTATGATTGTACGAATGTTTCGCATATCTGAGCGATTTTCAGCGTACTCTTACACCACGATCTTTGAGGGTAGCGTCAACGGTACCTCATCTATCATAAATGCCTCTACATCAGATCTTTCCCCCTTTTCGACGACTTTCATTTCGGCGTTGGATTCTCTCGATCTCTGCGTTTAGATCTCGATGAACCAAGACTTGACGCACATGCCTTGGACAGAATCTCGCATACACATCATATGGGACCTGGCAATCCATAGTTTGCACAGGGTAGCCACTGCACAAATGTTTTTCTCTTCTCGACCTAGAAAGCCAAGGCGTACACGTTTTCTCGCCATCTGCTTCAGGTGTTTGGAGTGAAAAAGCCCCTCCCCCAACTTCTTCACTTAATCTTGCAACTAGTGTCTCACATGGTGGATTGGGCTTTCTAAAAAGTACTTTGATCGATATCGTGGGAAGCGTTTTCTTCTCACTTTGATATGGATGGTTGGTCTCTTCTTTTCAACCCTGACTTCTATCGACATGCAAAGGTGGTGCGCAACTGGTTTTTCATCATGGCATAGAAAGGGATGGATGGTTATGCGCGCCTGCTTTGTACTTTTAAAAAATGCTTCTCCTCGTCCTGCCAATAAACAAGTATCAAATAATATCTGTAGTCCTGCAACGTGAGATTTTATTGTGATTATCTTGATGGAAGTTGGTCGCGTGGGGCCATGGGCTCCGTTTTTTATCTTGTTCCACTTTCATAAGCCCGCACTTATGAGTCCTCCATTCGCTGACTTGCACTTCCAAACCCCAAATCTCCCAACCTTTCATGGCCCATTCCTCCTCGCTTTCTCTTGCAAACTCACCCCTCTCACAAAATTAACGAGCGGATAGAAACTCCCACTGAATTCCATATCATACCTAATCCCAAGACATCAGTTCTGAACCTCCTACATATGCGTCCATCTCTTCAGTGAAGAGAAAAACACAACAAACATACCAGTAATTTACCGCACAACAAATACCTTCCTCTGAGCATCGCTGGGACACTTTGTGGTACCTGTTCGAAACCTATTGTGAGCTTTCTCTCTCTTTTCATTTTGTTTTGGGAGGGGGCAGGGTGCTAGGGGGAAGAAAGTAGGAGGGGGAAGAGAAAAGCGTACCATTGCGTAGGAAGATACAGCATATCCCCTGGATCCAAGGTAACTCTCATTATCATGTCTTTCACCAAAGATTCATACTCTCCTCCATTCCACCCATTCAAACTGTCAGGGTCCCAAGTCGCGAAAGGCACTTTCCCACTTCCACTTCCACTTCCACTCCCATCTTCATCTTTATTCTCTTCACCCCCTCCATCACCTCCATCACCTCCAAGATCCAATCTCATCTCCAACCCCCCCTCCCCATCCCCACCATCAGTACGAACATACGTATAAGAATCCAACACCTCCTCCCCAACAACCGGATATGCAATTGGAGGCAACAGAACGAAATCCTTTTGTCCGATTACCTGAACATAGATGTTTTCGTAGTTGTCTTTGTGTAGTGCAGTTGTTGAGTGTGAGTTTCCTATCCAGACTTTTGTTGGAAGAAGGGGGGAGGGTGTTAGTTAGATTGAATAGAGTAGGTAGTATGGGAAGTGAGAGGTTGTTGGGAGAGTGGGAGAATGGGACGGAGGATAGATGTTGTATAATTTGTATTGTACATACGATTTATGGCTTCGGGGTCTTGTTGGAGGGCTAGGCGGGCGAAGGACGGGGATGGTGAGACGTGCGTGAATAGTGTTGAGCTTTTTGGTGGGAGAGGGAGGATTAGTTCTATATTCAGGAAGGGTAAAATTCCAGTGGTGTATGACTGAAGAGGAGGGACGAACTATTCATTGCGGAGGTTGTCATTTTCTGAACATAAAACAATTAGCTGAGTGGTTTGTTTGGGAGACGATCAGGAGGGTAATTAGTACATACGGGTTTGACAGTATCTTATTTCAGTTGGTGGAACTGAGGATTTCGCTTTGGAGGTTTCTTGATTGGCGATGAAGTCGACACAGGCTGTGAAGTCTTGATCTTCTTCCTGCGGGTAGAGAAGAAGGTCAGAATATAGTTGAGAGGAGGCAACAAACAGTGTCACAGTGGAATGTGGAGAGAGGTTGGGAGTTATATGCAAACGTGTGATATTGGATATATTCGCTGAAAATCTACTTGCTAGTTGAAGATTGGGAGAACTCACCAGAGGTTTCACAAATACCAACTTCCCTTCTTGATTCCTCGTGGGCGAATCTGCATTTCTACCTCAATGATGGTCATCAGCCCTCTTTCTCTCAATCGAAAATCATCCCTTCTCAAAAACTGTAGAACATATTCTCTCCTCCAATATTCTCGAATACACAAAGTTGATCAACAACCTATTCTGTCTTCCCTTTTTTTCTCTCTTGCTTTCTTTCTTTCTTTCCAGTACTCACCCCAAAGGCGTAATAGCAACTTTCACAACTTCCCCTCTCAATAACTCTTTCAATAGCCTCACATCCCAAGTCCTCGTGGCCTCCCAATCACTCGCACCACCTCTGACGACAAAAGGTCTATTCAGAGCCACATAGCGCATGAACTCCAGTGCGGAAGGAACGGATGGGAGTTCGGTGATGGTGGAGCTATTGAGTTCAGTGTAGGTTGTTAGTAGCTCGGCTATTGGGTTTGTCGGTATGTGTACTGGTATGTCTTGGGTCGGGTCTTGGATCGGGTCTTGGATTTTTTGGGTTTTGACTTGGTTGGCCTTCCCGACGTCTTGGGTTGGGGAGGCGCGTGAGTTCATGATGTCTGATACTGTGTGGCGTGATAAGGTGTGACTGATGGTTGAATCAATAATGATGGTGTTGATAGGTACGTACTGCACAGTAAATGTACGGAGTACTGTATTACGGTACGGCTACGGCGTTCAAGATCGTGGGTTGTGATTCGGGTAAATCTTATTAATATTTACTGTGGGCGTGGAGGAGAGCGGTTGGCTGGATTGGGCTTCCGTCTGGAATCATGATACGCGGGCTTACTTGCACGCCGCTGGTGAACGAGACGGATGTTGTTCCGCTGTGCTGGATGGCGGAGTTGATACGAGAAGATGTGGGTGCTTGGTAGGAATCTCGATCGCGACGGTGAGGTGTTTGGTGAGGTTTTTGCGGGTACTCGAGTACTAGTAGTAGTTGGAATTTAATAACCCTCACACAGATTCTCCAGATTGATTAGGCCGGAAGTGATTCAAAAAGAAGCTGAGGAAAAGAAGCTGACGACCTCGTGATGACGAGTTCCAAACTCTATCAGCTCCAAAGCCGAAGATTAACGTTCATTCCATGCTGTCGGGGCGTCTTCGAGATTCCTCGCTTGTGTTGGTTGTCTCTCAACTACCTCAAGCCCTAAAGAATTCGCCGAGAGCCGAGAAGTATGAATGAATGCAGCCTGCAGAGTGGACGCCTCCCAAGAGTGGTGCAGCCGACCGTGCGAGTGGACAGTGCAGCCAACCACCCCTTACCCCCAAGAAATAAACAATTCCCCTTTATTTCTCGCGTCCGTTTTTATGCAGAAATCAATAGCTCGATGCGGGAATTATGCAGTTTGTGCAGGGCAGAGACTGAGAGACTTGAGCGCGAACCCCTGTGTACGTGTTAGCGGGAATGTGTCGACTCAGAATTCGTGGTGCGGCGTCCGCTGGCTTGATATTCCAAGATCTTGGTTGGCTGAGAAAGGGATGACAGCAGCAGCCAGGCCGTGCAGATTCTATATTGCCTTCGGAGCAAAGTCCTTGGGACATTGATTGCCAAGCTGTCAGCTTCTTTTTGGCAGCTAAAATCGAAGCTGGGGAAAAGTCTGACAGGATAAGGGGAGAAGGCTATGATATGAGAAAAAGAAAGTGACGATGTTGTGCGTTTGTTTACTTTCGCGAACAGCAAGCGAGTTCTGTCTAGACTCTAAATAAAGAAGAAGAATGTGAAGATGATCAGGCCCACACGAATAACCTCCGTTTTACACACAAGCCTTTTCAAAGATCTTCATTTAGTTTCTTACCCGTCTCCAGACTCTCGAAATATCAGTGTTGTGATTGGCCTTTCCCTCGTCGGCTTGTCACCCCTTGGCTGGCTTCTTTTATCCAGATACGAGACCGCCCAGGGGACCCGTCAATCTTACACTCCACTCGCACCTCTCCACTCACCACCTGCGGCTGAGACCGTTTATGTTATTGCTGGGTAGGAGTGGTGAGGTGAAGGGAAGGCAGGAGCAATATACTCAAGGGCATTCCGCGCCTGACGCATTCCTGTCTCTTTCCCTTCTCTCCCTCCTCACCCACCTTCGCTCTGTCGTTGCGCTGCTCTCTGCCTTTCGTTCGACGAAGAGAAATATTGATAGAGGGATACGGATCTCCTATCATTGCATTGCAGTCGATCGATCAATCAACAATCTTAATCACTACCATCGTCACTCGTTTGGACGGTATTAACTTATCGCTTTCCATCGCTTACCTACCTTACATACTTTTTAATAATACTTAATCATGAAGCTCGACCTTACACTTCTGGGCCTCATTGCCCTTTTCGCCGGCAGCAACGCGGCGCCAACATGGCCCTCCCCTTTGGATGAATTGGAGGATGTGATGTTCTTGCACACCGGCTACAAGAGCAGAGGACTGGCGGCACATGTCACACCATGTTCCTATTCAGAATTTGGACCAGGCAGACAGACATCCGCAGAATGGCTACGCATGGGTTTTCACGACATGGCCACGGCCAATGCCTTCCGCGAGCCAGCTGGTGGAATAGACGCCTCGATCGCCTTCGAATTGAATAATGGAGAAAACGTAGGGACGGGATTCGCTTCGGCCTTGACCACCTTTAGCCCCTACGTCAATAAGCAGTTAGCCATGGCGGACATGATCGCGTTGGGCGTGTATATGTCTGTACGAACATGCGGCGGCCCGGCCATACCAATGCGTGGTGGGAGAAAGGATGCCACAGTCGCGAATGAGCCCGGTGTGCCACAAACCAATGATGGAGTAACGGTGTTCAGGTCTCGATTCTTCAGAATGGGATTCAACGTCACGGATATGGTCCAAATGGTTGCATGTGGGCACACTTTGGGAGGTGTGCATTCTGTAAATTTCCCCGCCATTGTGCCCCCAGGAACTGCTCCGGATGGTTATCAACTCTTCGACAACTCTGCCGCTTTCGATAATGCCATTGCAACCCGATATATCAATGGCCCTGATACGGATGCGCTGTCTACCGGCCCAGCAGTTGGCAGTCGATCGGACAAGGCTGTTTTCGGGGCCGACACCAATGTTACTCTCATTGCAATGCAAAATGCCGCTACTTTCAACTCGATCTGCTCCTCGATTCTCCAGAGAATGATCGAGGTTAAGCCAACAGCTGTAACTCTTTCTGAGATCATTGCACCATATGAGGTCAAACCATCGGTCCAACTCACTCTGCTCGAAGGTGGATCTCAGATTCAGTTTGCCGGTGAAATTCGTGTGCGAACCACAACTCGAGCCGCCACCGGAGTCCAAATTGTTTACAAGACCCGCACTGGAGCAGCTGGTGGGACGATTGTTGGTGTGTCAGCTGGTACAGCCAATGGATTTGACGATAGCTTTGCTGTGAGTTCGTAAATTTGGCAAGATTGACAACAACATACTAACCAATTCATAGTTCTACAGCTTCAGTGCCAATATTCCAGCTGCTACTTCAATTTCTAGTTTCACGGTTGTCGTCACAAGCGCAAGCGGAACAACAACCTACAACAACAATGGAGCCGAATTTCCAGTCCAAGACTCCGTGATTTACCAAGCAGCTTCAAGTTGTGCTGGTTGCGGAAGCATTAAAGTAGTGGCTGCAGTGAGTATAGGTATAGTCCGTGATATGAACATTGCTGACATCTCTCAGGTCCTCAATGGCGTTGCGGCTCCTTCGCTGATTGTCACACAAAAGTCAGCAAGGGCCGGAGGCATCCTATTGCCTCTTTTGACTGATAGCACAATTGCTATGACTGCTGGAGCCACGGTTGGCTCATACACCCTCTACAGCGCCATTGCAACTGTCGCTTCTACCAGTGATACTACATTCAGTGTTACAAGTGGACTTTTTTCCGATAGTTTCAAGAAAGCCTCAAGTTTGGCTGCCTGTTCGTCCTGTCCTACAATCAGTTCTTCATCCTCGTCAACCACCACATCTTCGTCGACAACCTCTTCTTCTGTAGCGACTACCACGACAACCTCTTCTTCTTTCACAACTACAACGACAACGAGATCGAGTACCACCACTTCTTCAGCCACAACTACAACGACAACGACAAGCTCTTCTTCTATAACAACTACGACGACAACGACGTCAAGCACCACCACGTCCGCTGTTCCAACGCCAACCCACCCAGCAACGATCGGGTTGTACACTTTCCAAGGATGTTACACCGAAATACCAAATGGTCGAGCTCTAGCAGATGAGAGACATGATAGTGCAACCATGACGATGGAAACTTGCGCGGCTAGCTGTGCTGCTTACACATACTTCTCGGTCGAGTATGGCCAGGAATGCTATTGTGGGAACACTCTCAATGCCGCATCAACATTGGCTCCAATTGAAGACTGTAACTTCATTTGCCCAGGTAATGCTCTACAATATTGCGGCGCTGGAAACCGGATGGAACTATACAAGAGACCAACTCCAAGCTCTACTGCTGTCTCTACCACTCTGTCCACCAGCACGACCTCATCCGCCACGGCAACACCAACAGTCCACATCGTTCCATCATCAGGTACTTACACCTACCATGGCTGTTGGACTGAACCTGGTGGAGTTCGGGCCCTCAGTGCGGCTTTCTTCCCCAGCGATACCCTAACAATCCAAGGTTGTGTTGCTGCTTGTGCAGGATTCAAGTATGCAGGTGCGGAGTATAGTCAAGAATGTTTCTGTGCGGACACCTTCACCACAGGATCTGCCATTGCTCCAGATGCCGATTGCTCGATGACTTGCGCAGGCGATCATTCGCAATACTGTGGAGGACCAAACAGGTTGAGTGTTTACATTAATAATGGAACGACTGGAAGCTCCTCGAGCTCATCCAGCGCGTCGTGAGTTTTAATTTCTTAACTGTAATAATTCCGAGATCCGCCTTTCCCTCGGACATTAAGACATTCAATCGCTAACATTTCCTATTAAGAACAACTTTTACAACATCTTCTACTGTCTTATCATCGTCAGCGACCAGCGTTACTTCATCCTCAACCACAATTTCTTCAAGTACAACCTTGACCTCAACATCGCTGAGCTCAACGTCAACTATAACTTCTTCAAGTACAACGACTCTCAGTTCATCGACGACGTCCTCTACTTCAAGCACGACTTCGGTGGCCTCCTCCTCGTCTTCTTCTTCCTCAACTTCAAGCACAACTTCTTCTAGCTCGTCGTCAACATCCCCCAGCTCAAGCACGACTGCTTCAACCACCACTACCACAACAACAACCACCTCTGCCACAACAACAACTACCACCACGTCTTCTTCGGCCTCGTCCACTCCAACGTCTCTATACACCTCAGACGGCTGCTGGACCGACTCTGTCGCCAACCGAGTTCTCACAGGAGCTGCCCATGTTGATCAATTCATGACGATTGCGCTATGCGAGTCTCTGTGCTCTGGTTTCTCCATCTACGGAGTTGAGTATGGCCAGGAATGTTACTGTGGCAATACTCTGAGCTCTGCAAGCACCAAAGCTCCTCTATCTGATTGTAGTTTTGATTGTCCAGGATATCCTGGGGAAAAGTGCGGAGCAGGAGATAGATTGAGTCTTTATCGCTTGACAAACCCACCAGCGTCAACCTCAACCACACCACCAGCAAGCACAACCACATCCAACGGCCCAACCAACAAACCCACCATTGGGTCCTACAAATATCACGGCTGCCAAACAGAAGCGGACAATTACGTGCGCGCTTTGAGCAGTGGAACATTCTTCAACGCCACATCAATGACAAATGAATACTGTAGTGAGAGATGCTCGGGATTCAAATACTTCGGTACCGAGTACGGCCAGGAGTGTTATTGCGGAAATAGCTTTAACACCGGGAGTGTGCCGGCTCCGGCGGCGGATTGTAGTTTCCCTTGTCCGGGTGATGCGGGAGAGTTCTGTGGTGCAGGTAATAGATTGACTGTTTATGAGTTGATTGCTACGTGATGAGCGGTTTTGGGGAGAAATAGGATGGAGTCTTTTTATTTAGCGGTCTAGAAATAGAAGATCGTTAAGAATATAATACGATCGGTTTTTTTAATGTTAACTTTGTCTTTGTGTATATGCTTTGTAAACTAAGACTGCTTGTGAATCTTGCTAGACAGAATAGTGCTTAGTTCAAACTAAGCTTAAGCTCATACAAATATTTTCTGAGATCTAAACCTACCATCTAACTCAACTTTTTAAGTGAGGAGGTCCTTAGATGTAGTAACCCCCTCGGAGATAATTCATACGAGCAACTGAGAGGCAATACTGACGTAACATAGATTGAGGCCCATAAACTCAGAAAGGAGTTATCATCGACATCCGCGGTATTTCAATATCGCAGTATCTTGGTATCTATCTTAATATCTCAGCAAAGTTCAACTTCTTTCCCTTCCTTCCTCCCTCCCTTTCTTTCTTTTCTTCTTACTTGCTTGCTTGTTTCCTTCCTCTCTTCATTGATACCTCCCTCCGTTCTTTCCCTCCTTCATCCCTCCCTCCGCTTTACCACTCACTCGCTTCTCTCACCATGCCAATTCACTACCAATCCAGCACCACAAAATCCCTGCACTGCAAACATCCCAACCACCTGACATCCCAACCCCACCCAGTCAATACCACATTTCTTTAACTCAGCTCAGCTCAGTTTATGCGCAGGTAACATGGCTGAAAAGAAGAAGAAGAAGAAAAAAAAGAAAACCCAAACGAATACAACTCCCAGCTCCCCAGAGAGAAAGTTACCTAAAGGAGGCCTTTGGAAAATGAAAATTTGCATTCACATAATTCACTCCCCTTCACGTACCCTCAAGCAAGGAATTAGAAAGAGAAAAGGAAGAAGCATGGCAATGAAAAGAAGAGGAAGAAGAAAAAGAGGCACGCGTGTAAAACTTTGCTTTTTTCGATGACAATCTAACAAAAGATAGGGAAAAAGAAAAAAGTATCCTACAATCTCTTCTTGCGTTTTATTTTATGTTTGTGTTTTTGTGTATTTTTATCTGCCTTTGATTTTAACTTACTTGCGTTACTTCTCCGCACCCGCACCCGCACCCGCACATCCGCCCCATCGAATCTGATATCCCCATGGATTTTTGATTTTCCCATTCGGCTGCTAAACTCCAGACTCCAAAGAGAGGTAAAAAGAAAAAGAAGAAGAAGAGGATAGAGCAAAAAACAGATTTTGTGATGTGATCTCTGCGCGCGCCCTAGTGAAGAAAAGAGGTATTGATGATTGGGGTTTGGGCGATGTTTTGGCGAGTCGAGATGTTTGAGATTTTTGGATAATGGGACTTGCTTTTTCATACAATGTGTGTAATCTGGTCCGAAGGAGGTGATTGAGTGAGTTGGTGGTTGTGATCGTGATTTGAAGAAGACGTAGTTGTAGACGCTTTCAAGCCAAGGATCCGCCCTTCTCGTTGACGAAAGCTGCTAATTCCTTGATGAGTTGATCAGGGAGTGTGTACAGATCCACGTGAAACTCGCCCTCTGTAGTTATCCCAGGTTAGCTTTCCCATTCACCAGACAGCCAAATAGATGGTTACAGAGCCCTTCAATCAAATCATACCACACCCGACCAGACCAGACCAAAAAGCTGGAATGATGAGTGGTATATATATCATGGAGAAGGGGGTACGAAAGGGAGGATACTTACGCTCAACATCATTCTTCGTATAAGTATCCGGCGTCTTATTATCATGAATCATTTGAACAACCTGCAACAAATCCTCCTCATCCAACTTCACCAACCCATCCGCCAACTTCTCCATATCAACCTGTGGTCTCTTCCTCTTCTTCTCATCCTTCTTCTTACTACCTGCTCCCCCCGCACCAGCACCACCACCTCCAGCACCTCCATTCTCATCACCTGGTACCGGGCCGGTCTCACGAAGGAGCGCGATCAGGTTTTGACTGGGGTTCTTGAAGGTGACGGTGTGTTTGGATTCGTAGCGTGCTTGGGCGAAGTTGAGATCGTTGACGAGCGTGGTTTTGCCACCTTTTTCGGACGTGTTGAGGTCGATTGTCATGTCGAATTCTCCCCAGCCTTCGTTTTCGCAGCGGAATGGGGGGTGGTGAAGACTTGTTGTGTATATGTTAGCATTAATTCATCTACCCATCTAGCCGTCCATCCACATAATACATGGGCAAACCCCATCTCGCAGACCTGAACACGGTACAGAGAGAGGGAAAGGGAAAGGGAGAGGTGGGAAAAAACGTACCTTGAACAGGCTTCTCAAATGAAGGATGCAAGTTATACGTCGCCTTCGTAAAGCAGTTCGCCGGCTTCTCCACCCCATTCTCATCAAGGAGATAGATCTCGATATGCCATTTCTTCATGGGAAAGCCCTCCTGAACAGGCGGCTTGTCACTACAACACCACAGCAACAGCATTAGCCCTCTGTGCCCCTCACATCCTCCATAGGAATCCATTCCCTCTCCCTCCTACTCCATCGCGTCGTGGGAAAGGGAAGGGAAGGAAGTGAACTGATTGGGCGAATACGTACATATTGCGCTGCTCGGTCACGATCTTGACCTGGCGTTTGATCTGTTCGGGCAAAGAGCACGTTAGCTACTGTCCCATCATCATCATCTCTCTCCCTTCTCCCTTCTCCCTCAATCACTCCCTATCCAATCCACTCCAATCCAATGCGCCCAACAGGGTCGCAAGATCCCAAAGTGAAATTCAAAGAACGCGCGCATATTGTACTCACATCAGCGACCATTTTGGACTATTGTAGGGGGTGATTCTTTGGTGGTGGTAGGGAGATTTTTGTTGGGGGGTGGTGAGTGGTTGGTTGCGGTTGCGGGTGAGAAAGGGAACGCGACTTTTGAGGTTGGGTTGGAGTTGGAGGTGAGGTCCGTTGCGGGGTGCTGCTGGGTGGAAGTGGAAAGCTTGGAAGTTTGAAGTGTGCAGCGCATGCAGGAGAGAGAGAGAGTTTGCTCTGTTGCTGGATCCGGTCGCCGCTAGTTGGAAAGGTGGCGGAGGGTGTCTAGATATAGATGCGATGGACTTCTAATCCGATAACAGGAGGAAGTGTTTGATAAAGAAGAGTTTGTCACTTTTTAGAAGATCTTGGAAGAAAGGTGAAGGTTGTATGAGCCAAGTTGATATACTGAAGCAAGCAGCTGCTGCATCTGAGGTTCATCCAAAGCGTGATGCTTGGCGCCCTATTACCTACTTTCCAACTCACTTTTATCTTAGACTTACATGACAAGAAAATTGAAAGTAAAAACTACTTAACCTGTGGATTTTAGTAAATCACTGACTGGCACTTAGTGGAAACGATTACTGGAATGCTCTTCACAGGCAAGGAGAAGGGGGTTCAAAGAACGACTGCTATTTAGTCTAAAACTACGAATAAAATCCCAATGCCACACACATCATGACCTTGGAGAGGCAGACCGCTCATCCCCAAATTCTCCATCCACTCAACCATCCATTCAGATCCGAATTTTCTATTGACGAAAGCAGAAGAAAGGTCGCGTGCGTAGAACTCTGCGAACTGAACCGAATCGAAATGAGCAAGTTAGACCCAAGACTTTTTTTCTTCTCTCAAAGTGTCCAGATTCTCCAAACTTCAAAGATCGAAGGGAAGGGTGTTGTTTCTGAGGGTTGTTCGATTACGCGCGCTTGGAGTGACGTGAAAAGGAGGGGGAATTATGATGCAAGTTTGTTTGTATGTGTTGATTTCTCATGACTTTCGTAATCTGGTGCTTGAAGGAAGATGGGGGCAGAAGGGGGGATCTTAAGGACCATCGCTTTAAGCCTTGGCGAAAAGAGCCTCGTTCTCTTGTTGAGCCTTGATGAAAGCCTCCTTGAACAAGTTGGCGTCTGAAAATGTTGTCAGTACGATGGTTTATGTAGACTAGGAGGCGGTAAAGTTGAAAAGACTTACTCTCAGAGTTGGCAAAACGGATGGCAAGAGTTTGAGCCTCTGGTTCACCCTCACTGACATCTGCAGCAGCGTTCCAAACCCAACTTCTGTCACTGCCGACATTGGGGGAGAGCTTCATGTCAGGAACAACTACAAAAAGCACACATTAGCCACCACACATCTGTATCTCGGAGTTCTAACCAAAGCACAAACATACCATAGTGGTTGGCGCAGACCTTCAAAGTCTTATCTCTACGCATAACCAAACGAGTCTTTCCATTCTCCTTGTGCTTCAACAATCGCACATCACCGGTACCACGCTCTCTCCACTCGTTGGTCTCACGGATAAACTTGAAGAGCTTTGCACGCATCTTGAAGGTTTGCTCCTCGAGTTCCTCGTTGGTCTTGACGTCAACCTTCTCCGTGAGACGGATGACTGGCTCAAAGTGAACATCCTCAGACTCTGGTGCCTCATCCTATATTTCGCAAACGCCCAATAATCAGTATCTGTAATATTTTACCCCGCAAATATATATATATCTGCGTTGGAGATGGAGGGGTGGTGCCTACCTCAGGGTTCTCCCCAGCAGCAGCCTCCTTTTGAGCCTTTGCGGATCCAGAGTTATCACCACGGTCCTCATCCTCTACCTTCTCCTTCTTTGCTCCTCCACCAAACATAGAGAAAACATTGTCAGCGACGCCGGAAGCAGCCGTGGTAGCGGTGGTAGCGGCGGAAGCGGCAGCGGCTGTGGCCTGCTCGGTCAAAGTCTAAATAGATCGATCAGCAAAGAGAACAAACAAACAAACAATGCGCGGGCGGCCACCGCAGGGCGTGTCTGGCGCGCAATATTATGTAGGTAGAGATCTTACTGGCTTCGCCTCCTCAGTTGCAGCAGGTGTAGTCTCGACCTTTGCGGGGGTCTCCTCAGTGCTGGCGAGCTTGGTCTCGGGCTCCTTTGCCTCGACGGCATCGATCTTAGGTGGGGTAGTGGTGGTGTCTGCCATCGTGACTATTTGCTCGAGCGATGGAAATTTAATATGGGTTGCTTTGGTTTTGGTGTCAAAGGAATGCAGTGTCGTTCTTAAGATGTTGCAAAAATATCGAGGGGTCAAAATGAGTTGGCAAGCTTGATGAAGGAGGGACTGGTTTGTCCCGCCGCGCTAGTGAAAATTCGCTAAACTTTAGCGCCAAAAGGGTGGGGTTGAAGTGCGTTTATTGCACATGGGCTTCTTTCAGCCAAATATCAACAAAGAAACGTGTCGTCACACAGTCTGACTTCACTTTTCATATCTTCGCTTTCCCCCTGAAGTCTCTAATAGTAAAGAATTTGCTATTATGGTGCACAAATCACGTCATGTCACTTTCAAAGTCAAGCCCGCAAAATCACAAACAAATTATTGATTTAAATTTTATGGCTGGATATTCACGACCTTCCACTCATACATTACTTTCAGGAACTTAAATTTATCAAGGGTATTGCTGCGTACTTAAGAAACCTATGCTACCAGATAATACACCTTCCCTGGCTCCTTTTTTAAAAAAAAAAAAAGGTAGCCTGGTGTCGAATCTCAGAAAAAAAAGACCGCAACGATTACCCTTAATCAATAAGATAGCTCCGATCCATTGTTGCGCTCAAGCAAAGTAGCATCCATTCCTCCAAGTCCCAGCCCATCCATTCATCCCATTCCCAACCTTACTGAAAAAGAAAGCAAAAAAGAATAGACAAATGCACCACCAAACTCCAAATCCATCCTGTAATGTGATATCACTCAACTCTCGACTAGCGCGAGCGCTTTGCTTCTCTCTTGCGAGAACAAGTAATCTTCTCAGACTTCGCTGATGATTTCTTGCCATGCATCCCACACTTGGAATGCTCTTTCTGCTTTCCCACGAAAACAAAGGCCGCTCGCTTCTTGTACTCTTCGTACTCGGCTTGTTTGCCCTGCAGTTGCAACCAGACGAGCTTCGACTTGACCTGAGCCTTCAGCAAACCCTTCTCCAAAGGTCGTTGAAGTTTCTGTAGTGACTTGTATCCATTTAGGATTTGGGCTTCTGCTTGGCTAGTGATTTCCTTAGAAACAATCGCCCCGCGTTTGGCCAACTCGAATGAGGCGCTTTTGGCAACATCGGTAATGGCTTGGCCTGCGCTGGCAGCTTGCTGGGCAGCCTTCTCCTTAACTTCCTCCAATGTCGGCACACTGGATCGTGCATTACTCATTGCCTCAACGACAGCTGCCTGTGCCTCCTTGACGCGAGAATCAACCAGATTAAAATCTTCCGCAATGAACGAGTAGATTTTGGACACTGCATTTTGAAGGGACTGAGATGTGGTGGTCCCAAAATCGATTTGGAAAGTCTCGTTGACTCGTGGCTTTTTCGTGGTGATGATCGAGATATTCAAAAGTCCATAAGCTTCGCTCTTGGCCAATAGTAGAATAATTCCATCGTCAGAGCTATAAGCTCGCTCGGTATCAACAGTCACATTGTTTCTTGTAATATTGACGGCCATGGCCTCCTTCGCAAGCCAGCTGAGTTTAGTAGCCGAAGGAATCCGAATCAAAATCTCTCGTTCACCCATGATTTCTGCTGTGCAGAGAGTTTTGTTGGGTTTGCCAGTATTGGGAGGCAATTTCGGTAGCTTCAAAACCTCCATCGAAGGCAGAACCGAGAGACTGTTTGGACCAGGCGAATGCACAACCGTGATTGTGCGTGTGGAAGTCTTCACCACCTGCAAAGAAGCAACCGAAGTAAGGCTTGGGACAACGGCCGAAGAAATTGTTGTGGTTGTAGAGGAAATGGAGAGAGCCGGTACTGTTTTGCTATTGATCGAAATAGCTGGTGCAGAGGCTGAACGATAGCTCGCCAAGTTGGTAAGAGCAGTTGCGAGAATACTCATGAGAAGTACTCCAACAGAAAGGAGGGTTCTCGCATTTGCTCGTGTCCAGGTGCGTACGCCCGAAAGGCGATTCTTCAGTCCACTGACATCTTCTTTCTTGGCGTTTTCGTAATCGTCGATAATATTCTCGATTTTTGCAGGTGCACCCGATGGTTCATATAGGCCTGTGAGATATGCCAAATTTCTGCTCATCTGCCTGGCATCGATGTTCAAAAATGAAGAGAGGTCGATTGGGAGACGTTGATGTATGATATTTCCTCTTCCCTTTGGATCTCGGGACTCCAGACACATGTGAACAGCATGTTGATCCAGCGTCATGCAACTCCCGCGATCGAAAAGCGGCTTGTGTGAGATGACGATACAAGGAACAGAATGGCGGCTCATAAACTTTCTCGCCAGCGTTCTTGTGCGTTTGGCCTCGACGCTATCTCCACTCCAGCAGTAGAAGACAGCAACTTGTGGAATCTCCCAAACCGGCTCGACAATAAATCCTTTCCCATCAGGCACTGAGTGGTATGAGACGCTCTCGTCAATAGTCAACTTGATGACATCTGCCTTGTCCGGCTTATCCTCGTATTTCATGGCCTCCGCAAATGTGCAGTCTTCAACTTTGATTTGGAAACCAGAGGAGTGCATCAACTCGATTTCTTCCGATCTGAATGCTGAGATGGGCACAACGCTGTAAAGTTGGGACTGAGACTGTCGAAGCTTGCCACTCTCCACAGAAGCAGTAAGAGAGCTAGCAATCTTGTGGATGATGTCTTGCTTGGCCGAATGACTGCCAACGTAGAGTATTCGTAGAGGATCCCGAGTAGACAAGCCCTGCTTGGTCATAGTCTGACGGACCGTGACAGAAAGGCGTGCTGGTGGGTTTTGAAGCATCATGTCCTTCACAGTTTTCGCCGTCTGTTCCTCGCTGAACTCCTCCACTGTATGCTTCACCGAGACCGTTTCCGTACCCAGAGAGTGTGGTTCCTCAAATTCGATGGGCTGGGGGAGTGACTTGTCGAGCTCGTCGAAGAGTGCATGGGAGCTTCTGCCTATCGTGGGAGTATTGAAGGCAGCCGTCTCTCCTAGACTTCGAAGAGCTGGGATAGACGACTGCTGGTTGTCTTCGTCCCCACTGTCTTCATCACTCTGCTCTGTATCTGCCAGACTGGCTACGTCGTCATCTGGACGTCCAACATCGGTTGAAGCTATCGAGGCAGTAGCACGACCATCACGGCTCTCGCCATCGGTGTCGATGAACTCGTATGTGGAACCAGCAAGGCTGCTCTCGTCATCCAGATCCTCGTTTCTGGATGGCATGCTTGCGGAGGTATACTGAACCCAGTTGGTAACTCTGTTGTCTGCCCTAGGGAGAACAGGAAATCGAAGTTCGCTCGAAGATCGATCTAGGGTTTGGGAAGAAGGGGGAGCGGGGTTGTCGCTGGCCATGGTCGTCGTTAGCCTTGCTGAACGGGAGGTGGCATACCACGATTCGAAGGACGAGGACGTGTGTTTCAGGAGATGAAGGAGGTCGGAGACAGGTTGATGTGCACAAGTGAAAGTGAAAGAAGATGTAGGAAAGAGAGAGAGGAAGATCTTACTCTGGACTCGAAGGGACTCAAGTCCTCGCTTTTGACCAGGGGTTGGGGGTTGTGGTGAATGAGTGCCTCGCGCTGCCTGATGAGTCGGGAGACGAGAAGCGTGGAATTCAAGACGACCAACGAACCTATTTCGTAGCTTGAAGTTTGAGCCGTCGGCGAGACGCTAGCTCGAATTCAAAAGTATCCACGGTTTTGAAAGTGAAGATTTAATGGAAGTAAGGAGAGAAAGGCAGTAGCAGTGACGGTTCAGCAAACGTGGTGTGTAGTAGGTAGTATCTAGGTATCCACGAGGCGTTGGCGTTGTAGGCGGAGGAGGGGTTATGCCTTACCTGATTGCGATAAGCAACGTCAACAAGCGGCAAAGATCCCTCACACATGGTCCCGTGTCTTTCTCTTCCTTTTCCTATTTAGCATATTATAATATTCACTTATCCCTTATCCTTTTTGCCTTCTTATTAATCTTTCTTCTCCGAATCCTTGGAGCACTTATTTATTTATTAAATTAACCTTGCGATTATATAATAAATATCTATTAACGACGACAGAATTCCCCATCATACTGATACTCCACGGTACCGCGGATCTGAGCGGGGCGACACACTCCACCTCGCTACAGGACAGGACATCCCTCCGGCTGTTTGCTTGGCTTTGTTATCATCATCAGCGGGGAGGATGTCGTTCGAGAATCTACCCAGCACGCCCTTTTCAACGCAGGACCTCAACATTGCAATAATATCCGCTACGAAGAACTGTCAACCATTCTGTTTAATTGATACCACTTGGGGATAGTGTTAAGAATACTGAATTTCTCGTTGACATTATTTCTAGAAAGTTTGACGAGCTTACGAAATGAAGCACACTTGCTCTAGCCAGCCTGTCATAAGCGATCACGGAGAGTAGGAGTCATATGATCAATCTTCAGACTTGTTCCTAGGCATTTCGACCTTTTATCTATCCATGCGAGTGTACAAGTCCATCCTATCCCATCCTATCCTGGGAGTATCATATCCACTCTATTCTATTATTCCGCAACCCAAACAGCTGCCATTCCCATCCCCGTCCCAACACACATACTAGTCACGCCAACCTTTCCTCCCGTCCTCCTCAACTCATACAACAACGTACTAACCTGTCGAGCACCAGTGCATCCCAAAGGATGTCCAAAAGCAATCGCACCACCCTTGGGGTTAACCTTGCTCATATCCAAGCCCAGCTCGTTCGCGCACCAAACACACTGACTGGCAAATGCCTCGTTGATCTCAAAGATATCAACATCATCCTTGGTGATGCTGGTCTTCTCAAATACCTTGGGGATGGCAGCCCATGGACCGACACCCATAAGTAGAGGTGCGACACCAACAATAGATGCGGCGACGTATTTACCGAGAATCTTTTGGCCGAGGCGTTCGGCTGTTGACCGCTTCATAAGGAGCACGGCAGCAGCACCATCTGAAATTTGGGAAGCATTTCCAGCGTGGATGCCGCCATCCTTTGCGAATGCTGGCTTGATCTTGCTCAAGCTCTCAGCGGTGATGCCAGGGCGGACACCATCGTCTTTCTTGACCTCGATCTCCTTGATATCTCCAGTCTTGGGGTCTTCCCACTTGACGGTAAGTGGAGCAATCTCCTCATCGAATAATCCAGCTTCTTGTGCCTTCAATGCCTTTTGATATGAAGATGCTGCGAAGGCATCCTGTGCTGTGCGGGTAATACCACGGTCCTTTGCCATCTTCTCAGAGAGGACTCCCATGGGTACTTTGCAGTTCTTGGCCTCTGGGTGAGAGTCGAGGAGTTCAGAGAATTCGGTAACGGCTCCTGGGCTGTATGGTAGGTTATGTTAGCATTGTTTTACATGCAGTCTCTCGTTGCATATCTTCATTGCAACTATCAATACTAAAAGTTGATACATACCCATACTGCAAACTCATACTCTCCACACCAGCACCAACACCGACCTCAATCATCCCACTACTAATCGCATTCGCAATATCCACACATGCCTGCAACCCACTACTACATTGTCTGTTCAATGCCTTCACCGCAGACGAAACTGGGAATCCTGCCGCCAACGCCGCCGCACGAAACTCCGTTGCTCCCCCACCAGGAGGAAGGACGGAACCAACGGCAATATCTTCGACGAGGGAGGGGTCAATCTGGGAACGTTCGATGAGTGATTTGAATGCGCCAGTGAGGAGATCTGCGGCTGCGGTGTCCTTGAAGCCACCCTTACCACCTTTGGTGAAGGCGGTGCGTAGACAGGCTGTTACTACGACCTGGGGAGAGGGTGTGTTAGTGAGTGGTTTTGTGCGAGAGGGGTGGAAGGGAATGAGGGTAGACTGGTACACGTACATCGTCTGGATTCTTTTGGAGGAGCTTTGCACGACCGGATTGTGCAGGAGTCGAGCCAGATAGGTGACCAGAGACCTGGGTAAGACGTTGCTTTGCTGTAGAACGTCTCTGTCAGCTTGTTTGTTCACCATGGTACTTGCACGAGGAAGACTAACCTGCAGACATTATGGCTAGATTCGTGATATGTGACGAGGGATATGAAGTGTAATGTAGAGAGATGTTTGGCAGGTTTGGACGATAGAGGATTTGTCCAGGAATGTTGTTATGAAGAAGAACAGAAAGGGAGATGGCGAGAAGTTGGACTGGTTTTGTCCTTGAAAGCCGCGAGCTTCACTAAGATGCCTCGGCCTAAATGGTGGCTGGTCATTGGATGGAATTGGCAAGGGTTTGCAGTGGCTTTCACATGTCTGCGGTGCCTCCCCCAAACCTGGGGATCTCGGGGGGCCTGCAGCTCGTCACACGCAACGAAAAGTGTCAAGTAATCTACTAATCATGGCAAAAGACGGATCCTTCTTTACATGTGATAGAGTAAGCGATTCATGTTTAGAAAGAAGAAATGATTATTAAAATAGAACAAGTTTATACTAATCAGATAATTGATCACTCCTCGGGCAAGAGAAGGAATTGTGAACATTAAAAGTTTTTGAATTGCCTAACAAACAGGAACGCCATGCCTTCATCTATCATCTAAAAGTATACCAACAAGGGTATATAACTCGTAACGAGCACTAACCAAACCGCAAATCAATCATCCGCCCTCTCTCCCATAGCACTTTCACGAAGAAGTCGCAGCCTCTTTCACAACTGGCTTTTCCACAGCCGACTCTTCCACAACTGACTTTTCTACAACTGCCTTTTCCACAGCTGGTTCTTCCACAGCTGGCTCTTCCACAGCTGGCTTTTCTGCAGCTGGTTCTTCTACAACTGCCTTTTCCACAGCTGGCTCTTCCACAACTGCCTTTTCCACAGCTGGCTCTTCTACAACTGCCTTTTCCACAGCTGGCTCTTCTACAACTGCCTTTTCCACAGCTGGCTCCTCCACAATTGGCTTTTTCACAGCCGGCTCTTCCACAACTGGCTTTTCTTCAACTGCCTTTTCCACAGCTGGCTCTTCCACAGCTGGCTCTTCAGTCTCCTCCTGCAAAACCCATCCCCTACACATCTGAACGGCCTGCTCCCACTTCTTGAACATCCCCTTGCTCTTCTCTGGCGAGATTTGACTCTCAAACACCGTCCTATCATCCTTATTAATCTCTTTCAACTCATCAAACTCCTTCCAGATATCCACCGCAAATCCAGCCGCGATTGCTGCTCCCAGCGCCGTAGTTTCGCGCATCACCGGTCGATCGACTTTAATGCCTAGGATGTTGGCTTGCGTTTGCATGGTGAGATCCGAGTTGGACATTCCACCATCAACCGCTAAGCTGCCGAGTTTGTGGCCAGAATCCTTCTCCATGGCGTCGAGGATGGCTTTGGTTTGGTAGCAAGTTGCTTCGAGAGTTGCGCGCGCAATGTGACCTCGTTGGGTATGGGCTGTAATTCCGACTGTTTTACCATTAGTAAAGTCTCTCCACCAGAGAAGCAGATTTCAAACTTACAGAGTGTTCCCTTCGCATCGTCAATCCAATAAGGAGCGAACAAACCACTGAACGCAGTGACGAAAACCACACCTCCATTATCCTTCACAGTCTCGGCCAACTCGGTAATCTTACTCGAATGTGCGATGAAACCCAAATTGTTCATCAAGAATTTGACACCCGATCCAGCTACGGCAACACTTCCTTCCAAAGCATAAACTGGCTTTCGCCCACCTCCGAAATCATACGCGACGGTCGCCAGAAGTCCGTGTGTTGAAAAGACAGGCTCGGTACCCACATTATATAGTAAGAAGCAACCAGTGCCATAAGTATTCTTTGCCTCTCCCGGGGAAAATCCACACTGCCCTACCAGAGCTGCGGATTGATCTCCCAAACATCCTGTGATGGGCAAACCCTCTAGGGCAGTGCTGGCTAATTTTCCAAAGGCAGTTTTGTCGGACGAAGGGACGATTTTAGGGAGGGTGAGATGTTCGCGATCGAACTTGAAGAAATCCAGAACCTTGTCATCGTATTGTAGGGTTCTCAAATTCATGAACATCGTTCTCGAGGCATTGGTTGTGTCTGTGACATGCACGTTTGCGTCCTTGCCTCCGTTCAGCTTATAGATCAGCCACGAGTCGATGGTGCCGAAGGACAGTCGTTTCTCATCGTACGCCTTTCGAACACTTTCTACGTTTCGGTACATCCAGAGCATCTTGACTCCGGAGGGGTACGTGGAGATTGGGAGACCACAAATATCTTGTAGTGTGTCTGCGCCTTCTCGTGCCTTGAGCTCGCGCACAATTGTGGTGGTCCTGGTATCGGGCCAAACAATTGCATTGTAAAGTGGTTCACCGGTGAGGGTGTCCCAGCAGACAGTCGTTTCTCGCTGGGTGGTAATTCCAATGGTTTTAATCTGTTCTTTCGTGTGACCCTGCTCTAGAAACTGTTGCGTCGCCGCATCGATGCAGTCGGAGACGGAATTGAACAATTCCAGAGGATCATGTTCGTGCCATCTGTACATATCAATTAGTATTTAGAAAACAGAGTGGAAGAAGTTCGCTTACCCTGATTCTGGATAAATATTTTCAAATTCAATTTGGTGGCTCGCGGCTGGGGTGCCAGTGCCATCGAAGATCAAAAAGCGAGAGGAAGTTGTTCCGCAGTCTATACTGCCAATGAACCACTTCTTCTCAATCTCAATTTCGGTCTCTGATACACCCCTGGGAAGATGACGCTCTATGAAGGCGGAAACGAAATTTTGTGTGCTGGTGGTGGTAGTATCTTCGACATGCTGTGTTTTTGTCTCAGGTTCCGAGATTTTGAGGGCATCTAGTGTGGGCAACGCAAAGGAAGGGGTTGCTGGCATGGAATCCATTTTGCGATTGCTCGTTGAGGATGCTTCTCGCGACCTCCTCTTTCGTTCTGATTGTCCTTGGACTGTAGCGTAGTAGGATACGCGCGTTACTGGCGATCTGTGGGCAGCTTGTGGAGTGGAGAGCGGGCGGCCGCAGAGAGAAAGGATAGAGGAAAGGCGCAAAGAGAGGAGACGAAATCGGGATGGAGGCTTGAGAGAGAGCAAGTAGATGAAGAGTTAGAAATAGTTGGAATGTGTGTGTGCGCAAGGTAAGAGGGAGGAAAGGGACTGATATCATAAAAGAAGGAAGGGGATGCGACCTCCTTGGGTCCAAGCAACGACTACGAGTGAGTGCTAGACTTCCTCACTTGTTCCGCTGCCCGCCCCTCTCCCTCTCTCTCTCCGGTAACCCCCCATTATTATTAGTGGTTTCTAATACTGACCATCTGCCTGTGACCGTCAGGAATAGGCGGAATTGGCAAGGGGATGGGTCGAAAAGGGTGCAGAAGGAGGGGTGGTGGAGGGGCAGCTTGCAGCGAGCGTCTGCGGGTTGGTGGAGGTGAAGAGCTTGGGTCTTGGATTTCGTGGGACAATTCTTCCGTCGATCTCTCTGACCAACCACCCACCACCAACAAGCGTGAACATCCCTCCCGATCCCAACGTCATATTTTCTTGTGATTTTTCGCTGGATGGATTTATTCCAACTTTTATTACTTACAAGTACGTCAAACATTTTGTAGGTAGATCCTGAACTGGATGAGGATCTTCATCATAATCATTACGTCGCGGCTGAAGAGAGAGAGAGAGAGAAAAGAACGAAGAAAGAGGTGCAGTGGTGATGTGAATGAAGTATGTGAAGCTCCTCTCCTCGCCTCTGCTCTTCTCCTCAACACCAATTTTCCCCTAATGTTTTTTTTCGCTATGAATTCTGCCGGTCTTCGGCCTAGAATCCGAGGTTCACGCAGGTCCGTGTTCGCCTCCATCTCCGAGATGCTCCGCTGTGCGCGTTCTAGATCTCGGAGAACATCCTATTCGCAGATTCTATTTTCAATTTGACGTGAGCGTGACTTCGCTTAACTCATCCCAGAGGTCTGGGCTCGCGGCCACAACCTCCTCTCTCTTCGACGGTTTGACATTGTCAAGGTGTTGTGTTCTTCAAAGAGAATCAGATCATCACATCTATTCTTGGAATCGAGTTGTGCCAGAGATCCGGATAGTATCTACAGTAGGTCGACTCAGCAAATCTATCTTTTTGACCATGTCAAGGTGTTGTGTTCGTGGGAGGAACTTACGGTACCTCCTCTACAACAGCCACCTGTGGAGTTTTCAGGAAGCCTTTCCCATAACCGATGCTGACACACGCACAGCACGTCGTAAGTGCTTCCCAAATAATAGAATGGTAAGTCATTCTCTCAAACGAGAAGATTTTGATTCCTCTGTACTATTGAGATAATT
Source organism: Tetracladium setigerum (assembly GCA_031472005.1). NCBI lineage: Eukaryota > Fungi > Ascomycota > Leotiomycetes > Helotiales > Tetracladium > Tetracladium setigerum. Next base: position 3,540,674 of record PZJY01000002.1, read on the forward strand.
GGAGAGTGATTACCACCGCGGAAGTAGAATGCATACAGGTCAAGGACCTCGGTCACTCTGTCATTCACTCCAAGGACTCAACCACTGCGATGAAGGACCGAAGTCGGACAGTTTCGATTTGCCATTTTGTACAGCTCTTTTTCGAAATTCTGTTATGTGTACATGTTTGTAACTTGGGATGACCAAAGAAGTCGAAAAGAAATGCTTCCATCATCCTCTACATGTTTTCGCAGATGTTACATTTTGGATCCTTTTTCGGACCTCCCACATTTCCTATTTCTCTACATCCCTTCCGCCAATCTAAGCACAATCTTCATTCTCTAAGGTAGGGTTCATCATCTACCCTCCTATAGAAGAGCAGGAATTTCCAATCATCACACCAACTCTTCCTTGCCGAATCCGAATCCGGTGTCATTTTCATCGAAGAAGTCGCTGCCCGAACCGGATTCTGTAATATCGCCGTCGGGACTCCAGGTTGGAGTAGTCATAAATGTTCCTTACTGTATCGCTGTGTTGCTGTTTTCGTTGTCTTTGATGTTCTTGCCATCCAAGTGGAAGGTTGCGATCCTTCTTTCTCATCTCCAATCTCAACAACTACAAACTCTGTCCCTTGCCAAATACTCAATTCATTCATCACCCCCCTTTAACTAAATCACTCCCCCTCCGAATCATCAAGCAACATAGGATCGCTCCACCAACTCGGCCTCGGCAACCCCGACTCTCGCTCCTCCTCCCTCTCCAACCTCTCCTTCTCATGGAATTGTCTCCGTCTCAGATCAAGCAGATGTCGATGTTCACGCTCGTCATCATCAACCTTCCTCTTCTTCCGCACCTTCAATGACACAGGATCAATCACATATCCCTTTCGTATCCGACTAGGAAGAGGCAGTGTTCCGCTTTCGTTGAAAAATTGTGTATACTCATCATCAACAGTACCGAATGGCCCCGCACTGGGAACAAAACATCCACTGAGAAAACTCCGTTCACTCGGTTCCGCCGATGATGGTACTTGATCGTCGTCGTCGACGACATTTGAGTGTATGGCGGGGCGGTCGCTGCTGGCATTAGTCAAGCGATTAGCGAGGATCATTCTCAGAAGATCGCTATTGCTATTTCTATTTCTATGTCTGTTATTTGAACAACTGGCAGAGCGTCGCCGTGCGAAATAGGCTGCTCGGCGTTTGCCCTTCGGTGGGCGGGCTCGTCGCCATGAAAGGATACTTTGTGGTGCTTTGGTGGTGTAGCGGAGGGAGGGCCGGGGAGGAGAGGGGTCTCGGTAACCACCGAGAGAGTAGTCTTCTTCGTTGTCGTCGTAGTCCGGGCTGTTTGGATGTTTGGACTCGAAGAAGCGTGATCTGGTGAGTTCGGAGAGGTCGATGGTCATTTTGGCGCCGATGGGTGGGGGGGCGTTGGCGCTGTGGGGTGGCAGTGGTTGTGACCCATTTTGAAGAAAGATCTATCTGACTATCTGGATGAAGGGGGTTGGTTTGTTTGAAAGAGTTGAGGGGGAAATTTCAAAGGGGGATAAAGTCTGAAGACTTGAAGAATGGATAAGTTGTACTTTAAAGGATTGAGATGTTGTAAGTTGAATATTCAAACTTAGTATCGGAGCAGAATGATTCCAATGCGCAGAAAGAGAAACAGTAAAATAAAAAAAGTCGAACAAGGGGAGGAAGGATGTATAGATTTTATACCTCTCACTCATTGCATCTTGAAAAGCCAAACCATTCACTACCTTTGCTCCAGTCCAGTTCAGAAGGCCTAAAGCAGATCTAACGACTAGTGCCTCGGCCCTAGCCAGTTGGCAATTCTCCATTCATTGACCATGATTCCCCAGACCAAACCAAAATCCTACCTTCAAGAAACCTAATCTCATAAATCTTGTAAAGGCTTCCGTCGACGGACTCATTGTTCAAATTTAGTCATTTGAAGATCAGGTATTTGGGGCGGGGTGGCTACCGTCAGTAGCTTGCTTGAGATACGTAACAAGACACTAGCTGAATATCAGCTAGTAAAGAGAGAAACGTTTGCTAGAACCTATGTAAGTCGGGTATAGTAATTCAGTCGGGTTAGACGTGAGAAGCGGCGTGTCTAGTTTGGTTTTGATAGCGAGTGTAAGGGGAGTTAGAATGTTGAGATATTTCAGCTGTTCTGGGAGGTCACCTGCCTAAGGTACTCTTCAGTACTATGAAGTTCAGTCTAGTGTTATTAAGATATGACTTGTTCAGTTTAGGCAAAATATGCCATTCATAGCGTTCCAGCTAGCAGTAAAGCTGAAAAATAGGGTGGTAAACAATAGTGTAGCAGAACTTTAGGAGATGCCAGATGTGTGCAAACAACAACTTTGACCATGCGAATAAACCCTCACAAAGATATAAAGAGATCACAGAAGAGTCCTGAACTTTTGTGGATGAAAATTTCCATTCCAAGCTACTTATCAGCTATATTGTTTCGTAGAATATGTAATGACCGTGGTAGAATAAAGAATAGAAATGTTCTCTCGTTTGCCAAAATCCATTCCTCTGTCCGTCAAAAATCATCAGTCTTGCATCCTTTCTTCCTCTCATTCATCTGACCATTTACGCATGCTATCACTCAAATAGTCACTTCCACTAAGACACCATCTCCCTTCTCGCGCTGGCAAGGTGTTTGAATCCTGCCATATTGAACTTTTGGAAGTTTACTCCCCCTTTCCAAGAAGTACCAAGTTTGCAACATTCATAACCGTGATTATCAACCAAATCACAATCGCAACGCCCGTAGTAAGCCAGTTATTCTTCATCTTATAGCCGTCTTCCACTGGCGTCTCATTCGTACTATTTTCCGTGACCTCATTTTCATCTCTCGAATCAAGCGATCTGACAGTCATGTACTTATTGCGACAAGTAAAGTAGATTAGCGGCGCACATATGAATGGAAGCGCAATACTGAGTGCAACTTGAGAGCCATTCAGGGCAGCAGAGAGTCCTGGTCGTCCGACTGCTCCGGCAATAATGATACTGGGAGTGATGCTAATGCTTCGGGTGATGAGTCGTCTCATCCAGGGAGCTACTTTCCAATTTAAGGCCCCTTCGGAGACCATTTGTCCTGCGATGGTACAGACAATACCAGCGGATATCCCGGAGAGAAGGAGAGCGAGTGCGAAGATTGTACCAGCCGCTGGAGCAATGCTTGAGGACAGAAGATCGTGAATACCGAAGAGATCTGCTTCTTCGGCGTTTGTGCCGGAGAGGGAAGCTCCTGCTGTGATGAGGATCGCTGAATTGACGAATAGAGCGAATGTGAAAAGGGAGATAGCGATCTCTAGAATGGAGTATTTGAGGCAGAACTTGATGGCTGGAAGAGAAGGGTAATAGATCTCTTTGTCTTCGTTAGCTGTTACATGCCATTCTTCGGCGTGACCTGCGCCGACATCATAGTCGTGGAGTCGCGATTGAACGATACCACTACCAAGGTATAGACTGTGTGGCATGACCGTCGCACCGAGAATTCCGCAGGCTTGGTAGAGACTAAGTTTTTGTTAGTGAAACGGTCTGGCATGGAAGCGAGAGACATGGCCCTACCCTTTGGACTCCACAATTGCACCAGATGGAAGATATCCACGGAACACTTCTCCAATGGGAGTGTCCTTGATCAAACTCAACTGAATGCAGAAGCAAATCACTACTCCTAAAACTAGGAACATGACAAAGCATTCGAAAGCTCGAAGCCCTTTCATACTTCCGTTCGGTTTGTAGAAAATCAAGATGAGAAGAACATCAACGATAGAGATAGCACATCCAGCAACCAAGGGTATCTGTGGTATCAAAAGATTGATAGCAATTGCAGTGCCAATGACTTCGGCAATATCAGTCGCAATAATCTGTTGATCATTAGCACTTTAATACTGGAATTTTTCAAAGAAAACCTACAGCTCCTTCAGCCATGATATATAGAAATATATTGAGCCACTTTGGTAGGAAGGCCTTGCATGCTTCGGCAAGATTGAGTCCGCTGACACTGCCAAGCTTGATACACAAGCTCTGCAAGAAAATAGCAAAGATATTCGACATCAAGATGATGAATAGAAGCTTGAATCGATATGTTGCACCAGCCGCAACATCGGTAGCATAGTTTCCCGGATCAATATAAGCCACTGAGATCTACATCCCACCACACCAAACGAATTAGACTTCAAGAATCCATTTGGCATTGAATAAGGTACGCTGGGAATTTGGACGGTCGCTCACCATGAACCCAGGCCCAATAAATTTGGAGTAATTAATTAAACCACTTCTGACTTTCATGAATGTTTTCGACATCCAATTGGCCTCTTCTCCGCGCCCATTCTCCCCTCCCTCCCCGTGGTGGCCCACATCCTCAATGGCCACCCCCTTCCCTCCCACCTCCTTCTCCCCCTTCTTCCTGGGCGCATCATTGTCCGGCGATGCATCCACAGCATCTTGAATCTCGCTACTTGCCAATCTCCTCAAAACACGCGAGTTTGCTTTTCCATTGAGATCTTCTCTCGTGGTGAGATCAGCTGAGAGGGAGCTGGGATTCTGATTGTACCCGTCACTCTCGGGTGGCTCATCGGTTCGAGATGGGCAATTCATCGTGAATTACTTGTTGTTTTGATTTTCAAGAAATACAGATTCCCTGTCCTGTAGGTAACCTCTATTTTCCTGTTGTCAATTGTCCAAGAAAACAAGACGGAAGAAGCTTTGAAGGGATGTGGGGACGGAGGACTTCTTAAAAGCTTGATGGCCCTAGTTGAGTAACTGGCGGGGAAAAACGGTGTGAGAACGCGAACGAGAACCAGAACAAGCAATCATGGGCAGCCTTGGCACACCCGGAACTCACACCTGCCGTCAACAAGCTCCTTCAAAGCTGGGAACCAAGATATCGGAAATGGAATGAATGCGGGTAAGATTTCGGCAGATGGATTCCTAGCTAGGTATTGCTGAGTCGCTGACAGAGCGTGAATAAGAAGATGTGGAATCATCATCGTAGTAATAGTAACAAATAGAATTCATACGCCTCAGTATTATCTTGCTTGGTAGGTTAGGACGACGACAATCGAGCTACAGTACCCGAGTGCTTGCACCCGATGTGTCACAACCGCAAAGAGACCGAGAATGTTTGCAAACGTGGCCAATGACTGTGCAGCATGATAGCCAATAGACTTTGTTTGTAGAGTGACATGGTGTGCTTATATCTTCTGTTTGCATGTGTACCTCCGTAACCAGGTGATAATATCTCAATACGGTGAATTATGAGGTATGCTTTTGGCAAACTCGTGAATGACAGAATGGGAGTTGTCAGTTTATTACTTTTTCCGTCCTCGCTTCCAACTTCCCACTGTGTAAAAGCAACAGCCTGACCAGAAACAAGAGAAGGAAGATGCGTCGGCCTCACATCAGCTAGGAAAGGTTAATCTGAAAGGCTTGCTGAGTTAATACATGATCTATCTGTGCACCAGCAGGCACGTTATAATTCCTATGTCGATCGAGGGCCAAACTATGGCATCCGTGTAGCAACCTCCAGCAATTAGATGGGAGAAGGACCTCTGAAAAAATAATATCCTCCATCAGGAAGAAAGTGCCAACGCCATGATCCATGCAACGCCAACGCAAATTTTGATGTCCTCCAAGAATACAACCCATATAATACTTCCCTCACATGCCCTTAGGATCAGAAACGTCCAGGTTCAAGTACGCCTTTTGCAACGCTTTCTTCGCTCGGCCATCTTGCTCCAATACAGCAACCCAATCGCGTAATTGCACTTTGCTACCCTTTGGCTGATCTTCTCTCCATTGCCCAAGTCGTCGAGCTGCGTCCTGGGTTAACCGTTCTGGAGCAGGAGGTTGAACTGGCCCCCAGGAACAGCAGGAAGTCCACTGGTTGTCAGACGGCCTGGAGTACTTGCACCACTACCTGGGGCAGTTCCTCCACCTGTCATCCAGCTGTACTTCTTCTTTTTGCCGAAAAGGCTACTTCCACCGCCAAGGAACTGTGCAGTGGTAACATTCGCGGCCGCGTGGGTTGCAGCGTCCGTAGCCTTCGATTCTTGTTTCTTTTTTAGCTCCTTTTTCGTTGGTGCCTTTTCCAAATTCTCAGCAGCAACAGCACCAGGTGTGCCCGGAGCTACCGAGCCTTGCCGAGGGACAGACTCTCCGGCAGCGCGAGCCTGTCGTTTCTTCAACCGGGCTTCCTCAAAGTCACGCTCTTTCGTTGCAGCCGTTCGAAGAGCAGTCACAACCTCATTAGGAATCTGGACTTTGCCAGCGGTTTTCTTACCATCCACGAGGGGTGAAGGGGTGACGGTGGTTGAGGAGAACGATCCTGGAATATGTTAGTATAACTCCTCAAAAACAATCCTTTGATTGGACCGTACGTTTGAGTGGAACCGAGGGACTGATTGCACTTTCCCACCCAGCTCGCACTGGTCCATCTTCCACGGCATTCGAGGTCGAACCACCAGCCTCAACCGCTACGTCTGCCCACTCTTCCGGAATGATACCATGAGATCCAGTCTGACGTCCACGAGATAGCTTAATCGAGTCCTCAAGTAGTTCTCGCAGGCGGTGCTTGAGAGAAATGGATAAAAGTGCTGCTTGATCGAGGACTTGCGTGTCTATTGGGATGAAGGTGCCATTGACTACCACCATGCTTGCGTCAGGACCATTTATAGTTCGATGCTTAACATCCCGAGCAAATGTATCTGGCGTCTTGAACTCTCCCATGTTTTTGTTATGATCCCACTTCAGGCCTAACCCATGCTTCAGAGCCACATCGGCCAGCTTCTTGTGCATTACCCCACCATTTACAAACTGCTCCCGAAGCTCTCTATTTCTAGAAACTGCAAGATCATGAGCAGAAGCTTCCCAGGCTTTGTCTACCATCTTCTTAAGATACTCCTCTTGCGTCTTGGTATCAGCTACCTCTGCAGTTGTATTTGCAGCTCCGGCTCCGTAGAAAGATGCTTCATCACCAGGGGGGAATTGGGTGAAGCTATGGCCAGCAGAGATCGTGCCCGAATGAGAACCAGATTGCTGCGAATTGAAGGAGGTGTTTTGTATTTGGAACATATATTGCTCCTCTTCTTGTAAATTTACCCCAGTTCCGCCCAGAACATCCATTGGATCAACCTCGTCCCTCAACTTATCGGCAGGCTTTAATGGAGGGCCCATCACGCCTGATTGCTGTGGAAGCATCGCATAGTTATTGTAGTTGCCTTGTGGAGGTGGTTGGTTGTGGTTTTGCTGGCTGTGATTGGGATGGCCCAGAGGGCTCGGAAACGACGAGTTTTGGAAGCTCTGCGGTTGTCGTTGGGAGATGGGGATATTCATGGTTGGAGTGTTCCCATTGCCGTAAGGTGTCGAGTAGGAAGGGGTCGGTGAAGGTGCCAAAGGTTGAGCGTAAACGCCCGGTGGAAGTTGTACATTTGAAAAATGAGGAGAGGCATGCGCTGATCCGTTCGGACTCATTCCGTAAGGAGATGGGGAGTAAGGTGTAGAGGCTTGTTGCGGGTGAAGCTGGGGGTGGGCGCCTGGGTTCGAGTTTGGATTTATAGTCGGGTTGGGAGAGAGCTTCTGTCGCTTGCTTGGGGGTTGTGTAAACTGCTGTGGATGCGCTGTTGGATGTGACGGCGGCAGCGATGGCGAAACAATGGGACTTGGAGAGTGTATGTTTTGCGGTTGAGGAGGAGAGTAGGGCCGTGGAGGATGAGCGGCATAGTGCTGCTGTTGCTGGGGAGGAGGCTGTGGTTGAGCCATCTTGCCGTTGCTTCTTAGTTGTTTCCTTTGTGAAGTCTCCACCAGATCAAGGAGGCGCAAAGCCCGACCTTTCTCAACGCGCCCTTTCCATGCGCAGATCAACGACGTATTAGAGTTTCCCAGTAGAGCCTTTGTTTATCTGCTAGTAGTTGCGCGACTTCGAGGGATGCCGGGAGTTGATGTTGGGCGTGTCAAGATGTGACGGCAAAGAAAGACGAGTCTCCCTTCGAAAGAGCATTCGCGAATGCTTGGCACGAGGCCAAAAGGCTGCAGCTTACCTAAGCTGGGCGACCTTCACTTTCGACTTCATCCCTTCCTATTCAACTTGATGTTTTGATGTTGACTTTACCTACGTAACTACAGTATGGTCGTACTCATCAGCACGCGCAATCAAGCTCACTAATACTAACAATCTTTTGGCCAGCGACAAGGACCTTTAGAGCATTGCCAATTGATACAACAATCTGCAAGGCAGCCCTTGGACACAACCACAAACATTCTATGGGAACTGTTTTTTAAGAGCGCAGTAGAAGCATGGCGACAAAGCGCAAAGCCGCAGCGATGGCTGCCGTCGATGAAGAGCCAGTAGATCCGGCTGATGAGTTAATGTTTTTAAACCTGGGAGGTGGTTGCGAAGTTGGCAGATCATGTCACATCATACAGTACAAGGGCAAGACGGTCATGGTGAGTACCTAGTCCATTATCTCTGCCAACCAAGAGAAGAAGCTTTCCACTGACAATCAACTTTTATAGCTTGACGCTGGCCAGCATGCTGGGTACGAAGGTCTTGCCTCACTCCCCTTCTACGACGATTTCGACTTGAGTACCGTTGATGTACTTCTCATAAGCCAGTAAGCGATCCACATTTTGTTTATCCCCAATCGATTCATCAGGAGGAAGGGAATATGGCATCGTTTTATCACCTGTTGAGAATAACAAATACATCATCATGGATGTAGAGTACTCTTTATACCCTCCCGAGATCAGTCATGTATACAGAACCAATGCAAAACCCATTTACCTACACGGCTACAAGTCTTGATTCTGTGAAGATCTCCCTCAGCGTGTTTTACATGATCCCAATCCCCCATTTCCATGCCAGCACAAAATCTGATTTTCCAGTACGGCGTATGCTAATCATCCTTAGTTTCCATATCGATCATGCCGCTTCCCTTCCATACGTGTTAGCAAAGACCAATTTCAAAGGACGCGTCTTCATGACTCATCCGACAAAGGCAATATACAAATGGCTCATCCAAGACAGTGTTCGAGTTGGGGGAGCTTCTTCATCTTCACAACCGGTCTATACCGAGGCAGACCACTTGTCAACGTTTCCCATGATCGAGGCAATCGATTACCACACCACACACACCATATCTTCCATTCGAATCACGCCCTATCCAGCTGGCCATGTTCTCGGAGCTGCTATGTTCCTCATCGAAATTGCCGGGCTCAAAATCTTCTTCACTGGGGACTACTCGAGAGAAGATGATCGACATCTGGTTTCTGCAGAAGTACCGAAAGGCGTCAAAATTGATGTGCTGATTACCGAATCTACCTATGGTATCGCTTCACATATCCCAAGACTAGAGCGTGAGACAGCACTCATGAAATCTATCACTGGTATTCTCAACCGTGGCGGTCGAGTGTTGATGCCTGTTTTCGCACTCGGCAGAGCGCAAGAATTGCTTTTGATTCTTGACGAGTATTGGGGTCGGCACCCGGAATACCAAAAGATACCCATCTACTACGCCAGTAATCTCGCTCGGAAGTGTATGTTAGTCTACCAGACCTACGTCGGAGCAATGAATGACAACATCAAGAGACTTTTCCGAGAGCGAATGGCAGAGGCAGAAGAATCCCACAATTCTGGTGGGAAAGGCGGCCCTTGGGATTTTAAATACATTCGATCATTGAAAAATCTAGATCGTTTTGATGATGTCGGCGGATGTGTCATGCTAGCAAGTCCTGGTATGCTTCAGAATGGTGTCAGCAGAGAGCTACTTGAGCGCTGGGCACCAAGTGATAAGAACGGTGTTGTGATCACGGGTTATAGTGTTGAAGGCACAATGGCAAAGCAAATCATGCACGAGCCAGAACAGATTCAAGCCATTATGTCGAGAAGTAATGGTGGTGCGAGACGAGGACCTGGTGGAGCGGAAGCCGAAAAAGTCATGATACCAAGACGTTGTAGTATCCAGGAGTATTCTTTCGCTGCTCATGTGGACGGGGTTGAGAATCGTGAATTCATCGAAGAAGTTGGTGCACCAGTTGTGGTAAGTTCTCCTTCCTCCCCTCCTCTTTCCTATTGAAACCTACAAGGATATATATTAATGTAAACCATAGATTCTCGTCCATGGCGAACAACACAACATGATGCGTCTCAAATCCAAACTCCTCTCACTCAACGCCGACAAGACCAACAAAGTCAAAATTTACAGCCCCCGCAATTGTGAAGAAGTACGCATCCCCTTTCGCGCTGACAAAACCGCCAAAGTGGTTGGGAAACTGGCCACTCTGCCACCTCCCGAGAACGATTCGCAATCTCATCTCATTACCGGCGTGTTGGTGCAGAACGATTTCAAGATGTCGTTGATGGCACCCGAGGATTTACGCGAATATGCGGGACTAACAACTACAACTATTACGTGTAAGCAGAGAATGACGCTAAGTGCCGCTGGGGTGGAATTAATTCGCTGGGGCTTGGAAGGGACTTTTGGACATATCGAGGTGCTGAATGAAAGTAAATCGGCGAACGGAGACACGCATATGAACGGTTCATCCGAAGAAGCAGACGAGGAAATTTCCAGCGCCTCAACTGCTTACTTGGTCATGGGCTGTGTGATTGTCCGCCACCGAAACAATGGGGAGGTAGAGCTCGAGTGGGAGGGTAACATGCTAAATGACGGCATTGCAGATGCCATCATGGCTGTTCTCTTTTCAGTTGAAAGCAGTCCAGCTGCTGTGAAACGTATGTAAATCCTTTCTCTCTATAAAAGCCAATCTGAACTGACATTTGACTCCAGAATCATCAAGCAAACACACCCACACCCACTCCCTCCCAACCCGCAACCTTCACGCCAATCTCTCACCTACCGAACGTCTCGAGCGCCTCTTCATGTTCCTTGAGGCACAATTCGGCGCCGACAACATCTCTCCCATCTCCATTCCTCGCCTCCCATCACAGACCCAACAAGCCCAGCTTCCTGAATCAGAAGATTCAACCACCGACGAACTCACAGAACTCCAAAATTTCGAAATTGCACGGTTACATAAACTTGGTATTCCAGTGCCTGGGGTGGAGATTAAAGTGGATAAGAGTGTTGCGAAGGTGTGGCTGGAGGATTTGGAGGTCGAGTGTGCGAATAGGGTGTTAGAAGATAGGGTGAGGAGGGTGGTGGAGAGGGCTGTGGAGGTTACTGCTCCGCTATTTGAGACTTGAGGTATTGGGTGCAATTTGGTCCTGGAGTTGGTTTTGGCGATGTAATAGATAGTCAAGGATGAGGATGAAACTAGGAGGGCGGCGCTCTTTTCCTGCAATAAAAGTAGTTAGCTAGGAATTATACTACCAAGATTGATTGGGGACCTGTGCAAGATTTTGGGTTCTATCATTCTGATGCGTCTCTTGTGTAATTCGGATATGTCTTTTTCTCGTTCGCAATAGAAAGGTATCAACAGTCATCCACATTGTTCGGAATCCTCATGTAGATGCACTTTGTATATCGCATAGCTTAGAAAGAACGATGAGGGAAAGATACATAAATTATACCAATTCCTGCGCTACCAGAAGAAAATCATAACGCACAAAGATTCATGTTGAAGGTCATGTCCATTTATTCATCTCGAAAAGAGCAACTGCTTGCTACCCAGGTAACTTTTGTTATAAAACACCGTCCAGTAATTCCCAATCGCAAAGATATCCACCTCTCGAAGAGAAGTAAGAGCACACTCTCCTTATTCATGGATACCAATCAGAACCGCAATGCCCCAAAAGCCACCATTCGCATTCTTGAATGGATTGCGTGCCGCTGGAGCAGCTGCCGCAGATGAGGAAGCTGCCACAACTAGGCTAGTACATGGAGTGAGAATCTTCTGCTCTCCCCAAAAGCATAGACCAGTAGCAGTGGTAAGGATAGGTTTGCCGGTTATGGACGAATGAACTTCAGACAGGGTCATAGTGATGGTGTGGGTCTTTGTGATAGATCGGATTTCGGTTATGGTCGTGGTACTGACGTTTGCCGACTGTTTTATCTGTTTAGTAGAGGTCATAAAGCGGGTAGAAGAATTGTACTTACGTTGATAATGCCACCGCTGTGGTTGTGGGTGAATTGCAGAGTGCTGACCTTTGGGACACAAGGTTGTGGATTGAGACCGACAGGATGGATGAGATTACCAATGCAGACCTCTCTAGAGGCAGTAGTCACAACGAGTTTAGCAGTGGCAGAGATGAGGGACATTGGTACCGCAGAGGCACTGGCAGTAGCGAGCACTCGAGCAGAGACGCTGGCGGTGGTGGAGGAGGAAGCGGCTGGAATAACACCATCGGAAGCTGCGCTTGTTAGTCAAGAGCTTGAATTAGGACAGGATAACACATACCAGTGGCAAGAGCCACAAAGGCGCAAATGAAAAGCAGAACCCGATGAATCGCAAAGGCAAACATCTTGAGTGTTTGGGTTGCTGGCTTCTGGTGTTTGATTTGAGTCAGCTTTTCGCGCTGTGATGATGTGGAAAGACGGAGAGACTATCCGCCATGCTACTTTTGTTATAGGCTTGCAATTGAATGGGCAGTGGGCTGTTGAAAGTACCGACGTGTGAAGCGCGCTCAAGAGGAGGGAATTGCCTACTTAGAGATGAAGAAAGTCGCTGACGACCGATCTTTGAGATGCGATCTTTGAGATGCGATCTTTGAGAGAAATGGAAACACGTGGCGTACTGTAGTCTGAGGGTTGTCGGATGTAGATGATGGAGGTTGTGGAGGTTGTGGGGGTTGTGAGGTGGACTTGATGTAAACAAGTCGGCAAAAATATATCCTCTCAAATTCTGGGACCCACCCATGACTGCTCTAGCAACCCAAAAAATGTCCAAATATTGTCCATTCCTTGACGATCAATTAAACAACTCTGTTAACGCCTCTTCAAACTATTCCCAGGATTGTCAAATGTCATTGATTTCCCGCTTAAGGTATCCAACTTGTGGTGTCAGCCTTTTGCGTGCATCCGTGAATGCATTACACAATTGAGTACATGACAAAATCTCGAAAGGAATTCACTGTTGATTTACAGATCTCTTTGCTTTTAGCAACCCAACTGCCTTCATCTGCAAGAGAATACTGTAAAGAAGGGGGATCGCGCAAACAGCACGTCTCCACTAAGCGAGCCTAGCGTGTCCTGCGTATCCAGAGAGAAGGAGAAGTCTCCTTGCTTGCAAAATGGGACTCAGTTTCTCGTCTTTTCTTTCTTACCCGCAACGTATATGCTCGTTTTCTATTCTTTATCGAAATCTCTCTCAGTCTTGAAGGTATGTCCATTTGCACCAAGGCTACTGGGTGCAAACTGGGAAAGTGCTCCTGCTGCTCCTCGTCAAAGCGAGTGCTCAAACTTCCTCGCATATGTTTTTGCCTTTCTTTCAAAACTGCCCTTACTGAAGAGGAAACCGGGGTTTAGATTTCAACGAATGTTCGTCTTAACCGCAAGGCCAGAAACCAACATCTTTTCACCCTTTCAATTCCCAAGAAAGCAGAATGACTCGATGGAGGTATATTAAAGCAAACAAAAATTACAAAAATTACAAGAGATTCCAGAATTTTGCTGACAAGAGAAATAGAGGCACATAATATAGAAGACAAGTTAAGTCAAAAGTTCTCAGAAGTTCTTCTCCTACCCAGATTTCGAAGGTCAACTTCGTCTAGGCAGAAAACTGTGGTCAGTTTGTGCAATCTCATATTGAGAAGAGGCCTAATTTGAATGGCAACGATAACCCCAAAGAGATAACGATTGCCTTTGCGGGCTTCCGCAACACATTAACGGTATTTATGTGTGCATCCGTAGTCTTTGTTTATCGTCTTCCCATCCTTGGCTAGCTTGTCAACGTAGCTATAGAGCTATGAAAGCCTTCGAGCCAATTGCAAGAGACAATGGCGGCTGGTCCGACAAGTTGCGGTCCCTGGAAAGAGCTGTTGCTATTCAGTGATGAGGTGGGACTGTGCAATTTCGATTATTATTGGAAAAACCCGGAATATGAGCAGTCATAAAGCGTAGGGAGTGTGCTTGTAAATTTTGAAATTGGATTGTAGTCCGAAAGGGATGTAGGAAAGTCGTTGAGGGATGTCATCGAGGTCGAAAGGAAGAAGGTTAAACAGACCCCCACACTTGGCGGAATGTTGTGTCATCCTGTCCATCCGTCCCTCATATTATCAAATTTGTTCAAACTCCATTAATTACGAACATTTCCTATATTATTGTTCGTCTCTGCCACGGATCGAGATCGTGTCCTCTGACTCGTTCCAATCTGACCAGTTGGAAAAGGTAAGATGGCATGGCCATATCCGTGAAACAACATTCAGCTACTTAGGTTGGTAGGTACTTTCCGTCAAACCTTCATCTTCTGAAGCCGCACGAGAGCACATACAATCTATAACAACCAACCACCCAAAGAGCAATCACGTTCGGTACAAGGGACTTTGGACTCAGGATTCGTTGTTAACTGGTTATTCAAGCATTCAGATGCCTACTTCAAGCGTACCAGAGCTGCTGAATAGTTATCCACATACCAACGACGTGCCCAATGTCTGCCACGATTTCCACCACTGACACAGCGCAAGGCGCGAAGGTGTCGCCTTCAATACACATCGACAATGAGGAATACCCAATCATAGAAGTACGAGCGACTGGCGACATACTGCTAGATGTGGCCTTCGAGAATACCAACTCCTGCAACAAATCCATTCCTGCAGACACCATACGACTACTGCGTGCCTCGAAGTCGCCAATACCTTCTGCGCGAGTCTTTTACAGAGTCCGCTTGGAAACACTGAAGAAGCAGTCTCGATATTTCTCCCATCTATTCGGACCAAACTTCGCAGAGGGGGCCGCCATTACAGAAACGTTTGGGAGGCTTACGAAGCTGGGACTGAATCCGACAGAGGTGGCGGCGGACGAGCTCCCCCGCGTTAGAATCGTGGATGAAGATGGTGCTACAAAGACTCTCGGAAGGGAGTCTGTGTTTAGAGATATGCTCAGCATAATACACGGTGCCGTAGGTCTTCTCTGTAAATTAATGCTACAACTAAAAGCAATACTAATTATTTCGTAGGAACATTCTACGAAGCCAATCACAACCAACACTCTAGCAGTCTTGACAGTCATGGCGGATCGCTACAACACACTTCCTTCGGTTACTCGATATGTGCAAAAGACTTTTGCGAGTTTTAAATACCCAGCTACGGTTGATAAAAATGCGGAGGAGATACTGCGCCAGAAGATTCTCATTTTCTACCATACCCAACAGATGATGCGTTTCGCTGCGGCCACTAAAGAGTTGATATCAAGAGGATCAGTGAGATGGACAGGTATTGAGGATAATAACCCTCTCTACCAGACTACTTGGTGGGATTTACCGCATGGTCTTGAAGGTAATTCAACCCATCCCATCGACGACACAGTATCTAACAACACCCCGCAGCCGAACTCGCCCACAGGAGGGCACTCCTTCTCCGCACTATTGCCTCCATACAAATGCAATTCCTCGCCCTCTATTCCTCCCGAGACCGTCAATGTAAGCTCGGCTACGACTCTAGCTCAAGCTGTGACTCCTTCCAACTCGGGGAAATGGTTAAATTCCTATCGAAAAAGAGTCTTTTACATCTCGTTCCTCTCCAAGCCGTCTCCCCGGAAGACACAGATTACATCTGGCCAGAAGCCTACACCGGAGACGTCGAGGCTCTAATCGGCATACTGCGTCAGTGTCCCAGCTACCAGATCGATTCTCACCACAAGCACTGCGGCCTACGCAACAAGCTACTACCAGCACTTGACTACATCAAAGGGTGCATCGATTCCGGTCTTGGTATTCGCCTTCTCACGCTGAAAAGTGGTGATGGGGGTAGCACGCACGAATCTTGGATTCCGAAGGAGACTAAAGAGAAGAAGAGCTTTTGGGTAGGGAATGAAGATGTGGGTGAGAGGGAAGGGACGAAGACTTTTGTCTTTTCGAAGGCGAGGAGTGGGGAAAGGTGGGATGCGGATTTGAGTTCCGGGGAGATTATGAAAGCGAAGGCGTTGTTTACTGCCGATTCTTGGGATTGGCTGTTAGAGAGTGGTGAGGAAGCTGTTGGGTGGAGGAGACCAACGTACGGGCTCGGAATAGCTCCTCGGAGTACAGAAATGAGACAGTAGATTTGGTATATACAAATAGAAACATTTCAGACAGCAAGAATCTTCCAAGAGACCTTGAAGTAATATCATCCGCTCGTGGAAGTAAGTGCTCTTTCACATCCATTATGAACTAGACAAAGGTGGCGAGATACCTGTACATTTCTTATTTTTGTCCGCTTCCGTATTTACTACAACTATTTGAGTTCTCGTTTCTCTCAAATGCTTGTAATAGAGAAATTTCATAAAATCTAATGGGAAAAGGCGAACTATCTTCCCCTTTCACGTAAATCACTTTTCTTCAAGGGTCCTCTTTATTCAAATCGTCGTCTTCCTTGTTTTGTTTTCCGTATCCTCACAGTGTCACTATCGCTTGCTCATTTGATCAACTCGGAGGAGTATTAGGATCGCAAGCCGCACCGAAGACGTTGTCTTGCAAGAACCACTGTACAGTACACACATTAGCACACATTCCCCTCTTCCATCTTCACCCAACAACATCAAAGAGGAAAAGAAAAGAATACTCACTAGCACAATGTGCTCTTACAATACTCCCCAGTAACCAACCAATTCCCATCCGGATGAGCCCTTTTATTGCACGTATAAACCGTATCGGGATCACAATCGCCGGTCAACGAGCTGCTGCCACCGCAGAAGGTACCGTCACTGCCGGCTTTGCAATAGCATTTTTTGGTGCGGTCTTTGCGGCAAAACTTGGAGGGAGTTGGGGAGGGAGTTGTGGTTGTGGTAAGGGTTGTGTTGGGGAAGAAGGTGGTGGTGGAGAAGGAGGAAGAAGGATATGTTGTGAAGGTGAGGATGGAGGAGGTGTCTGAGAAGGGAGAGGCGGAGGCCGTTGCGGTCCCGGTGAGGGTTGGAATTGTGTTGGTGATGGTAGTTGTGCTTGAAATATGTGAAGCGAGAATGCTAATAGCCAGGATACTGGATTGAATGAGCTTCATGGTTACTTCAAAAGCAAAGTGCTTTCGTGTTGAACGTTGTGAGATTGTCTTTGTTTAGTGAAGTACAAGAGAAGGAAATCGAGGGTCCTGTTTCCTCTTTTATGCTTGACAAAACCGGTACAACCGTTCGCACCTACAGTATAGTATACATCATTGATCAAACCGACCAAACAGTGATGTGGTACTAACCAAATTGAAAGCTTTCCGTCCATTTTCGGTAATCTCCACGCAAAAGTAGTAAAACGGCGAGAAGCCAATGTCTTACCTGAAGGGCAAAAACGGCTATTGCAGCGAGAACAAAGCAGCACAAACTTTACTCCATCTGTTCATCAGACCACATCGATCAAATCACAAAGACGATGCTGTCCCCCTCGCACGAGTTAACTTACTTCGGACTTACACAATTTCGTGCAACCAACAACTTGAATACTAAAAATGGACATTTTGGAATGTGGGGGAACTGGTAAATGTCAGGTCTGACATTTTGCCCATCTTTTCATCCTCGAGGCAAAAGTAAATATGGAGAGTGGTAAATAGAATAGAGTGCGGCAGCCACTCTCGCTTCTCGCTTCTCTTCTCAGCTTTGAGATTCACCACTTTATCCAAATAACACCGTACATGCATGTAACACAACGCAAATCAACAAAATGCCTAATTGCTCAATTTGCTCTTTGATATTCCATCCGTTTGATGAGATTGAGTTGTCTTTAACATTGCCTGTTCGGTGTCGAGGAGGAGCTAGCCGAGGGAGGTGAACGGTATTTCCAAAAACAACCGCAACGCAACCTAGAATTGAAAGGAGTATATCAGATTATCGGGCCGTGTAGGAGGAGCTATCCGCCGATAAGTAAAGACACCTCGCCTTCTCAACAGCGACAAGAAGACAACTCTTCCCACTTCAACACCTCTCCCGTCTCTGCTGACAAGTGCTTTGTCATATTCGCTTACCAGCTTTCGCGAACGGAGGTGACGGCACATGAGACGCGCAAAAAATCCAGATACACTTATGCATTGTGGCATACGAATTTCTTCGGTTTGAATGTGAATTTGAGAAAATGGAGTATGTGGGTTCAATTTTGTGTGTGTTGTGGTGTGTTAATTGTTTGATTGCCGCCAAGATGTCTCAAGCGCGGGTAATCGGTTGAGTCTGAAAACTTGATGTTACCTGGCGTAATTACCTGGGTAACTGTATGTTTGTTTGAAGGCATATTGATATTGCTGAGTACAGAGCCTAGCTGTACTGTGTATGCCCTTGAGACTTCGCCGGAGGTTGAAGGAATGAAGAGGAGTGGAACGCGTAACATTTCCTTTCAACAAATAGGTAGATATCTCATATCATTTCGCATCAAAGATGCACAGAAATAATTTCAACCTGTACTGACAGATAGAGAGAGAGAGAGAGAGAGAGAGAGAGAAGGGGGGCATAATTTGAATCCAATCATATTTCTTCAGCTATAATGCAGTGGTATCGCTCTCCCATTCCATCCAATTCCCTCCATCCATTGCATTTCCATGCACCTGCTCATCAATATCAAACACAAACAAATCCTTCATCCACAATGCCAAGATCTTTCTTTCTGTCCCTTTCTTATTCGCCTTCCCCCCCCCTTCCTCTTCCTTCCGCCCTTCTCTCTCCCTCAAGCCCACCAATCAATAATCTTTAGACATTCAAACCACTGTAAGTGTGTGTTGTGTTGTGTTGTTATCCCCAAACAACTGCCAAGCAAACAACCTAAAAACGCCTTTCAAATAATCCCGAAACAATTCCCACTGTTGCTGAAGGAAGCGCAGTCCTCGTTGGCATAGACATTATCGTATTCATGATCTTACACATCGTCCGCGACCCTCCTTTTTCTCATCTCTTGAACTGTGATGGTCGCGTCACCGCGCGAGGAAGAGCAAAGCCCATCCACCTAGTATCAACACACTGATTACCGAGCTTCTTTCGAGATAGCTCCCGCTATTCTGATTGACGATATCGAAGGGACTCCCGCCTCCACTTCCACCGCCTCCTTGGCCGTTTTGCGAGGGAGCTCTTGTTGTCGTCGCTGGTGGTGTCGAGGTAAGAATATCGCTCGGGGCAGGGCCGAGGCCAACTGTTGGTTGGATATTCGATGATGGAACGATAGGGAGTTGGACTGTAGTTGAGGTTGTTGGAAGTGGTTGTATTGAAGTTTGGAAAGTTGATGAAGTAGTTGTGCGTATTGAAGTTGAGGTGAGGATTGGGGGTATTGATGTTGTAGTTTGTACGGGTCTTGTTGTTGTTGTTATTGGCCTTGTGGTCGTTGTTGAAGTCGTAGCGTCGGTGCCTCTTACGCAGAGCGCATTTACGATTCCTCCAGCTTGGACAATGCCTAGTAAAGATCTTGAGTTGACAATCAAGCCAAAACATGCCTGTTGCACATCGTCTGCTGTGTCCATGAGCGCCTGTTTGCAGGCTCTTGAGCATCCATTGCTGAAGTCGCTCGTGGCGCACATTGGTATCTCAGTGTTGTAGCTCAAGGCACAAAATACTGGGACGAGGCCAGATGTGATGGGTTGGAAACTCGCGAGGGAAAAGGCGTTTGCAATGGGAAGACCGCAGACCGCAGTCGCGATGTGTTTACGCCGCATGTTTGTTGTTGGGGTTGTGTAACTTGGAAGAGCAAGTGAGTCCAGTCCGGAGATTGCTTTAATTATGGTACCAACTTGGATGTCGATAGATGGCCAGACTGAGAGTGATGGAAGAAATTATGGTCTTGGGTATTGGCAAGGAAGCCACGAGCGAGTGATGCTGAAGAAGTGGAAGTGCCTGCACGCGTTCAAACGATGCGCGTTTGAGGATGGTAAACTTTCGTTGACTCCGAATGCCTTTGACTTCCGGCTGGAACGCAATGCGTATCAGCAGACAGCGCCCACAATTTGCAGAGTGAACCCCACGTATTGAATGACGCAGATCTGATGAGTTCAAGACACCAGAGAGGTCGGATGTGAAGATGCGATTCGTTCTGACTTGCAGAGGAGGACTGAAAAACGATATCTGACGAAGGATATCCTTGAACCGCCAGGGGAAGAAGAGTTGGCAAAAGGACCAGCCTGGTCTGTTTCCAGCAGAAAGATAGAAAGGAAATCGAGGA
The DNA here is from genome assembly GCA_031472005.1 of Tetracladium setigerum. Classification (NCBI taxonomy): domain Eukaryota; kingdom Fungi; phylum Ascomycota; class Leotiomycetes; order Helotiales; genus Tetracladium; species Tetracladium setigerum. The sequence continues at coordinate 3,560,875 of PZJY01000002.1, forward strand.
AAGCAATCGATACAGAGATCTTTTTGAAAAGAGTATGAAGAAGACTTCCAACCTCCTCTTGGGGGGAGAGGGGCGTAGATGGGCACTTGCCTACCTGAAGTACTCACCAAGGTCTCATTCAGGAGGCCTGCTCTTAACACTCCAGATGAGGAATATCACAGCCCGCTGTCCCGAGGAGGGTTCTTCAGTGACATGATTGGGTATGAGGAAGGGCGATCGTCCCGAAGAGGCCATTTGTGACCTGGAAATGGCACGTTGATGTTTGTCCCTCGACTCCTCGAGGTGTTTGAAACTTGGAGTTCGCGTTTCAGGAGATGTTCGCGCTTCGTCAGATGTTGGTCATGATTGGCGCTTGCGAAGCGAAAGGACCTGAACTGGTCCGTGCTGTCTGCCAAGAACATCAATCGACAGGTGGTAGTGATAGCTGGGAGCAAGCCATTCTCTCACTTTTCTTCCGTGTAGAGGGCTGATATTTGCAAGTCAAGGAAGGATAAAATCAAGTTGATCCTGCGCAAGAAGAACCTGTCGAGTCACAAGCCGAGTTCAACATACAGTAATCACTCTGGCCTTACTCGTTTCAGAGATGGGGACAGCTGCGATGGAAAGGCTAAATAATGTTGAAAATACGAAAGTTCGGGGGACATTGACTGTTGTTTCGTGGCTGTTTCTGCTGCTTCTAGGCGAACGTTTGTCCTCAACGTCTTGAGAAGGGGATAATCCATGTAAAATTTTAGTCAATTGTGACTTGTAAGCATGATTAGAGCACACCTACCGGTAGAGGACAGAGTTTGGACCGTCGACTTCAGCAGAGCCAGTAATCCCACCAAATAATTACTACAACAGATCCCCGCAAAGACTCCCAGATTCACACCGCCTGAAATCTGGGGAATCAACGCCATGTGACATATCAACTTCCAGGAACTTACAATGTCTTTCCAGTTTGATGTTTGAAGGACATAGCAAAACACAATTCACAAAACATCCAAGTAAGAGGTGCAAGAAGATTCGATTTTGGTATGCTCAGAGACGCCGTGTGGCTCTAGAATTCCCTATTCATTGTGGAAACACCAGTCAACCCAATGCTGTAAATCCCCAAACCCAGACCACAATTGATATCAACATCTATTCGTCATCCTCCTCATCAGCCTCGACGGTGGTTTGTGCGATACCTATAGGAAGTCAGTCACGATCAATAGGCCCAATATCCTCATATACTCACGATCCAAATCACGCTGTCCGGCTTGTGTGATGCGGCGGCCTCCCTTGTCCTCATCTTGCTCGAGAACACCAATCTTCTCAAGAGCTTGCATGACCTTACGGTCAACGCTTCCACTGGCATCAGTGTGGTGGGATGGACGAGATCCACGGTTGCGGGTGGATCCGTGGACCTTTCGGAGACGTCCAACACCAACGGTTTTGCGGAGGTAGACGTGACGGGCGATGGAAGCGGCGCGGACGTAGAACCAATCGATCGATTGAGGTGGGAGCTCCTTTGCTGGGCCGGTCTTGACGGTATCAACCCAACCTGTCGACATGTTAGCCTTCAGCAGAAACGGGAATGGAGACAGGATAAGTCAGCGGCGCATTCATACCTGGGATTGGGAGCTTTCCCTGTCTCTTCAAGAAAGCAGAGTATGCCTCAATGAACTTTTGCGCCTGAGAACCCATCGAATCAGCATTATTCCGTCAGCGGAGGTCTATTCGACCCCCTCGCGCCTGCTCAATTGTTTTTCGAGAGATCGAGGGAGGTTGGTTTCGAATGATCGTTGGAAGCTGATTTTCGTCCTCCCTCCCTCGTCTGCCTGATCTTCATATACTCACATCGACATCGCGAACTGAGATACCTCCAGCCATTTTTGCGGTTATGCGGTGGTCGAGGGGTTTGTCGTGGGAAAGTCGTTGAATGAAAGTTCGCGATCAAATTTTGGGGATGCAGAGACTTGAATTTCCTGTGGGCGGCGCTCGCTTAATCGGATTAGCGCTTGGCTAATTCTTATCACGTGGTCTTGGCAATCGAGAGCTCAAAGTTCTAGGCGGGAAATCATCTCGGAACCAAAAAACCAAACCATCTTGAGTCTCCAGTCTCTCCCCTATCCAAATCACTCTCAATTAAATACTGGATAATTCACGCAGGTAAAGAAAAGGTCTTTTAGGATACAGCATTATTCTAGTCTTGCTAGATAATCTAAACCAGTCGCATTTGGACTGGGCACTCGTTCAGGCACATTCGATGGTGTGGTGGGACGGAATGGAACAACGAACGCGCGTTTGGAATGAGAATTATTATGAAATCCAGTTAGAAGCAAGGAGCTTGAAGATTATTTTGTGTTGGATTTTGAGAACTCATCAAGATTGAGGAGTTTCTTGGCTGAACCTGGCAGCCCGAGAACACAGAGAAGTGACCAAGAGAAGAAGCTTTCTCGAGGACTCTCTTTGCAACTAAGATCCTTCGTTGTCTTTTTATTGCTTGCTATTTCGGTCGCAAGATAAAGATGAGACGCGAAAAATGCGGCAGCTTTATGATTAAAAGCTTTTTCTTGCGGGAGAGAACATTTATTGTGCAGATTCCATCCACATTCCTCCTCCCTTCCCCTCTATGCACCAGAAAATCCATCGTACAAGTGTACACGGAAGGCTATACGAAGAAATATATACTTCAGATGTAGCATCGATGGGGATAGCCACATTTTCTTCTTTTCCTTTCCTGCAGCTTCAATTTAATAGCCTCCTCTTCCTTCCCTTTCTCGCTGTCACTAAAGTCATGAAATCGAACTCTTGTCTTCATCCAACTTATATCATTCCCGTCCCTGAATCTCTTCTTCGTTGTCTCACTTCTCCTTACTCCGCGGGGCTCAAATAATTGTATCTGAATGCTCAGGATGAGGTTTCGAACTCAAATACCGGCAAGTGCCGAAGAGGCGCCTTAGCTTGACGCCCAGCTGATGTTGAATCGGACGGCACTGAAGCACTGAACACGACCTTACCTTCTGACAGCGTATGGGATAGTCAGGGTTTCGGAGTGGGCTTTTCAGCTACGAAGTGAGTTAGGCTCTATTCTCCTTGGCAGGGCGTTTGTTTGGGACGTTGTGTTGTCAAATTGCGGGGAACAATGTCCTGAGCAGGGAGTTGTAGCATATTAGGCAGAGGAATCTTGATAAGTAAGTAAGTCAGTGATAACGGGGAGAAATTGAGAAATTCAAATATCCGGTCGGATCAGATTCATTGTCGTTTGTGGCTCATCTCCGTTCACTTGCTAGCACTTTATGTAAGATGTTTCTCTCAGACACGCCTCAAAAAATTACCAACGACCCAGCACAAGGGAACGGTAACGCCGCCTCCACATGTCTCATGAGATACTCATGTGTGGGACGAGAAGCAATACCAGAACTATAAAAAGCATGAAGCTTTTTGATTTCTCTGGTTTAGCCAATGGAAACTTGGGTGGCTTGCTTTGTCGTGTTCCTCAACGGGAAGAAGAGGAGAAGTGAATTGAGTTGAGTTGCGATTCCCACTCTATATCTCGTGGTTACATTCCCCCTTTTTTTCCTTTGCTTTACAATCATCTAGTACTTCAATGCATTTGCATTGTCTACAAAAACATTCTCAAATCAAAATGGTTCTATCCCTCTTGTATCCTGCCATCTTGTCAATTCTGGTGGCTCCTCTCCACGCCTTGGAACACCCTTCTGTCCCGGCTCTACAACCTTTACAAAACCGCGCGACATACCCAGGCGGATGGGCACTCGCTCCGATAACACAGCCTCAATATGTCCATCGAGTACCGTGAAATGCGGTTCCGCCGCATACTCTAGCTGCTGCCCCAGCGACCAATTCTGCCATGGGAGTGTTGACAGTCAATATTGTTGTTCAACTAGTAAGGGCTCCCCCCGCTCTCTTTTCCCCTCCTATCCTAATAACCAACATCGCATATCCATGCAGAATAAAGACTAACTAAAGAAAATGTAATAGGTGAGGATTGCAATACACTGATGCTCAACGTCGAACCCATATGTGCGAATTCCACGTGGAATATGTTCGATTTGAATGGCCGTAAGAGCAAGTTCTTCTGCTGTCATCCAGGTCTTATTGGTGTGAAGCCGAGGTACTATGGTCCTGCGTTGTGTTTGGAGGCCGATCAGAAGTTGAGCCCTACGCAGCTTGCTACACCTGTAAGTCTTCCATAGACCGTGGAGGCGTTCTTGGATCTTGCTCAAATTGGATTGAAGTTGAGGACAGTGACTGATACACTTTGGCACAGGTGAACTATGATGGATTTGAGGATGATACTAACAAGATCAACAACTCGAACAAGCCCACGTCAACTGACGAAGCGGATCCTGCAGACACAGATGTTGTGGTGCCAACGAGGACCCCGAGCCCACCTATGCCTAACGGGGTAGGTACTTCAGCGGTACAAGGTAATTGGGGTGTTCTTGCGGGTATGACTGTTGCTCTTTCAGTACATTTACTACTGTAGGGGAGTGAAGTCCTTTATGTATTGTGAATTTAAAGATAATGAAATTAACGTAAAGAATAATGCAAACGGCTTGATTGCTCTTCCTACAGCTCCCGGTATCCTCCTAGTGGTAGCGTGAGGATCAGAAAGAGGATCAGAAATACAATACAGAGTGATTGATGTGATCCAAGGGGAGAAACAAGAACCAAGTAATGTGGACTAGTTTGTGGTGTCGGACTTCGTATATGGAGTTGTATTCTTAGTGGAGCTGTATAATTAGGTGGCCTAGAGACGGAAGAGCGTTGGTCCTGGCAGTTCTTCGGGGATTTGAGCACTGAGTCGATGTCCAAACCCAAGCCAGAAGACTACAACTCAGGGCCAGAAGTAGAGATAATCATCGACCCTGATTCGAATTACAGCTTTGGCCTGTTATCTTTCTGTTTTACTCTCCGGTTTACGGCTCTGGTCACGACCCTGGTCTCACTGCAACCTGATTATACGGCTCTGAAAATTGCTCTGAATCCGGTTGTGGGAAAGTGCTAGGTAACGAACGGCTCCTGGCTCCTGGCTTTCCTGTTCATGACCTTCGTCGCTCTCCGGGGGATATGGAAGAGATGTGATCGCATAGCTTTTGATTCACTTCTGTCGAAATCCCATCTCTTGATTTATCATTCTCCATTTATTCTTCTGCCACGAACATGATAGATGACGTTGTTTTTGATCGATTATTGGGGCTCGTGAGAAAGTCGGAAGCTGGCAAGGGGGTTGTTTACGGGAAGTGTCGCATGGCTTTTGATAGCCGAGCCAAATTTGTGTATTCTTGCTAGTTGCACTGATCCGTGCCAGAGGCTACCTACCTATTTGTATATGACCAATTGATATGAAATCATTACTGTGAGCTAAAGAAAGGCACTAGAGCTAATGACACGATGGCATTCCTGGTGCTATGGCGTCTGAGAAGGAAAGAGAAGAAGGAAGTGAGCGATAATCACGTGACAGCATCTCGTTCAACTGTACCACTATTCAAGTTTGTGCATGCTACTTACTCTATTAGGTACATAAAAGAAGCTGTACATATCTTATTAATCTAGGTTCCCCGATAGTAGCCCCACATGCAAGAAGAGCGATGCATGGAAGAAGAAGAACAATGTGAACTGCCGTGACTAAGTAAGTGTGTTCAGGTAGTGCATGGCGGCTGCAAACGTTCGTTTTCTCGTTTTGGTGCTTTTATGGCTTGGCACCAAACTTTGGAAAACCTGACGATTCAAGGCTTTGCCACCATAAATTTTCTGTGCAACATCACCCAGGAGGTACTTGTGCTAATCTACAGTAATCAATACTCCAGCTACCAAGGGAAAAGTGCCTGTTGTTTTGCCTACGGCGCGGTAGGCAGCAAATGGGGCTCGGTAGAGGCTTTGTGCAATGAATGAGGCTGGGAAAAAGACCAGGATATCAAACACATCGATCGTGTCCTGAAGAAAGCACACACATGAGTCAGATTATCATCTCGAAGTACCTTGAAATATCTCGAAGAAGCTCGAAGCCTCGAAGTTGTCGGAGAGATAGATTTGTCTTGCTGTAGAAACTCCCTGTTGGAACCAGAAGCTGCTGGTCACATAAAGATAATTAATGAATTGTTGTTGTTGGTGGGGACGGACGACATGCTTTCATCATCATGGTGGGGCAGGAGAGGTGAAGGAGGGGCAAATCAGATAAGCTTCGGTTCGCTAGGGAACGTCATAGGCGGTGAGGCTAACGGACGGGTACTGCACAGTATTGTGTGGAAGAAATGGTCAACAGAAGAAGGAGTTGAGTGATGGAAGGGACAATAGTAAACAACACAACAAATACAAATCGAAGCCAAAACAGCGTGATCTGATATCATCAAGTAAACAGATCCATCCACTCCACCCACAAAAAAATTGTATCAAAGTGAAGGGCAAACGGCATTTTCTTGGGGCAGTTCCAACGGTTTCCATTTGCGGTCTGCCGCATTCCATCGCCTTCTAAGAAATTCGGAAAAAAATCAATCGCGCGACCTTAAAAAGGCCCCCCTCCACCTCCAAAGCAACCTTTTCTCTCTCTTCTTCATACCACATCTAAAGTCTTCATCACATCTCGAAGCATTTCTCAACAACTCTCCAAAGCATAACTTGATACCCCATTCTCTCAATTCTCTCCCAAACACTACACACCACAAACACCGCAATCATGGGTCCAGCGTACGATACCCCTCCTTCCTTCTTTCAATCCATCCCCATCCCTCCCCCATCAATTCCAAATCTATGCCACTGCCCCATGCCAATTCTATGAAAACTCCTGCTAACTCTCTCTCCAGTATCGGTATCGATCTAGGTACGACCTACTCTTGCGTCGCCATCTTCCGTGATGACCGCATCGAAATTATCGCCAACGACCAGGGTAACCGAACCACACCTTCCTTCGTCGCCTTCACCGACACCGAGCGTCTGATCGGTGATGCCGCAAAGAACCAAGTCGCCATGAACCCTGCCAACACAGTCTTCGACGCCAAGCGATTGATTGGTCGCAAGTTCGCCGATGCTGAGGTTCAGGCCGATATGAAGCACTTCCCCTTCACTGTCATTGACCGTGCCGGCAAGCCTGTCTGCGAGGTCGAGTTCAAGGGCGAGAAGAAGCAGTTCACACCCGAGGAAATCTCGTCCATGATCTTGGTCAAGATGCGTGAGACCGCCGAGGCATACCTTGGTGGAACCGTCAACAACGCCGTCGTTACCGTGCCTGCCTATTTCACCGACTCCCAGCGTCAAGCCACAAAGGATGCTGGTCTCATTGCTGGTCTCAACGTCTTGAGAATCATCAACGAGCCAACTGCCGCTGCTATCGCCTACGGTCTTGACAAGAAGGTGGAGGGTGAACGCAATGTCCTCATTTTCGATCTCGGTGGAGGAACTTTCGATGTTTCCCTCTTGACCATCGAGGAGGGTATCTTCGAGGTCAAGTCCACTGCCGGTGACACTCACTTGGGTGGTGAGGATTTCGATAACAGACTTGTCAATCACTTTGTATTGGAGTTCAAACGCAAGCACAAGAAGGATCTCAGCACCAACGCCCGTGCCCTTCGTCGTCTCCGAACTGCTTGCGAACGTGCTAAGCGAACTCTCTCCTCTTCCGCACAAACCTCCATTGAGATCGACTCTCTCTTCGAGGGTATCGACTTCTACACCTCTATCACCCGTGCTCGTTTCGAGGAGCTTTGCCAGGATCTTTTCCGCTCTACTACCACCCCAGTCGACCGTGTCCTCGCTGATGCCAAGATTGACAAATCCAAGGTTGACGAGATCGTTTTGGTCGGTGGTTCTACCCGTATCCCACGTATCCAGAAGATGATCACCGATTACTTCAACGGAAAGGAGCCAAACAAGTCTATCAACCCTGATGAGGCTGTTGCCTACGGTGCTGCCGTCCAGGCTGCTATTCTCTCTGGTGATACCTCTTCCAAGTCCACCAACGAGATCCTTCTTCTCGATGTTGCGCCATTGTCCATTGGTATCGAGACCGCTGGTGGCCAGATGACCAAGCTCATTCCCCGAAACACCACCATTCCTACCAAGAAGTCCGAGGTCTTCTCTACCTTCTCCGACAACCAACCTGGTGTCCTTATCCAAGTCTTCGAGGGTGAGCGTCAACGCACCAAGGACAACAACCTGTTGGGCAAGTTCGAGCTCACTGGTATTCCACCTGCCCCACGTGGTGTTCCTCAAATTGAGGTCACCTTCGATGTCGACGCCAACGGTATCATTAACGTCTCTGCTCTTGAGAAGGGTACTGGCAAGTCCAACAAGATTGTCATCACCAACGACAAGGGCCGTCTTTCCAAGGAGGACATTGAGCGCATGTTGTCTGAGGCTGAGAAGTACAAGGAGGAGGATGAGCTTGAGGCTGGTCGCATTGCTGCCAAGAACGGTCTCGAGTCTTACGCATACTCTCTCAAGAACACTCTCTCCGACTCCAAGGTCGATGAGAAGCTTGATGCTGATGACAAGTCCAAGTTGAAGGCCGAGATTGACAAGACCGTCGCCTGGTTGGATGAGTCTCAACAGGCTACCAAGGAGGAGTACGAGGAGCACCAGAAGGAACTTGAGGCAGTTGCCAACCCAATCATGATGAAGTTCTACCAAGGTGGTGAGGGTGGCGCTCCAGGTGCTGGTGGACCAGGCGGTTTCCCAGGTGCTGGCGGTGCTCCTCGCGGTGCTGCTCACGACGATGGACCAACTGTCGAGGAGGTCGACTAAATTGTTCCTCAAAAACGAATCTCTTTGGTTTCTTGCATTTGAAGGCATCCGGTCTGCACATCTTGAATTGTGGTCGAAAATGGTGTCTAGCGGGGGCTTCTTTATTATGCGGTTAGACTCTTTTGCTTGCGGTTTGCGTTTCCTTTTATCTTACGACGTATGATACACTGGGGGAAAAAAGCTCGGGTATCTACATGGATGTATTACAGATGAGTATCCTTAATAATTAGGGAGCAAAAAAATAAAGTCGTAAAACTTCAAGTCTTTGTCCCTTGTCCCTTTATTTGCAATGTGATGTGATATAGCCCTCAAACATGTGACATTCATCCATTACTGCTAGCGTTCTGCGGGTCGGGTGTGTGAGTGCGGTTGAGCAATTCACTTAATGTCTGGTGTGCCTCTCTCGCTCTAGAATTAGTTTGGATTTCTTTTTGAGCAGAGGAGATTGCTCGGGATTGAGATATCGAGTAACTGTATCTTGCCTTTACCATTCACCATGGGCTCAAAATCTAGAAGGTTGTAACATTCGACACTTGTACTGTACTGTAAAGTAAATCAATCATCTTCAGCTCATTAGTCCCCATGTACCTCCCAATTTCGATCATAACCTTTTTGCAAGCTGAAAGTAGAAAGCAGGTATTGTTTGCATAAATATCACCGACCTCCCAGATTGAAAGAAGGTTCAGACTATTATTATGTGCAATCTCTCTCAGTCTTAAGCCAAAGACCCGGACAATAATGATCGGGCAGCCACATCAATGGGTGTATATTGGGAGCTCTTTTATGACTGACCTATTACTCCATCCACCCTTTTTGAGCAGACCGCATGAAAATGAACCAAGCAAAAATAGCTTATTCCTTCCAATAATGGGTGCCTATTCGGAATTCCTTCAATCTCGAGCAAAAACTCAAAATATATACCCGGATGTCTAAAATTAGAAGGTGTGTATACGAATCCGCACCTTCCGTACGGAGGGTAAGTAGGTACAGTAGGGTTGTGAAAAGTTATGGTAAATCTTCAACTGATTGTTATTCACAGAAAGGACACAATCAATATCCTGCAGAGAAATCAAGAATTCTGATATGTCAAACTCATCTGCGAGATCCAGCTTGACAGATTTCAAGCCACAAGTCAGAAGAAGAATGAATGGCGCCGTACAGTACCGTACACAACCCCCACACTCGATCCCTCTGCCAAATATTAATAATGCGGATGCTCCGAGGACATGAAGGATGGAAAGCCTTCTCCGAGACATGGTGTAACAAGACTTGTTGGAAAAAGCGAAGACCGACCCTCCCAACCTTAAACTCTGTATTCATCTAATGTCTCTCATTTCCACACCACCGACATCCTGCGACTCTTGTTCAGGCGATTAAGGGCCTCGACCACTTTATCGCTCCCTGCAATATTGGACCCCCAATTATTGTTGGTGGTGTGCGGGAACAAGCGGTTCCTGGGAGAGAATCAGACCACAAAACGCAAGCCAGCGTCATTTTCTTTCCAGCCGCCAAAAAAATCTCGAGTACAAGAAGCAAGCAACACACCAACACCAGTAGCCCAGGCTCAACGCCCAAACACCCCCTTCCTCTCTCTTTTCGCCACCAAAGCTTCCGCTCCCACTACTCCCACTATATAACTTCTCTTTGAAAGCTCGCACAATCATTCGCTTCAACCCTCAAGACAATCGGCAACAATGGCGACGTCTAACCCCTCTCCCCCACTCCACCCCATAACAACCCTCTCCTACACAACCCGCGCAGAACAGTCAACCCACCCTCTAACAACTTACCTCCTCCGTCTCATGACCCTCAAAAAATCCAATCTCTGCCTCTCCGCCGACGTCTCTACAGCGCAGCAACTCCTCTCCCTCGCCAACATCTGCGGCCCCTCCATCATCCTGCTGAAAACCCACTATGACCTCGTCTCCAACTGGGACTACTCACCCACCACAGGCACAGCAGCGCGTCTCCAATCCCTCGCACGCAAACACGGCTTCCTCATCTTCGAAGACCGCAAGTTCGGCGACATCGGAAACACCGTGCAGTTGCAGTACACCGAGGGCACAGCGCGGATCATAGAATGGGCTCACATCACAAATGTAAATATGGTACCGGGGAAGGCATCGGTGGAAGCTCTAGCCGATGCGGCGCGCAGATGGAGGGAGCGCAAGCGATTTGAGGTTCGCACGGAGATTGGAGTTGGCACACCGAGACCGGAGAGTTTGGATAGTGATGTGGAAGAGGAGACTGCGGGGGGTGATTCTTTCGATGTTAAGACTCCTACGCCTGCCGAACCACAGGCCGGACAGCTACAGCTTGGAAATACGCAATCGAATGGTGGACGGAAAGCAAGTATCGTCTCCATCACTACCGTATCGCAGCACTTCGAACCAGCGAATTCACCGCGCACCTACGAAGAGATAGAGCCCGAAGAGTCCAGCCCACAACTCCTCCCCGGTATCGAGGAACCGCCCATGGAGAGGGGTCTACTCATCCTAGCGCAGATGAGCTCCAAGGGACATTTCATGAATGAGGTATACACCGATGCGTGTGTGGAGGCGGCGCGCGAGAATAAGGATTTCGTCATGGGGTTTATCAGTCAGGAGAACTTGAATAGGGAGGATGGGGATCAGTTCTTGTGCATGACACCCGGCTGTCAGTTACCCCCCGAGGGAGAGGATGAGGAGGCTGGTGTGGAGGGTGATGGGAAGGGTCAGCAGTATAATACGCCGAGGAAGATTGTGGGCGTGATGGGGTGTGATGTTGTGATTGTGGGGAGGGGAATTATCAAATCGGATGCTCCTGGGAAGGAGGCTGAGAGGTATAGGCGTAAGGCTTGGGAGGCGTATGAGGAAAGGTTAAAGCAGTGATTTTTGTTTGGAGGTTGGAGGTTGGAGGTTGGATGTTGGGATAGTATGGATGAGCAGGCATGTTGGCTTTTGGGCTGATTGAACGGAATGGATGGAGTAAATACAAAACGGACTACTGCGGGACAGAACTATGAATGAATGGAAAAGGATGCAAAAATTTGGGATAAGGGATAAGGGACATTATGGATTAAGGGCAAACCCAGAGCCCGCAAAAAGCAGGTAGCTTTTTCTATAGCAAGAGAATGGGAAATATCCATTAAAAGTGCAACTGAGTTCCCATGTCAACCCCCCCCTTTTCAAGTAAAAGAGGGCAGTGGCTGTTTGGTGTTCAAACTTCGCATGAATTAATGTGTCAAAAGTACCTTGCGGAGTGACTTCGTTCATTTGTGGACACTTCACTCTGGCATTGTGTCCATTACCGCCAGATAACACCTTAGCCCTCGAACAGGACGAAGGAAGATGATAAATACTATCACAAAGTAGTTCCGAAAAAATCCTTTCCTCAGTGGCCGGGGACATTTAAGTAGCAATAATAACCATACTCGAAATAAAGATGATTTGGCAAACAAGGCTATACAATTTTCACTTAGAGAACATTGAATTCTACCCGTTCGCAGTAGTAATGAAAAGACGGTCTAAGCTCCAGAGGGCATTTGAAAATCGCTGTTCATAATCGATATATGTACTGCTAGTGAATTGACACTATGTCCCAGTTGCTGATCATGGCGGTAAGTTCCTAGGAATTGGAACGTACAATAGTTGGATATTGCTCACATTCTTTTTAAGGCAAAAAGGGAGCTGCTTGGGGAAAAGTAGTCCGTTTCCATGCCCACTCGTGGTTGGTCCAGAAGGCCGTCATATGCTGATCAAAACAAGCCCTCTCCTTCTCCTTCTTCCAGGTCTTTCATATTGTGCTCTTCACATCCTTCCACGTGATTACCCTCCTAAGATATACATCTTAACCCCTCTCCCTCTTTTCATAGCGTTTACATTGCAAATAAGCTTGGGTATTTCCCATTAGCTTGCATATGCATTTTCAAGATGTCTGACACGAGCCGGGAATCTCTATAGCACCATCTGCTCTCTCTGGACTGTCTCGTAAGAGACTGTCAATAAGTGAGTAGGAATAAAGAACCTCCCTCGGAAGCAGACATTGACCATAGGGTGCAATTTGGTAACTGTACAGAGCCCACTCATCTTCTGTCTGCATTCGCAGGTGAACGGGACTTTTAAGTTCTCCATTGCTGATTCCTGTCCGGGTACTTCTCTACAGACAGTACATGTTTTTGAGCACAAAGCGTGCAAATGATTAATGGCCGTATCCTGCCAGTTCTGGCACGCACAGGTGGTCTCGATGCAAAATCTTGCATAAAAAATTCGAGTCCCCAAATCTGACGCATCTGTTTAGCTGATCTTGGATCTTACCGATGTATTGTGGACTGCCTCTCTCGTGTAGATTTGCAATGCAACATCTTCAACCAGAACTCAGAAGACTAACTGGACCACAAGAAGTAGAGCACAACTGTGAAAGGTCCCTTATTCATCGTCCCCAAAGCTCAGTGCGACTTTCTTTGCCTTTTTTGCTGTCTTTGTGGTGCCTTTCTTCCCTTCCACAGTCTTCGTTCCACTTGTCGTCTTTTTGTCCGTGGTAATTTTCTTCGCCGGTCTTTCCTCTTGTGCTTCTTGCTCCTCATCATCACCAATCGATCCAATAACCTTCCCAGCCTTCCTCTTCCTCGCTCCTCCAATGGCAGCCAATTTCTCCTTCTCCTTCTCCTTCTCATCTTCGTTCCCATCCACCGTCTTCTTCTCTCCCTCTCCATCTCCCTCTTCCGCAAGAGCCCTACCACCACCCTCGAATTTCTCCCTCTCCTCCCACTCCCCCTTCGTCAATGTCTCGCCGCTCTTCTCATCAAAGTAAACTGGCTCATCCTCTCTGTCTGCTTCTTCATCTCTGGGTTTTTTGGGGCGTGCAGCATGGTAGTCTTGTCGGCGATCTTGATTTGTGTTTTGGGCTTGGAGGCGCGCGAGGAAGGGCGGCAGGGATGTATCGTAGTGGAGGTTTTTGGGGTTATTTTGTCTTTGGACATTGCGTGAGTGTGTGTGTAGTTGGTTTTGTGGTTGATAGAGTTGTAGTTGGTGGATAGCAGGAGGTGGGATTGATGGGTAGCACAATCAATACACTACGGGCTTCTATGCGTAGTAAATTAAATTTTATATTCAGTGTTTTTGACTTCTCGAGAAAGATCTTAGTAAGACGGGTTGAATTAGCGACGGGCTTGAGTTTGTTGTTTCACCTGATGGATTATTTCCGAGGCTTGGAAAGTGGATGTGACTTCCATTTGTTGATATCAGAATTCAAGAATCACGTTGATGTGCCAAGGTATACCAAGACACTTAAACGTTAGTCTGGAGCCCCTTTCTCAGAGGGCCGGTGCGGCGGGTTATCGTTGCTCTAGAACTGCCAGATTTCCTGGACAAAAATTGTGACATGCGGTGCAAGAAGTCACCAATTTGTTTGAGTCTATAAAGCATATAGTGTAGATATTCAAAAACAAGTTCAAAATTAATCTAATTCCATCTTCTCAACAATTATTTCGCAATCCCACGTTCTGGCCAACTTTGGTGCAGACAGGGGGCGAGATCTTCAGCCAAGCGAAGAGCGAAAGAGTAAATCTCCCAAATCCCTAATCGCAACCTCAGCTCTCCTTAATGTACCATAATCTGTCAACAACACCATCCTCGACCACATCAACAACCACCATCTCCCGGCATCAGTTTCCCTTTGATGTCCTAATACTCGCCAGCATCTGCCAGGTTTGAGTGCAGAAGGTGGAAAACTCTCGTCCCGACGCGTCACCAGAAACCCGTTCTTCCCTCAGGACCTCTCGTCCATCCACTCGTTACAGCATCCCCCAAATCCAGCGCCAGGAAGCTCGTCGACTACACCTCACTTCCTTCAATTCACCCTGTCCTCTTTACCCTTACACATTCTAATAAGAACAGCGACAACTGGTCTGCTGCCGGTTCACGAGATCTCGGGGTTTATCCTCGCCCCCCTTTACGAAACTTTTCTAGCGATCTGCGAACACCAACATCACAATGGGTTTTGTACAGAGAGTCTGGAAGCGAATGCCCGCGGCGCCGGAGCTTCCTCAAACAGACGATAGCAAGACAACAAAGCATAAGAATTCTTCTCGGCTGGCATTCTTCAGACGGCCGCTCAGGTTAAAGGGCAACTCGAGCATATCGATACCACTGGGCGTTGTTCTACTGTTTCCATGTATTGTGGTTGTCTTGATACTGGTGTTGTTTGCTCGACACCCTAACTCAGGAGTCGGCATGTTAATGCCTGCTGGCGCACCACCAGCTATCCGGTAAGCACGCATCTGCGAAGTCGAGATCTGATTACTGATGTGATGCGCCACAGAAAAATCAGCGAAGAGCATGACAAGGTCTTCCAGGTAGGCTGCGAGAAACCCGATACCTCCCAACCCCGAGCAAAGGCAGCATTCGTTGTTCTGGCTAGAAATCAAGAGCTGGATGGTGTTCTTCAGTCAATCAAGTCCATTGAACGCCACTTCAACAGATGGTATAACTACCCCTACGTCTTCCTCAACGATGCAGAATTCAGCACGACCTTCAAGGAGACCATCTTGAACTATACCAGCGGAACCGTTGAATTTGGTCAGATCAACCCTAAGCATTGGGGATTCCCAGATTGGATTGATGAGAAGGTTGCAAAGGAGGGTATTGCCAAACAGGGAGATGCCGCTATCATGTATGGTGGTATGGAGAGTTATCACGCTATGTGTAGATTCTACTCTGGGTATGTTCAACTACAAGTGCATCAGATCAGAAGTTAACAGGAAGCAGATTCTTTTACAAGCACGAACTTCTTGACAAATACGAATGGTACTGGCGTCTCGAGCCAGAGATCAAGTATTTCTGTGATATTACCTAGTATGCTTACTCTCTGCTCCACCGCGTATCCAAGCTGACACCATCTAGCGATCCCTTCCTGAAAATGATCGAATCAAACAAAACTTATGGATTCACCATTGCCGTCAAAGAATTGAGGGAGACCGTTCCCAATATCTTCCGATATGCCTCTGCTTACAAACGAGTCAACAATCTCACATCGCAAGGTCTCTGGGAAATGTTTGTGGAGCCAAAGGAAGAGCCAAAGGAGGTCCCGAAGGATAGCAAGCACGAATTGCCTGAAGAAATCCTTCAAGGCGATCCATCCAGGGCCTCGCTTCCAGAGATCGACCCAGACAATATGGAGGGCGAGAAGTACAACATGTGCCATTTCTGGTCAAATTTCGAAATTGCTCGTCTCAGCTGGTTCAGAAGTAAAGAATATGAGGATTTCTTCCAAATGATGGATCGCAGTGGAGGATTTTGGATGGAAAGAGTAAGTGTCCTTGTCAGATCATTTCTTGCGACGTGCTAACTTGAGATAGTGGGGAGACGCTCCTATCCATTCCCTCGCGGCTGGTGCCCTTCTTGCAACTCGAGACATCCATTACTTCCGTGATTTCGGCTACAGGCACACCACTATTCAACATTGTCCTGCCAATGCACCTGCTCGTCAAATGGCCAGACCTCCATTTTTGGAAGAAACAACCCTCGATCCTGAAAAGCGAAAACAAGAAGATGACTATTGGGAGAAGTGGGATTCGCCAAAGGAGAATGGTGTTGGGTGCAGATGTAGATGCGACACCGATATCGAGGATGTGGAAGGAAAGCAAGGATCCTGTCTGGCAGAGTGGGTTGATGTTGCAGGAGGATGGGCAAGTCCTTGATCAAAATATCATGGAACGAATCGACCGAGACTTCATAGAATATGGAGATCGGGGATTGAAGATGAGTTACACCAAGCGAGCCTAAGCCACTTCCAGGAATACTGGCGGAGCGGGCGCTGCTTGGGATGATGTTGGGGTGGGACTTGGGATGGGATATCCTCCTACTTGTATTGAATGGGCATGTGCATTGTGGCGTTTTGGCTGGCACGTCTATGTGGAAATAAATTTGATCATTTTTCGTCTACTCTTTTCCTGTTATTTCTTTCCCTCTTCGACTGATTCCTTGAACCGCCAAGTGGCATGGCACATGACCAGTAAAAGATCTGCATTGGGGATTGATGAAATCGTTCACCAGGTTGAGGCTTAGTCTTCCTCGTGCTACCGAAAACGGCGGAAGGCAATAATGGCTTCTGAGAGGTCTCGTGGTGCACAACCCCGGAGGAGGATGCACTACGTTTGAACGGAATTGCTGGCCGCTAGAAACAAGCTTTGCTTCGAACAATTCTCCGTATCCAGTGCAACTTCATGGTCTCGGCCATTTTACCTAGAAAACACCGTTCAAGCATCACAACAAGCTTCTACTAAAGTGTGGCCGGCCATCAAGATGAAGCCACAATCCCATCCCTTTTCCACGTCACCCAAGCTCATCAAAAATCATTTCAAGTTCAATTCGTCTTCATTTACATGCCTCGGCATAGTAGATTTCTTTCCGTCTTAATTGCTGTTTTGGGTATATTGCCGGTCCTTTGTACTCCGTACCTGATTAACCGCTCGTGGGTTCGGTGGTCTGGAATCCCCCGCATTCTGTGGGGAGAGGCGGCTCCGCGGCCCTTGAGAATTAGATACCCCTGCCATTAATGGTTCCTTTGGGAGGTGTCACCACGAAACATCCATTTGCACGGTGCTCGTAGTAGATTGTTGTTTTGTGGGGAAAGGAGATTATTTGTCTTGTCAGATGATGGAAAGAAAGATTGGGATTGTGGGGAAGAATGTGCAGTAGTAGTGAGCCACGCTGCTAGTTGTGTCCGTCTGTCGCTTTCTTTCATTCTTGGATTGTTTGGGGAACAACCTGTCTTCTCCTGCTATGAGCTTTGAAACTTTACACAAAGTTCTCTATAGTATTATGATGTTATGCCTCTGATACATATCAATATCAATCTATTTGTGTCGGCAACAAATTAGCACCGCAAAATCGCTCATGCGCTCTCCATATTTTTAATACTCAGGGGTCAGTGGTTGTCTCGAAGCTTGAGTGAAGCTTGATGAAAGCTCAGCAACGCAATCTAAACTCGGCATCACAGTCCCTCGTCTCTCTTATGAACGACAATCAATCTCACGGAAGCTAGATGTCCGCTACCCCTTAGTCAAGTGATAATTAGTATTTTTGAAAATGTAGCACGCGAATCTTTGGGGTTGGTGCTGAGAGTGCCAATTCTTGGAGTGATATATAATGACTTGACTGCTGCTGTGGCTTTTTGCTTGTTTTGATCCAAGAAGCATCACATTTCGAATCCGGAAGGACATCAGACATCATGAAGTCTCTCATTCTAGGCAGCGCCTTATTGGCCGCTTTGGCTAACGCTCAGGCTGGTCCATGGGAGAAGTGTAGGTTTGACTTGCTCTTTTCAGGAAGACATCTGCTAATATCACTCTAGGTGGCGGTGATGCCTGGACAGGACCAACAACTTGTGTTGCTGGATACTACTGCTTCTTCTCTAACCAGTGGTACTCGCAGTGTCGTATGTGTTACTGCTGACATTCCCACCAAGGATACACAACTAATTTTTGACAATTCTAGTCCCTGGATCTGCAAATCCTACTACTACTACCACAGCATCTCGAACCAGTATGTAACCAGCTCTCTACAAATCGAGCAACATGTAATTCTAATTCCAATATTTCAGCTACAACCTCGAGCAGAACCACTAGCGCTGTCACTACTACCACTCGTGTTTCAACCACAGTCAGCACTACCACCAGGAGCAGTATGTCCATATACACAACCTCTCAATTTGCAGCCAAGTAGAGTACTAATGTTGTTCTTTAGCAACTACAGTTTCCACCACCACCACCTCCAAAGCCCCAGCTGGAACTGGCCTCACATGGTTAGGTGTCAACGAATCCGGTGGAGAATTTGGCCAAAATGTCATCCCAGGTACCTGGGGCACACACTTCATCTTCCCAGCCAACAGTGCCATTGATGTAAGCCCTACCCCTAGAACAAATCACATACACAACAAACACTAACATCTAACCCCCTCCCAGACTCTTGTCGCTCAAGGCTACAACATGTTCCGCGTTGCCTTCCTCATGGAACGTCTCGCACCCAGCGGCGTCGGCTCCGCCTTCAACACCGCCTATCTTGCCAACCTCACCGCAAGCGTAAACTACATCACCTCCAAAGGCGCTTATGCCGTTCTCGACCCCCACAACTTTGGACGATACAACGGTGCTATCATCACTGATGTCGCTGCTTTCGGCAGTTTCTGGTCTAAGCTTGGTGATTTGTTCAAGACAAACTCCAAGATCGTGTTTGATACCAACAACGAGTATCATGATATGGATCAGACTCTTGTTTTGAATTTGAACCAAGCTGCTATTAACGCCATTCGTGCTGCGGGTGCTACTTCTCAATATATCTTTGTTGAGGGAAATTCTTAGTAAGTACCTACTTACCTCACACTTCTTCACTACCTTCGGGGTTGTATAGAGCTAGCGACTAACCTCTCACTTTCCAGCTCCGGCGCATGGACCTGGCCCCAAGTAAACGACAACCTTAAAGCCCTCACCGACTCCTCCAACAAGATCATCTACGAAATGCACCAATACCTCGACTCAGACGGATCCGGCACCTCAGACGCCTGTGTCTCGTCCACCATCGGTGCCGAACGTATCGCCGCTGCCACCACCTGGCTGCGCGCAAACGGTAAGCAGGGTATTCTCGGTGAATTCGCAGGCGGCGCAAACACCCAGTGCTTGACTGCCGTCAAGGGACTCTTGGATTCCGTAAAGGCGAATAGCGATGTTTGGAAGGGTGCGCTTTGGTGGGGTGGTGGACCTTGGTGGGGAACCTATATCTTTGGGTTTGAGCCCCCGAGTTCGACGGTTATAACTATTATAACCAGGCGCTTTTGGCTTATAAGCCATAAGTTCCTTGATCTATATAGAAAAGGAAAAGATGGTTGGGTAGGGAGGTTGTGGGGTTTGTGGATGTCCTTTCGCAAAATAGTCTGTGAAGATGCTTGGAGACTGTCTATATTCGATTCGCCTATGTATATATTGATGAGAAAAAATGATGAGGGGAGAAAAGAAATGTACATACCTTGAGGATGAAAACTTTGTTCTTTTCCTCCAAATTTGGCTCTGTCTGCTGGATAACATTTGCTTCACCAGTGGGAAGGTCTTGTTGCCCACTTCGCAGGAACACACTTAGAAAATTTTCAACCATATTTTAGAAGGGACTAAACTGTAGCATTGTAGTATTTACGTTGTAAGTTCGATGCCGTTAGCGATGTTCGTCCAACACGTGTGCAGGACTGATGGTCCATACATATCGCTTTGAAGGAATGGAACGAGATATGGTCGAGCTTGGCTAACTATAAAATCATGGACGTTAAAACAATTCGGCGATTCTAGATAATGGCGAGTGTCAATCGGCGTAGGAAGCATGAGTCCAGCACGTAGATTCTTAATACAAAAGTTGACGGTAATTAACTTGATGACTGAAGTGAAGGGATGCTTGGCTTTCCTTGATGGCTTCTTTCTCAAACTCATCCTTAAAAAATTCAGCGTATAGTAGTCACTAAATCTAAATTGTTTGAGCATTCTTGGAGAGGTTTGTTTGAGACATCCATCTGTCCAAAAAGTCTTCTTTATTGTTTTAACGTCGTGCTTGCTTGTTTGCCCAACACCTTAAGGCATACTCCTGCCAAGACCAGGTGGAGCGTGGTGGAACAGCCAGGCTAGTTTGGGATGGAATAAATTCCAGCTCGCCCGATCTGCGACACGAAGCTATTATTTTGAACAACAACTGAACCACGTTGCACTTGACAACATCATCAGCCCTTGGAGCTGCGCATCTTCATCCATCACATAGATCGATCAAGATCACTCCAAAATCAAAACCATGACGGATAAACTCCCCCCAAACCTCCTCGCGCTTTTCGCGCCTCGACCTCCCCTACGCTGGGTACCTCCCTCCGACCACGCGCCAGAGGAACGCAAGACAGCGCATATCGGTGGTCTCGCAGCCTTCCTTCCACAGCTTGCGGAATATAAGGAGACGGATGTATATGAGCCAACTGAGAGTTGGTTGCAAAGAAAGGATCGCCTCAAGCTCGAGAAGAAGGAGAAACAGCAAAAGCTGGTGACGGAAGGTCCTGCGTCGTGTGAGGGCTGCCCCATATGTCTCGATTACTTTTACTTATCACCCTGTTGAAATTACGGGTGTATGCGATTGTGAATGAAAGCGTGCTGACTTTCTTTCAAACAGACAAACCTCAAGAGGATCCAAATATTCGAGGTGACGCGTTCAAGACGCTTATTGTCGCGAGATTGAGCTATGATGCTACTGAACAAGACCTTGAGAGCGAGTTTGGTCGTTTTGGACCTATTGAAAGAGTATGCTTGATGATATTCCACACTTGCTATAAATACTAACACTTCACAGATCCGAATTGTAGTCGACTCTCAACCAAACCCCTTAAGAAAAAGAAGAAGCACCGTGGATATGCCTTCGTTGTTTATGAACGCGAAAAGGATATGAGAGGTAAAGCGACCAAAATCCCCTTCCTCCCATGCACAGATCGATACATTCCGGATACCAAGAAGTTGTCTATTTTACCCAAAGATGGCCCTCAAGCTTGCCTATCTTTTTCTTTCCCCCCTCCACCGGTCCAGCTTAGTGTAACAGGTATGGGCAAAATGACTGACAAACGCGCCTTGCTCGCGCTTCGTGAATAGCTGCTTTAGAAAACTGTGATGGTATTCGTATCAAAGACCGCCGCATCAAGGTAGATGTTGAACGAGGCAGAACCGTCAAGGGCTGGAAACCTCGCAGATTTGGAGGTGGCCTTGGAGGTCGCGGTTACACAAAGTCTGTCCCTCCTCGTCCAATGGGTCCTGGTGGTTTTGGCAATGGCCCTGCAGGACCAGGAGGCTTCAACAGAGGTGGTGGGGGAGGATTCCGAGGAGGATTCGATGGTGGCAGAGGAAGAGGTGGATTCAGGGGAGGTGCCGGTTTCCAAGACAGAGGAGGGTATGGCGGTGGAGGCAGAGGAGGTATCGGTTTTGGTGGCAGAGGTGGTTTCGGAGGAGGAGACCGTGGTGGGTATGGAGGCGGTTCCAACGGTGCCCCCCCTCCCAATGCTCCAGCCGGACCAGGCGGTCGATTCGGAGGCGGTGGATTCAGAGGGGGTCAATCTCCAGATCGCAATGGCTCAGGGCCTGGTGGGTATGACTCACGTGGTGGCAGTCGCTCATTTGATGATAGAAACGGTGGTTATCGTGGCGGCGGCAGCAGAGGCTATGGTGATCGCGATGGTGCTCCTCGAGGTGGAGGTGGAAGTGGAAGCAACATGGAGCCGGTAAGACCACGAGAGCCACGAGAGTCACGAGATGGCGGCTACAGAGATCGAGACCAGAGAGATCGTGACGATGGTTACGGACGCCCACGAGATGAAGGACGCCCCAGGGACGATCGTCCAAGAGAAGATGATTCGAGGAAGAGAGCCTACGAGAGCAACGGTTACGATCAAGATCCTAGGAAGCTTCGTCGTTACTAGGCTCTCCAGTTTTTCTTTATCTGTGGTGGGTCTTTCGAGTTTTCAACCTTTCTTTCCCTTCTTCAACAAGGGTAAGCGATTCTTCGATGCGTTCCGCCAAGGTAGTATTGCACCTCTACTTGCTCATTACGATTTTTCGACCATTACATACTCGGCCACTTTCAAATCCTCAATTGCATGGTAACTCGGCCCTTCACATCAGTATCCAAACACGGGTAACTCGATCTGGAACCAATCAACTTGTGGATTGATATGGTTTTATTGCATGGACGCCCTGGACACCTCACAACTTCTCTCGTTCCTCGACTTGGTCCCGCAAGCAAATGGTATTGCTCTTGGGAGGTAGGTCAGAGGTAACGCTATTCAACGTCTGACCATCTGACTTCAGTGCTCAAGGTTTCTTGCTTGTATTATCAGAAAATGGGGAAAGGGGCGGTAAGATAGAGAGAAGACCAGCCCAGGCAGCAAATTGCTTCATTTGATTTTTAATTTTTAATTTTCCTTTTCGAATTAATCGACATGCGCCAGCCTTTTCAACGCCGATTCATGGTCCCTGAGTGTATGATATGATACGATAGGTAGAAAACAGGACACTTGCAAAGCGAGCAAAAAAACTTCATCTTCTAATCTTCTGCAATGGTGATCTCCTGCACTTCGTTCGTAGCCGCACTCCAGTATCTACATTTTGGTCAGTGACATGTCTTTAACCACGGGAGCAGAATAAAGGGAAACTTACGCAACCAATCCGACTGTGAACTCTGCAGTAGCAACACCAAACAACTTCAACAATCTGGTCTGCCTACTATCGAGCACCTCTCCCTCCTTGCAAACCACATACTCATTATCCAACGCAATCTTTCCCTTCCTCAAACTTGTCGGCATGTTCAACTTCCTCAACTCAGGCTCCAAACTATGCGCCAGAGGAATATCGCTCTCCTCATCAATCTCTCCTCCCATCGAATACACAATTCCAGCTGGCACGGTAAACGACCTCGTCGCCTCGGTTCCTGCGCGCGCAAAATCCGTCTTGGCGAAGTTGGTGAAGTACTCTTTGATGGCTGCGGGTTCGCGGTTGGTGAAGAGGAGACCGACGTTGCCGGCGAGGTACTTGGAGAGGCGGTGTGTCGATGGCTGGTATTCATCTTCTGGAGTTGAGCCAAGGGCTTTGGCCATTACTTTGGTTTTACCGAAGAATAATCTACAGTCGATTATATATACATTAATACGATTGCCTCCATTTCAAGATCAATTGAATAAGGAGGGGGGAATGACGAACCGGCTATCACTGAACTCGGTCCTGACATCTTTAAGATAGGTATTGCGCATGTTCTCGACGGAGAAAACGAAGCAGTATTGGTATTGATCTAGCGACTCTCGCACGTTGGCGAAGAGTTTGAGCGAGAGCTCTTTGCCTTTCTTGTCGACTTTCGACAGGTGAACCACCTTCGCGCGCTTGGATTTGGGCATTGTGAGGTTGTTGTGGGTGTGTGGGAGGTAGGAAGGTAGGGAGGGGAAGGTTGGTGGTGGTTTCGGAGGGGTGATTTGAGATGCGGTCGAAGTTCGAGAATTTTTGTTCAAGTAGATCTTATCGCGATAGTGGTGGGAGTGGCGCTAGCAGGGGTGGCTTTTTCGGGGTTAGGGGAAGTGTTTGGCTGTGGTGCTTGTCGCGAATCCCCAACTTGATCTTCAATAATATTCAGAACACCTAATAATTCGTTCCAAAACTTGCGCTATTTTCTTCTTTTCTTTTGTTGAACAAAACGAATATGTTGGAGTTTATGGACTATGTACAGCAGGCGTTCTACAGAGCGTCAAATTGGGACCATGAGAATGTGTATCCATCGTTGACTGCAACTGCCAGAGGTACGTAGTTGCTCAAGGCCAAACTTCTGCGCGTTTGCTAAAATATAACAATACAGCGCTCCTCCAATTTCCAGTACCCGAAGGAATCCGGCTCAACCTATCCTCTCTCTCCTCTCCCAATTTTGCAACGTCCTATTCCCTCGGTAACGTCGAGCGCGTAGACGGATCGCTCGCATATCTGTACACTTCCGTTCCCCTTCATACCACATCCAAAAGCAGTGGCATAGACCTGCACGACATTATAAGAGGCTACCGACAAATACAGGAATTGCGCAAAGTGGACGAGGCATGGATGTGGGAAGAGTGGCAGGGTGGGAAGCGAATTGACAAACGAGACACTCTCTTTTATGGACATTTAGACCTACCTCAAAGCCACTTGAAAGCGCTATATCTGCGGAGGATCAGTCCAACTCAGCAGGTTAAATGTTTCGTAACAAGCAACCCCACTGGCGGGACGATTTTGGCGTTGCATCAGTATGATGTGGGAAATACAGCACAGAGAGTCTGTACTCAACAGATGGGGGACTTATTGGCCTAACAGGTCTCTACAACTTCGGTCCTGATCCAAGGAAAGAAGTCACGAAGCCCCCACGACTTGAAGATAGGTTTTATGGACGCTTCAGCGCCGGCGCAGAGCTCTATTACGGCACGCAGAAAAAACCAGGTGGAATGAGCTTCGGCGGACGATTCGCTACCCTTCCTGCACACAAGGGCATTCCCCTTACTGCGACACTGACAGTAAATCCCATCATGGGGAATTTAAGCACGACATACGCGGTAAAAGCGGGTCGTGATCTTTCCCTCTGCTCCCAGTTCGACTTTAATGTGTATAGCTATGAGAGCGATGTGATAATGGGCTGTGAGCTGTGGAGGATGAAGGCGAGGAGAGCGAGGATTCAAGAGAGGAGCCATGCGGCTAAGATGGAGTGGAGGATGGATCCTCCTCTAGCTATTGAAGAGAAATTTGAGCCTGAGCAGGTGGCGGGTGTGTTGAAGGCGAGGGTGGATCAGAATGGGAGGATTGGGCTGCTTTGGGAAGGAAGAGTGAAGGAGATTTTGTTCAGTTTGGGGAGTGAGGTTGATTTGAAGAGGAGGGATCGGCCGTTTAGGACTGTGGGGTTGGAGCTGCAGTATTCTTCGTGAAGAAATCTGGGAATGGCGTGACACAAATCTGTGCTTGCTCCAGGTCTGGTATACTCTCAACTCTGGCTTCGTTTAGACAAAATCTGGAAGCGATGTTGACACGATCGGCTTCTCTGAGAATGCTTGCCGACCCGAGCCATGGACTCTCCTGGTGTCGACTATCAGAGGCTCTCAATGCTGGGAACCACAATCAGATAAATGACCTGCGAAAAGCTATTGCGGACTGCATGACTGGGCCTGTCATCAAGGAGGACCCCAAGTCTTGCAGTGTACTGTACAAAACGAGTTCGCGGAGCTTGTATAGCAAGCAACCGGATACCAATTTGGTGGATGGAGTTAGTTCATTCGGGCTCGAAAATCTTGCTCGATGGTCGAATATCAACTCACTCAAAAGATACATACGAAACGGCCAATAATAATCATTGGTATTAATATAAAACCCATCAGAGGGTGATGTAATGGGGCAATGTCGTATCTCGACAGGTTCTCAGCAAACTGTCATGAAAGAATTTATTGTATCATCATCACTACCGCATCCAAATATCTTCAAATTTGAGCACTTATCTTTCTGGCACGCAGACTATTCTTTGATATCTCTTCTACTGTCGGAGGGCCCACGTTCTTTTGATTATCTGCCATCCTTGAGTTCCTTTAGGCCCATTTCCTTTGATATTTTCGTTGCATCTGTCTATTTTCATGATATTCTAATTGGCTTTATCAGACTCGAGCTGGTGATATACGGCCCTTTGCGCTCGTGGTTAAGGTAGTTAGCCTTGCTCATATGCGATTGAGCTGCGTTGGGGCTGTTGTAAGATGTGGGAGGTATTGTCACAGACTCACAGGTGAGCGAATCTCTTCCGTGGCATGTTGCTATATGATCATCCTCCCATCTTCCTTCAACCAAGGCCTACTAAAATTACAATCTGAATGTCAAAAACATTCGCTCTTGTTCCTCTTCTCAAGAAGATCAAATTCCCACTGCTCTCAACGGTTTAAACGGCACACCACGAGGGACGAAAAATGAATAACCAAGAGGAACTAGTCTTGGTGTCAAAACTCACTTATAGATAGTTGGGTAGCTCCCTCGCATTCCAATTTACCAAAAGGTAGAATTCTCCTCGGAACTCGGAAAGGGTGCACCTGAGGCGTGAGAGACTGGGAGCAGCCGAGACTTGTATGCATGTAGGTGTCTGTCTTGGATGCACGTCCGCACGTGGTTGGAACTTAGGAAGAGTCACTTGCCATTTACCAGTTCTGCAGATTAGTGGAAGGAACGAAGGGGGCTTCTTCTCTCGTATTAGCTTCTCATTCCTTTCTATTTTTAATATAATTGGCCAGTCATGATATCTACTGTAACTGGGAAAGGTGGATGGGATTTGGCGCATACATGGATTAAAGCAATAATCAAAGACCTTATGCCGCCACCTTACATTGGGCATACATCGATTCCAAACAAGATGTGGGAAAGATGGTGCCGTCTTCCGTGTCAAGTGGTGTAGAGGTGCTCAGGTGGACAGTCAGGATAAGTGGTTATGTTATTGGACCTTCATTCATAACTTCGTCGTATCCAGTCAAATGAAAGGAGCTACTTGAGTAACTTGTTTGTCATAGATACGTAGGTACTGTACAAATCCATCATGACAATTAAAACATGCTGTTCAAGTATCCAAGAGGGTTGCTGAGAATTCCCACACGCAGTGGGGGTTTGAGTAGACGTAAGTCGAGCGTGAAATGATTTCAATCATGGATTCATGGATCCTTCGACTTTCTAGAACTTCACTCATTCGGAGTGTGTCCGAAATGAGGCTGGAGTACCTTGGTGGACTAGAAAGTTGGATTGACACGTATGATGGGTTGGGAAATTCTCGTAGCCAACAAGGTGTTTTGGGAGACCTCCAACTCCAAGCATGATTGACAAGCGAGCCCAAGGGCATTACTTCGCCAACATTCGCCAACACAGGCTAAGCATCCCCAAGATCAAGGACAAGAAACTTCAAGCTTTCTTGGGTAATTGCTTGTGAGTGCTTCAGCATGCTTGGCGGAGGTGTAGATGTTTGAAAATGAAGATGTAGTATTTTCGTGGTTGATGGAGAGGAGGATATCGATGTCTCTTCTCTCCCCCACGACCAAACCACACACATACCCGCACTAGATGATTGGTCCGGGTAGCGAGGCCTTCTTAGCGCTAAGGCTCGTTTCAAGCCCAGCCATGACCAGAAGGAAGACGACGACTGGAGGCTCGAGATTATTATTTCGGGCAATCAGGAAAGATACCTCGTGAAGCAAAAATGGGTACGGCGGAGAGAGAATAGAATTGTTATGTTATGAGATTGTATTGTATCTCCACAGAATAATTATATTCTCATTCCTGAATCAATCCTCCTCGACAAGGCAAGGTCAAAAAGGATCCAGCGCCAAGGCTCTAGCTTACCTTTTTTTCCTTCAGCATCAGCTCCATCAGCTCCACAACCATTCGTGGATGGGGTCTGCGTACTCTACCCATCAAGGTCGTTAACTCCCTCGCTCGGCGCACTCCTTCCTCTTGCGGCTTCTCGCTTTCTTTCTCTCATTCTCCCATTCCTTTCACAAAACACATTTTATCTTCCATTATATCTGTACAGTAGATCTCACTAGCAATCTGACACTTCGGGTATTGACCTATCAAATATATGATTTGCCAAATGGAAGGAATCCCATCATCCATCACATTTAATCTTTGCATTTTACGTTGGTCAGATACTTACTTTATCGTGGTGGAAAGTCAAACAAAGGGCATATCCGCTACCTACCTCACAGGGTACTCATTCACTCTCCAAACAAGCCTCACGACTAATAATCATGATGAGGTGAATGGCCCGCTCTTCTCCATCCCTGCGCGAATCAATCCAAGTCTCTTGCATCATTTGCCCGGATACCGCGAGCGATAGATAAAATATAGATTGACCCTGCTCCCACTCACTCTTTTCCTGCCTTCTATCATTCCAAGCATCGTTGTTGTCAACAACCCCATCACGAATTCGGGACTACCCATCGCAACATCAAACACCAACACCAGCGCACTTTCCTTCATCGCCGAGTCTATCGCTGCTGAGCATTCAAATCAATTGAGTTAGTTGGACCAATTAATTGAGGACGACGCACCAATCGCAAGAATAATGGAGGACGCAAGCGTGACCGTGAGTTGCGATCCCGGCAATGAGTACGATGGCCGACTGGGAATTCGAATCTCGTCCATCTTCGTGATCGGCTTTGGCTCCTTTCTAGGTGCCCTTCTTCCCATCATGGCAGCTCGCACAAAGCGTATGCGTGTGCCCCCAATTGCATTCTTCATCACCAAGTATTTTGGTTCGGGTGTGATTATCGCGACCGCTTTTATCCATGTAAGCAAGCTCTCTCTCACTCAGCCTTTTCTGAACATCACTAATGCGACAAAGCTGCTCGCTCCTGCGAATGATGCGCTCTTGTCGCCTTGTTTGACTGGTGTGATCACGGAATATCCGTGGGTAGAGGCCATCGCATTAATGACTATTTTCACCATGTTCTTCATTGAATTGATGGCTTCGAGGTATCAGATCTTTGGTGATCACAGCCACGGTGATGTCGAGTCTTCCGATCCTACCAAGAATATGCTCAAGTACAGCGACAAAAAGCCAGCGCATGACCGTACGTACCGCTTTCCGCATTTCCTTATACTAAAAAAAAGACTGGCATATGTTGTGTCAAGTGGACGTAAAGCCAATCGTTGCTAGTAGTCGATGTCTTCGAACCTTTACTTACCAACTATACAGCACACCAACACACCATAACCCACGACCACGAACTTGAACACCGAGACAGCCAAACAATAAACTCCACCGAAGCACCCTCCTCATCCAAAGTCGCCGGCCCACCCCTCCGCACCAGCGTCCCCGGCCGCCCAGACGACTTCACCTACCCCCTGGAGGCGAAGACCACCTCGGGCACTCCCGCACCCACAGCTCAGACGCTGACCACTTCGCCGCCCAAATGACCGCAATTTTCATCCTCGAATTCGGCGTCATCTTCCACTCCATCTTCATCGGACTCACGCTCGCCGTGACCGGCGACGAATTCAACGTCCTCTACATCGTTCTGGTCTTCCATCAAACCTTCGAAGGACTCGGTCTCGGTTCGCGTCTCGCGACTGCTGCATGGCCGAAGAGAAAGGCGTGGATGCCCTGG
Source organism: Tetracladium setigerum (assembly GCA_031472005.1). Taxonomy (NCBI): domain Eukaryota; kingdom Fungi; phylum Ascomycota; class Leotiomycetes; order Helotiales; genus Tetracladium; species Tetracladium setigerum. The sequence goes on from PZJY01000002.1 coordinate 3,590,272, forward strand.
GTTTTGGGATCGGCGTATGGTTTGACGACGCCGATTGCGATTGCGGTTGGGCTTGGTGTGAGGGAGACTTTTGAGCCGGGGAGTGCGAGGACGTTAATTGTTAATGGGGTGTTTGATAGTATTAGTGCGGGTATTTTGATCTATACGGGCTTGGTGGAGTTGATGGCGCATGAGTTTATGTTTAATCCGGAGATGAGGAAGAGTTCAATGGGGATGATGTTGGGTGCTTTTGGATGTATGGTTCTTGGTGCTGGGTTGATGGCGCTTTTGGGGAAATGGGCTTGAAAGGACTTGACGAAAATTTTGGGTTATAGGCTTTGCATTGATTGATGATTTACTACTATTATACCAGAAAAGAGAAAGAGCAGGAAGGAATCGAGTCAACTGAGTCGTTGAATTGAAGGCAATGGAGTGGTTGGATTTGGTAGCATGATTGTACTACGTTACATGATTGCATACTCTACGAGAGACTAGGTACTGTTGGATAGTAAAGGACGACGAGGGAAGAGTTTTAGAATTAGCACTATAGATTAGACTTGATGCACATATATTAATGAACTCGAATGAATAATAATACCCTGATCACAATGCGTCTGCTTTTCCCATCTTTCGTGATGCCAATTTTGCACCCACCCAGCCACCCACACACACACACACACACACACAAACACAATCTTCCCCATCCCCAAGACTTTCCTCAGAAAATATAATCCTGTCAGAAACACAAAATCACGAAGCTAAAGTACCAAGCTAGTCCTTCCATACAGCCAGCCAACCGCCAGCCACAAGCGCACTCTCATATCCATCGCCAAGACCACTGTCTTCCATGCCCATCCCTTGCACACGTGACACAAATCCTGCAACGTCCAAAATTATCTCGAACCTCATCTATGGTACGGTTTCTAAAGCCAACCCATCAATTGTTCGCCGCCTCCACCAGCACACACCTCCCGAGGTACAAAGATCAAAATGACGGTTGTTGCGCTTCGTAAAGTAACGGCTAGCCAGGTACGTTACGTTACCCCCGGGGCAGGGCAAAGGAAAGCAATGGAGCTTTCGCTTCTGCAACTACCTACAGAGCCATGGATCGAACGATAGGATGGGCTGGGATGGGATATGATGGAATAGATGGGCTAATGGATATCTAGAATGGCGTCGGTGCATTCATTCTCCAGTGCAAAAAACTCGATTTCCATTATTGCGATTGGGCTGGATCTTCAAAGGGGATGAAGTGCGTTGCCCTCACTCTTCCTCTTTCTCTTCCCTCTCAAAATCCCCCCTTCCCAACCCCCAAAACCCCATTTACAATATACAATATCCAAGCCAGCAACTAACGCCCCAGCACAGTTCCTTCCTCCGCAACACCCTCACCTCATTCGCACGCGCCCACCCCCAAATCGAAATCACGGTCTCCCCCCGCCCACGCAAACACCCGGTCATCATCGGTCACTATATCAATGGAAGGCAAAAGGCGATTTGCGTGAGGGGGCTGATGAAGGAGCAGATCGAGGCCAAGGCGAAATTGTTGAGGGATGCGAGTGGTGAGAAGTTGAAGGTTGTCAAGAAGCCCGTTAGTAGTTTGAGGGAGAGTGTTAGGGGTGTTTGGAGTCCGTATCATGGGGGTGGGATGGATGTTTAGGTCGTTCGAATGGTGGTTTAGGTTTTTAGGAGGAGAAGGGGGAAGATGTGACGGTGGGAGATAAGTAAAGAGAGGGCGAGGGAATTTTGGGGACGTGGGGATGGATGGTGGGAAAGGGAAGGGAAAGAGGGAGAGGGATGGAGGGAAAGGGCTGGGTGTATTATATGTACGTGTTTGTGTGTATACCTATGTATGTGTGTGTTGTGAGCATAGAGGAGGCGTTAGGGATTTTTATGACCAACCAACCAGAAAAGAACCTCAACGAAGAGAAATCTCAAGACTATATCAAAAAGACATTTGAAGCGAAGTGAAGATTGGGTTAAGACCATTCGTCACTCAGGATTCTGTTTCATATATACCTATATATAACATATCTATAACATATATCTATCTATATGCCTAGAGCTTTCAAACCACCGTTAAGTAGAATGCCTATCTTGTACTCGACTTCTGCCCGCCACCGTTCATATCCTCCTCTACTACCGTCCTTACAAACCCTCCCCCCAAACCGGCCAACAACGCTAATGATTCTGTCTTGACTAACACCGAGTTCGGTGCGAAAAACATGTCTGACTATTAATTATCAGGAATCTAAAGACTCCGTAGCATGGAGCTCCCATTCACATTTCTATTCTCGTCAACCTAGATGATATTAACAACAAACGGGGTAACATTGTCGAACCACCTCAAGTTTGAGTCCAAGTTCAAGTACCCAACCCTCTGGTAGGTATTCTTCGCACCTACAGCCTTTAAGATTAAAGCATGGCCTACGAAATCATACCTACTCATTCCAAACAACAGACAAAACACCATCTCGCCATCTAAAACCTCAGCGTATTCGCTCGGCCCCAAATATCGATATGCGCATCACTTACCTCCGCTCCATACCGCACTTGCGGTCGAGCTGTATGGACTGGATATGAACATTTCGCCATGATTAGTGCGCCTTCGATGCGGACTGTGCCGCCAGAGACTTCTCCGAAAGGATTGTTGCCCGTGACTTTGCAAGCTGCATTCCAGATTTTGAGTCGTGGGTCTTGGATGATCCCCTCGCGGACCTCGTCGTAGGTTATGTGGTTCAATTGGTTTGCCTTCTTGCCGCTTGGATGTGTCCGCACTATGGACGCCCATGACCATGAGGGCACATTTGAAAGTTTGTCGCGAAAGCATGAACTGTATACGACGCTGCAGCGGTGCCACAAGAGGCCGATAACGAGATTACCCTCCCATAAGCCGGCGAGATAGGTGGATTGAACCTTTTGCGCAAGGAATTTTGCAAGGCCCGAAAGAGCTGGCAGTCGGTCGGTTTCTTTGGTGATGGCCAGCATGTAATACTCTTCGACGATGTCTAATCACATCGTATGGACATCTTCAACGGGCGTTGCTTCATCTACCGCTCGTGCGATTCTGCCTCCCAGGGAGCGTGGAGGTGGGATCAACGAAACTTTTGAGCAAACAACAAAAACCAATAAACTTACAGCAAGTGGCTAAGCGTTACATATTGAGCCTTGTCGTCTTTCAGTGTCGTTAAGCAGATATTTTGCACTGTTGCTTCAGGACCAACATCTATGATTCGTGTAGGTTCGGAAAATGCCCTCTAGAGCACAGACCAATGCCCGCAGGTTCGTAGGGCTAGTAGTGGCTGAAGGTGCTTGGTGCGCCACATCCCGCTCACTCTCGACGCATTCAGCCTTGCGCCGATCATCTTGGTCTATTTGGCACTCTCGCACCGAAAGTCTGATCTAACATGGCTCTTATCAATAATCTTCTCGGAAAAGCTTCACGGTGGTGAATATCCTTTATCTTTCTTTTTAATGTGGACGTAAGCCATTCATGGGTGGCCACATGGCCATCCCTGGCTCAGCCGCAGCCATGTACTCCACGAGATTTAGCCCCCTTCAGGCTGGATTCGCGACTCCAACCCTCTTAGCTCATTCTCCTTTTCCCTACCTTTCCGCAATCATTTACTTTCCTTTGCGAGGACCTGCCTATTAGTGCTACTGAGTAGTTGGTTTATTTCTAGGAAGCTGTGCTGAATCGAATCTCTATCGAAACCTCTCCGAACGAACAATCACACTTAATCCGAGCTGAATAGCCTCGCGTCCGCCCGACCTTTCATTACATTCTCCCACGAGCAAGCATGTCGAACCCTAACGACTATACTGTTGGCTGGATATGCGCCATAAGTACGGAGTACGTCGCGGCGCAAGTCTTTCTTGACGAAAAGCACGAAGGACCCGAATATGTGTCTCCCAATGACAATAACGATTACACCTTAGGGAAAATTGGGAAACACAACACCGTCATTGCTGTCTTACCAGACGGTGAGTATGGCACATCTTCTGCAGCAAGAGTAGCAAGCCGCATGCTTCTTAGCTTTCCTAACGTTAGAATCGGTCTGATGGTCGGCATCGGCGGCGGTGCTCCAAGTCGACAACACGATATCCGTCTGGGCGATATCGTAGTCAGCGCAACTCGCGATAGGAAGGGTGGTGTATTTCAATACGACCTTGGCAAAACGATACAAGGCCAGGACTTCCAAACAACGGCCTTCTTGGACCAGCCACCAGAGATCCTACGGACAGCAATGAGTGGACTTAAGGCGCAATATGAGATTGAAGGCCATCAGCTTGAAGAGGTTATCAACAACACTCTCGAAAAGAAACCAAGATTACGGAAGAAGTACAAGCGACCGAATCCAAGCAGCGATAGGTTATACCAAAGCACCGTTGTCCATCCTGCAAACAACGAAACAAGCTGTGTCACTGTCTGCGGTGATGAACTGATAACGCGACCAGAAAGGGCTGAAGATGAGGATAATCCGACCATCCACTACGGCCTGATTGCGTCCGCCAACCAGTTGATGAAGGACGCTACGATTCGGGATAAACTTGCAGCGGAGAAGGACGTTCTGTGTTTTGAGATGGAGGCGGCAGGGCTGATGAACCACTTCCCATGCTTGGTTATCCGGGGCATATGCGACTACTCAGACTCGCATAAGAACAAGGAATGGCAAGGCTATGCAGCGATGGCGGCAGCGGCATATACCAAGGACCTTCTCTGTCGGATTCCTCCTAATAAAGTCGAAGCTGAGAAGAGGATTCTTTCGGATAGTTAGTCCTTCTATAGTGTCTGCGACTCTTGTGACTGCTAATATTATATTAGTTCTTTGCACTGTGTCAAGAACTAAAGCACATGTTGAAACGATGAGATCCAAGTTGAACAATGATGAAGATATGAAGGTCCTTGATTGGCTCACACCATTTAACTACGGTTCCCAGCAGAGCGATTTCATCAATCGCCGACAGCCAGGGACTGGCCAATGGCTCCTAGAGTCGGAAGAGTTCCAGACGTGGCTGAACTCCGACCAACAGACGTTATTCTGTCCAGGAATTCCTGGGGCAGGGAAGACAATTCTCACCTCGATTGTGGTAGAAGAGCTCCCTACTCACTTTCAAAATAATAAGAGTATAGGGATTGCGTACCTCTATTGCAACTTCCGGCGCCAACACGAGCAGAAGGTTGAAGATCTGCTCGCAAGTCTGCTGAAGCAGCTAACTCAAGGTCGGTCTTCTCTGCCAGGTACCGTGAAAGATCTTTATGATCGACACAAGACTAAACGGACGCGGCCATCCCTCGACGAAATTTCTAGATCTCTCCAGGCCGTGTCTACTCTGTATTCAAGAGTCTTTATTCTTGTTGATGCGCTTGATGAGTGTCAAGTATCTCATAGCTGCCAGAAGACATTCCTGTCAGAGTTATTCAGCCTCCAGGCCAAGTGCGGAGCGAATCTCTTCGCAACTTCGAGATTTATACCGGAAATTACCGGAAAATTCCAGGGAAGCATATCATTAGAGATACGAGCTAGTGAACATGATATGCGGAGATATGTGGACGGCTATATATCATATCTGCCATCCTTTGTCGGACGTAGACCAGATTTACAAGAGGAAGTCAAGACTGAAATCGTGAAGGCTGTCGGCGGCATGTATGTGGCTCTTGTAGTCCTTATCTATATAAACACTTACCTCGCTTAGGTTTTTACTTGCGCAGCTTCATCTAGATTCCTTGGTCGGGAAGAGATCAGCAAAGGCTATCCGAGCCGCCCTCAAAAATTTACCCTCTGGGTCTAACGCGTACGACAATGCATATAAGGATGCAATGATTCGAATCGAAGGAAAAGTAGCCGACCAAGAGGAGCTTGCTAAGCAGGTCCTATCATGGATCACCTGTGCAGAAAGACCACTGACTACGTTAGAACTCCAGCATGCACTTGCTGTGGAAATAGGCAAGTCTAAATTGGACGAAGACAATCTCCCAGAAATTGAAGATATGGTCTCTGCGTGCGCGGGATTAGTTACTATTGATGAGGAGAGTAATGTCATCCGCTTAGTTCATTATACAACACAAGAATACTTCGAGCGAACGCAAAGCTATTGGTTCCCAAATGCGAAGACTGATATTACGATAATCTGTACTACCTTCCTCTCATTTGAAGTTTTTGAGCATGGGTTTTGTCAGACGGACGACGAATTCGAGGAGCGGTTACGGTCAAATCAGTTTTTTGAGTACGCCGCACGAAACTGGGGCCACCATGCTCGCAAGGCTTCGACTTTAAGCCAGGAGTTGAGCCAGGCGGTTATAAGCTTTCTTATGAACGAAACTAAGGTTAATGCATCGAGCCAAGGGCTATTGGCCATTAAGCGCTTTTCATCACATTCAAATTACAGCCAGGGAACTCCGAGGGGGTGGACGGGACTGCATTTGATAGCACACTTTGGGGTTGAGGCCGTCGTTAAGCTGCTGCTTGCGACAGGCAAGGTCGATGCCGACGCGAAGGACGAAGACAGTCGGACGCCGTTGTCGATAGCTGCTGAGAACGGGCACAAAGCCGTCGTTAAGCTGCTGCTTGCGACAGGCAAGGTCGATGCCGACGCGAAGGACGAAGACGGTCGGACGCCGCTATGGATGGCTGCTGAGAACGGGCACGAAGCCGTTGTTAAGCTGCTGCTTGCGACAAGCAAGGTCGATGCCGACGCGAAGGATGAAGACGGTCGGACGCCGCTGTCGATAGCTGCTGAGAACGGGCACAAAGCCGTCGTTAAGCTGCTGCTTGCGATAGGTAAGGTCGATGCCGACGCGAAGGATAAATACGGTTGGACGCCGCTATGGATGGCTGCTGAGAACGGGCACGAAGCCGTTGTTAAGCTGCTGCTCGCGATAGGCAAGGTCGATGCCGACGCGAAGGACGAAGATAGTCGGACGCCGCTGTCGATAGCTGCTGAGAACGGGCACAAAGCCGTCGTTAAGCTACTGCTTGCGACAGGTAAGGTCGATGCCGACGCGAAGGACGAAGACGGTCGGACGCCGCTATGGATAGCTGCTATGAACGGGCACAAAGCCGTCGTTAAGCTGCTGCTTGCGACAGGCAAGGTCGATGCCGACGCGAAGGACGAAGACGGTCGGACGCCGCTATGGATAGCTGCTGAGAACGGGCACAAAGCCGTCGTTAAGCTGCTGCTTACGACAAGTAAGGTCGATGCCGACGCGAAGGACGAAGACGGTCGGACGCCGCTGTCGATAGCTGCTATGAACGGGCACAAAGCCGTCGTTAAGCTGCTGCTTGCGACAGGTAAGGTCGATGCCGACGCGAAGGACGAAGACAGTTGGACGCCGCTGTCGATAGCTGCTGAGAACGGGCACGAAGCCGTCGTTAAGCTGCTGCTCGCGACAGGCAAGGTCGATGCCGACGCGAAGGACGAAGACAGTTGGACGCCGCTGTCGATAGCTGCTGAGAACGGGCACGAAGCCGTCGTTAAGCTGCTGCTCGCCACGGGCCAGCTCAACGTAATTTTAGATGGATAGACGCCACTCTGCTTGACGTGTAATAGTAGTCATATTGATATTGTTAGTTAATTCATATTCTTTTATATTTTAATATGTTTGATAAAGAGGGGCTTGGGGGAACTGTTCTTTATATATTAAAATGGGTTTACATAACTTCAAAACATTCTATGAATCTAGAATTTTCTAGCAAATTCGCTTTTTAACCTTTTAGCCACGTAATCTTAATACTACAGTACTACCTCTCTGGCGTATCTGTTGCGCCAAGCGTTCTGGAAATTTCTCGTGAACATGGCAAACGAACCAATGACAGTTGTTAAATCTGAGGATTATTACTACAATTCAGTAAAGCTGAACTTTTGACCTAGTTGATGAGCAGGTTGGATGAAACTTCATGCAATCATCCATATGCTTCTTCGCAAAAGTCGTGAAATTTCTCAAGTCGAGGCGAAGTGGCAAGCTCTCAGCACGCTTTATAGTCGGAAATGGACATTGATTATCTAGACTTCGGTTGGCTAAGTGATAAGATGACGAATAGAGGGCTCGCACCTTGATGGGTATAGAATTCCACCAAGAGGTAAGTTGTATCCTCATCGTCGTGAGCGCACAGGTTCACAATGACGGATCCATTATGCCTGAGTTTCTATCACCAAAATGCTCTTTGCGAGCATCTCGGAATAAGATGCATCCTGATCTATCAAGGATCTGCTAATAGCTGTGATGCCTTCGCAGACCAGCGAGCAAATCTGACATCCCCTCTCGGCAGATAACGTGATGTTCTGTAAGGTTGTTTGTATTTGAGCATAAGGGAGTGGTAGTCCACGAGCGTAAACTGGGTGGCAAAAGAGATCCCAGTTGAGGTCGACGCAACGGTTGCAGGATGCCTTTTGGCATGCCCAGGAATTGTTGTTGACACCGAGGTCATCGCAATGCTGGTATGGGGACGGGCTTGGAAGAGCTTTCTGGCTTGGTCGGCTACAACGATGTGTAATGATGGGGCTCTGACTCTGCATTGATGGAGCTGGAAAAATATGTTAATATCTATGGTATGAAGAAGTGATATACAGGGCACGGTGAGGTTTGGTTTGGATAGTTTCATTGTACTGTAGGCGTCAGCGCCAAAATTAGCCTACTCTTGCCCCCACACGTGATGATTGTGCGCCCCACACTCTTTGAGCTTTGAGATGAGTTGTGCTGGTGATTTTGCTTTCTTAATGAGTCTTGACGAGGAAGAGTGGCACTTATTACTGGAAGTGATATTGGCGATGTCTTGTTTAGTTCGTTGGTTTTGTTGGGATGGTAGATGATAAATGAGAAAGAGATGAAAGAAGAGAGTAGAGAAAAGAAAAGAGAAGCGAAGAGGAAATGATAGGTAACATGTCCCGTTAAACCAGATGAGAATGAGAATCATTTAATATGTATATTTTAAGTATTCAGGAACTATGAAAGAAGCATATATGTCATGATATAGTACAATTACTGAGTTTCCTTTGCCATGTTTGTTAATTGTTCGAGGTTTGTGAAGATGAACAAATGGACAAATTCAATTTTCTTTTACCAATCAATCACTTATGTGCTCTTGGTGTAAGAGCTTTCTGTAACAACAGTAAACAGCTACATTTGGAGACACCTTCTCTCTCAGAAAGATGAATAATCTTGAAGTGGGGTTGCTTTCTATTGTCTTTTCGTGTATCTATTCAACATCTCCCTGTAACGCTCCTCCCTCAATCCTCCGTAATTCCTCAATTGGATATCAAATGAGCACTCGCTTAATCAAAAAATTTGTCCTTCCTGGGTATCATTTCCCTCGCTCCCTTCCCTCCCTCTCCATTCCATTTCCTACATCCTCATCACACCGCCAAACCAGCCGCTATCCTCGGCCAACTCATAACCTCATTCCACTCATCCCCCAATATCTCATCCAACCTCCTAATCATCGCCTTCCCCAGCCCCTTCAACCACCACACCTCATCATGCCTATGCAACAAGACCGCAAAATGCGCCAGAATAGCCAACGCACACGGATGTCCTCTTCCCAACAGCACATAAAATTCATCGCTCACCGAAATCGACCAGATGAGGACTGCGCCTATGGTGAAGGTATCCGTACTCTCGGTATCGAACGTCGTGGCGTATGTCGAGCGCAGAATGCTGATTGCTTCACTGAAAATTTGGCGTTCCCCGGGTTGGCTGTAGGGTTTGGAGGAGGTGCAGTATTGCGAACAGGCTAGTTCAAGACGGAAGAG